>JACMZG010001911.1:53030212-53035212 GCA_018340805.1 Microvelia longipes | reverse complement strand
AATATTTCATGTCATAAAATCAAATATTACAGTTTTTATACATTTTCGACTTAGAAAATAATCGAGAATTTTTATTTTAAAAAATCTTTTCTTAATTATTTCTCTGTTATTTCCAATTTATTAAATACTACCATGTTAGATAACTAATGCTATATATTGGTGTCTATGTAAGTTGACATAGTATTATTATATACTGTTGATTTTTGATTATCAATGAAATTAACTCATATATTCGTTATGAGATTATGGGTAAATGAAAGTGTTGTAGTGGCGAATGTTGTTCGGTAACGGTTTCCAAATGCGTGGAGTTATTGTCTACTACGTACACATGAACAAGGTAAATATAGCTTTCGCTTTGAAGCGTTAGTAATTTAATTTCTATTGTCCAGGCCTTTTCTAGTCAGATACAGTTTGTGAAGCTTGCTTTGCGATTGTTATTGCTGTTAGTTGAATTTGTTGAATCAAAACGCTAACAATAAAGCATTCAATGAATATCATATATTTAAATATATAACGAATGGCCATTTTAGTTATCGGTTAAACGATAGCTAAGCGATTGAATAAAAATCGTACGTATCATTATTGATGAAACGTAAATGCTAAGTAGAGTACTGAAATGATCAAGCTTTATGCATCGATGATGCATTGAGTAAACGATATTTTATTTGGATTTAATATAATGTGACTGAGAAAAATGGTAAACATTTTTCTTTCAAATAGTTAATAAAATGAGACTTGATATACATTGTATTTAAATCATTTATTGCAAAAAATAAAAATCGTTGAAATGGGTGATATTAATTTATTTCACAAAATATGGGTTTTTAAATGAAATTGCTGTTTTGGTTATCATTGTTATTGGTTAATGCTTGTCGATTGATTAGTTAATGATACTTGTGGTATTGATTTCTTTATCTTCTGGCTACTATGAACCATATGTTAAGTTAAGTAGAGTACGTAAAGATAAATATCTGGTTGTCCTGCCGAGTAGCGTCATATGCTTTCTCAAAGATTAGCCATGATGTCTTAGTCAAAGTTCGTTACACTTAAACCGGGATGGACTATTTAACAGCTATGATTGAGAGATTTATTTTTTTTTTTTCATTTTTTTGCATGGGAATAACTGTGGTGATTTAGAGCTATATCTAACAGATGCCGTGACTTCACGAGCGGCGGCAATTATTAGATCAAAATAACTTGGTGAAACGGTTTTTATGATGCTCGGATTAATTTTATGATGTCGACTTGTGTTGCGACTATCCTTGAGTGGCTGACCTATCAACGTGTCGTAATGGTAAGATCAGTTACATGGTTTGTAAGGTAAGGGGAATCAGTGTTCGATTCCGGAGAGGGAGCCTGAGAAACGGCTACACATCCAGGAAGGCAGCAGGGCGTATTACCTACCGGTTCGTGAGGTGAGTGACAAAAAACAATATGGGCCCTAGTGGTTTCTAATTGCAATGAGAACATTTTAAATACTTTATCAAGTATCAATTGGAGGGCATAGTTTGGTGCAGCAGCCGGTAATTCCAGCTCCAATAGCGTATATTAAAGTTGTGAGTTAAACTCGTATTTGAAATTGAGGAAAGAATGGTTTGAAAATCTTTGATTGAAGCTATTCTGCCTTCGACGTCGTGTAAATCTTTGATCGTCTTTAATGGGTGTGAGGCATGACGACAAGTTTACTTTGAAAATTAGAGTGCTTAAAAGCAGGCTGTGCTTGCTATTGTTGCATGGAATATAAAAATAAGACTTCGGTTTATTTTTGTTGGTTTTTCGAAAACTGAAGTATGATTAAAGGAGACTGCCGGGGCATATGTATGCTGGTGCTAGAGGTGAAATTTTAATCATCAGCAGGTCTACTGCGAAAGCATTTGCAGAAATGTTTTCATATCAAGACGAAAGTCAGAGGATCGAAGACGAATCAGATCCGTCTGTTTCTGACCTAAACTTAGCCAACTGACAGTTCGAGAAGGTAATTTAGCTCCTTGCGAGAAGTCACGGGAAACCTAGTCTTGGTTCCGGGAAGTATGGTTTGCAAGCTTGAACTAAGGAATTGACGGAAGGGCACCAGGGGGAAGCTGCGGCTCTTAATTTGATCACACGGGAATTCCCGGTCGGACACTGTTGGGTTGGACGTTGATAGTCTTTTTTGATTCGGTGGGTGTGGTGCATGCGTCTTGTTGGTGGAGCGTTTGTTGAGTTTAATTCGGTTACGCGAGCTCTAACTGCTAAATAGTATTGTTTTAATAGCAAATTGTGGACTTTTAGAGGAATTAATAGCGTTTAGCTAAATGAAAAAAGGGAATAACAGGTCTGTGTTGCTTAGATGTCCGGGGCCGCCGCCGCGCTACGAATGGCGTAACAGACGAGTTTGAATTCTAGACTGAATTGGCTTGGGTAACTGCTTATCATGTCGTGTCAGGTAATGTGGATTGAATTATTCCACTTGAAGGGAATCTAGTAAGTGCAAGTCACTAGCTTGCGCTGATTACGTCCTGCCCTGTTGTACCACGCCGCGCTGACTACCGATTGAATGGTTGTGAGATCGTTGGTCGACTTTAAGATGCAACTTTCTTATAGTTGGGAAAGGACAATCAATTGTCATTTGAGGAAGTAAAGTTCTACAAGGTTTCGTAGGTGCCTACGGAGGTATTTATTAGTCATGAAATTAAAGACGATTAGGAATTTTACAGTGGAATGCTATAATTTTAATTTAAAAAACCGATTTTGGTTAATAATTCATTTTATAATTGAATTATTATATAAAGTGCTATTTAATTTACTATTACATATTTATGCTCTTGAGAGTGTTTTATTTGCGAAGTATCGTCGGCTCAACAATAATCGACTCGTTTTATAGTGTAAATATGGTTTCAAGTGCTGAGTAGTTAAATTAATCAGCATTAACAAAATCACGGAGGTGCTGGTATTTTCGATACGAGTATCATAAACATTTATATTGGGTGGTGTTTTATATGCGCCTTATGTCCGTAGTCTCTGTGAAAAGGAATTCAAACACAAGGTTGTTGGCATGATAAAACAATTCAAAGCATTATCAGGATTATTGTGCAAGGTTAATAGTTTAGTAATTATTCTTTAAAATTAGTGTTTATTTAATTGGTCAATATACGAATTCAAGTTCAGTGTTAATTATAACTGGGTCTAATGTTTTGTAGATAATCTCCGAATTAGTTTATTTTATTATCATTTATTTGGGCCAAACTGCAATGGCTTAAAGATTTGTATGTTGCATTAACACGATATTATATGAAAAGCTGCCCCGGTGTTTTATTTATTTAACTTTACAGTATCGTTTGGTTGTAATGTAAATGCACTCTCGACTTTGTAAAGAGAGTTTTTGGAGTTGATTGAAATTAGATTGGTCGCTGTAAAAGCTCGTATATTTAACCACTTTAAGCGTGGATCTCGGCTCGCGTCGATGAGGAACGTAGCAACATGTGATTAATGTTTGAACTAGCCAACGCTCTGATCATTGACATTTTGAACGCAAATGCGGTATGGTCAACTATAGCACATCTGTCTGAGGTCGGATAGCATTCTTACGTTTCAATGTAATGTTTTGGAGGGGTTCATTTATTGGTTTTTTATTTTCATTCGATGCTCTTTGGTGATAGTGTATGTGTTAAACAAGTACACCTCTATGGACATAGAGTTTCGATTTTGAAATGCTATTAATATACAGTTTTATAATTAAATTACTTAAGTTTCTGCTGTTGTTGAAGTTATAGATTTATTGTTATTGACTATTGTTTTTCATTAATTTATTGCCTTTGTATAGAAGAGAAAGGAAATTTAACAATGTTTGAATGGTTGTTGATTTAGTTTGTGGGATCTTTTAAATAATTTTGGATTGCTAATATAGAAATAAATGATGCTATTAATGGACATGACAATTATTTGATTTCATTGTTGCGTTTTCAGTATTAATTGCGTATTGAAATAGTGTTTTAATATATGAACAAGTTTGACGGAAATCTGGATTTATTTTGAATTATTGATTCTTTGTGCTTATTTTAATTTTCTCCAGTGCGCGCAGCTTACTGAGTTGCGTTCTGTGCTATGTGTGCTGTCACTGTGAGTTTAGTAAATAATCAATTATTGTCAGGAATTTCGAATTTATTATTTATGTGTTCAATACTTTTAAATCCGACCTCAATCAGATGAGATTACCGCTGATTAAGTTCTTTAGCGGAGGAAGAAGTAACAGGATTTCCCAGTGTGGCGACGACCGGGATTAGCCCGCACTGACTTATCTTTTGATATTAGGAGTGGGTGTAAAGGTTGGCGTTTTTATTGTTGGTATACTCCACGTACCTTGATTGTGTGTGTAGCAGTGTTTGACCGGTGGAGTTCGAGCTTTTATTGATGTTCTATGGTGGATTGTTTGGAAGATGCAGTCCAAATGGGTGTAAATCTTAGGCTAAATAATTGGAGTTCCGTAGTAAACAGTACCGTGAGGGAAGTTTGAATAAACTTTGAATGAGAGAGTTAAATAGTACGTTGAATCGCTTAGAGGTAACGGTAGAGCCGACTGATATTGGGATTCAGTTGATTGTCTGTCGATCTTTTTTAGGCAAAAATCCATAGGATTGCTAATTTTCACTCATATGACATCAAGGCAACTTTCATGTATCAAAAACTGCGACCATGTGCCGTTGTGTCTTCGTATGGTGAAGGTGACCAATTCTTCGGATGGTTTTTTATAGCTCATTGCACGGGTTAAATTGGTGTAGGTGGTGAGTTTCGATTTGTGATATTGGTGTTGGTATGTGATGTTTGATTTGTTGAGTGAGAGATTAGTTTTGATGTTAGTATACTGATGGTCGATGGGCAAACGTAAGTCTGCGTTGTTATATGTAGGTTCTATGTCCGTTGAAACAACGGACCAAGGAGTTTTATAGATCGCGAGTCAAGGGCTTACGAAACCCATGGCGAAATTATAATGTAAGGTTTGATTCGGAACTGTGATTGCCTGT
>JACMZG010001911.1:52984090-53029212 GCA_018340805.1 Microvelia longipes | reverse complement strand
TTTTTTTTAAAAACGGACACAAGCCATTCGATAAAAATTGAACTAATGCTGATAATGAGATAAAACTTGGCACATATGTCAGACTTATACAAGGCTACATGCGTGCTAAATCTCAAAATGATTTTTCTTCGTTTTATGATTTTTCAAAAATTTTCATTATTCTGGGGTTTTTACGTCATAATTAATTATATCCAAATAGCAAAACTACACCTAAAGACTGATTTTTGTACAAAGTTTCAACTCCGCATGAATACACTAGGAGTTACGTTGATAACAAACACTCACATACACACACATACAGACAGACAATTTGTGAAAACCACTTAGGAGGCCTTTAAAACACCTGAAACGGATAATGCCAATGACATCCCGGTTTCGGATATTTTTGCAAACACGATACTTTTTCCATATACCTACGGTATAATAAGGAAAAGTAAAGAGGGTGCTAGTTGGGTTATTTTGGTCCATTAGTTACTTATAAACCTGTCAGTTAAATAAATGGAAACTTGGTATTTTTTCATTATTATTTTTTTTTTTGGGTTATTTGTTTAATTATTTTATTTCGATTTTAGCTATGTCAACATACAATAGTTAATTAGTGGTGTAAAACCGGTAAATGAGTACATGGCAACGGCTTTGATAATTTATACAGAATGTTATCATAATGTGTGTGTGTATGTGTGCTCTAATAGGTACTCTACTCTAGTCTATAGTTTTCAATATAGGTACTCTATTTGTAATGGAGTTGAAATATTCAAATAATAGTAATTGTAATAAATAATTCAATCGATGGGTATTTTGACCATTAACTGAACGGTAGAGTCAAATCGATTGAATCCTAAAGTGATTTGATCCCAGTGATCTGACGCTGCACTCCCGAAGAGAATAAAATTGCTAATCATATTTTAAGTAATTCATCCTTAGTCTCACTTTTAAGTTTATAGAATTCACATATTTTTTTATAAGTTAAAAACAATGACTTTAATTCTATAAGTTTATAAGCTATAAAATTAAGCTATGGCCATTTCACCCAACACTGTGGGCATCATCAGGCTAAAAAACTAAACACTACATTAACAACTAAAAATCACAGAAAACAAATAAAGCACATATACAAAAGACTAGAATTAAATAAATAAATTATGTGATTATTTATCTATTTAATTCTAGTCTTATGTATATGTGCTTTATTTGTTTTCTGTAATTTTTAGTTGTTAATGTAGTGTTTAGTTTATTAGCCTGATGATTTCCACAGTGTTGGGTGAAATGGCCATAGCTTAATTTTTAGCTTATTAACTTATAGAATTAAAGTCATTATTTTTAATTTATAAAAAAATCATATTTTACAAAAATACACGGCCAATTCTAATCTTTAATTACTAACTTGTGGTAATTTTGGTTTCAAATATCTTTTTAAACATTTAAACGAAATAAACGAAAGTCTGAGGACGAACAAAAAGTGTCTAAAGGTGCGTTCTAGAATGTTGATGTTATGGCATGTAATCTAATGGCGAGCGAAGAGAGTCCGAAGTAGTGAGGATGAGCGTAGCGAATCCGGTGTGACGAGCAAAAACTATTAGGATACCCCGTAATCGATTTAGTCTCGCCCTATTTCGAAAAAAAATAGGGCGGCCAATTGGGTTGTTAATGTCAACTTCTGCTATAAGGAATATTAACCTTTTCAGCGAACTTGTAGAAGTCGCTGGCTGGATCTGTGCCAGCAGACAGGACAAACACCAGCGGTACCGTAGTAGCTGATTCCTTATACATTGCTTCTAGATCAGCTGACTGTGGTTCTATGAACTGTGGTCCAAGTGCATTTGCTACTAGATCTTGCATAGCATTGGTTACTCTGTCGGGTCTTAAACATTTCAGTATTATCATTTTCTGGAATTCTGTTAGTTTGCTATCCCATGTACCGGCTAACTTTTCCCTGGTAACAAACACGAAATTAAAAATGGTTGAGTAAATAAATAATCAAAAAATAAAAATATACTAAGTCCATGTTAAAATAACAATAAATAAAAAAACCGTAACAAAACAATAAAACAAAACATGTCATAAAAAAACCATATTAAAACAATTGGCTAGAAAAGTTATATTAAATATAAATAAAACGGAATATACATATTGTATGTAAGTATATAAATAACTATGAAACTTATACTTCTTCATTTCTATAGAAATAAATAAGGGACATCATTTAATTTAGTTTTTACTTTAAAGTAAAGGAAGTTGCTTTTTAAGAGGCCACGTATAAGCGGCAATATCTGAATTCAAAGGAGAAACCTGCTTATATGTAAGTAATTATAGTAAGCGCAGGGCAGGGGCTTAGTAAAGCCTTTACATGCCCTGCATATTATTGGTTTTCTTTGAAGACCTTTTCCTCAAAGAGTTGCTTTATCCCTAAAACCAAGAGTTATGTAGCTTTGATTTGTTATCCCAAAGAAAACAAATTTAACTAAAGACTCAAGTCTAATGAAATTTCAAATGTCTTATATATTCAAAGTTGGAATTTATCAAAAGAATGATTAAGGAAGTATTTCCTAATTGTAAGACATGTTAAAATGGAGTTATAAAAGATCGAGAGTAATTTACAGACCAGGGGGTAAACTTAAATGGAGAAAAGGTTAGATTCGATAATCGCAAGCTAGGGAAAATCAGTGTTGCGGAAACCGGTGTGGGCAACTCATGAACTAACCTCGGTAGCTTTCCAAAAATTACCGATTATGTTTTTTAATTTATGTACACCATAGAAACTATTAGTTATAACAGCTACATTTATTGTAATGCTGAAATTATTTTTACACGTGTCTTTTTATTTTAACCTAATAAAAATGTTTCGCCTCTGGTTATGTTCTGTATTGCAACATTCAGAAACTAATAGTGAATTGCTTTGGCTAGTAAAATTTTTGTCACTTATGTATATCAAAGTAAAGTCAAGAATCACAGATACAGAACTCAAACGGGGTAGCAATGTGGTATGCAATTCTTAAAGAAAATACATAAAAACGGCTAAAAGTTTTATAATAAAATTTTGGTGCGAGCTTCGGAGCAAGAGTTTATAACTCTACTAAATTGTACAACAATAATGAATCTGCTGAAAATGGTCTCAAAATTTTACCTTCTTCATAAGATAGAGATAAGAGATAAGAGAGAGATAAGAGCGGAGCAAGTGGTTTTTCTTAACTTCCCGTCCTACTATTACTGCTCCAATTAGTATCGCGTTGAATTAAAAGCATAAGGTGACTCTTGCAGGAGTCAATTCTATTTTATCGCTCTATTCTGGGCCCTCTTATAAAATTTGGAGGAAATGATAGTTTGTAACATAAGATTGTTTGTAACAAGGGCACTATATACAGTTTTCATCAAATTGAATTTATACATTTTTAATCAATAAACAGTCCTATGTAATTAAAAGAGCAATTCGGTTCTTTGCATTTATTGTAAGAAAAGATTTTCTACTGTTCGTTTGAGATCCAATAGCCAAGGATTTCGAATCCTATTTAGATCTCACAGATAACTCGGTCCGGTAAATAAACTCTTAGTTATCAGGAAGAAAATAAACATAAACGGAAAAAAGGATTCAGTTTTCCCTTGGGTCTGTAGATAAAATAAACGTGCCTTCAGTTTCTTAGAAGTAAGCGACACATGGAGGCAAGAGAGGTCGGAGGCAAATGGGAGAAAAGGTAAAATTTCGACTGAATGGATTTCATGTATTCAATAAGGATTGATAAAAAGACGTTGTTACACCCAAATGAGTTTTCTAGACTTTCGCTTTCCAGGGTATTTTCCTTCTATCGTTCATGAATAATTGTATTAGGCGGAAGTGTTGTGATAATTTTGATAATTTGGTCTGTTATCATCGTAGCTCCCAGTGTATTTATGCTACAGAGTAGTGCAAGAATCAATCTTTGTGCCATCCAAATGAAACTTTTATGAAGTCATTACGGACTGGCATGTCAACTGGCAGTACGGCTAAAAGTTATCAATAGAACTCGGAAAAATGTTTTGATCGATTTCCTAATCGATCAAAACATTTTTGCTAAACTCCTATTAAGCACACCAGTAGTTATGTATTGGACTAACAAATGTGCAAAGTTTGATCTCATTTTAGTATTAGCACAATTGTGATAAGACAAAAAGCTTTATAGGGACCTCTATTTTAAATTATAGACCTATTCCTTCTTAAAAGCTTTAATAACTCAATTTTGATCAAATGTATAGTTCGGAAATCGAACAAAAAAATTGGTAAATAGTCTAATTGAATTGAAATTTGGCTCAAGTGTATCCATTTATTTTCGTTTTAACACGGCAAGTATATCTACGGTTTTTGTTGGATCGTATAAGTTAGGCTACGTTGAGCGAGGTCAGTGCCTGAATGATACCGCCGAGATTAAACCGAATATTTATATTATTTAAGGACGAGCGAAGCAAGTCCGAACACGTGTTACAGTATAAATTTGATTATTTTTACATTTATATTCTAAGGTCCAGCGAAGCCAGTCTGAAGAAGTGAGGACGAGCGTAGTGAATCCAATGTGGCGAAAAAAGTTCCGTACAATATTTTAATGTGTAATTCAATGTCTAATTCAAATGAGATAAATGACTGTACCTACAAAACACCCAACTGACGCTAGAAAGCCTACTTGATATGACTGTGATGCACTTCAAATATAGAAAAAAATATAAATCAAAAGCTACATGGGCTATATAATATATATATATATATATATATTATATATATATATATATATATATATATATATATATATATATATATATATATATATATATATATATATATATATATATATATATATATATATATATATATTATATATATATATATATATATATATATATATATATATATATATATATATATATATATATATATGTGTGTGTGTGTGTGTGTGTGTGAGTGTCTGTGTGTATGTAAGGTTTATGGTTTTTTTTAAATAATTCTGGCGCGGCGGTCCGCATTTTAGGCGAATTTCTTTTGGATGCGTGTTTTCTTGCTTAACAACAATCCTGGTTGGAATGATAATTTTTATAGTTTTTTACATTATATAAGTTTACAACTACTGAATAAATAATTTCGGCGCGGTGGTCCGCTGTCGGGCAAATTTCATTTAGAATGCGTGTTTCTGTGCTTAAAACCCCATTTCTTGGTTAACGTTCCGGTTCATGCTTTAAAACCTAAGCTGTTACTCAATTGTCAAGCACTGCTCGTAACTCATTTTGTCTCTATTTTTCAAAGGAAATGCGCATAATTATCCAGTTGGTTATACAAAACTATGCCTCTAAAGTTAGCAGTACGCACTATTATTTGAAATAGTTTAAAGCTTAGTTACTTATCTTTAAGCTTAGTCAGTTATCTTTCAAAGGTTTTAGCGCATTTCCTTTGAAAAATAAAGACAAAATGAGTTACGAGCAGTGCTTGACAATTGAGTAACTGCTTAGGATCTGGAGTATGAACCGGAACCTTAAGCAAGAAATGGGTTGTTAAGCACGGAAACACGAATTCTAAATGAAATTCGCCCGACAGCGGACCACCGCACCAGAATTATTTAGTAGTTATATACATATATAATGTAAAAAAAGAATAAAAATTAACGTTCCTACCAGGATTGTTGTTAATCAAGGAAGCACGCATACCAAAGGAAATCTTCCGATATACGGACCACCATAAGCTGTTTTAGTATAGGATGGTTATGAGGATCTTCATCAGCTCCTTCTGTATCATTGTAATGTTCTGTTTTTTGATCCATTAGAATAGTCTTACACGTATAAAATGTCTAAAAAACAATAACTTGCTTTATTATTACATTCAATATCATATTTTTTAAATTTAAAAAAACAGGTACGGGGTACCTCGGAACTTTTTCTCATTATATAGGCTTTGCTACGCTCATCCTACCAACTTTGGATTTGCTTGGCTCGTCCTCAGAATATATTTATCGTGAAATTTATACTATAGCACGTCTTCAGACTCGCTTCGCTCGTCCTCAGATAGTAAATACATGTTTCATACTCATTCAGTTTCATTCGATTCAGTGCCCAAAATTACATAGAAAACGACACCCTACTCGAAATTTATTTATTTTTTATCGACCTAAATTTTGGTTTCCGGTAATTTACAATGGTTTTTTCGACTTTTTGGTCATTTAGAGTGGTTGCATTGACTTCGGACCGGTTTATTTGATTCAGCGTCTCAAAAACATATACATTGACCTTTTTTGCGGCGAAAAATATTAACCCTGAATTTCGCTGATTTTTTGAAAATTTTGCTGACTCAGCAAACTGGGTTAATGATGTTACAAAAACCTTGTTTTCAATAGGGTTCGTGTCCTCCCGAAGGACTTTGGTACAAACATGTACCAAGTTTGATTAAAAAATATTAATCCGTTCGAAAGATAGTGTTTTTACAAGAAACTGATGCCTATCCCATTAGCGAATTTTATTCCCAAAGGAAATTCGCTAAAAAACAAAGCTCTTAGAGGACAAATCAAAACAATTTTTTTTAAATAGTCATAATGAAAAACAAAAAACAATACCCTAAAACAAAATACAAATTATTATTGAACTGAACTGAACTAAATATGGTTTTTATTTAATAATAATAAAACCACAAAGTTAATATGTCGAACTAAAAAAACAAATTTTTTAAGACAAAAGCTACCTTTTAGCTCTAAATTATTATAAATAAAAATTATAAAATTAATTAATTATTTTTATAAAATTAAAATTTAAATTAATTTTATAAAAAAAATGTTTTTCCTTGCCTGAACCATAGTTTCTATATAATTTTTGCAACAACCCTTCTCGGCTAGGGGGGGCCCGGGCCCCCCTGACCCCCCCTGGCTACGCCCATGAAAAGCTAAGTAAAACTCAGTAAAAAGACTAAACTCACATTCCCACAGCACAGGACACCCATCCTAAAGTGGAAATTAATTCCAACCTATATTTAAAATTTTTGTAATTTTTATTTAAATAAAGGATTATTTAAAAAAAATAAAAAATGTTTTTATTTTTTCCCCACATTTCCAATCTTCTTATATTTCCAATTACTGTTTAACAGTTTCTTGGATTCAATATAAGCTCCTTCCTTTGATTGGTTATGAAAACTATTTTTTTTTAATTTTTAAATATCAGTTTAACAAAATCTTTATGACACTGGTTATAATTTTAAAAAATTGGGTACGGGATACCTCGGAACTTTTCCTCATCACATCAACTTCGCTACGCTTCGGACTCGCTTGGCTCGTCCTCAGAATATACAATTCATCAAATTTATACTAAAATACGTCTTCGGACTCGCTTAGCTCGTCCTCAGAATATACAATTCATCAAATTTATACTAAAATACGTTTTCGGACTCGCTTCGCTCGTCCTCACACAGTAAATACATCCCTTTCATTCTCAGCTGTCACCTATACAGCACTAACCACTCTCAATGCTGCTTAACTTTTACGATAAAAAGAAACCATTGATATACTTGTCGTATTAAAACGAAACTTAGTGTACTTATTTATTACGTAAATTTATATACTTGTACCAAATTTCAATTGCATAATTTTGATTTGTAACATTTATTTAAAAAAAGTACACAAGTCATTTGATAAAATTTTATTAATACTAATAATGCGATGAAACTTGGCATATATGTTAGTCTTATACATGGCAACATGTGTGCCAAATCTTAAAACGATTACATTTATTTTCGCGTTTTATGATTTTTCTACATTTTTGCTGTCATTTTTGTGGGTTAATGACGTCATAAAAAAAAATTTCTAAAAGCACAACTATAGATCTATAACTATAGATTTTGTACAAAGTTTTAACTCTCTAGCATAAATATACTGGGAGCTACGATGATAACAGACACACTCATACAGACCGACAACTTTGTGAAAACCACTTAGGAGGCCTTTAAAACACCTGTAACGGATAATTCTGGCGATATTCCGGTTTGGGATTGTTTTGCAAACACAATACTTTTTCTATTGACCTAAGGTATAAATGAGGAAAATAAAAATCTTCAGGAACAATGTTTACTTTACTTAGAAATGACGTCTAGGTTTAGACTTTAATAACCGATTTCAAATCAGAAATGTATGCAGTATAATGGTTTTGCCTTCTCTTTTCGAGCAAGAAGCCAAATTTTAATCTGTAGACCAAATTTAATTATAAGTCGTATGTAGCCTATAAACAAAGATTTATTTTAATTTTAAATAAAAAAAGAATAAATTATATGAGGAATAATTAAGTGAAACTTGCGTAGAAGCTTTACTCCGCCTGAAAGACGGCGTAAATCTTTAGAGAGTAATTTCTAAGGAATATTGGACTTTACATGACTTGGCTTTTACATAAAAAATATTTAAAAGATTTTTATTATGCTCAAAATACTTAATCTTTTTATAAGTTATGTGTTTGGGCGCTTAAGAGACAAAATGAAACTTTAGATGTTATATTTAAACAACAATATTTCGCTCTTCATCACACAGAGCATTTTCAAGTTATTAAAATCTACAAAAGAAAAACAGATAAACCATAATTACACTCAATAAAGTTATTACAAGAATAAAGATTAGAAAATACATATTATTTAATATTTAGTTAATATAGCCTAACTTTAGTAAGTATTTTAATTTAATAATTATTTATTTCAAATAGCTCTGCATGACTTAAATAATATGTATTCTAATCTTTATTCTTGTAATAACTTTATTGAGTGTAATTATGGTTTATCTGTTTTTCTTTTGTAGATTTTAATAACTTGAAAATGCTCTGTGTGATGAAGAGCGAAATATTGTTGTTTAAATATAACATCTAAAGGTTCATTTTGTCTCTTAAGCGCCCAAACACATAACTTATACTAATTATGGAGACCAATACTGTTGATAATGTACTTAATCTTTTTAACACAGAAAAATGTACAGACATTTAAAGGGTTTTACATGAAAACAACTAACACAATAAACTTTTTTACGCGATCCAAGATTTTTTTTACATTTTTATAAAGTAGCTAATAATTGTAATGAATTCTGTTAATTATAAAAAAAGTAGATTATGAAGAAGAAATTAAAACATGCATCATTTCATCATGACTTCGAACTCGATTCGCTAAGTCCAAGCATTTGATGATAAACAAAAACTTAGTATTGCATATAGAAATATATATTTTATTATATTTATTTGTAATAATTAATTATTAAGTAATAGTTAATTATTTGTAATAATTTAATTTATTGAGATAAAACGTAAATTTCTGCATATAATTTAAAGTATTAAACTAAGAAAATTACATTTTCGGTGATAACTTTAAACAAAAATAGATATGGGAACATCCGAGTGGGGCATGACATTATGTTGTGCCATTTTTTATGATTGCTGGACTTACCCGAATTTCAACAGGTAACAATTTAAAAACAGGTACAATAACAATAAACAAGAAGATAAACAACAGGTAACAGGTAAAATTTAAAATTTGGATTAGAATTAATAATCTTATGAAGTACCTGTGGGGTTCTTTAGAGTCGACTATATTTTTGTAAAATTCTAAATTCTCCATAAAATGCTGTGTAAAGCCATGGAACACGTCTATGTGTTCCAATGACAGTATATCTGCCCAGCTTCTCACGCTTAGCCAAGTCCTAGCTGGATTTTCCAGATCCTGATGAAACAAAATTAAAATTAGAGATTACAAATTTATATTCTTTGAATAATCGCTACAAAATAAGCTCACACAAATATTTATTTAAAAAAACTTCAATATGCTACAGCAATTATAATTAAGGTAAACGTTTTTACTTTTCCTCATTTATATTGTAGGTATATAGAAATAGTATTGTGTTTGCATAGAAATCCGAAACCGGGATAAAACCGGAATTATCCATTTCAGGCGTTTTTAAGGCATTCTAAGTGGTTTTTGCAAAGTTGACTGTATGTGTGTGTTTTTTATCATCGTAGCCCCCAGTGTGTTTATGATAGAGAGTTGAAATTTTGTACAAAAATCAGTCTACCGCTGTAGTTGTGCTATTCGGGAAATATTTTTATGACGTCATTAACCCGCAATAATGACAGCGAAAATGGCGAAAAATCATAAAACGCGAAAAAATATTGTGATTAAATTGAGATTTGGCAAGCATGTGACTATGTGTAAGACTAACATGTGCCAAGTTTTATCTCATTATCAGCATTAGTTCAATTTTAATTGATTAACTTGTGTAAGTTTTTTTTAATAAAATTGTTAAATGGTCCAATTGAATTGAAATTTAGTATAAGTGTATAATATTATTACCTAATAAATAAGTACACTAGGTTTTGATTCAATACGACAAGTATACCTATAATTTATGCTTGATCATAAAAATTAGGGAGCATTGAGCGTGGTGAGTGCTGTATGGGTGAGAGCTGTATGGGTGACTGCTGATAATAAGGATGCATTTACTGATGAAGACAAGCGAAGCGAGGCAAAAGGCATGTTGCAGTATAAATTTGGTGAACTGTATTTCTGAGGACGAGCAAAGCGAGTCCGAAGCAGGGAGTATAAGCGTAGCGAATCCGATGTAATGAGGAAAAGTTCCGAAGTACCCCTTAACCGATGTTTTGTTCCTAGTGTTATTATTTTGTATATTTTTAGTTATATTTTTAGTTATAGTTTTTTTTATTCTTTCCTGAAGATGATACAAACGGATTGAAATATATTGTTCCTGTTTATAAAACATTGTAGAATTGAAATGGTTCTTTTCCTAAAAGTAATTATAGAATTCTACAAAACAGACGTTTCTCTCTAAGGAATATTTCATAATAATGTTTAATTATATTTACCCTCTTAGGAGAAGCTCCAGCCAGGAAAAACATATACTCATCTATGTCAATATTATTAGTATCTAAGTGAATTCTAACAGCTATTAGAAAGGCGAACTGCAGCTTATTCTTCTCAAACATACTTCTGCAGACATTGGTATAAAGAGAAAATGTAAAATAATCGTTGATTATATCTATTCGTTCTGCTACTTCGCCTGGATAACAAACAACCAAAGAGAAGTGTACACTAAAATATTATATACCAAACAAAAATGCCGCAACTAGTATCTCTGTTTGGTTACCAACAAAAATGCCGCAACTAGTATTCTGTTTGGTATATACCAAACAAAAATGCCGCAACTAGTATCTCTGTTTGGTATATACCAAACAAAAATGCCGCAACTAGTATCTCTGTTTGGTATATACCAAACAAAAATGCCGCAACTAGTATCTCTGTTTGGTATATACCAAACAAAAATGCCACAACTAGTATCTCAGTTTGGCACATAAGGCATGTATGAAAAGAAGGTATAAAATTGAGTATTAGATACAATTTTACCTTTGTACCTCTTAAGTCAAAAGGTTAAATTTCACACAGTAATAATCGTATACCGTAACCACTTCACCACGGAGGATCCTAGGTCAAGAGGTTCACAGAGTAATAATCGTGTACCGTAACCACTTCACCACGGAGGACCCTTGGCCAAGAGGTTCACAGAGTAATAATCGTATACCGTAACCACTTCACCACGGAGGATCCTAGGTCAAGAGGTTCACAGAGTAATAATCGTGTACCGTAACCACTTCACCACGGAGGACCCTTGGCCAAGAGGTTCACAGAGTAATAATCGTATACCGTAACCACTTCACCAGGAGGACCCTGGTCAAGGTTCAAGAGTAATAATCGTGTACCGTAACCACTTCACCACGGAGGACCCTTGGCCAAGAGGTTCACAGAGTAATAATCGTATACCGTAACCATTCACCACGGAGGACCCTTGGCCAAGAGGTTCACAGAGTATAATCGTATACCGTAACCACTCACCATGGAGGACCCTTGGTCAAGAGGTTCACAGAGTAATAATCGTATACCGTAACCACTTCACCACGGAGGACCCTTGGCCAAGAGGTTCACAGAGTAATAATCGTATACCGTAACCACATCACCACGGAGGACCCTTGGTCAAGGTTCACAGAGTAATAATCGTGTACCGTAACCACTTCACCACGGAGGACCCTTGGTCAAGAGGTTCACAGAGTAATAATCGTATACCGTAACCACATCGGAGGACCCTTGGCCAAGAGGTTCACAGAGTAATAATCGTATACCGTAACCACATCACCACGGAGGACCCTTGGCCAAGAGGTTCACAGAGTAATAATCGTATACCGTAACACATCACCACGGAGGACCTTGGTCAAGAGGTTCACAGAGTAATAATCGTGTACCGTAACCACTTCACCACGGAGGACCCTTGGTCAAGAGGTTCACAGAGTAATAATCGTGTACCGTAACCACTTTACCACGGAGGATCCTTGGCCGTCCTATTTTAAGCAGATTACTTTGGCAAAAAATTAATTAAAATTAAAAAAATAATGGATTTGCTTTTATAATAAAGACTAATTTCATTTATTGACATTTATTGTTAAGTATTATCATTTTAATAGATATATTAAAAAATATATTTTGGTAGAGTATTAATAACTATATATAAATTTTTATTATTTCATGTTTCAATAATCATAAAAACTATAAAGTAAATTTCTATATAAATATCTCTGTATGATTGTGAGTTTGTGTGTGTGTGTGTGTGTGTGTGTGTGTGTGTGTGTGTGTATGTATATGCATGTATACACTTATTTATGTTTAAGTATACATGCATATGTACTGGAATGAATGTAAGTGTGGTCTGTGTGTATATACCTTAAAAAAAATTAAAAAAAAATTAAAAAAAAAAAAATAAAAATGCATGCTAAAAAAAAACAAAAAATGCATGTTTTCAACATATTAAATTATTTATTATAATTCAATTATTTTATTATCTTATTTATTTATTTACTATATTTTGAATATAACAAGCTCCGAGTTGGGTTAAATTATAATGTAATTTGCAACATACAGGATTTGTTGACCACTCTTCTCCTTACCACAAGGCTCTAGTCTTATTTAAGGAGAATAGACCTGTAAGCTTATTTTTACTTGTTTATTAAATTTTACATAATAATTATTTATAATGTTGTTATTTTTGTTATATTGATATTAATTATGTATATAATAAAGGATATTTAAAAAAAAAAAAAAAAAAACCTTACAATTTTTATCTGTTTTCGCCATACTGCTTACAAATATCTTGGTAAACCATTCTAAACTATACTGGTACATAGGATCAACTTTAGCAAGATCTGCTGTACAGAAGTACAATATCTGAGCACGTTTCGCAACAGGTGTGTATTCACTACGAATCTGATCTATTATCTCTTGGGTTTTACCAGCGTTGTCTACTCTTTCCTATTAATAGAGTAAATTTAATTTTAAATAATGCTTTATTAGTACTAAATAATAGTGCATATTTACAAGTATCATCATATTTCTACAGTATTGCATATTTCTACATTACATTGTAGAAATATATATGAATATATATATATATATATATATATATATATATATATATATATATATATATATATATATCCAATGGTGGACAATCAAAGTATAAACAAATAATCAACCCCAATATTTACATTGTTACATTGTAGCATATTTAATAAAAAATTATGTTAAGATAAATGTACATTGTGATTGACATTTTTATAAAAAATAAATAATTTGCCGCAAACCAGGATTTATTTTCTTTTGCGAAATAAAATGGCGACGTCCGTTGATATAACAACAAAATTAAATTCATTAAAATAGAAAATGGCGTCAAACTAATATTTTTCAACGCGATTTAAGACGATTTTACAAAGGGGTGTTTTTTCCTAAAAGCTTTTTAGTTTGGCCGTGAACAGACGTCAAAAATTTTTTTTTTGAAAATTTCAACTGGCCGCCATCTTAAGACGGTGAATGATAAAAAGGTCTGGTTTGGGACAAAAATTTTCTTTTTTTAAGAGCTTTCCAGAAATGTATCACAATATAGGTGTTCCAATTTTAAATTTCAAAGTTAAATCCAATATGGCGACAACCACAATGACGGGAAAATGGGTAGCTACCAAAAAGAGTACTTTTTTATCCATGATGAAGATTGGATAAAAAAACTGAGCAAACCGCAGTTTGATATCTCAAATATAAACGAAAATAATTAGGGGTTGCCGAACTTTTGCCACACCCTGTATATTCAATTGTTATAGTATTATTATTAGAGGGTCTCTGTAATCAGAGTAGGGGCAACTGGATACTTAAAAATGATTTTTTGAACGTATCATTCTCAGCGGTCACCCACACAGCACCGACCACGCTCAAGACAACTTAACTTTTATGATTCAACAAAAATTATTGATACTCTTATACTTGTTGTATTAAAACGAAACTCAGTGTATTTATTTAGTAAGTAAAGGTTTACCAAATTAAATTTGGTCGTACCAAATTTAAATTTAATTGAATCATTTTTTGGGTTTTTAGAATTTTTTTAAAAAACGTACACAAGACATTCGATAAAAATTAAACTATTTTGCTAATGAGATGAAACTTAGCACATATGATAGTCTTATACTTAGCCACATGCGAGCCAAATCTCAATCCGATCGCATGATGTTTCCGCATTCAATGATTTTCCGAAATTTTCGCTGAGTCATTACTGCGGGTTAATGACGTTATAAAAAGTTATTTTCCAAATAGTACAACTACAGCGATAGACAGATTTTTCTACGAAGTTTTATCTCACTAGCATAATTACACTAGGAGCTACGATGATAACAATCACACACATATAGACAGACAACTTTGCGAAAACCACTCATCAGACTTTTAAAACACCTGAAACTGATAATTCCGGTTCCGGATTTTTTTGTAAACAAAATACTTTTCCTATATACCTACGGTACAAATGAGGAAAAGTATAAAAGAAGTGATGAAGTAAGTAATATGTAGAAATAAAAACTAAAGTTAGTCAACTAAAGTAATGAAAAAGAAATGATAGTAATAATAATGCCAAGAACAGAGCCTTTGGCCTATCAGGGATAAACCTTGTGGGAATCATAAACAAAAGTAATTACTCTAATTATTTATGTCCATACATTTTTTCTTCTTAAACAGTAAACTGCTAACATTCTGTCTCATTTATACCGTAGGTACATAGGAAAAGTATTGTGTTAGCGAAAAAATCCGAAACTGGGATGTTACAGGAATTATCCGTTTTAGGTGTTTTAAAGACCACCTGAGTGGTTTTTGCAAAGTTATCTGTCTGTATGTGTGTGTGTGTGTGTGTGTGTGTTCAGCGCCAGCCTGTTTTTTTTCATAGATTAAACCAAATTATGCCTAAAATATCTTAAAATCAGGTCTGCGCATTTTGTGCACTAATACAATGCTCAACTTATGAGAATCATTAAAATATATTAGCGCATTTCCTTTGAAAAATTGGGGAATTGACAAACAAGTAGAAATTTTGTAGAAATGTATGTGTGTGTGTGTCTGTTATCATCGTAGCTCCTAGTGTATTTATGCTAGAGAGTTGAAACTTCGTACAACAATCAGTCTACCGCTGTAGTTGGTCTATTCGTAAAATATTTTTTATGACGTCATTAACCCGCAAAAATGACTCAGCGAAAATGTCAAAAAATCATAAAACGCGGAAACATCCGCGGATTTTTCGGATTGAGTCCGAAAATTGTTGTAGTATAAATTTGGCGAATTTTATATTCTGAGGATGAGCGAAGCGAGTCCGAAGCAGGGAGGATGAGCGTAACGAATCCGATGTGATGAGGAAAAGTTTCGAGTTACCCCGTACCCGATGTTTAGTTGTTTCTTTGTAAAAGTTACCTTCACTGTAAAGATATTTCACTAAGCTTAACATTTCACAAGTTCACATCGCACAGCTAAAATTAAAGCAATGTCATGTGAAATCAGCTACAAGATATCACATACTTTGTACGGAAAATTTAGAAATCTTTACCCTAATATCTTCACTCATAACTTTAGATTCCTCGAGAGAGTCAATGAGAGCGATATCATCGACAGGATTGCCTTCAGAAGTAGATAACTTGAGTAATATCTTATCTTCTAATTCTTTTAAGTCTGATTTGCCTTGAGCTATACTACTAACAATTCTAGCACGGGCTTCTTCCAAGTCTGGCCTTTCTTCCATTGCTACCAGAGCTAGCAGTTGATCCTGCAAACCACTGAAAAATCCTCCAAGCTTTATTATAATGAAAACCCTTTTTATTGGAACTCAATAATTATGTTAGATTAGGTAATTACCAGTTTCTTTTAGGATCAATAAAGCTTTGTAAGAGAATATTTTTCGATCGTAGAATCCAGGTAAAATAAACATTTACAGTATATTTGGGTCTCTAGTGGATAAATTAGTGGGAATTAACAGTTTTGCTCAAATGTAAATAAAGTAGGCGAATAACTTATATTAAAAAATTGGGTATGGGGTACCTCAGAACTTTTCCTCATCACGTCGGATTCGAATCCTCGGAATATACAATTCGCCATTGTATATTGGACTCGCTTCGTTCGACCGCAGATGGTAAATGCATCCGTTTCATTCACAGCGGTCACTTATACAGCACTAACCTCGCTCAATGCTGCTTAACTTTTATGATCCAATAAAATCATGCATATACTTGTATTGAAACGAAATTCAGCATGCTTTCTTATTACGTAAAGGAGTAACTTGTACGAAATTTCAACTTAATTGGATTTTTTTAAAGTTCAATAATGTTTTAAAAAAAACGTGCACAATTCATTTGATTGAATTTGAACTAATGCTGATAATAAGATTAAACTTGATACATAAATATTAGTCTCAAACACAGCCAAATGCGAGCCAAATCTTAATCTGATCGCATCATTTTTCCGCGTTTTTTTTCCGTATCATTTTTCGAAACTTTTGCTGAGTCATTATAGTGGATTAATGTCGTCATAAAACAATTATTTTACGAATGGCACAACTACAGCGGTAGACTGATTTATGTACGAAGTTTCAACTCTCTAGCATGAATACACTGGGAGCTACGATGATAACAGACAGACACACACACACACATACAGACAGACAACTTTGCGAAAATCACTTAGGAGGCCTTAAAAAACCTAAAACAGATAATTCCTGTAACATCCGTTTCTGATTTTATATACCTACGGTATAAATGAGGAAAAGTAAAAACACTATTGATGAGCACTTAAACTATGCATTATAATTATTAACACTACATTATGCTTATGCAGAAATTCATTATGTCTTAACATTCTGTAATGCTGAGCTAAATTCGTATTTTAAGAATCGCCCTGTAATGATCTAATATCTTTTTCGATATTGCACTAAATAATTAAACAAAGTATAGAATACGAAAGGAAACACACCTTGGTACCAGCATAAAGTTGACTATAAGGACTTTAGTAGAGATCTCAGGAGTGTAATGTGGATTAGGTAATTTCGTTGTTAAAAAAAGTTTAAACGATTTATTATAAGGAACGACAGTGTCTCCAAGCTTGATCCAGAGTTGACCATTCTGCATAAACGTTTGCTTCATGAGAATCGGATCCAACGAAGGGTCTAAATCTTGTCCAACGTTTTCAAGGACGAAGATCTTGCCAAACGATATAGCGTTTTCTAGCCTTCTCATCAAATCTTTGTCGTTTAGTTTGCCGATAAATAAATTCTCTCCCTTGTACTAAAAATAATAATAATGAAAATTAATATACAAGTTATTATTCAAAAAGAAAAGCAAATCTAAATTTTTGTGTAATGATTTTAAGATTCTAAAACTTAAATTTAAAAATCAGGCGTGGGTTACCTCGAGAGATTTCCTCACAACATTGGACTCGCTATGCTCAACCAATTTACTTCGGACTCACTACGCTCGTATTTATACAAAACTAAATTCACCGAATTTAAAAGGAACACGTCTTCAGACTCGCTTCATTCGTCCTCAGACAGTAAATATATTTGTTTTATTCTCAGCAGTCACCTATCCAGGTACTGTCCACGCTCGATGCTGCTTTTTATGATCCATCAAAAACCGTAGATTTACTTGCCGTATTGATAACGTAGTTTTTTTATTTATTACATAATGAGACACTCTTGTACAAAATTTAAAATCAATTGAATCATTTTTAAATGTTTAACAAAGTAAAAAACTTATGTAAAACGTATTATGAGTATATACGTTTTTTACATACATGAAATGAGGCTTATATACAAGCCTTATTGTGCATGTAAAACTTATAAAAGCAAGAATGAAGTCAGCAGTAATTTCAGTGGGAGACTTTGCACGGCAGCAATTTGGCTCTTTTACCATAGATGCAATCAGGCAGATCTCTGAGGCTGTCTCAGCTGCAGAGAATCATAGTTCTCGATGCAAAAGAGTTTTTTGTTTAAGGCGTAACACTGGACATAATAATGGCTCTTGAAGAACATTTCAAGTTACAAAAATACATTTTAAGAATATTGAACGATTGTTTAATGATAGGAGCCTCTTCTATAACAAAAAAGATGGACAGAAAAAAAAAACAAAAAATCGCAGCTGGTGCAGCGCAAGGATCTATTCTTTGCCCAGACCTGTGGAACATAGTATATAATGAACTTTTTAGAATTTTTTCGCCAGATGAATGCAAATATGCAGACAATATAGCAGCAATCATTATAGCCCAGGGCGTAACTGGCCCAAAGAAAGCTCAATTAAATTATGAGAATCGTCATGAGATGCAAGTCAAACCATGGTCTTACCTTAGCCTTGAAAAAGAGAATTAAAAAGAGAATCCTTACAATGATTCCAGCCAAATCGAAGACGAAGTAGTCACCAGCAAGCCAACAGTTTAGTACTTTAGAATTGCCATCGACATGAACATAAAATGCTTAGACCATCTAAAAATAGCTGCAGAAAAACTTTTAAATGGCTAATGTCATTGGTGGCCTGCGAGCCAGTAAGAGAAGATTACTAATGTCATCAAGTCTAGTCTAGTAATTTATTTTTCCGTTCGGAGTAGAAATTTAGGCAAATCTTCTAAGCAAAAAAAAAATGCTACAAAAATAGTAGCCCGAATTCAAAGGAAATCAGTCTTGAGGGTGACTTCTGCATACCGATCGGACTCCGAACCAGCTGTTTTAGTCATTGCAAGCGTCATTCTCATTGACCTGTTAGCTATTGAGCGTAAGAGAGTATACGAAAGGAAAATAGAAGCCAATTATAATACAGTAAGAAAAGAAGAAATAGATAGAACCATAGGGCGGTGGCAACTTTCATGGGATAAGGAACAAGAGGCCGCTGGACATGGCGCCTAATTAAAGATATCAACTAATGGGAAGATCGAATACATGGAGATTTAGGCCCCTACTTAACACAGCTCCTTAGTGGGCCCGGATATTTTAGGTCCTACTAACACAAAATTGGGAAACACCAGTCTTCTGATTGTCTGTATTGCCCTGGTCTCACTGACAACGTAGAACATACATTTTTATTTCTTTGTCTGGTTTCAGCGGTGGTTTTAGGCGTTGCAAGTTTCCTTGCAACGCCTGAACTTACCATAAAGCTTTGAAAAAAGGGGAAAGAGGGGGATAAGACAGAAGGGATAAGATCTAGCCTGAAGTAATGTGAATTATGGTCCCAGGGTAGGTTAAGGGGTTTCGCAAAGTGAGTTTTAGTTGATATGAGTACAACACTGTTGACAGACCACTTTCTTCGAGCGTAAATGCATTTCTCTCGGTTTTATTAAAATATTTTTCACGCAAAAAAAGTTGCCAAAAAAGCATAAATATGCTAGGAGCTGTAATGATAATAGATAAACACACGTAAAGACAGACAAACTAATAATGCAGGTGAAATCCCGATTTAAAATTGTTTTGCTAACACATTTTTTTCTATCTACATACGGTATAAGAGAGGAAAAGTAAAACGAGGCATCTATAGTATTCGTCTTGAGATGAAATATTTTAAATAAACTTCATGTACTAATAACTTCATATTAATTTATTAAATTGAAGTATAAATCTAACGTATTGGACTAACCGTATTCTTAATCCACTTATTAGCTTGGCCTTGGGGATCAATGAATAGTGGCCACCTATTTGAATGAGCCACTAAAACCGAACTCTCGGTGGAGAAATAATCTCTAGGCAGTCCATCAACTTGCCATTTCCTTATAGTAACTAGATCACCTAGAGTAGATACGGGATCGCAACCATGTGTGTGAGGAACACCTAGTTCGCTAGATAGCTCACTCCACTCTGCCAGGAGTCCACGGCGGTACTTGTCTGTGAAAGGTGCCAGATAAGCTACCGAACCTGTAATAAATTAAAAGATGAATCAGTATTAAAGGCTTTAATATTAGGAAATTAAGGCATATAAGCCAAAAACTAATAGTATAACTACAATATTAGATATTTTTTTGAGCTAGTTCACAGTTCAGATATGTTTTTGTTTAGTATAACTAGTTCACAGTTTCCCTAGTTCATCTAGCTCAAACAGACTCTATCCAAACTGGCTAGTGACAAATTAAAGTGCGCCTAGTTCATCTAGACCAGCTAGACTCAGGCTAGGCCCACCGCTCTGGCTAGTGCCGACTAATAGTTCACAGAGTGCTTAGTCTAGTCTTACTTGCTTCTCTGATCACATTAGTCTCACTTAGCCTACCCTCGCTTAACCTGTCTCGCCAATCTCATAAACTCCTCTTGCACCACCAGACTCTAGCTAGGCTCACCGCTCTGGCCAGTCAAGCGCCACCCAACAGAGAACTCTGGCAACCTCGTCACCAGTGTGCACAAACTTATTCCAGAGCCCTGATCTGAAAGTCAAAGTTCCGCAGTGCTATTAGGATACGTCTGTCTTCAAGAACCGAGTACTTCGTTCCTAGTCATTTAGATTATTCTAGTCACCGCCTTCACTTTCACTGACTAAGTTTTTAGACATACGATGGCTCAGTATATCTTTCCGACCTTCATCTACGTAGTAGATCTACGATGTAGAAGAAGGTCCGGCTGATGCCCGCAAAACTTTGACTTTCCATGAGCTGAAGACAACGGAAACGTCGTAAAAAATCCCCACATTTCTGCATTAGCAGCCAAGGAAACCACATACAACCCTGGATTTGAACCCTCGACCTCCAGGTCTAAAGGCGAGCTCTCTACCACTGAGCTACTAGAGTCGGTTAAATATCTTTTTACAGCAGGAAAATAAAGTAATTTTAAGATAGAAAGAAGTATTTCCCAGATTTATCACAAAAACAGGTTATTCATATATCACAGCTTTTTACTGACGTAGGAAGTTAAAGATGAAGGCAGTTATACAGTCTAATAGCACTGTACAGTAGGCTAAAAAGCAATGTAAGTTAATAAATTGTTTTTGTAAATAACATTAGATGATTATTTATTAAGAATCGGTAAATCACGAGTTAAGACCAAAAAATCGGGTACGGGGTACCTCGGAACATCATCAAATCGGATTCGCTACGCTCATCCTCCCTGCTTCGGACTCGCTTCACTCGTCATCAAATAGTAAATGCATCCGTATCATTCTCAGCGTTCACCCATAGAGCACTAAGCACGCTCAATGCTGCTTAAATTTTATGATCCAAAAAAAATATAGATATACTTGTCGTATTAAAACAAAACTTAGTGTACTTATTTATTGCGTAAAGGTATATTCTTGTACTCAATTTTTACTCAATTAGATTATTTTTGATTTTTAACAATTTTTTAAACGTACACAAGTCAGTCGATAGAATTTGAACTAATGCTGATAATGAGTTGAAACTTGGCACTCTTATTTGTCTTTTACATAACCACATGCGAGATAAATCTCAATCCGATGGCATCATTTCTCGCTTTTTATGATTTTTCGAAATTTTTGCTGAGTGGTTATTGTGGGTTAATGACGTCATAAAAAAATTCCAAACAGCACAACTACAGCAGTAGACTGACTTTGTACAAAGTTTTAAATCTTTAGCATAAATACACTAGGAGCTACGATGATAAACACACACACACACACACACACACACACACCACAAACACACACACACAAACACACACAAATAAAGACAGAAAACTTTGTAAAAACTATTTAAGAGGTCTCAAAAACACCCGAAACGGATAATTCCGGTTTTATCCGGTTTCGATTTTTTTTCAAACACAATAATTTTCCTATGTACCTACGGTATAAATGAGGAAAAATAAAAATAACAGTTATTTTGAGGAGACCCCCCTTCCTAGATTCATTTGATTCTGACCAAAAATTGAACTCAACCAAAATCAAATAATATATTTTTTGTAAGGAAAGGAAGCCTTATAGACCAAGAGCCCAGGGGTGTTTTGTTAATAAATAGTGTAATGGCTGGAACCGGTATCAATTTTTCGTAAATACCTTCCTGAACAAGGATCTGCAATTCTGCCAACTCGTATCAGATGGGTGTCCCAGGCAGAACCTTTGACCCTAAAGTGCGTTCTGCCTGGGACACCCATCCGATACGAGTCGGCAGAATTACAGATCCTTGTTCAGGAAGGTATTTACGAAAAATTGAGTCCGGTTCCAGCCATTACACTTTTTATTAACAAAACACCCCTGGGCTCTTGGACTATTACTGTCAAGTATAAAGCAATTGGTCTGCCTTGGAGAGTAATTTCTGAAGTCTACGCTCATCTTTGACCCGTGGAAAAATTAAATGAAGTCAGTAATATTATATTTTTCTGAGGGTTACGGAAATAATTTGTTTCATTGTTTAGGGGTAACTTCAAAGCGTATTACAAATTATTGTGTGATAATTTACCCTGACCGCAGTAAACCTGTCGGCCGTTTAATTTAACGAAGAAGTTGTCTTAAATTCGCAACAGGACTAAGAGAAGTTTAGCGTTATATCTGTACTTTATACACAACTCTACCCTAAAATACTACATTTTTATCTATGTAGTATAATATAAAAGTTTAAAGTATTAAAACTTTACTGAAGAAAAAAACCTTTATTACAATAATAGAAAGTAAAAAATTATCCTTCAATACATTATTAATAAGAATCCTATATTATACGATTCTAAACATAAAGATACATACTAGAGGGAGCATAGTCTATCTCATTAAATTGATAGACCTGAAACATCTTTTTGGGGCTCTTAGGGGCTCTGTGTAACCTCATTGAAACCTCCTCCAAAGGTGAGTTAAGGTTATAATAAATTAATCATTTTCGGCTTCCCTGCACATTGCTTGTATTTTGATTTATATTTTTAACGTTCTAATATATAAGTTACCAAAATTTTGTACTGATTATTTGATTGTATTTATAAGCGAGATAGTCAGGTTACTTTTTAGATGTTTCTAAATGTAATAATATCTCTATGATTCTAAATATAATGCATCACTTGCCAGCACTGATAAGAATATCTCCTATGATATTAACAAGTGCTCCCTGCATGTTAGCCAATGATTCAAGCCATCTTCGCCTCTCGTTGACTAATCCATTGACTAATCTATGAGCTTGTTTGATTCTAGTCTGACACAGATTCCATGTTTTGACCAATTCTTCTTTCTTAGCCATCGTGTTTTCTAGCTTTTCGTTTAGCACTGCTAAACGATCTTGCACCTGCACAGGCCAGTCTGGTTAAACAATAATTATATTTCAAAAGAAATGGTGGTAGTTGCAAGAGATTCCCAGTAGATCTTTGTACTTATTCATGATTTATTTAATTTAAGCAGTAATTATAAAATATTATCAAATGTATATTTATTAAAAAGGCACTAAGAAGTCGCTATTTACTTTTTAAGTAGGAATATTGTTATATCTTTTAAATTTACCAACTAAGTGTTGTTTCAACTTTGTTCGGAAGTATGAATTAAGTGGAGTTGAAGTTGTTAATTGCGTAATGCAATGGATCATATTAGTTTTATGATAAAAGTGTATTTTAATCGTTAGCTATAAATACTTGTTTTTTATAGAAAA
Source organism: Microvelia longipes (assembly GCA_018340805.1). Lineage (NCBI taxonomy): Eukaryota > Metazoa > Arthropoda > Insecta > Hemiptera > Veliidae > Microvelia > Microvelia longipes. The sequence continues at coordinate 53,005,307 of JACMZG010001911.1, read as the reverse complement.
ATTTTACTTATTTTTACTGTTATATGCATTGAAAGAACAATTGTTTATTATTAACTGTATACTTTGTTTAAAAAAAGAAGTTTTAATTGCTCTTGACATAATTATATTTTACTTTTTTCCAAAACCAACTGCTTTTTTGTGTCAAGTTTATACAACTGAATGCGCATTGTTTTTATATTATACAAATAATATGATACAATACGCATTCATTACTTGAAAAGTCAAGACTGTCATCTATTGAAAGACATAGCATTTTGCAAAAAAATGCTTTCTTTGCAAAAAATGATGTCTCTAGGTTGACAGACCCTGTGTTGTACTCAATGAGCAAGAAATGCTTGAAGAATACGCCAATGTCCATGCGTCAAATATAGGCCCTCATATCATATTATAATTCTGCAATAATTGGATGAATTGAACAGATTGAAATGAAACGAAACGAACTCAAACAGATCAAAATGCACAATGAGGAAAATAAAAGCGACGCGAGGTTACTAATGTTTACATCCAGTGTTGCTTTTTTATGATTTTAATAACCAAAAAGGTATTTTAATGTACCGAGGTTCGCATGAGGTGGAGGGGGAAGATGCGCGTTTGGTCTAAACCAATAGAATCTTTCCCTGTTTTTTGCGCGCTATCAACTAACTTTAGCCGTGTGTTATATTATAGCTTAAGTAGTCAATACGCTATTTCATGAAGTAAAGTCGTCTTTACAAAAATTTTCCATTGTGGGAAAACGGTGAGAGACCGGACACACTATTATAGGGCATATTCTGTACTCTTTGAGGAACAGTATCTCTTTTTGAGACTTAAACTGTTTATAAAACACCCGTATGCATATTAAATATCTCTCAAACCCATTTCGTGATTAAGGGTCTCAGAAACAGATTTATGTCAAGTTTTCAGGCATAAGGTCAGCTTGCGAGTCATATTATAATCGAATTATTTTAAAAGAAAATTCGTCAAAACGAAAAGAGAGGTATGGAATATTGCAATGAATCAGTTATTTAGAGCTGAGCCTAAACATTCTATGCAGAGAGGATTAAAAGTATGCATTTTATTCCTATACAAGCACCATTTTTTTGAGGTTATCTAGATTCAATTTTATAAGTTCTTGGAGTTATCATTAAAATACAATTCATTTTAAACAAATAATTATAATAATGAATGGTTATACTATTCTGCATTAATACAGGATATATTATTATTCCTTACATTTACACATTAAATAATTTCAGTAGATTTTAAAATGAAACCCTGAGTAGCAAAGTTCAAACCAACCTTTTTCATCCTTCCTCTTGACTTAGCAAGCGCTATTTCAGTAACATCCAGTTTTTCCATGGCATCCTTCAGCTTCGCTTTTTTAGGAGCCACGGCTTGATTGACAAAATAAAATTGATACATAGCATGAACCCATTGGCATAGAGATGTACATGCTTTTGATACCTGCAAAATAACAATTTAACGTTTATATCTTTTAAGTAATTTTTCGGGATCTAAAATGTTTTAGGCCAAGCCGTTCGGATATCAGTAAAAAAAATCAAGTTTTAATTAATTGTTTTTACCTCACGTTTCGCTCAAATTATCAAATGATTGCTAAGAATTTGGGTAAATAGATAATATTTTAATAATTTGCACTATCTATTGATAAAACATCACGTGGATAATTGTTAGTTTTAAATTATTTTTGTTTAATTTAAGTACGTACATATATCATCATATAGTTGGGATGTAGGAATCTGATTTTGGAAAGTATATGGCGTTAAGATTACTAAAACAAGAGCTCTATTAATGCCTTTTTTACATATTAATGATCTACATATTGCCTTTTTTATAATACATATTAATAAAAGAATAATTATTTTCTCAAATTCAATGTAATAATTTCATAAAATTTTATGAAAAGTAAGGTGAACAACAAGCACCTTAAAATCTATCACTTATAATTTTATTGTGAGCACAAAATATTTTAAAATACGAAAATTATTACTAATATTCCGTTTTAATGATTTAAAATAGCATAAATTTAATTACATTAAAATGTTATGATTAAAAAGTTAAAATACATTGATTATTATTATTACATGTGACAAGAGTGACTTCCCACCAGAACTTAATTTTACTAATAACACTGTAAAGGCGGTTTTGCAATAGAAAGAAGCAGCTAGGAGTCTTCAAATAAAAGGTAAGTAATTAAGCAACAAAATATAACCCACGAATAGTTCTAAATTAATCCACTGTGGTGCGATACTAGTCCTGCCTTCAACAATATGCCTCAACAACAACAGTAAACTTTAAAAATTAATTAGAACACTATTATTCATTAAATGTAGAATACTTTTAAATAAAAATATATTTGGCAAACATGCATCTTCCTCATCGAGTAATCTCTAATAAATATAAACTCTACTCGTTTTCTTTCCATTGACTGCCTCTATCCATCCCCCCCCCCCTACCTACAATGTATAGGTAACTATTTTGTGATTGTTCCCTTGGTAGATAAAAATCTAAAATGATGGATGCAATATTAATAAATCATGCAGTGATTACTTTGATGATCTTCGCAGGTCTGAACTCAGGGTTGTCAATATAAGGTTGAATCTTATTAATTGTATCTTTACTCAAGTTTTCTTTATCAAAGTACAATAAAGAGTTGAGAAATGCTTGAGGGTCTGCTAGCATGGCTTTAGCAGGGTCCCAGTAATCCAAAACTTTCTCTCCTAGATTAGGTCCAGGTACCTAAAGGACATGACAGTAAAAAATTAAAAACTTCAAATAGCTAAATCTGGGGGTAAAATTCAGCTTTAGCGTAAGATGGGTACAGCAATATTTTATTCATTCCGGTGAAAGGAATAATTTAACTAATACTGGTAATATCTACAGATCATTTCTATAAATATTAAGAGCCAATACATATCAAATAGTGATATATATATCATCCAAGCCAGTACATATACCTTTTAGCGAATTTCCTTTGGGAAAAAATTCGCTAATGGGATAGGCGTCATGGCGGAATTCGAACCTCGGACCACGACACAAATCCGTTTCAGAGGTCCCTAATGACGAAAAAAAATTTTTCGCGAGACTTATATATATATATTATATATATATATATATATATATATATATAATATCTATATATCATATATATGTATATATATATATATATATATGTATTTCTAGACACTTTCTTGTAAACACTCTATCTTTCGAACGGATTAATATTTTTTAACCAAACTTGGTGCAAAAATCAACCTTCGGGAGGACACGAACCCTATTGAAAACCAGGTTTTTGTGACGTCATTAACTCGGTTTGCTGAGTCAGCGAAATTTTCAAAAATCGGCAAAATTCAGGGTTAATATTTTTTGCCGCGAAAAAGGTCAATATTTATTTGTTTTGAGACGCTGAATCGAATGAAACCGGTCCGAAGTCGATACGACCACTCTAAGTGACCTAAAAATCGAAAAAAACCATTGTAAATTACCGAAAACCAAAATTTAGGTCGATAAAAAATAAATTTCGAGTAGGGTGTCGTTTTCTATGTAATTTTGGGCGCTGAATCGAATGAAACCGGTCCGAAGACGATACGACCACATTAAGTTACAAAAAGTCGAAAAAACCACAAAAAATATAGAAAACCAACATTACGGTCGTTGAAAATTAAATTTCGAGTAGGGTGTCGTTTACAATGTTTTTTGAGCCTCTGAGTTGAATGGCAGTGGTCCGGAGTCAATACGACCACTCAAACTCAGGGTACCTGGGTTCACATCCTGGAAGGGTCGATAATTTTTTATCGTTTTTTTTTACTAAATATAAGTTTACAACTAGAAAATAATTCTGGCGCGGTGGTCCGCATGTCGGGCGAATTTCCTTTGGATGCGAGCTCTCAAACCCAGAGTACCTGGGTTCAAATCCTAGTAGGGACAATAATTTTTATCATTTTTTTACCTAATATAAGTTTACAACTAAAAATAATTCTGGCGCGGTGGTCCGCATGTCGGGCGAATTTCCTTTGGATGCGTGTTTCCGTGCTTTTTACATTATATAAGTTTACAACTAGTAAATAAATAATTCCGGCGCGGTGGTCCGCTGTCGGGCGAATTTCATTTAGAATGCGTGTTTCCGTGCTAAACAACCCATTTCTTGCTTATGCAAGAACCATGCCCTTAGCGTGGTTCCGGTTCATGCTTTAGAACCTAAGCAGTTACTCAATTGTCAAGCACTGCTCGTAACTCATTTTGTCTGTATTTTCCAAAGGAAATGCGCTAAAACCTTTAAAAATAACTGACTAAGCTTAAAGATAAGTAACTAATCTTTAAACTAGTGCAAATAATAGTGCGTACTTCTAATTTTAGAGGCATAGTTTTGTACAACAGCTGGATGATTATGCGCATTTCCTTTGGAAAATACAGACAAAATGAGTTACGAGCAGTGCTTGACAATTGAGTAACTGCTTAGGTTCTAAAGCATGAACCGGAACCACGCTAAGGACATGGTTCTTGCATAAGCAAGAAATGGGTTGTTTAGCACGGAAACACGCATTCTAAATGAAATTCGCCCGACAGCGGACCACCGCGCCGGAATTATTTATTTACTAGTTGTAAACTTATATAATGTAAAAAGCACGGAAACACGCATCCAAAGGAAATTCGCCCGACATGCGGACCACCGCGCCAGAATTTTTATTATTTGAAACCATCTTTTTAGCAAACTGTATATATATATATATATATATATATATATATATATATATATATATATATATATATATATATATATATATATATATAAAGTTTCGCGTGACCTATTTTTTCGAAATCAGGGATCTCTCCTGTATTTTCAAAGGAAATGCGAACAATTATTCTGTTGGCAATACAAAACTATACCTCTAAAATTGGCATTGCACAACATTATTTGCTTTAGTTTAATGCTCAGTTGATTTATTTAATGGCTTTTTGTACATTTCCTTTGAAAAATACATTAAAAAATTAATAACGACAAGTGCTTGATAGTTGAAAAAGTTAAAGCATAAAAACGGAACGGAGAGCAAGAAAAGGCTTGTTAAGCACGGGAACACGCAATCTAAAGAAAAATCGCCCGACATATGGACCACAAAAAAATAAAATTTTAGAGCCCGTTTTAGAGTCTTTCGGTCCATCAGAATATACTAGACGTTGTAGCGAGCCATTTGGTTAACACTTCTAGTATAGTGTATATTACTGTGTAGGTAGGTATTTGAGTATATCTAGTGAGAGAGGTGGGGAGTAATACTCTTGCGTCTCCAGCAACCAATAAGCCAGAGGGGCTCATCTCTATAGAATGGATATTTCTTATCATTATACTATTTATGACCGTCAATCTAATATCAAATTATTTTTTTAAATGCTTAATCTCTTGCACCTACTTTTTTAAAAATATTTTGATTTATTCTTCAAGAAATCAAGCTGTGTCTTCATTTATTGATTCAAAGTAAAATAATAGAGATATAACGATAGATGTCATCAGACATAGAACTATAATATAATATGAAGTACTGTTTAATTTAAATTAAAATACAATAAAACAGAGAAAGAAGAAAACAATTGACTTGAGTTCTATACAATTTAATTACTTTAAATTTATTAACTCTATACAAAAAATACATTAACACACAAAAATTGAAGATTTAGACGAACACGATGATTAATTTATTAATATGAATCTTAAAATTTAATATCAATTTATTAATATGAATCTTAAAATTTAATATCAATTTATTAATCAATTACGGTCTTTATTAAAATAAATAATGCTTTACGAGGTATAATAAGGGAAGAACTGTAAAATCTGAAGGGGTAGAATAGAAAGACCTTGTAGTTGACGAGGTGGGGGAAGTGGAATCGTATATCCCCATCTCACTGCGAGCTGAAACAACTAATATAAGTGTTAACCAAATGGCTCGCTACAACGTCTAGTTCAGAATATTCACCCTGCGAGAACCACCTCAGGTGGGTTGCATCTACTATTCTCTAAGAATTAATTAAAGTTGGCGAATTCTTTTTTTTTAATACAAATACTATTTACACAATCTTAGATCATAGATCTAAGGTTGGTGTGCTCACCATCTAAGGTGTGGGCTGCGAACCCCACACCTCCGGTGCCGAAATCGGGTGCCTTTACGATCACGCCCACGGAGACAGACTTCGACATATGGAACACCGCGCCAGAATTAATGTGTAGTAATAAACTTATGTAATGTAAAAAAATTGGGTATGGGGTACCCCGGAACTTATCCTCTTAACATCGGATTCTTTATGCTAATGAGGATGCTACATTAGTTATGTAGGGAGGCTACATCGGACTCGTTACGCTCATCCTCCCTACTTTGGTTTCGTTTCAATGGTCCTCAGATAGCAAATACATTCGTTTCGTTTTCAGCGGTCACCCATACAGCACTAACCACGCTCAATGCTGCTTAACATTTATTATCATCATAGATATACTTGTATTAAAACGAAACTTAGTATACTTATTTATTCCGTTAAGGTAGATACTTGTAGTGAATTTCAATTCAATGGGATTATTTTCCGATTTTTTACAACTTTTTAAAAAACCTACACAAGGCATTTGATAATAATTGAACTAATGCAGATAATGATATGTAACTTGGTACATATGTTAGGAATACAGCCATGTATGTAGCCATGAAGCCATGTATAGGAATACATGGCTTCATGTGTGTCAAATCTCAAATTGATCGCAATAATTTTTTGCTGTATCTACTATTGCGGAAAAACTTAGCGTAACCCCTATTACGAACATACTTGGCTGTTGCTATTACTTTATTAGGTTTGATATTTTTAACGATGCAAACAACTTCCAAAACTAATTTAACTCCTGCAGGTGGCCTCATCATGGCTCGTATTTCAGTTATATCATTTCTGTTCAATGATTGTAAAGCTTCTTCGGCAGCACGAAGCGCAGGCATCGCTTCCTCTGTGAACAAAAAAAGTTTCTTATTACGAATAGTTAATGAAAATTAATTCATAAAAATAGTTATTATAAAATTCAATGTTTTAATTATATTTAGACCTTATTTTTGCTATTAGTTTTGGAAGTCATCACAAGACTTCCATTTGAGTCATTTGGTTACTTAAGTGTATGCTAAGAAACTAATACTTAGAGGGAGGATACAACAGCTCTTATCATTCCTTGGGTCTAGGTAGCTAGGTGCCATAACTGTACATTGATGACGTCATTTTTTTTAAATTTTCCTAATAATTACAATCCTACGTAAATATTAGATTACTTTTCCACTATTTTGTCTTAATTTAAGTAAATTAAAATTAAAATAAGATTTAATTATTATCTAGTGCATGTATTCTTTGTCTGTGTTGAATAAAGTGGTTTAATGTGGCATCACTGAAAAATGGCCGCGTTTGTAGAGTGCATGCTACATTAGAGGTTTTAGAGGGGTGGGGAAGTATATAGTTTCTCTCTAGAAAGACTATAGTAGGGGTAAGTACAGTCATGGCACCTAGTGGAAGCTGTCTTACTTCTAGACCCCTTATCACTGTGCTATTCTGCCCATGTACTACCTCCAAAGAGGCTAATACTTTTAGAGGGAGTACAGAACCCGATTAACACAGTGATAAGGGGTCTAGAAATGAGACAGTTTCCATAGGTGCCGTAACTCTAACTCTAAGGTAAGGTAACGTAACACTACAACTCCTATTGTAGCATGCACTCTACTAACGGCGGACATTTTTCAGTGATGCCACATTAAACCACTTTATACAACTCTACCAATTTAAAGAATACATGCAATAGATAATAATTAAAACTTATTTTAAATTCATTTTACTTGATTTAAAACAAAACAGTCGAAAAATAGTGTATATTTACGTGAAATTGTAATTATTATGAAAAAATAAAAATGACGTCACCAATGTACCGTTACGGCACCTAGCTACCAAGGAATGATAAGAACTGTTGTATCCTCCCTCTAATAGTATTAGTCTCTTTGCCCATAGTGGAAGCTGTCTTACTTCTAGACCCCTTATCACTGTGCTATTCTGCCCATGTACTACCTTTAAGTATTAATCTCTTTGAGTTTATGATACTAGTCCAGGAGCCGCAGCTAAAAATAACGTTACTTATTTTATACTGCTTAAAACCAAATTTGTTTTGATAATACACCTTAAATGGTGAAGAAAAACATAGTCTGCTAATTAAGAGTGCCTTTATATGATTGAGCATACTTAAAATTTTAGAAAATCGCTCACATTTTAGATTTCTGAAATAAGTAGTTCTCTGTTGATCGTGTGCCAAACTCGAAGAAAACTGTTAAATGCTCATAACATTTCTAATAAATTGACCGTTTATTCATCGCAATAAAATAATCTGATAACTAGAACCAAAGTTATGGCAATGGCAAAACCAGAAAATAAATAATTTTGCAAAGTTGTAAATTTTTATACTGAATTTATTAAGTCATTTTGCGAATGCTATAATTTATGCTATATAACTTCAATTATGACACATATAAACTCTATTTATTGGTAATTTTATCAGCTCAAAAAATTTGCCCTTCACTTCTTCACAAGACTAACAAGGAGCTACTTCTTTTAAAAAATCTACAATGTGTGCGAAGTTCTAAAATTTTGAGCGTGCGCAGCCAAATGAAAGGCTCTACGCTGGATAAGCGGATTATGTCTTTTTTTTCTTCATTTAGGGTATATTTGTTAAAAAAATGGTTTTAACCAACACAAATTGAATCTCGTTTTTTGGTCTGGCTCTTGGAATATACGGAGTTTGCTGATTACATTTTAGACTAATTTTAATTATGCAAGTTTATCTACCAGTGTAGAGTAGATAAATACCGTGCTATACCAGTGTATCTAAAGGAAGGGTGCGCATATTAAACTCTTTAAGATCTGGCTAAAATGAAGGCTTCAGCCTAAGGATAAGCAAAGACCTTCAGAAATTTATCTAAATAGAGTACTTTGAACAAACTAGGTAACTTTTTTTACCTAAATCCTTCTGAGCATCGTCAGCTATAGCTTGAGTTTCAGCTGCTATTTTTGCTGCCTCAGCTTCCTCTCCTTGCACTATCCTTTTAGTCTCGTTAGCTTCTTCCTAAACATTAGAATTAATGTTACAATAAGTAATACAATTAGAATAAGAAGAAACATTTGAGTAGTATGATAAAGGAAATAGGATGAAACTAGACTTATTAGCGTTATTTGTTGACCATCTAGACAGAAGTTACAATCTCTGAAGATAAAGCAGTTTGTGATAAAGCACAAAAAAGCAAACTCTTTAGGTGATTATTAAACAGTATTTATTAATCACTAGGATTTAGTGATGACATTTTGAAAATAAAGTTAAAATCAGGTGGCGTTCGTACACAAGGAGTTTCTCTGGATACCTTTTTACTTTTCCTCATTCTTACCATAGGTAGGAAAATAAAGCATTGTGTTTGCAATACTCAATACTTTTCAAATTTCACTTAGTTTATCCGTTTCAGGTGTTTTTTTTTTATCTTAAGTGGTTGTTTGTCTGTATGTGTGTGTCTGTCAACATCGTAGCAGCTCCCAGCTTATGTATGTTACAGAGTTGAAACTTGATAAAAAAAACAATGTTTAGGTCTAGTTGTATACCACACCAAAATAATTTTTATATGAAGCCATTAACCGGAAATATCAACCCAGCTAACATTTCAAAAATTCATAAAACGCAAAACATTTTTTTGGTCTATTCGACCAAATTCGATACAGGGGCTTAGTGTCATCTAATTATCAGCATTAGTTGAATTTTTATTAAATGACTTGTATAATTTTATTTTAAAAATTGTAATAAATAGAAAAAATAACCTCTGTATAACCGGTAACCTCTTCTTTATATAATTAACAAATATGATTAATTGTTGGGTTGACCTTGTGTTATGTCAACCGCAACAATACGTTTCAGCAAGTATGGTCAAGTACGAGCAAGTGTCAGTGAATCTCTAGTTATTCAAATATCTATTCACCGTAAGGTTGGTGCAGTGAATCAACCTTGAAAATCTTGCTTGTTGAATCTGAGATGCTCTAATATAATGATAGTAGTTGTTATTACCTAGGCCCTTTTTGCTAACTCGAGAAACTAGTGATGTATGAGTTCTAGAGAATTTATTTTGTGTCTAACACTCACTGCAAGTCTCAGCATTTCAGATATAAATAAATTTTTATATATAAATAAATATACATATAAAATATATATATATATATATTATATATATAATATATATATACACACAACCACACACACACACACACACACACACACACACATATAAAATTGAGAGTCTTAAACTTTTACTAAACCCAGGTTTATTTAGGATTTGAAATCTTTCACGAGTACCTGACACAGCAGAGGCTCAGAACCACCGGTTTAACTTCCCTTTCTCATGTTTCAAAGTATATCACGTGTAAGGACTTTCATCACTCATAAAGACCCTGGAGGCTTTGACCATGATCGAACTTAGACTTCTGTCTAATCGTTTAACTACCGAGACCCCTGCTGGTATTATTAGGCATATTATCGTTACCGTATCCGCTTCTATGATAGCAAGCATATCAGATGCTTCTTTAGTAGCCATTTCTAGTGCAGGTGTTAGCGCTTCAATCTCAACCTGCATTACCTTCACGTCTTCACTTGTAGATAACAGCTTATCTAGCCCTGTATTTTACAAATTTGTAGTATCTAATTGATTTCTTCCTAATTGATAATTGATTTCTATCATACAACAAAAACCCCTGAAGGTATCTAATTTTAAAAATTAAAAAAAGGGCCTTCAATGCTCAAGAGAATTCTAAAAAGAATGTGGTATACTAACTATTAAAACAATTTTATCTCCAGACGGTACATAATGTGTTGGTTAATGACTAGTTTTTTAGAGAATAAAAAAGCACTGTTCACTCCCAAGGGAGAAAAAGTTACTTTTTACTCCCTCTTAGCACTAAACAGTGTTTTCTATCATTTTGGTAAGAGCCGAAATCTTACAAGATGGTGTATTCTTAAAATTTTTTGGAGCGGCATGCCTATTAAATTTAATAGAAGGGGAATAGACCAAAATTTAATTTTTTTTCTGGAGCGGCACCTCCAAAATTTATATGAAGGACCCGACCAAAAAAAAAAAACGATTCAAAATATTTTTTTTTTCATAACTTGTTTCAAGCCAAAACAAGTTGTTAGGAGCAATAAAAAATATTGTCATCATCGGCACCCCAAAAAATTATAAAATGTTTGATCCGATGGACGAATTATAGTCGGGATCCATCAAAAAAATTAAAATACAAAAATGTGTGAATATATGAATGTAACAATACTTAAATGACGTCAACATCAGGAGATATAATCTCGTATGCATCTTGGGATATAAATGCCTTTTTTTATCGGAATAATTTTCTTCGTCGGATTCGCCTCGGAAGTTAATTGTAATAATTCCATCAGCTTTGCCTCGGGAGGTAAATGCATTGGTTCTCTCGGCTTTTGACAAAGGAACCAACTTACCGCTTAAGGAAATAATATCGATTTACTCCGTTGCGTAAATGAAATTAATTCAATAATATTTCAGTGAATAATAAAACGTAGAAATACGTTACAAGTATTGAAAGAAAGACAATTAAAGTGCGTTGATAAGACTTGTAAGAGAAACAATTCATTATTGTCTTTCAGACGATATAATTAATTAATTTTTAAGGTCTATACATTTAAGGCATGGAATTGAATTAAGTAACTTTTAGTATGATTTATAAATAGATAGTTGACTATGTTCAATAGACTTTTGATTAATTTAAATATATATATGAGATTCTAAATAATACAAAAATAGAATTTTACTGGTTTGTAAAGTGAGTTCTTTCTTGACCGCTGCAATTACATTATTGATTTAGTGCACAAAATCAAGTCATCTTCTTGTTATTTAGTGTTAAATATCTCAAGACTAAATTAATAGATTTAAACTAAAACTATGTACGTAAGGGTGGTATACCCACCCAGGGATATGTATCTTACAGCTTAAATTTGAGTGAACTTACTACATTTAAATTAGTCTTACATGATCGGCTGTATTGTTGTTGAATACTGTACGATTATTTGGCTTAATACTATCTTACTGTGGTCCAGGCTAAACTTAGGGTGGCGAAACAATTCCCAGAGAGGGGCGATATTCACACATTTGTGAGGGACTTCCACTGAAAACTACTTCGTCGGAGGGGGCGAATTTTATTCTAGGCCCCCCCCCCCTGGCCCCTACCTGGCAACGGGCCTGATGTGGTCCAACATTGTGATAATATAGGTCCTTGGGTCAATACCCGAGGTCCTATACTTAGGTATATGATTGGACATTAGCCATTGCTTTAAAACTAGGTCAATGGCCAGATGGGTGGGAAAGAATTGCTCTACTTCTTGAATGGCAATTAACTACCTTTGTAAGTTTTAGTTGCCATTAAAAAGAACAATAAATAATGAATAACACTTAAAAAATAACGTTACCCGCTTTTAGTCGATTGATGGAGAGTTCTTGCTCTAACTTCTTCTTATCGAACATGAAAGTGTAGAGCCATAATAGCTCAAGGAACGAAGTTGGTGTTACATAATTATGACGAGATAGTTCCTGCAAATAAATAAGCATGAGTTTACTACTTATGAAACAGTTACTCCTAATAATAGGATTTAGAAGTTGTAAGTTAGACTATAGTATTCCAAGCCATGATGCGTAATATATTAATATCTTAAGATTGTTGTCATATCAATATTCTGTGTTGCTCACGAGCCTGTGCTTATGCAAGATATGGTTTGGTTAGAATTTTTTATGATTTTTCTGTTAAAAATGTAACATTTAATCTTGTACTTGTAAAGTATTATTAAATAAATTATTATTATTATTATAATTCAAAGGAAGGTGTTACAATAGTATTAGTTCGTATGGAAGAACTTCAGAAAATAATGCGCCGCACTTCACAATCCTTTTAGCCAATTTCTAGGTAAAAAGAATTGGAAACTTCATTTTGTTTCATTGCGAAGAAAAAGAAATGATAGCAATAGTATATTTAACACAATGAGCACAAGACATTATTGACCTTAGGCCAAAACTTCTCCCTTATATTTAACTCAGTTCAATGATATCCCATAAACATTTGCACCACAGGATTTTCGTTTATAGGGAGCCAAGACTTCAATTTAGCTTTGAAAGATTCCCTTTATTGTTCTTACCAAGGTTTCCTTCAGAGGTTCTTCCCGGGGAAGGGGATACACGTTGTAAAAATTGTTGATCAGGGGGGGGGGGAATTATTACTTAAAGTACAAAGTATTTTTAAAAAAATATTTCATGTTTCCTTAAGTAACACAATAAGAATTTCTAATAATAAAATGAAGGTACAATTCACGGGCGTATACATGGGTGAAACATTTAATAAGAAGCACCAAAAAAAAATCGCTAAGCTCTTCTTTCCAACTTTGGACTCGCTTTGCTCGTCCTCAGATAGTAAATACACTATTTAAGACCCAGCGGACACCCATCCACACAATGACCGCGCTCGATGCAGCTTAACGTTTATGATCGACTCTTATGTCAATTATTGATACTTGTACTAAATTTTATTTTAATTTGATCATTTTCATATCTTTTAATACAGATAATTTTCATGTCATCTGATAGAAATATAACTTGAGTTGAAACTTGGCACATATGTTAGTCTTATACAGGCGAGCCAAATCTCAAATTGATAGCAACATTTTTCGGGGTTAATGCGGGTTAATGAGGTCTAAAAAACTAGTTTCCGGATAGCATAACTAACCTATGGATGTTTGGCCAAAGTTTAAACTCTACTGGGAGCTGCGGTGATATCACACACACACATACAGACTTACAACTTTGTAAAAACCACTTAAGAGGCCTTAAAACACCTAAAACGGAGAATTCAGGTGACCTTCTGGTTCCGGATTTTATTTGGAAACAATACCTTTCCTATAAAAATAAGTCAAAATAATTTTGTTCAGCAAGGGTGTTTCCTAGAGTGGAATGGTGAGTTCCTTTGTCTCTCCCTATGAACAGACCAAGTTCAATCTCGACCCCTCGAGATTACATTACCCCCGTAAAATCCTTGTTTTTATGACGTTTTTACATCGACAAGTTACTACTAAGACAATTTAATTCCAAAATAAGGCATTTTAAAAAGAGTTTAAGATAAAATAAAAATAACCTGTAAGAATAGAGCACTAGCATTAATGACACTCTGGTGCATAAATCTACAAATAGTCACAACATTCTCTAATAGTTCTTCTTTAGCACTTAGACTTGGAATGTCTTCTAAGAATTGCAATGCAACGCTCTGAAAGGAAAGTCAGGTAGTTGATTAATTAATAATTGTAGTAGAAAGATGAAGATAAGCGAGAACATAAAGATAGCACCAACAACAAAGGTAAACAAGGGTTATGCAACAGGAAGATTATCTATTAAGAACTTAATAGATAAACGTCGTGCATATTCAGTTATAACAGATTGAAGAACTTCATAGGAACTTAATATAAAAGCATAACGATGTATAGTCATTACCTCAAACATTTAATCCATAATTATATCGTTATCTTATGCTTCAAAATTACTGTTAGAGTAATAGGAATAATTTACTGGGAGACATAAATATTATGTATTGGAGACATTCGTATCCAATACATTATTCATACATTATATTACATACATTATTCCAATACATACATTTAATTATTCAGTTATTCTGCCTTTTATAACAATATTATAATAAATAAAATAAATTATTAATTGGCAGCTAATTAATACCTGTAACGCTGCGTCAGGCCAAGGAAAGAACCAGTCAATGGTACAGCAGTTCACTAAAGCAGGGAACTGTCTTAATCTTGCTCTAAATAAATCTCCTATTGGACTAAAACAAAATACATGCATGTTTTAAATTACAAACGTTTGTCGATGACACCATCTTAAATAGAAGTATAGTAATTGCGTAATAGTTATTTATGCACAAAAGAATTAAATAATGCTTTTATTTCCCTAAACAATTAGTTGGTTCCTTAGGCCTTCGCCTTAGGAACCAAAGCATTTACTTCACGAGGCGACGCCGAGGAAAGTAACTTTTGCGAAAGAAAAATAGTATTTTACTCCCCAGGCGGATACAAGATTTTACCTCCAGACGTTGAGGGCATTTAAATATTGTTATATTCTTATTTGCTTACTTTTTGTTGTATTTAATTTTAATTTTTTTGGATAATAAATTTTAGCGGTGCCGCCCCCAAATAAATGAATACACTTTATTTTGGTCTGAAATAGATTTCGACCAAATACAATTTTTTTTGTCAGGTCTCCCTTATACATTTTTGGGCTGTCACCAAAAAATTCAAAAAATTTATGTCCCTCGTATTAATTTAGAAGATATCGCTCCAAAACAAATACCCTCTTTTAAAATAATTAGGGGCTCTTACCCCAATTATATCTAGTAATCACTTTTCTTCCCTTTGAAGTAAAAACTGATTTTTAGTTCCTGGTTGTTAATTTTTAGTTTTCCCCCTTAAAATTAGTCAATAAACTACACATTATATACCTTCTGGAGATAAAATAATTTCTATTTGTTATAGTCGTTATAGACGAGGGCCTTCAATAACGGTTCTAATTAAGAAATTGCACATAGCAAATTTAAATTCAATACTCTCTAAGAAAGCAAACAGGAGTTAAAAGGGAAAAAATTAAAGGTTAAATATTTTCATCCCAAGTAAAATAAAGACTAGCTTAATGCACTTAAGAATAGACTGAATAATTATCTTAGACGTATGTCCATAAGTGTTCAAAGGTTAAATAAGACAGTATAAAGTATTTTTAATATACTCTCAGATGCGAGTTATTATATGGACTCTTTTCTACACTACAGTCAGTTGCAAGTTAATATACGCACTTTCTATAGTACTGTCAGTTAGGAGTAATTGTATGGACTGTTTTTACAGTTGTAAGTTATAATATAGACTGATTTCTACAGTATTGTCTCTGTCAGTTGTGAGTTGTTATATGAACTATTTTCTACGTTTCTGTCAGTTTCGAGTTACTTTATGTACTGTTTTATACAGTACTGTCACTGTCAGTTGTGAGTTGTTATATGGACTGTTTTCTACAGTATTGCCACTGTCTGGCAATACTACAGTATTGCCAACTCACAGTTGTGAGTTGTTATATGGACTTGTACGGTACTGTCAGTTTCGAGTTATTCTATATACTGTTTTATACAGTATTGTCACTGTCAGTTGTGAGTTGTTATATGGACTGTTTTCTACAGTACTGTCATTGTCAGTTGTGAGTTGTTATATGGACTGCTTTGAGTTACTTTATGGTTTGTTTTCTACATCACTGTCAGTTGTGAGTTATTACATGAACATTTGTCTATAGTTTCGTCAAGTACAAGTTATTTTCAAGTCTAATTATTTTCTTTTGGGATCAACTGGGATGAAAATCTACCTTAACTATATTAATGTTGCATAACTATAAAACGTATGAGTTATTATAAGATAGTAAAAAGGTTCGCTCATCAGAGATAAACCAAGCGGGAATCACATCAGGTAGTGTTGGCAACCGTTACGCTCAAAGTGTAATCTAAAGTTGGCGACAGTTTATTTGAACAAATAAGTTATAAAAACCGAGAGCGTAATCTAGGATGTGAACCCCAGACCTCCGTGATATCATAGGTCAGTATAATAACTGACGCCTTAACGACCTCAACCACGGAGGCTGCTATGAGTTATTATATGGACTTTAAAACTAGTTTTTTTTTCTTTTTGATTTGACTTGATATTATAAAATAATAGGTTTACCTCATAGTAAGAACGCAGTGCATGCTGGACCTAACAGCTTTCAAATAGAATGCGAACAAATTGGATTTAGTAGCAGGGAGTCCAGCATCTGTCACTGGTGCTTTCATAGTTTCATAGATTTTATCTAACTCGTCGGGTTGGTAAAGGTTTGGAACATCCCCCGTATTCAGTATGTTGTTAATATCTTCTAGAAATGATTCCAATTTGATCTATAACAGTTAAAAAGTAGATGTTTTAAGTCTTTTAGCTGCTGATAAGAAAATATTAGTTCCCGATAATCAATGTAACTGCTTTGTGGAGTCGTCCTAGTGGACGACTCCACAAAGCTTTGCGCCGGAATTTTAGCGGAAATTTAAATTTGCGCCGGAATTTTATCATTATAACGATAGTGCGTTATAATGATAAAATTCCAACGCAAAGATCCACAAGCAGGGTAATTTTCCTTTGTCTTCATGCACAAGAATCCGCTTTTTTCTCAAGTTATTGTATTATGCTTTATAGTCTAAACATAGTAACACTTGTTCATAAATTTTCCTGGATGTTTTTAGGAAATTTTCGAAGTAAAATGAGATTATGAGGTTGGGCAAGTTAAAGAAGAAATCTCAATGACATTTTGTCTTCTACATACGATAAAAGAAACAAAATATTATGCCACAATAAATAATATATGTTATGCATAGTATAATAAAATGAGTGAGTAGTGAGAGTACATACTCATAGAGGGAAAGAATAAGGAATAGAATATTTCAGATAAGGAATAGTGTATTATCCAATTAGGTTCTAAAAACCTAATAAAAGGTTATTTTATTGTGTATATATATATATATATATATATATATATATATATATATATATATATATATATATATATATATATATATTATATGTATGTATGTATGTAAGTACGAAATTTTGGTTGTTAGACGTTTCTATATAATACACGACGTTTTACTTTCGGACACCATCTCGAATCGAAATGAAACTTGGTACACAAATTACCCTTGTTAAAGTCCTAAACTCTATTGTTTAGAAAATATGTGTGAGGTCATTAATAATGACCCCGCAAACATTTAGGAAATCACGAATCTTCAAGAAGTGCTTTTTTTCCAGTGGAGATTTTCTCCAAGGCACTTAGACCTCTTACGTGGGTCTATTGTGTCCAAAACAATGTAATTAACAAGGAGAGTTTACATGAGGCGTAAATTTTTTACACACGTATTCCTATGTATTGTTAACAAAAATACGAATTTGTATTTTATTATCAGTATTACTTTTAGTGTTATTGATTGACATATAGAACATAATGTAAACAAATAACGTTTTTGACTAATACATATGAAAATTCGCTCATATCATATAAGTTTGCCATTTATATAAATTAGTAATATGACGAATGGATATAGGACAACAATCATATGGCCGCCAAGCTGCCGCAGGGAGGTTCGGTAAATATTATGATTAAACATTTTCTTTTACTCTTTTATACCGTAGGTATATAACATATATAAAGGTATATAAAGTATATAAGTATTGTGTTTGAAAAATAATCCGAAACCGGGATGAAGCCGGAATTATCCGTTTTGGGCGTTTTTAAGGCCTCCTGAGTGGTTTTTGCAAAGTTGTGTGTGTGTGTGTACAGCGCCAGATTTAGCCTGTTTTTTCATAGATTAAACCAAATTATACCTAATATACTTTAATATCAGGTCTGAGCATTTTGTGCACTAATAAAATGCACAATTTATTTATATAAATTTATTTAACAATTTCTGAGAATCTTTAAAATATTTTAGCGCATTTCCTTTGAAAAATTAGGGAATTGACAAACAAGTAGAAATGACCTACGATCGTTTACTATTAAGCATAAACCGAAAGAACAAGCAATAGGTTGTTAAGCAAGCAAACAAGAATTCATTCCCCCCGAATGTCCTAATTTTATTGAAATTCGGTATAGTTATTATTCTCGTAATTATTGTGGTGCCTATAAGACTAGTCTTATTAATAACATTCCTTTGCCTCTGCAAGGATCCACTAAAGTAGATGTAATAAAGGCCCACCAAGAACTGAAATTTAAATTAGGGGTGTGCCGATGGCTGCCCTGTGGCCGATTTGGTTTTTGTATAGTATAATTGGTTTTTAAATCGCCGTTAGCATAGATTACTGGCGAACCTTGGATCCGCTAGGCTCAGCGTGGACTCTTCGGCTTCCATTTGTGATCATATTGTCTTAAAAAACTTTTCAACAAATTAGTAGTCAGGTGGACATGCGAAATTTTCCCCTCCTTTTGCCTCTTTTATAAAAAAAGCTTTTTAAACCTATAAAACATAACCGCAGCATAGTAATTTAGAACAGGAGAAAAGTCCATGTTAATTGGGGGCAAGAGAAACTAATTACTTGAGGTTGGTTAGTAAAAATGGTGAAAATATAAAGAAATCATTAGAACACGGTTAAAATTAATTATAAATAAATTTAAAGCTCATTACACTCAAATGCAGGGTAACTTCTCCTTTTTTCGAGTTCAAAGAAATAAAAACAAAGTCGTACCTGTGTATCAGAGAATAAAAAGACAGTCTCTCTGTTATATATACCAGCCCTGTACATTATGGTCTTAATGTCATCTCTCCATTCGTACATACCATACGATTTACTCAGTTCTATTTGGAAACATGTGTAGTCCGATAGGAACGTTGCTAGTCTTGTCAAACTCTGGCGGCCTGAAAACAAGTTTGTAGATTGAGACATCGAATCTTAAAGATAAAGAAGGATTGATGAATTTTTTTTAATAAAAAATTTTCTTTTTTTAATCAAACAAATACATACTACGGTAAAAAAACAATTAATTATTTTGGATTATTATCCACTTTAAGGCGTTAACCTTGTGCTGTGGATAACAGTCTTCCTTCAAAACTCTCTTTTATTTATTTTAATATGTTATATTTTATGTGACGAACGTATCTGTTACATTCTATGTGATTGCACTGTTCTTTTTGATACACTGGTATATAAGAAGTATTTTTTGTCCGGATTAACCGCTTCGACAACTCGGCTCTTAGCGGTAATTTCTTCATCCTCCCGCAGTCAATTCGGGTGTGCCCACTAACTAACCCTGTAAGAGGCACTTCCTTCTTAAATAAAACTATTATAATTATAAAAAACTAATACAACATTATTTACTAAACTATGTAAACAAGATTTTTTATCTGACCACAACCTCATAAGTATAAACTTGTTTATTATTCTAATTATGATTTACATTAGTATTTACTTTGATTTATAAATATTGTTTATATGTAATTACTTAATATATTTACTCTCTTTTAACTTATTTAATTCCGGATACCTCCCTTTTTCAACCTAAACTTTACGCGTTGTGTTTCCTAATTAGTTATGAGACCGCATCGCGATTTCACTTATATTTATTTATTCATACTAATTCGTTATTATTAATATGATTATTACTGTTATTAATATTCTTTTCACTTTAATGCCTTTTAGAGTCTTTTATGACCAGTTAGAGTATGTGTACTGTTGTAACACGTTTTAATATTATAAATTATTTCTAGAACTTGTTTTTCTGTGTCTCATTGTGATCTTTTTATGTTCAGCAGCATGATTTGTTTAAATATTCCTCTCAGTATCCTCTCACTTCTAGTTTGAGGGATGTGTATAAAAAATTGAACGTGTAAATTGAAACAAAGAGTACAGCAAATTTTTTGCTGTACTGATAAGTTCTTAATCGTTTAGTGTGAATCTAAAATAAATCACAGTATATGCATAAATAAATCCAAACGAGAACGTAAAACTTAATTCTAGCTTTACAATGTAGAGGGCGCCACACAGGGTTTAAACAAATAGCCGCTGTGAGGATAAAGCATACTTAACCTAGATAAGGTTAAGGTTTAGATAAGACGTATCAGCTACACTTACTAACAAAGATTTTAAAAATAATATCACAAAAAGTACAACTACGCATGGGGGTTTAGCAAATGGTCCCAATGTGACGGGTGCATACTTCACCTAAGGAGAAGAGAATCTTAAGGCCAGGTTAAAACTATGTACAACACATACTTAGAGCGAAGAATATATATAGACCAAGAGCCAGGGGTGTTTGTTAATAAAAGTGAACCGGTCTCAATTTTCGTAAATATCTTCCTGAACAAGGATCTGCAATTCTGCAGACTCGTATCGGATGGGGTGTCCCAGGCAGAACCTTTGACCCCTCAAAGTGCGTCCCCTAAAGTGCCTGGGACACCATCCAATACGGAGTCGGCAGAATTGCAGATCCTGATCAGGAATGTATTTTAAGAAACATTGAGAACCCGGGGTTTTTCCCAGATTACACTTTTTATTAAACAAAACCACCCCTGG
>JACMZG010001911.1:52837556-52978090 GCA_018340805.1 Microvelia longipes | reverse complement strand
CAAGTTATTAATCAAAATTGAACTAATGCTGATAATGATGCGAAACGTAGCATATATGTTAGTCTTGTGCAGGCTACATGCGTGCCAAATATCAAATTGATCGCATAATTTTCCAGATTAAATGTTTGTTATTGCGGGTTAATGACAACTATACATTTTTTACGGTTGTACTATTTTTTTTTCTTCTACCATAAATACACTATAAGCTACCATGATAACAGTCTCACACGAGAGTCAACTTTAAGAACTACTCAGAAGGACGTAAAAAGACCTGAAATTGGTAATTTAGGTAAAATCCAGTTTCGGGATTTCTATTGCAAACATAATACTTTTTTTATATGCCTACGCTATAAATGGGAAAAGTACACATATATTTTATGCTACGCTATGTGCTACGCTTCTAATAAGCAGAATGCTTGAAACTGGAGGCGCTTAATTGAATTGAAATATCTGAATTCAATTAAATATAATTTAATCAATTTTTAGCGAATTTCCTTTGGAAATAAATTCGCTAATGGGATAGACGTCATGGCGGGAGTCGGACTACGACACAAATCCGTTCTAGAGGTCCTTATGACAAAAAATAGGTTTGTAAGACTTTTGGTTATTCTAAGTGACCAAAAGTCGTAAAAACCCCCGGTAAATTACCGGAAACCAAAATGTTGGTCAATAAAGAATGAATTAAGAGATGAGTGTGGTTTTCTATGTATTTTTGGTCACTGTATGGAAAAAACGGGTCCGAAGTCGATACGATCACTCTAAGTGACCAAAAGTCGAAAAACTACCTGTAAAAACCAGAAAACCTAAAATACGGGTGCTAAATATCTTACTCAAGTGGGAGTCGTTTTCGATGTCGTTTTTCGCCGTTGTCGCTGTGAGTTGAATAAGAGTGGCCCGAAATCGATAAGAGCACTCACAGCCAGAGTACGAAATCCTGGTTGGGATGATCATTTTTTATCGTTTTTTTTTTACATTATATAATTTAAACTACTAAATAAATTCTATTGCGGTAGTCCGCATGTCGGGCGAATTTCCTTTGCGTGTTTTCATGCTTGGTATTCCATTTCTTGCTTAAGAATCCGATTTATCCTTTATACCTTGAGCAGTTACTCAATTATCAATCACTACTCGTAACTCATTTTTTTCTGTATTTTTCAAATGAAACCAACCATGAAACAAACTGAGCATTAAACTAGAGCAAATAATAGTGTTAACTCCCAACTGTAGAGGCATATAGCTTTGTATAACCAACTTCATAGTTATGCGCATTTCCTTTGAAAAATACGAGAAAAAATGAGTTACGAGTAGTGCTTGATAATTAGTAACTGCTCAAGTTATGAAGCATAAATAAGATCCTAAAGCAAGAAATGGATTGTTAATCACGGAAACACGCATTCCAAAGGAAATTCGCCCGGCATGCGGACAACAAAACGTGTATGCAAGTCATTCCATTAAAATTTAACTAATAAGGCAATGAGATAATAGAACAATCAGCATTATTGGCCTATTTGTCAGTCTTTTAGTACCGAATCGGCTCATCAATCAGATCATATTTCCTTGTTTATGGATTTTTAAAATTTTTGCTGTTATTTAATGGCTTCATTTAATATTTTCCGGATAACACAGCTAGACTCTTGATTGATAGTTTTAATTAAGTTTTAACAGTTGTGTCTTTACTTAACTAACAGTAGAAATAAAATCAACGTGAACTAGTAATTAACATTTTATAATTTAGTGACAATTGTTAAGTATTTTGATGTAGTGACAGATTGTTGCTATGGAGATATAGATAAAGGACATAACATCTCTCCCCACCAGGGGGGGTTAACTTAAATGAGGAAAAGTTTGGATTGGATTATCGCAAGCTACTAAAAATAGCGCTGCGGCGGACAGGTGCGGACAACTCATGAACTAACCCCAATAGCTTTCCAAAATGACTGATTATATTTTATATTTAAATTTATGAATACCATGGCAATTCTTAGTTATGACAGCTACATTTATTTATTATTATAAAATGATGGTTTTCTGTATGTATTTTTCACAAAAACGGTTCGCCGTTGCATGTTCTGTATTTTAAAAATTCAGAAGCTAATAGTAAATAGAATCCTTTTTAAAAACTTCTAGAGAACGATAAGTGTAAATTTAATTTAATTAATTTATTCGATTTTATCAGGTCATAACATTATATCACATGTGCGC
Source organism: Microvelia longipes (assembly GCA_018340805.1). NCBI lineage: Eukaryota > Metazoa > Arthropoda > Insecta > Hemiptera > Veliidae > Microvelia > Microvelia longipes. Next base: position 52,975,888 of record JACMZG010001911.1, on the reverse strand, counting down.
ATCTTGCCGATGTAATTATGCATTAAATGCCCAAATCTATCTTCTATCACGTGTAAACTTTAGCCACTATTTTATTATTACCTGATTGAACTAATTAAAGTAATAAATTACTTGAATGAAAAACCTAAAAATAATCAGAAGCGTTCTGTGTAAGATTAAAGTGGTAGGGTTAGTTAGAAGTATAATATACAGAGTAAAAAATTAAATTTCAAACTAACTGTGGGCAAAAAGCGGGAAATTAAGCCACGCCCACTCAATTGAAGGTAGGTCCTCCGCCGCGCTAGTGTCGACCGGAATCCAAAATTTTCCACCATTGAGTCGACAGTCTTACTGTTTAAGTATCTATAGTCTCTGCTCCCCACTAAAATTTCTTTCTTCTTGCTTGTCAAAAGCTCATCTTTGAATTTAGATGCCAAAACAGGTAGTACGTCTCTCCTCTTCTGGATTTCTCTTAAACTTAAATATTATACTGTATTTGTTTCTGCCTTCTTTTATTCATTCTCTGTTCGTCTTCAACAGTGTTCAAGCTCATCTATCATGACGTTCACGCTTTTCTGTTGAAGACAAAGAGTATTATTGTTTACTCACTCAGTTCATCAATAGTGTTCAAGCTCATGTTTCTATCATGATGGCCACGCTTTTTCTATTGATGTATCTATCCGAGTTGATTTTAACAGAAGTCTCCTGGTTCTTTTCTTGGTTCAAAGTGTTCTGTACCTGTTTGATTTTATCCTCGTCGCCATTCTGTTGAGGTCTTTACTTAACTAATAGTAGAAATAAAATCAATGTGAATAGTGATTTAACATTTTATAATTTAGTGACAATGTTAAGTATTTTATGTAGTGACAGATCGCTATGGAGATATAGATTAAGGATAACATCAACTTTATTGCATAACATAATTTTTTTCCTTACACCAACTAGTCTTTAGCAAAATCTTTGATTATATCTAATAAACGACAGTAAAAAACTTTTTTACTGTCACCGACAGAAAAAATCTACAAAATTGTCGCATACTGTAAAAAACGCATTTCGCCTACTTTTTTGAGGATACAAAGTGCCTATTTTACAGCCTCCTGAAAAAAGTAATTTTATAGCTTAAAGATTCTGATTATTAATTTAATCTTTTTAAAATATTAATTTTAATATTAATTCTTACCTTATTAATTACATAATTTTTATCCAAACAATAATAATTTTTGTTTTTTAATGCTTTTTAAATGTCAGTAATCTCTTTCAAAATCTTCAGTTAGTAATTTCTTTTTTGTCGATAAGGAAAAAAACTTTTTAAATAAAAAGTTATTTTTTCATTCTTTAACTTTGCCTGCTTTTCTCATTAGGGTAGCCCTCTTTTCGAGTTGTTCTGAAAGATGAAAACTCTTGGTTTATCTTAACAAGAAAATAAATAATAAAAAGTTTACAACGATAATAATTATTTTGTGTAATGTTATGTCAGGCTCTTTTCATCTAATTTCAATGAAAGAAGTATGTTTTTCATTTATCAGCGATACTCGAGATGAAAAATTCACTATAATGATACTTGGTGAAATATTTACATTAAATTTTAATTTTTGATTAAAGTTAAAATTTAAATTTGTGATTTAACTCATTATGCAGTAGTTCTTATTAATAGAGTGTTTGCTAATTTTATTTTTTAAATTAATAACTAATAACGTATTAAATTATAATTATATTCTTATATTGTATTTTTTTTTCTTTTCTCATTTATAACATAAGAAATTTATTATACTGGGAAATAATCCAAAACTGAGATTTTAACCGAATTATCCGTTTCAGATGTTTTAAGACCTTATGAGTGGTTTTTACAAAGCTGTGTGTGTGTGTGTTATTATTGTAAATCCCAGTGTATTTATGCTAGAGAGTTAAAGTCGTCCTTAAAGTCAAGAATCTTTAAGTCTGGTTGTGCTATCCCGAAACAATTTGTTTTGACGCAATCAACCAGCAAGGATTGTATGGTACAAATAAACCAGAAAGGTTTTGTTTGTCATTTACCAATTCAAAATAAAACCCGAATAAAAATATATATATTTCCAGAATGGTGTATATAATATATATATATATATATATACATATATTATATATTTATATATTTATATATATAAAAATATATTAATAATTATTAAAATATATAAAATAATTTATATATTTTATATATACATATATATATTTCTAAATCTCTGAGATGGAAGTATCATTTTTTCACTAATCCTGATATTGATAACACTAGATCTCAAATAAATCCATCGTTAGCCAAATTCAAACCCCAGTTTCTTATGAGCCTCCCCCGCTACCCAGTTCTCATCCTCTTGAAGTCTATATTTCATCACTTTTAAACAAAGTATCAAATACCACTCTTCCTGATAAATTGGACAATACCCGCAACCTCCCTTTTCTGAACGACAAGCCCTCCATTCTCTTAAATCTGATAAATCTATAGTTATTCTCCCAGCAGACAAAGGCTCTTCTACTGTTATTTTGAACACCACCGATTATCAAAATATAGCTGCTAAAGAACTCTCAAACACGAAAGCTTATCGTCCTTTAGATTCTTGCCCACCGTTAGTCACAATGAGATTATAACGCAATATCTTACAGCTCAAGGTCCACTAGAAGGCTTGTCAGACTCAGAAATTAATCTTCTAACTCCACAAATTCCTAGAACTCCTCATCTGTATCTTCTTCCGAAAATCCACAAACCCCTTAAAGATGGTAAACCTCAAGGTAGACCTATTTTAGCATGCTATGGCTGTCCTACTGAAAGAATTTCGGCCTTTTGTGACTCAGTCTATCAGCCCATCGTTAAGTCTTTACCATCTTATACCAAAGATACCAACCATTTCCTTCAAATCGTTCGTGATGTCCCTACCCCCCTCCCTGACGACTTATATCTAGTCACTGTTGATGTTACTTCATTATACACCAACATTCCCCACTCTGAAGGCATTGAAGCACTAAAATATTACCTTAATGCTCGTCCAGATCCTAAAATTCCTTCAACCTCTTTCCTCCTTCAATTGAGTGAATTCGTGCTTGAGCTCAATAATTTCCAATTTGAAGATTCTCACTATCTTCAAATCCAAGGCACCGCTATGGGCACCCGTATGGCTCCCTCTTTTGCCAACCTTTTTATGGGCCGCAAAGAATCCCAATTCTTGTCCTCACAAACTTTGCAGCCTCTTATATGGCGTCGTTTTATAGACGACATCTTCTTTCTCTGGCCTCACGGACTTCCTTCCCTTCTCAAGTTTCTTGAAGACCTCAATTCCTTCTCTTCCCTCCGTTTTACCCACACCTATTCCAAAACCCACGTTACATTTCTTGATGTGGATGTTTATCTTCAGGGTGGCAAACTGGAGACTGCTGTTCACATTAAGCCTACCAACCTTCAGCAATATCTCCACTTTTCTAGTTGCCATCCATACTCTCATAAACGATCCATCCCTTACTCTCTAGGCCTAAGAGGAACAAGAATTTGTTCCAATGAAACTTTCCTCGATAAGTATATCGTTTCCTTAAAAAATGCCCTTCTCTCACGTGGATACCCCTCAAAACTTGTTCAATCCAAAATAACCGCCTCATTAAACCCACTCAACATTCCTTCTAACCACACTAACTCTGATACCCCTCGCCTTTTTACTACCTACTATCCTGGCCTTCACTGCCTTAACCAATACCTTAAGGAAGGATTTGACAATCTTTCATCCCATCCCTCCACCACTGGATTCCTGTCCAAAGCCCCCACTGTTACCTTCAAGAAACCTCCCAACCTTCGAAACATCCTTGTCAATACCAAACCTTCTTCTCCTTTAACCCAGCGTCCTCTAGGCTCTCATCCATGTCAAAAACCTCGTTGCCAAACTTGTCCTCTCCTTGATCCCTCCACATCCTTCAGCAGTCCTTGCACTAATAAAACCTACCCAATTCCCTCTTCCTCTACCTGCACCTCCAGCAATGTAGTATATTGTCTAGAATGCAAGCGATGTGATTCTTTCTACATAGGTGAAACGACTACCAGCTTCAACCTGCGTATAAATAATCATAGAGCTACTTGTCGTAAATCTAGCTCCGATTTACCCATTGCAGTGCATGCCCGATCCCACGAAACCACTGATTTCAACTCCCTTTACACGGCCAAAATTCTTAAAAAATTGCCTCCCAACGCCACAGAACCCCGCCTTAAAAGTTGGGAACTGTCCCATCAACTTATCCTTAAATCCAGAACTCCCCCGGGTTTAAATAAACGTTGAATGCCCTTTGATTTTTATTTTTATTTTATTTTACTATTTAAGCTATATATATATTTTTTATGTATGTATATATTATATTTTGATTAATATTTATTTTTATATATTTTTTATTTTTTATTTTATTTCTTATTTTACTCATATTTATTTATTTTTATTCATTATGATTTTTAATTTGGTTTTTTGTTTTAAATCCTATGATTGTAGTTATTATTATATATATTTTTGTTTAAATATTTTGTTTTTTATTTTATTTTTTATTTTATTTTTATTTTTATTTTTTTATTTTTTATTTATTTATTTTTATTTTTTTTTTATTTTTTTTTTTTTAATCTTTTACTTCCTTTTCCTTTTTATGTTTTATTAGTAAGAGTTTGTTTATGTTTGTGGCGTAAGTTCAAGTTTTAACGTGTCTTTAGAGTACATTTCCGCGCGTATCTAGAGTGTTTAGTCGGCGCATGCGCACACCCTGAGTACCCTTCCTTCTACGTCCTTATCCTTCCTTCCACGTGTTTCTACTTCAGTTTCTCTCGGCCTGTTGAAGGGTGTAGACGCACTCGAAAGCTTGCAAGTGAGTTTTATTCCTTTAAATGTCGTACTATTTAGTTTTTATCTTTAATTTAATTGGTATATATATATATATATATATATATATATATATATATATATATATATATATATATATATATATATATATATATATACAGGGTGTACAAAATAAAACTCCCTTCCCGAAAGGAGGTGGTACTACAGCTCATTTCCAACAAAAAACTTCATATTAACTATGGTCCGATTCTCAACCGTTTTCCCACAAGGTCAAATTTCATGATTTTTTAAAACTCCTTGAATTGCATTCAGAAAAATGGCATATACTCAGAAAGTATACAACCTAGCTTCAAAATATGAATTTGTTGGAAAGCTGAGGAAATTTCCTATAAGACAACATGGTTGTTATATCCAAAAAGTATGTATTCAAGTGTCAAAAGTAGGCATAACTCAAAATTTAAAAAAAAAATGAAAATTTTGAAACTTTTTGACGGAACATAGAAGCTTAATGACCCACTTTGAGAACCTCTTGTTGCTAGGAAAACTACCTTGAACACTCCTCTTTAGGTGATACCCATAATTATACCCATTTGTAGGGCTATTTTTTGAGTTAAGACTGATACAAACTCAAAAAACACCCAAAAATACAAGTTTTTTTGTATTTCTTGTGAGTTAATCTATGGGTCTTCATTGTCAAAGCTTTTTAATTATATTTTTTTTAAATAAGGGATTCATAAACTATCGAAAATTCCTCCTGATGGAGTCTTGATTGACTGAACCTGTGTCAGTAAATCTTCTAAATGTGGTTGAATAGTTTTCTTTTCAGGAACATTTCTATCAGGAAAAACGTTCCTGATTTTCTCTGACTGCTTCCTGCGTCATATCATAGCAGTATATTCTGCCGTTGTTTAAACTGGCATATTAGAATAGATGCTTAAGTATATTAATGTAAATTTCAAACGTACAGTCAGAAGCCTGCAACCAACTGATAACTCTTCAAAAATAAACTGAGTTATACTTTAATCTTACCAACCATATGATTGTAAACAAAATTAATAGACTAATTAAACACAATTATACAATTTTACTTTTGGATCAAGAATAAAAAATAACGCAATTGATCATAAAATACCACAACCTATCCTCAGGAGGATTTTTGATAGTTTATGAATCCCTTATTTAAAAAAAATATAATTAAAAAACTTTCGACAATAAAGACCCCATAGATTAACTCACAAGAAATACAAAAAAAATTTATTTTTGGGTGTTTTTTGAGTTTGTATCAGTCTTAACTCAAAAAATAGCCCTACAAATGGGTATAATTATGGGTATCAACTTAAAAGAGGAGTGTTCAAGGTAGTTTTCCTAACAACAAGAGGTTCTCAAAGTGGGTCATTAAGCTTCAATGTTCCGTCAAAAAGTTTCAAAATTTTCATTTTTTTAAAAAAATTTTGAGTTATGCCTACTTTTGACACTTGAATACATACTTTTTGGATATAACAACCATGTTGTCTTATAGGAAATTTCCTAAGCTTTCCAACAAATTCAATATTTTGAAGCTAGGTTGTATACTTTCTGAGATATATGCCATTTTCTGAATGCAATTCAAGGAGTTTTAAAAAAAATCATGAATTTGACCTTGTGGAAAACGGTTGAGAATCGGATCATAGTTAATATGAAGTTTTTTGTTGGAAATGAGCTGTAGTACCACCTCCTTTCGGGAAGGGAGTTTTATTTTGTACACCCTGTATATATATAAAGTCTCACGAAAATTTTTTTTCGTCATTAGGGACCTCTGAAACGGATTTGTGTCGTGGTCCGAGGTTCGAATTCCGCCATGACGCCTATCCCATTAGCGAATTTTTTCCCAAAGGAAATTCGCTAAAAGCACGGAAACACGCATCCAAAGGAAATTCGCCCGACATGCGGACCACCGCGCCAGAATTATTTTTAGTTGTAAACTTATATTAGGTAAAAAAACGATAAAAAATTATTGTCCCTACTAGGATTTGAACCCAGGTACTCTGGTTTTGAGTTTTCGCATCCAAAGGAAATTCGCCCGACATGCGGACCACCGCGCCAGAATTATTTTCTAATTGTAAACTATATTTAGTAAAAAAAAACGATAAAAAATTATCGACCCTTCCAGGATGTGAACCCAGGTACCCTGAGTTTGGGTGGTCGTATTGACTCCGGACCACTGCCATTCAACTCAGAGGCCCAAAAACATTGAAAACGACACCCTACTCGAAATTTAATTTTCAACGACCGTAATGTTGGTTTTCTATATTTTTTGTGGTTTTTTCGACTTTTTGGTAACTTAAAGTGGTCGTATCGTCTTCGGACCGGTTTCATTCGATTCCGCGCCCAAAATTACATAGAAAACGACACCCTACTCGAAATTTATTTTTTATCGACCTACATTTTGGTTTTTTGTAATTTACAATGGTTTTTTCGATTTTTAGGTCACTTAGAGTGGTCGTATCGACTTCGGACTGGTTTCATTCGATTCAGCGTCTCAAAAAACATAAATATTGACCTTTTTCGCGGCAAAAAATATTAACCCTGAATTTTGCTGATTTTTTGAAAATTTCGCTGACTCAGCAAACCGGGTTAATGACGTCACAAAAACCTGGTTTTCAATAGGGTTCGTGTCCTCCTAAAGGTTGATTTTTGTACCAAGTTTGGTTAAAAAATATTAATCCGTTCGAAAGATAGAGTGTTTACAAGAAAGTGTCTAGAAATACATATAATATATATTATATATATTATATATATATATATATATTATATATATATATATATATATATATATATATATATATATATATTATATATATATAATATATATATATATATATATATTATATATATATATATACATAATATATATATATATATATATATATATATATATATATATATATATATATATATAATAATATATATATAATATATATATATATATATATAAAGTCTCGCAAAAAATTTTTTTTCGTCATTAGGGACCTCTGAAACGGATTTGTGTCGTGGTCCGAGGTTCGAATTCCGCCATGACGCCTATCCCATTAGCGAATTTTTTCCTAAAGGAAATTCGCTAAAACAAGTAAAGTAACAAGTAAAACCTAATATTAATCATTTTCACTTATTCCTATGTGGGTGGGGATCCGCATGTTTCTCAGCTCCCTGCCATCTTCTTTAATGTTACTTATCATTTCCAGTACTTTACGCAAGAGATTATCACTGGTAAACACGTCTCTTAAAGCTGAAGAGATGTACCTCACCCATAGAATCGGTACATATCAACCACTTCTTAATCATTTCGTTCCTGCTACATATATGGCGGTGAATATGCTGCCGTATTTCGGTAGCTTCCATTTTACTTCAGCATCTTCTATTAAAACTGCAAAACCAACTCCATCATCTGTTTGTGAGCCATCTGTATATACGATCCTAATAAGTGAATCCTTTGCTTGTGCTTCTATAAATTAAGTGTTTTGTAAATAACGGGTGTCGTAGTATCTTTCGGAAATCTTGCTAAACGCAGGTCTGCTTTCGGTATTTTTATTCTACATTTTCCACGTAGTTGTTATTAACTTACTAGGGAACAAAAACGCGTTTTAGAGTTAATAAGGAAATAAGAGTTCTGGCTCATAATGTAGAAGTTAAACCAATTGATATGCTATTTGGATTGGGAGTTTTCTTTCGAATTATCTGTAAAAACTGATCATTTAAGGATATCCGGGGTTTTACGTGGTGGTACGGTGGTTAAATTTGTTGATTGACTTTGTCGATTTGAAAATACAGATATACCAAGACAAGGGAGAAAATTGTAATATTATAATCTTTATTACATGAAATCTAGCAAGAGTAAGTATATGTCAGGTTTTAATTATCAAATTATTTTACCTGATCCTCCCATGCCAAAGAGAAGAGCGTTGCCATATGGTTGTCTGATAATCCTGGCTATTCTACATATATGACTGATAGCGTCTAGAAACAAAACTAATCTCATAGGAGCTGTTGTATTCTTGTTGTACCCTTCTAAGTATTCATCCAATATCAAAGACAACTGAAAAAAGATGTAATAAAAGGCTCTATAAATTATTCTTCAAGCCTGGCTCGTAAAGAGCCTTGCTGTTTGCTGCGAAAACAGACGTTGCTAAAATAAATATCCAAATGCCTTTTCAGCCTCTTTTTAAAAAGCTTGGGATCTTGACTCCCCCATCACTGTTTCATATACCTTATACTCTCTGAAATGCATTAGCAAAATGCTGGCCACACGGTAATGATCTTGCTGTTAAAAAATAATGTTGAGAGATCTAAAAATTTTGAGAGATCAAAGCAAAGCAATTTCATTAATTTTTAAAGTATTAAATTTTCAATTTGAAAATTTCAAATTGTCACAAAATCACAAAATTGAAATTGTGGCTTTATATGGTCCCTAATTTTATCTTGTTTTGTAATTGGGCATTAATTGTCAATTAATCAATTATTTTTTAAGTACATTTATAATAAATTGTGAGTATGTCTTGTAAGGGTTTCTATTAGGATCACTCTTGAGACCGTAGGATGGTTAAACCTGGGTGCTGTTGCTGCATTTGAGTTGAATCTAGCACCTTTTATATTTTCTGTCAAATACATAAAAAAGGTCAATTATTGAACTAAGGGGTCTTGTCATAGATAAATAAAATTAACTAGATTAATAAATTTAAATAAAAAATGAATTTTCACTCTAGTGGTATATGTGTGTAATAGTCAAATATTTTTATTTATCGTATACCTAATCTACTGTTAGCTGGCTGTAATTTAGTTAGCTGTTGAAGGTAACAAAGCTTTCCCATCCGCTAATATGCGTTAAAAGGATGTCAAGACGATGGATGAATGACATCTCATGTGTAATAAGAATTTCGTATGAATTGTAAAACATTAAAATGATAAGTTTAGAAAGGTAAAACTTTAAATACATACAGAAGACACACTTGAAAATTGAGTGTTATTAAAAAAGTAGGGAGTGAATCATTTTTACAATGTTTATCTCATACAACATTATCAGGACTAATTCTTTGCAATCATTTAATTTAATGTAGCTCGGGATATAAGTTCTGTTAAGAGGATAGGGACATCTCACTGACTCCCAGTTCATTAGCTTACATAAATTCAATACCAACATTTCCAATTCCCGTCAAAATCCTTTCTAAGTATCATTGAGTTTGTGTTCTCTTTACATAGTCATTGCTGAAAATTCATTCCCTACAATAAATTACCGATAATATCTTCATAGCATATCTGTTCCTTGCATATTTGACAGTTACACACATGTACCACTAGAGTGGAAATTTATCTATTTATCTATATTTATTAATCTACGTGACTTTATCTATATAAGTTAACTACATGACTGTTAAGTTACGAAGTTAACTTAAAAGTTTCGTTAAGTTACGTAGTTAACTTAACAGTTACGTAAAGTTACGAAATTAAAAGTTTAATTTAGCAAGTTTGTGGGTAGTTAAAAATATGTCAGGTAAATTCGGGATGAAAGAGTAATACAAGGTGAAATATCACATAAAATATAATTCTTTTGCATTTTTAAAACCCGTTGACAACATGACATAGCTCCGTGTTCTCTTAAATCTCATCATACAATGTTAGGTGAATGTTTTATTTCAATCCAAAATAGAATTAAATTTGTCAGGTTTTAGCAGAGGTAGAAATATCCTTCCCCACGTTCTCTTACATCAAGATAATCTGGTTGAGTGTCATAACATGATTGACATGGATTCCTTGTAAAAACAACATATCTATTCCCACTGCCAAAAAAAATAGCGTGTAACATTGGTATGGAATTAAATCTTTGTATCAAATTTTTTTTAATACTTTATTTCATAATCCTATGAAAAAATAGCCTCAGGTGATTTATAGACTTTTCGTAAGGGATTAATCAAAGATATGCTTGAATAAAAAATGATAAATGCGAAATAAATATATACTGCTTTTTTGTTGTATCATTCGTAACACTCCTCTTAAATATGAAAATGCTCAATGCTTCCGATAGCGACACCGTTACATCCTATCTGTGATAAATTTCTTCCAATTGAAATTTATCACAGATAGGATGTAACAGGGTTAATAATATAATAAGCCAAAATGATCTATCATGTTAGGTGTTTAACTGAGGGGCACTAATACATAAACATATATATTATATATATATATATATATATATATATATATATATATATATATATATATAATATATATATATATATATATATAATATGCCCGTTTAGTAGCACCTTTTGGCTCATTAGAGTTAACTCCAGCGGGAACCCCTTTAGGTTGTAATAAAAACCGTTACACTTAAAGTCTAAAGTTGGCGATAATTTATTATGAATTCCTGTTCGGTTGGCACTGAGCTTTTTTTATTTATAACGAAATGATGTGATGAATTCCACATTCTATTTATTTCTTCAAATTCAGTGGTTTCTGTCAATCCTTGTTCAACAAAAAGTTTTACCTTGTTCATATCAGTGATCTGAGTGTAAATTCTTGTCTCAGTCGACATGAAATCTCCGTATAAAAGCGTCCTGCTGTCTATCGAATCAGCTGTGGGTTTACTGACTTTAAACACATTAATGATTTGTGTGTGAAGCAAGTTATCGAACCAAGTACGATCCTCTTCGTTAACTAAACGATCTTGGAACACTCGACAATTCTCATGAACCCAAAGCTTTAGCAGATCATCAAGAGTCTGAAAAAATACTCGTTTCTATTAATTAATTTAGCACTACTGAACTAAAAGATATCGTAGAGGTCATTGAACTAAGCGTATAAATATATACACACACACACACACATATATATATATATATATATATATATATATATATATATTATATATATATATTATATATATATATATATATATATATATATATATATATATATATATATATATATATATATATATATATATATATATATATATATATATATATATATATATTTATATATATATATATATATATATTAATATATATATATATTATATATATATATATATATAATATATATATATATATATATATATATATATATATATATATAATATATATATATATATACTATTACTGTTTGAGCCATTTAGGACAAAATTTTATTTTTATGACGTTATAACATGGGTATTATAACCTCCTAACATTTCGCCATATGTCAAGTTTTTCTAGGACATTTATTTCCAGACAAATATTTTTGTTATGAGGAAGCTAAACGAAATCGATACCTCCTAACTTTTATTATCCTAAAAACCTTATAAACGTGATTTTCATGCTGAAAATTGTTAAGAAGTAAAAATAAAATAAATTGAACTTTTACATTTTTTTTACTAGGAAAGTGGTAAATAAATCTTTATTTATAGTTTGCACTTTTGGGATCCAAAGATTGATAAGCTAAAGATCTTGACAAGATATTATACTATTTAATAAATCATGGACTAATTTAATAGTAAAAGGCTCTTAACAGTGCTATTAGTACCTTCACAAGATGGTTATAATTACATCTCAATGGCAATTTCACATGGCACACTTTATAAACAAAGAACATTTCTTACCTTCATATTATCAGGATCAGCCATATATATGCCTTGAAAGACTTTGCTCAGATCTCTTAGATTGAAGGTATAATGAGTTTTAGCTGGTGTAGGAAGAAGTTCTTGTACAATAGTACTGTAAACTTTCAAAGTAGCCAACAACAGTACATCGCAGTAACTGCTAAAAGACGGAGTCATGTCTAACCAAAACTTAATTATGTTTCTGAATATTGTCTCCTGAAAACAAGAATTATTACATTAAAAATTGTCGAATAAGCAAATATGCAGGTCAGAGCAATACCACTGAAATTGAGGGTTAAAAATTAGTTAAACTAAAAAACTCAAGTAATAAGTGGCACTTTTTGTATTGCATTGTGTCGATCTTAATTATCTAAAACAGCCATTTTATCAACATCCGTTTCAGGTAGGTACATTTATATTTTTAGTGGTTTGAGTGAATTGCCAAAGGAAAAATGATCTTGGGAGGTAGATTTTTGTAAGGAAGGATTTACTATATGTGTATATATATATATATATATATATATATATATTATATATATATGAGCATTTGTTCCCTTGAAGATTTTATGGGCCGACACGATAATTTTTGAACGTTTTATTGGTTTGAAATTAAACTTGGTTAAAAAATCGTAGCGGTAGATGGCTTGGCCGCGCCTCATCTGCCTCGGCCTTTTGGCACATTTGGATATTCGCTTATATTGTGGCTGCGTATGCCACTTTTATGAATGAATATTATGATAAACTCATATGGGGCAACAACCATGTGGCTGCGAATCGCCCACTAGAAGAGGTGGGGGCCGCAAAGCGACCCTGATGATTTCTGTAAGTGTGTGTATAGCATGCATAACTCTCTCTCTCTATTGATGCTAGAGGGTTGAATAGTAGCCTATGAATCATACTTGGGTCTAGGTGTGCTGACTGGAAGATAATGGTTTGTAGAAAAGAGCAAATTTAATAAAACAAGGTGTTAAATATGGAACTAAAAATTCCCCTTATTATTTATTAAAAGTCATAAAACTCAGTAGATGCGTGAAAAAATAACATTAAAAGTCATAATAAATAAAATAAAATAAGTTAATAACATAAATAAGTTAAAATAATGTTAAGTCAACATTAAAATTACTAAGTATTGATCAAATGAGTAAAACTAAAGTAGAAAATTTTGTTGAAAAAAAGAACATAAATTTCAAAGATTGAAAATTGAAAAATTTAGAGGACATGTCTAAAACAAGTTTGATCTGGGGTAGGACTAGGGATTGCCTGGGGAATACATCGAAACTTCTTCCACACAACCTTACAAACAAGTTTACTATCGTCCTCTGCAACTTTAGAGAGGTATTTTACTACTTTATTACTCCCGCGGCTATCAGGGACACTAGCCTTGCACCTCACTATTTAGAGTTGTTTACGGCTTACCCAATGTCTCTGACAATATCTAACTCAAGCGGGGGCAGTCCTAAAACTTCTAGTTTTATCTTGAAGGTTCTAAATATTAAAGTAAAGGTTTAATGTCATTCTCGATAAATAACAGGAATTTCTGGAAGATTGTTTGAATTTAAAAAAAGGTTATTAGGGAATGTTTCTAGGAATTCTTTTAGTACTGATTTTAATTTAATTGAAATCAAAATCTTTTAGAAACTAAAATTCCTTTTAACCTCCAAAATAATAATTTTCCTTTAGGCAAACATTAGAGTACATTGTATCAGTATTATTATGTGCACGTTTTAGCACCTATAGATTTTAATTAACAAATATACTATATGTTAATCTTAGAATAATACTATATATAGAAGGTGCACAGGACCGTAAAAACAATGTAATTCCACTGATAACACGAAAGCCGGTTGACTGTTGGACTTAAGTACGGGTACCACCCTAACAACAAAACATTATTTTAAATATGTGTCATAAATATCTATTAATGAAGAAAGATCGTAAAAAACAAATATAATAACTTGAAGCACCTGCTGAGTATTTAATAAAACCGGTCTTAGATGGCAAAAGGGTGGCGGTATACAAGATCTAAATTTAGTTGACGAGGACTACTTTTAATATAATTTTAATTAAATACGTTAAACTACAATTTAAAATGCTTTAAATATTGTAATGCACCGGTATTTATATTAGTATTTTATGAATAATCAATCATTAATTAATAATAGAACATAATAATTCACCAACCGGAAGTATTGCCAACTTTTTTATAAGATTTTGTATATTGTTAGGGTGGCAGCATTACTTAAGTCCACCAGTGAAACGCCTTTCGTGTTATCAGTAGTGCTCCTTCTATATATAGTATTATTCTAAGATGTTAATGTATGTTTAAACTCAATAAATAACTTAATTGCTTATTTACCTGGCTTTCTTTGTTTAATTCGTTAAATGATACGTAGTGGAAATGCCGTAGCAGTCTCATAGTGACGGGGTTTCTGCCTCCACCTGGAGGCCCCATAGCTGCCGCAAAGTTAATATCTATTAGCTTTCGAAACTCTCCTACATTTCTTCTGTTGTACCAACCTAAAATACAAATTTATAAAATCGGGTACAGGGTGACTCAGAAAATTTGCTCACCGTATCGTATTCTCTACGCTTATCCTGACGACTTTAAACTCGTTTTACTCTCTTCAGATTATGAAATAATCTAATTTACATTGCAGTGCGTCTTCGGACTCGATATGCTAGTCGTCATACATGAAAAAGATCTGTTTTATTCCTAGTGGTGGTCACCCATCCGTTTATTAATCACGGTCATTGCTCTTTGACAAAAGGGATTCGACAAAATCCGTAGATTTAATGTATACTCATGCAAAGTATTAAGAAAACACTGAATAATAATATAAAGGACTTTAGAAATTTGGGACATTAGCAAGGTTGATTTTTGTTGCACGTCTCATTACGATCCGAATATATATATATATATATATATATAATATATATATATATATATATATATATATATATATATATATATATATATATATATATTTTGTGTGGTGTGGGTATTCTTGATCAGTGAGTCTCCCCACTCTAAAAACTCCACTGACCCCCATGACCCCTACCTAATAAGCTCAAGTTTCCTTAGAAAATTTGCTAAAATTATACTGCATTATAATAAATAAATATAGTGTAGTATAATACGAACAAACACACTGTATTATAATATAAAGAAATATACTGCATTATAATGTAAATAAATACACTGCATATAATATAAAGAAATGTACTGCATTATAAATGAAAAAACACACTGCATTATAATAAAAAATAAATTTACTGCATTATATTATAAAGAAATATAATATAATATAAATAGATACACTTAAATAAATACTCTTCAATATAATATATAAATAAATACACTGCGTTATAAAATAAAAAAATATACTGCAATACAATATGAACTAACACACTGCATTATAATATAATGAAATTACTGCATTATATTACAAAGAAATTCACTTCAATGTAATATAAATAAATATACTGTATAATAATATAAATAAATATAGTGTAGTATAATACGAACAAACACACTGTATTATAATATAAAGAAATGTACTGCATTATAAAATGAACAAAACACACTGCATTATAATATAATAAATATACTGCATTATATTACAAAGAAATTCACTTCAATGTAATATAAATAAATATACTGTATAATAATATAAATAAATATAGTGTAGTATAATACGAACAAACACACTGTATTATAATATAAAGAAATGTACTGCATTATAAAATGAACAAACACACTGCATTATAATAAAAATAAATTTACTGCATTATATTATAAAGAAATATAACATAATATAAATAGATACACTTAAATAAATACTCTTCAATATAATATAAATAAATATACTGCGTTATAATATAAAAAATATACTGCAATACATATGAACTAACACACTGCATTATAATATAATGAAATATACTGCATTATATTACAAAGAAATTCACTTCAATGTAATATAAATAAATATACTGTATAATAATATAAATAAATACAGCGCATTATAATGTAAATAAAAATACTGAATTATATTATAATGAAATACACGTCAATATAATGTAAAGAAATATACTGCATTATAATATAAGGAAATATACTGCATTATAATATGAAAAACACCCTGCATTAAAATATAAATAAATATACTGCATTATATTATAAAGAAATACACTTCAATATAATTTAAAGAAATGTACTGCATTATAATATAAATAAATACTCTGCACTATAAATAATGAAATATAGTCATGCCAAATTTTAACTTAATAGTTAAAACTTAATTGTTTTAACTTAAGTTAAACTTCTGGTTTAAACAATATTTTTTAAAAACGTATACACCTCGTTAAAAATTTTAAATAATGCTTTAATTAGATGAAACTTGGCACGTATGTTGGTGGTACATGCGTGCAAAGAAAGTAGAGTAACAGTAGGAAATTCTGGACCACACTTATTTGTAATATACATATTGCCCCATTGCTTACTGTTAGGGCAGCTGGGTCGAGCAATTAATAATGAAAACTAAATTAATCAAAAAAAGTTTTAAAAAAATGTAGTATTTTTTTATAATAAGTAATAATAATAATATTTTGACTAAAAATAAGAAGGGTTTACCTTTTGAGGAGTTTTCCTGAAAGTAATGGACCACTAAGCACTACACACTATGATTTTAAGTATAGATATTAATAAAATGGCAAATGTTCATAAAAAGAACCGTGAAGGGCAAAAGATTAATCTGAGAAACAGAGAAGTGGCGAAATATGGGCAGTGCTGTAGGAACTCTAGGCCCTTATATAGACTCCCCACTGTAAACCCTTAGGAAAAATAATTCTCACAACTTATCCCTAGCTTATGCAGTCTCGTCAATCTCATCAGCTCCTCTAGCATCACCAGACTCTAGCTAGGCTCACCGCTCAGGCCAATCCAGTGCCACCCAACAGAGAACTCTAGCACCCAGATGTCAGCGTGCACAAACTCATTATTTAGCTCTGACCTTAAAGTCAAAGCTTCGCAATGCCATTAGGAGACGTCTGTCTTCAAGAACCGAGCACTTTGTTCCAAGTCACTTATGTTATTCGTGTCACCGCCTTTACTTTCACTGACTAAGTTTTTAGACATACGAAGGCTCAGTATATCTTTCCGACCTTCATCTCCCCCAGCCCGCAGAACATTAACTTTTCGTTTGCTGGAGACAATGGAAACGTGGATCCAGACTTGTCTCGAGATGAAATAAGATTCAACCCCCCATTTGCGTATTAGTAGCCAAGAAAACCACGTAAAACCCTAGCTGGGTTGGCCGGCCTTAAATTTAAGACCTCCCGAGTTAACGGTACAAGGCATAACCTCATATTGAGGTCCTGCCCCGGCTGGATATGAACCCTCGACCTACAGGTCGAAAGGCGAGGTCTACCGGACTCGGTTAAAATTATTTACAGTATTTACATCAATATTATTATTGATATTAATATTACAGTATCAACAACTTCAAAATAATTATTTTTCTTTATGTTTATAGATTTACTGTGCAGGCAGTGTTAATGGCATTTAACCGAATTATTTTACATTATGTTTATAGATTTACTGTGCAGGCAGTGTTGATGGCATTTAACCGAAATATTTTATATTATTTATAGATTTACTGTGCAGGCAGTGTTAATGGCATTTAACCGAATTATTTTATATTATGTTTATAGATTTACTGTGCAGGCAGTGTTGATGGCATTTTGCCGAATTATTTTACATTATGTTTTTAGATTTACTGTGCAGGCAGTGTTAATAGCATTTTGCCGAATTATTTTACATTATGTTTATAGATTTACTGTGCAGGCAGTGTTAATGGCATTTCGACGAGTTATTTTGAAATATGTTTATAGATTTACTGTGCAGGCAGTGTTGGCATTCGACGAGTTATTTTATGTTTATAGATTTACTGTGCAGGCAGTGTTGATGACATTTTGCTCTACTTTATAGGTAGCGTCGGCTCTACTAATAAAGTATGTTAAGAGGAGAGACGAGCTTATTGTTGGTTAACGGCAAGGAAAATTTTCGTGGTAGCCAACACCTAAATTTTGCTATTTTATTTTATCATTTTTGTTTTTATTTACACCTTTGATCTGTTTTTATTAAAGAAAAAATAAGAATGGTAATTAATAGTAATTGATACAATATAATTGACATTGTGCCAATTATTCATGTTTTGCAAAACACAGTAGTATCAAATGATAAATAGTAATTATCCTTTCATTGTCATACCCTGTTCCCTACAAACATATGATTCGATACTGTATATTAGGAGCATCTTCCTACAAATTTCCTGCATCAAAACAACATACTAGCTATTGGCATTGTAATATATCGTGTTCCATTCCGATCTACATTGTATGGATATTTTATTTATGATAATAATTAGTACCTCCAAAGTCCATCCATTGTCTAATAAGTTCTATTGGGGGTTGAGCCCCGTATACTTCTAATGCCGGCATGTTAAAATCATCTATAAATATGACCATCTGTTTCAGCAAAGGAGGTCCCAATACTCCTCTTCTTCTTTTTTCTAGCTTGGACTCTATCACATCCTACAAAAATAGAACACACAAGTATCAAGCCAAAATAGTATAACGATGAATCGGTCATATTGAAAAAAGTAAAACCAAGTCTGGCGAGGGATCCGTAAACAGGCCCCTTTCCAAAAATTCCTTTGGAATGATTAATTTCTGGCTTAACAGCCAATTTTTGCATTGGTATTTTTTATTTATGCATGAGTCTGATCTGTAAGACTTAAAATTTATTGTTTACTGACCGGCAATTTTATTGTTTAGTTCACCGGTAATATACCCCTGTTTTTAAACTTTTTTTAAAAAAGTGCGGTCAAGTCGATTCCGCACCGATTTTAAATTAAATAAAAGCAAAAATTTAGAGTACCGTAAATAGTTTGTTTACGTTTAGAAGAGTAAAACAAGATGGCTGTGCCCATGAGAAAATTTGAGCCAACTCCTGGTAGACAAGATTTGAACTAAATGCTAGGTTTGACAGAAATCGCATTGGTGTCCCTATTTAGTTTATATATTACTTTACTTTAGAGACCTATTAGATTCAAACATACAATTTCTCTTATTCCTGTCTCTTTTTGACAAATTTGCACTAATGATGGCTTCTAGTTAGGTTAAAAGCCCTTTACCAATTAAGTTCTGCGGGGAAATTTCTTTTCTTTCATTGTGTACATTGATGACTCTTTATGCTCATGCTACAGGTATATTATGATACTTTATTTTCCAGGCTTAAAAAATTATAAATCTGAAATTTTTTGAAAATTAAATACATATGTAACATCTGAAACATTAAAAGCGCTCTACCAATTAAGTTTTATGCTATAGAGAGCCTTTCCATTTCATAATTTACAAATAACACCATTCTCGCTAATTCTCAAGATAAAAACTATAATTGATTTTGATAAATTAATCGAGCACCTATATTATATATTAAGTTAATTACTTGAGTCTGATTGCTGGATGTTCTTGCTGAAAAGTTGATGAAGTCACAGATAAACTTCTTTGGCATGTTTTTATTTAATTTCGAGAGAACAGTAAGTGTTTTGCCGGTACCTGTAGGTCCGACGCAGAGGGCATTAGAACCATATGTTAGTATCGTACCTAATAACTCTGCACTTCGGACGTTGTCAATTGTTGGTATTTCAATATCTATAAGTAAAAGTTCCAAGGATAACATCAGCAAATTTATAAATAAAGAAAGTGTTTCTGTTCTTCACCAGGATAAAACAATTAAAAAGTAGAAAGTTATATAAATGCAGTATAAATAAAATGTAAATTCTTTAGGATTAAAGAGGCCTCAACTTCCCCTAACAAAGGAGTCGCTTCGCTTATAAAGCCAATTATGAAAGACTATAAAATCCGGTGCTACGCCTTATTATTTCTACGGTAGGATTTTTCAGTAGTTATTAAAGTAAATTCTATAGTAATTAATTATAATTATAATAGTTTCATTTAAGGAGGAAGTGCCTCCAACAGGGTTAGTTGGTAGGCACAACCGAATTCAAGACCGCGGGTGGATGGAGTAATTACCGCTAAGGGCCAAGTTGTCGAAGCGGTTAATCCGGGCAAAAAGAAATTAATTAGTGATGCTTAATAAATCACCAGAATATTTAGTGTCGATGGTTATTTTAAATGATTCAACGCCTTGCATCCAGTGTATCCAGGTGGGCTGGCTCAGGTCTCCCTCCTCCATAGCTGTCGTGAACCCTCCATCCATTAACCTAAACAATCACAACAATAGCGACAAGATACCCTAACGAATCCATCAATTTGGTGGTAATTGCTGATTTTAGTCTCCAAAATCCCAACTAGTATATATCTTTATTTTACAAATATAAATTAAGATGTAAATGCTAATAAGTCATACCAACGATAGAAAAAAACATGGTTGTAATCTAGCTAGATTTTATTAATTTAATTTCCTCCCCACTATACAAAGAATTATTATTATTATTATTACTTTTTCTCAATTGTTTGATAATGGCTTTATAGCTGAAACGTCACATTAATCGTCGTTTTTTATTACCACCCTATAGGACACAACCTTCTCTTAAAAAAATAATAATTTGGTAGACTAATTTTCATCAGACCAATATTATTCAATGTAACTAATTTCAGGTTAATATCAGGTTATAAGTTGTACAGCATTGCTTGAATTTTATTTACTTGTTTTTGTAAGTTTATTTTTCCTACTTAAGTAAAACTTGATCAAATACAATAAACGATTTAAAAACTAATAGAACAACGAATAAAAGTAGGAATTTCATACATTTTGAACATTTTTCACAAGATTTTTATATGGTAATTAATAAAACTTAAGTTTATTCAATATAAACTTAAGTGCATTCATTTAAACAATAAGTAGAATATTTTGCACGAGGCGAAGCTTTTTATATCATTGTGCGATAAAACAATAAACTAAAAAACAGGAGGTCTTCTTGTTGTTGTCCTGAAGTTGTCGTATAACTATAGTACGACACACGACTAAAATCAATTGACAGCGTAGGAAAATAATGTTTAGGAAGCCAATGAGGTTATTACTGGATGTTAAACCACGCCCTCAATTTCATATTAGGCCAACCATATTCCTCAACACTATTTTTCCACGCTGTCAACTGATTTTAGTCGTGTGTCGTACTATAATCTCTAAAATAGGCGTACTATTATAATATGAAATAATTTCTAAATGCATTTGTCTAATAGCACAATATGTTTGCATACAATTCTAGGTATTAATCGATAAAATTGTCACAACTGCTAATAGTTTCTGGGAGAGGAAACATAATATTTTCAATATTTTTTAAGCATATTATAGTTGTGCTTAATCTTTTTACTAAGTAGTCTATATGCGGTTCCTTGGATAATTTATTGTCTTTATAAATCTAAAGTTTTCGTAGTACCTCTGACAACTTTTGACTAGAGTTGGTCTCGAGGAAATTACCAGAATGGCCAAATTAGGTGACACCTGTCGTGAAGCCTGATAAATTGATTACCTGTAATCATAAACGTTACCCTCAGGAAACAGAGGCTCGTGGTTGTTGGCTTTCATGGTGATATCTAGCCACCTGGAGAATTTCTCCCTGGACTTACTATCACAAGAGCCTCCTATACTCCATACTAGAGAGAACATAGACCATGGAACTATTAACTTAGCTGCAATCAAAATAATAAAAAAAGGAGTTGAAATTATACGACTTATGTATTACTTGAGGATTGATTGTGGGGTCATGTTTATAGTTTATAGAATACTAATAGTTTTTAACATACGTTGAAATCTTTCTCTCTTATGAGACATACAACCTAATTCTCACAAAAAATTTTAATTTATTTCACAAAGCCAAGTTTCAAGTGTACACCTCATCATCAATGTCTATACAACAAACAGAAAATCGGGTACGGGGTACATCGGATTTTTTTCCTTATCACATCGGATTCACAACCCTCATCCTCCCTTCTTCGGACTCGCTTCACCTCAGAATACAAAAATCACTGAATGTATAGTGTAATACACCTACGGACGTGCTTCGCTCATCCTCAGATAGTAAATATATTCGTTTCATTTCAAAGCGAACCCCCACTATTTTATCCAACAAAATAATGGATATACTTATGGTATATTAAAAAGAAACTTAATGTAATTATTTATAACGTACAAGTATACTCTTGTACTAAATTTCAACTCAATTTGATTATTTTCCGATTTTTAAAAGTTTTTAAACAACGTACACAAGTCATTCAAACAAAAATTGAGCTAATGCTGATAATGAGAAGAAATATGGCACATATACTAGTATTACACATGGCTACGTCCTTCTTAAATTGATTGCAACATTTTTTTCGCGTTTTATGATTCTTCAAAATTATTAGGAATTAATTATGTCAAAAAAATTATTTTCCGAATAGCACAACTACAGCGGTAGACTGATTTTTGTACGGAGTTTAAACTCTCTGGCATAAAATACACTGAGAGGTACGATGAGAGGAACTTTAAGAAAAACTCAATGTCATAAAAATACTTGAAACGGATAATTCAGGGGGTTGACTTCCCGGTTTTGGATTTTTTCCATACCTACGTTAATAAGGAGAAGTAAAAAACATAATACATGAAAGCATAAAATAGAAAAATCATTAGTTTATACTTTCAAAGTTAAAACACATAGTTGACACTGATTAAAAATGTAAGTAATAATGGTTAAAGCATCCTGAAAATATATAAAGCGGGAAAGTTAGTCCTCATTTTTTACAAAGTAATGCTACATTGTACATTTTTTCATTGTAAAATTTTGACAATTGAGATACTTGGTAATAAAGTAACCTCAAGTATGTAAAAAGTAGGTTCCTTTAAATTACTTAGAACGAGCGGTTAATTAAACCTATTTTCCCATATGCACATCTTAACTTAGAACATTTTTGCGAGTGATATTGGTTTTTCCCCCTTCAAATATTAATTGTATTAGTAATTTAACAACTTTAACCAACAATTTTTGAATGTAATAAAAGCAATCGTAATTTAATGTTATATTTAAGGTAATATATTGTCGTCTGTATGTTCTTCAAAATCTTAATAAAATATGTGCTTTGCTTTTACCTTTTTTATAGTCTCTCTTTTTCTTTAACTAATTTATTGTAACAATTATTTCACAGAATATAACACAAAATCATTAAACTATCACGTACGTATTAAAGTACGAAAACAAGATAAAAAGTAAAACTCACTTTATGTTATCAGGGTCGCCAAAAAAATTAAGTAAAAAAAAACGTAAATCCTAAAAGGCACAAGCGCAGTCATTCCACTTTTAGGTATATTTTTGCCAGCTATCAGCTGACTACGCATGTCTGAATCACAGATTAGTGTAGGAGTTTCCCTACTTGGTTTATATAATACTTTACCTCATATATACCGTAGCTACATAGGAATAGTATTGTGTTAGCAAAAAAATCCGAACCCAAGATGTCAACGGAATTATCCGTTTTAGGTGTTTATGGCCTTCCTCCTAAGAGGTATTCACAAATTTGTGTGTCTGTATGTATGTGTGTGTGTGTATCTCTGTTATCATCAGAAATTAATTTTTCTCAAATTCATTAATCAAGGATTATACTCGTTGTGACGAGTATATCCTTGATTTTTGTTCGATCACAAAAATTAAGCAGAATCGTGCATGGTCAGTGCCTGGATGGGTGACAAGTCATAGAGAAACGGTTGTATTTACTATCTGATAACGAGCGAAGCGATTCTGAAGATGTGTTGCAGTATAAATTTTACGATTTGTGTTTGCTACGGACGAGCGAAGAGAGTCCAAAGTAGTGAAGATGATCGCGAATCTAATGTAATGATTCGGGTAAAATCGGGTTGAAAACCCGATTTTAAAATAAAATCGTGGGTAAACTGATTGAAAAGTCGGGTACCCCGAACCCGATTTATTAATCCTTTAAATAAATAACGTAAGAATATAACAATACACACGTAGCAATGACTGTGCGGCTCTAGAAGGAGGCGGTTTTCCACCAGGCATGGTGAGTGGATGAAGAAAACAGTCCATTAGTCTAAAGAAGGACAAAGTCATAGCTGAGTCTACCGAACCAACTAATTCTTTCAGCTCTTTCCTGAGAAATTCAATGCCTGGTAGTAGATAAGTATTGCAGAGATCTAGCAAGGCACTCGATAAATGTATTGCCAACTGAAATAAGAGCAATCACAAAATTTCATATAAATCCATTTCAACTTTATTTTCAATTTGTCTTTAACCATTATGAATCATTAAAGCGTTAAAAGTTAAAACTAAAAGCAAAAAAAGGTACGGGGTACCTCGGAACTTTTCCTCATCACTTCGGATTCGCTACGCTCATCCGGGAGGATGAGCGTAACGATACTCCTGTTAGTAGTCCATACTCCCGAAGCTGGGAAGCTTCGGGAGGCTTTTAGTCCTCAGAAGTACCAGGCGTTGGGGGACACTTTTTGTACATTTGTTACGTCATGGGGTACACTTATTCCAAATTTCAACTTAATTGGCATGTTTCCCGATTTTAACAAATTTTTAACAAACGTATACAAATCGTTCAATAAAAATTGAACTAATGCTGATAATGAGATAAAACTAGGCACATATGTTAGTTTTATACATAGCTAGGTGCATGCCAAATTTCAGATCGCATCATTTTTACGTGTTTTATGATTTTTCGAAATATTTGGTGTCTCATTATTGCGGGTTAATGATGTCATAAAGAAATATTTCCCGAATAGCACAACTACAGCCGTAGACTGATTGTTGTTCAAAATTTTAACTCTAGCATAAATACACTGGCTGCTGTGATGATAACACGCACAGAAGGCACACATACACACCCACACATACAGAAAGATACTTAGGGAAACCCACTTAGGAGGCCATACCAATTCTGAAACACATAATTCTGTTTTCATCCCGGTTTAAGACTTTTTTGCAAACAAAATACTTTTATACTACTTATATACCCACAGTATAAATTAGGAAAAGTAAAAATGGATAAGAGATGTGAATTCAATTCTGGCGCAAAGGTCCGAAAGCCAGGTAAATATTTTTTAATTTGCAATCTCTCTTGGTCAACAATCCCTTTTAGCGAATTTTCGAAGAAAAAATGAGTTTATGAGGTTGTGAGGAGTGGAGTTCATGGAGGGGAGGAGTGGAGAGTGGTTTATTTTTAGGAAAGGTATATATATATATATATATATATATATATATATATATATATATATATATATATATATCTGTTACTTAATCCTTGTACCGAGAAAGGAAATACAACAAGAGCATTACTTTAGCTTTCGATTGTTATGAAAGTTATTATGCTAATAAGATACACTTGTCAACAAAGAGGCATGATACTTACTTCAGGCAATCGTTTAATCCAACAGTTAACGTATGGATCCAAGCCTAATACACTTGGCTCTAAGTAAACCATTCCACATCTTGATACTGTGGCGGGAGACGCAACTGCCAAATCTGCAACCTTTTGAACCAAAATTATTTCTGTATATTATAACCAACAGAAAAATGTGGTCACGACCATAGTGAGATGAACTTTATCCGATGTTCGTGACTAACAGAAACATGTGGTCACGAACGTAGAGAGATGAACGTTATCAAATGTTCTTGACCAACAGAAAAATGTGGTCACGAACATAGCGAGATGAACATAATCCGATGTTCATGGCCAACAGAAACAAGCGGTCACGAACATAGAAAGATGAACGTTATCAAATGTTCATGACCAACAGAAACAAGTGGTCGCGAACATAGGGAGATGAACGTTGTCAAATGTTCATGATCAACAGAAAAAAGTGGTCACGAACATAGCGAGATGAACGTTACCAAATGTTCATGATCAAAAGAAACAAGTGGTCATGTTAATTGTGAAAGCCTTTAATAAAAATTATTTTTTTTATGTCAAGTTCAATTAATTATTATGTTAGATTTTAGGAGGGACCCTTACAAATATGTTGGGATAGATATTAGTCATAGGCACCAAGCTGTGGACAAGTAGCGATATCTTTTTAGTAATTTATTTGGTAATATGCTTAATCATGAAGTCTTACATCTCTATTGATAGAAACAACCAATATTTGAATTAATAATTGTAAAAAAAACGATAAATGTAAAAAATAGATAAATGCAAAATAAATTAAATTAATGATAAATGAAACAGTTTTATTAAAATCAATGACTCATAAAACCTTAGGAATAATGATAAAGAAATCATGTTGTCTTGCTTGCAATTATGTTTATATAATTTTATAATAATTTAATAATTAATTGAATTTGTTTTAATAAAAAAATATAGTATAGTTTAAAAAACTAAGGAATATTTAACTCATTAGCGAGTTTTAAATAGTTGTGTTTTACTTTTCCTCAACTATAACGAAGGTTTATTGGAAAATTATTGTGTGTGCACTTAATTTATTCGGTGTTTTTAAGAACTCCTAAGTATATGTTATCGGTAGGAAATGTTACACTTCGTGTATAACCGTATTCCAAGTGTTGCCTGTTTTCACAATATATTTACACTTATATAGATAAGTAATTTAAAAACAAAATAAAATAATTTAATTTAAATAAACAGGTTTCATTTGATTATCAGCTGACTGTATAGAGTCGTGCAATACGGCCAGCATAGATAAGAGAGAGTATATATAGATGGGTCACTAGAGCTCGAAGCTAATTCTTGTGTACAACTAGCGCGTTCTAGCGGAGTGCCCCCGAACTACACTCTTAAAAATTTTCCCGCTCTTTTTCAAACTGTTAATTTCATTTCTGTTGTTTTTCAAAATTATAAAATAAGTTGATTTTGAACTTAATTCAATGAAAAGTAAAAGCAAGGATTATAGAAGTTATAATATTTATAATTTATAATATTTTGTTGCAAAATAATTACAAAATAACGAATAATAAAGAGTCAGAAAAGTAATTAACACTTGTATATTTATATTTAAACATAGTACGTTTCACAAAAATTAAAACAAGTTTTAAAGGAAGAATTAAATGGCACTATAAATTAAACTTCGGGGATAATATTAAAATAAAATACGTTTATTATTACATATAATATTAATAAGGAATATAAAAAGGAAGTTTCATACGGGAGAACGGGAGAAGAACACAAACTCTGGCTTAACAAATATTCTTTTTTGAAATCTGCATAGTAATTATTACTATCTCCTTCAACAAACTCATAATTAAGTCCGCAAAAATGGTCAAATTCTTCTAAATCTATAAAAACGGGCTATGATTAAAATATTTTACAATTACCAATAACAGATCTTATATATAACGTATTATAAATAAAATTAAAGTCGCAAACAACTGCGGCAATATATAGTTAAATATACAGCCCCCGGACTTTTTATTTATTTAAATAATTTACAATAAGCGGCCGTTTAGTGGCCGATATTTACAGCTCCAAAATATATTAAAGTACGCTTCACAGTTTAATAGTGGTCACTCCAGTCTAGGGTATTCTTTATTAGATTAATTGCAGCCACAAAAAAAATTTGGTATACATCGATATAGAAATAATTTATCCTGGTATAGAAAATCTTGCTGTTCTCGAGAACAGCAAGATGAAATGTTTCGACATTTTATAGCAGTGTGTGAATCGATTATTTGATTACATAATATACAATAAGTTAAACATTTGTTTAACCCAATAACAATTTAAATAATTGTACATATATTCTTTCACTAAGAGCAATCGTGCATTGCGCTGAATTTTTAATGACATTAATTTTTATCATAAGATGACTTATGATCTTATTGACTTAATTCTTTAATGACATATGATCAATAATAAAATCTTTTGGATGAACCATGGATGTGATTTTTAATGGACCAATAATATTTCAAAACCAACCTAGCGGAGATAAAAGTCGCTCTGACGATGCAGGAGAAAGGTCTATCTTATTTCTCTCTTGGGATACGTACATCCTCTGAAATAATAGAACTAATTATTTCAGCTATTCTTACTTTAATATATTAGTACGTGTGGACGGCTTTTAGGTGGGAAGGAGAGTACAAAAGTTTAGAAATGTCTTGGAATATATTTAAATTTAAAAAGTATACTACTTAACTATTATTTCATAAAACTTAGTTATACTCTTAGGGGCCTTTTCACCAACGTGATATATGAACCCAGTTAAAGATAAATAAGTTCAAACAGTAAAATTACAGCGATTGATTTTTAATTTAAACTCAGTTTAACTTTAAGCCTAGTTGGTGAATATGAGCCTTACCTTCAGATTAATTGTTAAATAGATTTAATCAACTACCATTTTCTTCCTAAATCTCCGTAAGGTCAAATAATTTTACTGCACTACATTACTTGCATCATTTTAATGATTTCGCTCGCTAAACAGAGAATAGTGGTATCATGGTTGAACTTATATCACATTAAATTATACAATTTTTAATAAATACAAAATGTTATTATTTTGTATTTATTCTTCATAGTTACTAAGGACGTATGTGAAATATTTATTATCTATCTTTAATTGACCTTAAAGTTTAGAAACTGCTTTATCTTACCAGGCATTTTCAAACCTATACTAGGTATGGCAGATCTTTTCAATTTTTTCGTTGATGGGACAAAGTCACCGACTTTTTTAAAGTTTTTTAATGCGTTTAGATTTGTATATATCTGCCGGCTTCATGCTAAGCAGACGAGCATTGCCAATGGCTTTTATCCATATGTGGAACCTATTGAGAGAATCCAGCTCTGGATGCGGAAATCTGAAACATTTTAAATAGTCTTTATTATGAAGTCAAAAATGTAGTTATTTGATAAGAACTCAAAAATCTTATTAAAAATCGAAATATTTAACATTTTTATCTTATGAGAGAAGGTATACAAAGTCACTTCAATAGACTGTCTGGTTCTATGGGAAAATTTTAAGACTGTAATTACTTCCAAGTTTAGTTCAGCTAATTATTAGACCTGTTTCAACGTTGTGGAACCAAAACGAGTGAGTTCTACCCCTAAATCTAGCGGGACCTTAGATCTTTACTATCATGTTCCTAAACAATCCGCCATAGTGAACTACCCATGTCGTATTCGGTTTTCTCGTCGCTGAAACTGGCAAAGACCCTATATAGAACCCATTCGCTCCTTCTCAAATTTTGACTTTTTTGATACTCCCAATAGTGATTATTTCTGCCATATTTGAACTAAATTTATACTAATAAGATTATTGTAATGTAATGATACTTACCGGCAGAACCCTATTTTTCTGTACAATCTGGTACACAGCACGTCCTTACCATTCTTTATAATTGAAGGGAAATTAATAAGTGTAATAGACGATGAAAATTAACAAAAAATTTATAATTTATTTGTAAGAAGATTAAGAAATTAAGGAAAAAAAGTTAGAGGGAAAGTATAGTGGTAAAATTTAGGAAAAGGAGTTAAATGAAATTGGTACTTGGTTATTAAAAGAAAAAGGAACAGTAAGAAATTTAGGTAGAAAAAAGGAGCAATAACAGTATGAAACATAGCGAAAAATTGTACAAAACACGTGCTGTCAATCCAAAATATAAACAATCGTCCAAAATACAACCAATAAAATTTTTAAAAAACCCAGGTTTAAATATTTTTTTTTTATAAAAACCTAATGTGATGCGGGTTAGTATGGCGACACTAGCGCATTCTTACGGTGTGCCCCATGCAACTCATTGCTCTATACAGTTAGATACGAGTGCCACCCCCCTGACGGCCAGGTGATTAAGTTGCACAGTGGAAAATTTAATCAAAAATTAATAACAATTACTTCAAAGATAAGATTTTGATTTTCGGAAAGCTTTATGATTTCTCCACTGGTGAGACAAAGTTTCTTGTTATCGTCCAACACAGTGTTCATATTTTCAATCCAAACAGCATCAACTGGTCCGTCAAATATGTACCATCTCTTGTCTTGGTCGTTTGCAGCGGCTCCTACTCGTACCACTGATGGTAGGATACCGTCCGTCCTGTACACATGTGAGCACCGATTACCCTTTGTTAACGGCTCGAAGACAAAGTAAACCAATAGAAACTTATTTTTAGACAATTTACTTAGCTTTAACCTTCATTTTTTAAAGAAATTTACATATTTTGTATTCGTACCAAGATATTAACAAAAACATAAAAAACATGAAATGTTTTGGATCGCTGCGATCACAGCTGTGAAGCAAAATTAAGGTACTTTTTGGGGGGTATCCCTAAACATGTCCAGAAAGATTCTCAAAATAAAATTTTAACTGTTTAAAACTTCGAAAAAACCTGCTCGTTGACTAGACTAATAAAATAGTCCAATCATATTTTTTAATAAAATAAAATAGTATTAATTTTAAAATTTACTGGACTATTTATGGACTAAATCGCCAGAAGTGCGAATTTATCACTGTAATCTACTCTAAGGATCAGTAAATCCTATGTCGAAGTGGTTCATAAATCTAATGACGAAGAAACACCAACCTGGGCTCTAGGTCTTTCGAGAAACTCATAGAATTGGTTTGAAGATTGAGGGGAGAGGAGCGAGATAGAATAATGAGATTGGAAGGGCAGGTGACCATGGAGAAACTAGGTAAACTAAGATTAGTCAATTGTGCCGTAATAGACTGGCGCTACATCGGTGGATAATTTGCATCAAAAGAGTAATTGGAAGAATGAAATTCAAACGGGGACAGTAATAAAATGATGTATCGGGTTCTATCGTAAAATATAACAGTCAATAATAAAAAAATCAATACTTAGCTGTATACCTAAATATTGATTGTTTAACAATATTTTAACAATTGATATATTTAGATTATTACCATTCATGCGTCATTAGATCAAATTCCCCATAGAGTTGTCCCATAGTGATAGATTTAGGGTTGAGTACATAAGTCCAACATTTGGTGAATGGATATCCACTAGGCGAAGGCTGACCTGTCAGAGCTGTCAATGCCTCTTGTAGGATCTCATAGCACTACACAAACAAATAAAGATTTCTTAAAGGTCATATAATATTAGATCTATAGAAAAGCCTAAGTATTAGAGACATTAAGAGAATTACCTTTGTTTTGCCAGATCCAGTTGGTCCTACTAACATGAGACCGTGACGAACTTCAGTGGTTTCGTATAACTGAATAACTTTCATTACATATTCTGTTAACAAAGCAAGAAATAAATATAATAATTTGATAGTTAGAGCAGTAAGAGTGTATCCTCTAACAGTGGATTCAAAATGTCTGGGATTTCTGATTTTCGAACTATTTTTGATAATTAGGATTTTAAGTCTCAGAATAAAAGTGATAGCTACTTGTTTGAATACATGGTAACTTTCAACAAATATCAGGGGGGATATATAATCCCTATATTATCTCTAGGATCCTTTTTTGAGACTTTAAAATGAATCAGCGTCTAATAATGTTTATTGATACTCTAGCTAGGCATCCTGTGTACATGAAATACATTTTCAGCAATAATAGGCATTAAAAATGTTTTACATTTCTGCTGTATCTTCTAGAAAATCTGATAAAACCAACTGATAATAATATAATAGCAACTGTACAATAATAGACAAAGTTTCGTCCATCAAGTACTTAAGAGTAACTATAGACCAGAATCTGACAAGGAAAATGGACATCCAAAAAAAAAAATTTCAGCCCGATCTAAACACTTAAAGATTTGTGATTTTTTTAACTGTTTGTAGGGTCTTTATTATAGGTTAATGAAGTTACGCATATTTCATAAACAATAAGGTTCAGGACATTAACAAGGTTTATTTTTGTACCAAATTTCATTTCGATCCGAGAAAGCGTTTAAAAGTTATTGTGTCCCTAAGTCGTCGTCTTAAAGATGTCTTTATAACAAAATTCTACTCCAATCTAACTAGCTCTGGTTAGAAAATTCGCAAAAATCGAGGAAAACATTGAGTAACGAGTAGTAATGCTACTAATCATGTTATAAACCAGAAACTGTAGCATAATAGATCATTCAGCACGAAGGACGCATTTTAAAGGACATGCGGACTCCCTGGATAGAATTTTTTATGATAGAAACTTGATAGATTTAAAACAGATAGTGTGTATAATGTGCAGGCAGCAGTCTCGGGTTAAAACTTAAGGATTCCTCCCCCCATAAAAATAAATTGCTACGCCACTCATTCTAAAATTCCTGTTGTCTACAAGAGTTTCCTCCGGAAGAACTAGCACTTCTAGGTACTAACTGCGGAAGTTTATGCAAATTTATAGTATATAAACAATTAAATGTTTACCATTAACATCTTGTAATCCAAACTGTAGGGTAACTTTCCTGATTGATAATTCTAATCTACCATAATCTACTTTTTCCTCTTCTAGTCTAGGGAATAAGTCTGATACAATGCCTAACAAAGACGATTACCATTATTATAGAGGGTGGTAACAAAATGTCATGATCAAATACATCAAATAAATTACTTGATACTAGCGAGTTTTGGAAATCATGAATATGATCTAAAGTACATACCAGAGAAGAGTGGTGCTCTCTTATACACAAATATAATGTGTCAGCTATTTACGATTTGCAAAACTCGGTAGAATCAAATGATATATAAATTACATGTCTAGCAATTGGCGGTAATAGAGTACTACACGCTTCTGGTAAAGAAATAAATATACATACATTAAAGGCCGTTTAAGGCCTGAGAACATAGCCCGGACTGCAAACCCTCGACCTACTGTCCCTAAATCAAGGCTTGCTTATACGATCACGGATGGGGACATCTGGCAAATACTTATCGCATTGATATCTTTATTTATTACTATCTTTATTTTTTACTAGTTTACTTAATCTAATAGTATAGTTTTTTTTGGCAATAACCCACGTTGAGTTTTGCATGCTATGTACGGTTTAAGGTTTCTTTTAGATTGTACTCTTCAACAATACATTGAGGGTTTTGAGGGCCTTATCTTACCCTTTTTTTCTAAATTTTCTTTTGTCTTTTCATTTTTCAGTGCGTTTTTAGTCATTATAATAATTGACTTATTTCTTCTTCGGGATGAATATCATAATACTATTAGAACTTGTAAGTAGACAACTTGCACTTTTTTATGATGTTGTTAGCCTTTACTTTTTAGTTTTTTTTTTTTATTTTGTTTTAATTTTTGTCAATTGTTGGTGCTCTTTTATAATAATACTAATTTTTAAGGTAATATTATAACCAAATTGGTTGAAACTTTACACTGAAACAGTTATTTTAATTAATCCTAACGGATACAATCGCCAAATTAAGACACAATTAAGGGTACGATCAGCATCAATTTGTAATAAACATTATATTCCTCGAAATTTTAAAAGGGACGAGTGAGATACGGCATATGTCAGCACCTTGATGAGTTAGACGTAACGAAATAAAATGAGACATGATATTATGTCTAGTCATCAATGATGACAAATGGAAAAGTGCCCATATGTAATAGCATGCTATTTGATGTTATATATCCAATGTGTCTCTCGCACAATTATATTTTGTCTATAATACGTCAATGATTCAAAAAAGTAATAAAAAATTGGTTATGGGATGGAAACTTTTCCTCATAACTCCTCACATCGGTCCTCAGAATATACAAGTCATTAATTTTATACTGCAACACGTCTTCGTACTAGCTTCTCATGTCCTTAGTAAATACATCTATTTTTCCAGTCATCCATCCAGGATCTGACCACGCTCCATGGTGTTTTACAATTATGATCAAACAAAAAGTATGTATATACTTGTCGTTTTGAAACGAAACTAGGTGTTCTTATTTATCACGTAAAGTTATACAAAGGAAACTGGTGTTCTTATTTATCACGTAAAGGTATACATAAAGGAAACTTGGTGTTCTTATTTATCACGAAAGTATACATAAAGGAAACTTGGTGTTCTTATTTATCACGTAAAGGTATACATAAAGGAAACTTGGTGTTCTTATTTATCACGTAAAGGTATACATAAAGGAAACTTGGTGTTCTTATTTATCACGTAAAGGTATACATAAAGGAAACTTGGTGTTCTTATTATCACGTAAAGGTATACATAAAGGAACGGTAAAGGTATACATAAAGGAAACTTGGTGTTCTTATTTATCACGTAAAGGTATACATAAAGGAAACTTGGTGTTCTATTTATCACTAAAGGTATACATATAAGGAAAACTTGGTGTTCTTATTTATCAACGTAAAAGGTATACATAACTTGTATTTCAACTCAATTGGATTATTTTCCTATTTTTTACTATTTTTTAATAAACTAACACCAGTTATTTGATAATAATGATGAACTAATGCTGATAATTATGACACACACATACAAACTGACAAACAACTACGAAGGAAGTTTTTAAAACACCTGATGCTTTAATATTTCCTATTTTATTGTATGGTTATGTTCACGGAGCTCTTTCATATTAAAATACTCATTTAAAAACTTACCATTAAACAATTTGAGATCGTTTACTAAAAATTTGGGTACATTAACATCTTTAAGTGATCTGAGAATAATTTGACTCTCGTCCATATTTGGATGCTCTCGCTTCAAATTGCCAGCTACTGTGATCACTGTTTTGACTGCTCTCATACCGAAATCATAGTGATCCTAGAAATATTGAATTATAATATCCTTTAAAAAATAATGCACTCAAAAAATTTGTGTTCAATTTAAAAAAATATATATATTTCTAATAAATGTTTAAAGATAGGCTCATTTTAGGATAAGATGTCACGCTTGCCTTTAAATTTAACCCTAGGCATAAAATATTTTTATGCCAAGTATTGAATTAAAATTAATTTGTTAAGCCCATTTGATAAAAGAGAGTTCAAAGAAACCATTATTACTTTTTCTTGAAGTACTAGCTTATACTATAGGGTTATACTAAATAGGTGAGTCGAATAAAACTAGTACGGAGGCGATGTGACAACACTAACCATTGGAATACCCTGGTAAATAAAAACCAAAATATGTGAAGCAGGGTGTCGTTTTTTATGTTTTGCGAAACGAAGTTTATTATGTTTTGCGAAACGAAGTTTTTTATGTTTTGCGAAACGAAGTTTTCGGTTTATGCTTCATAGTCAAAGGCAGCATTACTTCTTACTAGTAATGCGTTGTACTAGTATTATGTTTACATCAGGAACTCACGTCAGAATTGAATAAAAATTGGTCCGCGGTTATTTTAAACGTTACCAGTTATTTTGTAATTTTATGCATGTTACATATATTTTTTTTCTAATCTGCAAGAACTTTAAAAGATAAGAAATACGATTTTTTGGCGCATTTTTTTAAATAGTCCGCTATATTGACCGCCATTTTAAAAATATTATTCGCACTGCAACCAATCATATATATATACCAATATATAATAAGACTAATTATCACTACTTGTATACTATGTTTCATTAAAATCAAGTAACGTTTGCGGCAGTTATCGTGACACGTAATAATACACAAACATGTATGCCGTCCCAAACTTCTTAAAGTAACGAACTCGGTAACATTCGTTCGATTACTCCATTTTTTAACATTTTCAAAGAAAATGAGCTTGGTAATCCTGGAGATAACAAAGCAGTGATCTATTCAAAATCAACTTTGCACCAAGGTTTACGCGTTTATTAAAATTTCAGAAATTCTAATCTTTAAATGTTTTCAGCAAATTTAGGAATATAGACTATATTCGAGCCAAAAATATTTCTGATAATTAAAATGAACAAACGATTTTAACACTAAGAGATTTTACTCCTAACTTAGTTATTTATTATTTAATCTTATCCTCAGTAAATCAGGATAAGATAGATCTAATAAGCATCTGATTATGCTAGCAATTCTTTAGGAGGAGTTAAGATTATTCTAAGTTAGAAAAAAAGAAAGGTTTTTCATTTCTATATCTCTTATGCGTTTTACTAACAATCCACAAACATGATGATGGAAAATAAGACGCATGACAGTTTGTGAATGAACAGGTTGACAGCTGACAAGCTTAAAACTTAGATTTCTGCCTGTAATTCACATATTTGTATGCGTCAGAAAGTCAATATTTTCAATCATTCATATTAGAAGAGTCCAGGGAAAAACATTTGTTCATATTTAACTATTGTTCAACCATTAAAGTCAGTGATTAAATTATTTAAATTAAGTCAGTCTTCTTAATACATCTCATAGATATATAGTTAAGAAATTCACCTGGGAGCTGAGCTGTTCAGAACTAAGTTTAAAAGTGGACGTTATCTTTCCAGCTAGATCTTTGGCATTAGAAAATCCAAATGAAAACAATGAAATTTCAGCAATGAGTGTGTAGTTTGGTACCATCATAGATACGGGGCGAAATAAAGCCTTCAAATTATCTGGAAGCTCAGTTCGACCAGCGTAGCCTGTATAATAATAATAATAATATTAATAACTTTCAGCGTTTCTCCTCTCCAGAACGCTACTCTAGTGATGTATAACCACACTGCATCATCGATAAAAAAAAGAGACTACTCTTTGTACACAGTTTGTCGAGTGCACTTTCCCTGCTATAATCTCATTAGCCTCTTCTAACTTACCTAGTCTCACTAAAAATTAATATCGCCCAACTTCGCTGCAACCCTGGTAAGTGTGCATAGAACCTATCTTCATCATAGTCCTTGTATAGAATCCTGATATGAAAACCAAAGATACTAATATCATTAAGAGCTATCAGCACCAAACTTAAAATTTCTAGCTTTTACGCTATTCGCGAGACTGCACTCACACACGTTTGTTGGCATAATAAAGGAAGGAAAAAGGGGGAGGGATCGATTAATATATATATATATATATTATATATATATATATATATATATATATATATATATATATATATATATTATATATATATATATATTATATATTAGGTGGCCCTTAAAAACGAACTTTCTTTTTTCTTTGCTCCCAACCCCTAATTTTGTTCGAATATATAATGAAAAAAAATTACATAAAAATTTTCAGCCCCGATCGGAGTTTGATTAACAGGATGCCGCCGGGCCTTTGAAGTTTTACAGGTGTCAAAAATTCGTCAAATAGTGATTTTCGTGACAAATTTTTTTTCTGTTTTGATTTTACATTATTTTTTAAGTAAAAACAATACTTAATCCACTAATAAAAGACACTATCATCTTATCATTATGACCTGAAATTATCTTAGTTTTGTACTTACTCTGACATTTAATGGTGGACATATATATTTTTTCTGAAAATTTTTCAAAAAACTTTTTTTTTTCTCTACACTAGCAAAGTATAACTTCATATAATATGTTTTTTCGTTATCAATTCATTGGCAATATTAATGTTCTTTTGTATACTGTCTTCTATAATTAAGGACCAATAATTGGTTATTTATACCAAAATTAGGCAGACCTAATGTGTAACATACAAAACACTGTCATCCTATCTCGCAGTAGGTGAAGCTAAGTAATGTGTATAATAGTCCCAATTTCAGTTTCAAAAAATTTTCATTTGTTTTTTTTGGGTTTGAATTTATTTTCAAACAAGCCATTATTGTGACATCTGAAACTTTTGTGTTACCCCCCCCCCCCTCTTGCCTATTAATTTTCACAAAAAATTAATAGAATAAAAAAGGCAAGATAGTTATAACTTTGAATAGAGTTATTAATACATTAGTAATTGACACAAACTTGTTTACCAAAATACTTTCGGTAAAATAACTCTAGTGTCCACTTACGGATTAAAGATGATCAAGGAAAATAAATGGTATTTTCTTATTTATTTGGTATTTTCTTATTTCCTATCCATCCTGGCATTGGGGGAAGATGGAAAGTGAATCTAAGCAAGGGTACTATGAATGAAATCATTTTAATCCTTTGACTTACTTTAAAAAAATCTAAAATTTTGATCAGACCAACAAACTGTTCATGACGTTATTAAATTCCTTTTTTAAATCAAGTGTTTGGTTTAAGTTTGTTTGTTAAAAAGTTATAAAAATGACAAGTGAAAGAGTTTCTTCGTTGCTGACCATTGGAGTTGTCTTTCGAAAAAATTCTCTAAAAGACTGAGTTTGCTATGAGTAGTCGTTTTTGCCTTTTTCACGGACAGGCTTGGATGATTTATTTGATATTGCCTTTAGTGACCGCCGAAAATCCAAATAAAACTCCAAGGAGGACATAGAGTTTTTGCGGATAGCAAAGAATGAAGGGGCCGACTTTTGGTGTTATCCTAGGAGTTGACATTAAAGTTTACACAGGGCAGAATGAGAACTGCAGGGTGTATTCAATGAGTAAGTGGGACCAACTTTTGGGTCAGATGTTCACTGTTTTCTAGGTTCAGAAATGCATGGGGTCAGATAGCCCCGAAAAATATAAGTCTTCCCTGATATTGAAGGAGGTTGTCCGCAGAAAGTTAAGAGAAATATACTTGACCTTCTTCGTAAAAGGTTTCAAAAGAAAAACAATTTAAGAGAAGATTACAGGGGAGCTAATGGGAAGCTGGCAGTGATTTTCTTAAGGAGAGACCACCGCCTTCGAGGACCTGGCTTTTATTTAGAAAGCCAGGTGCTATTACCTGCAAGATGGATGTCGATGGCGATCTATTGTTTAAAAATTTATTTATTTTAGAAGTTTAGTTCAAATTGTCTACCAAAGAAAAATCATCGCATGAGAAAAATTTAACATTTTCCTTTTTATTAGAGTGTATTTACGAGCGTGATATGGTGCTACACTACAAGTGCGAGTAAGGCCCAATGTCTGACTTGCATTTTATTCAGTCATTAGTCAATTACGAGGCTATATATTTAAAATTAGCATGCTGTACTAAAAAAATTATTAACCATTTGTTAATGGTGAATAAATTTGGTAAGGGAAGAGGGGGGGGGGGTCAAGCAAAGGGGTTAACATGCGAAGTTTCAGATGTCACAATAATGGCTTGTTTGAAAATAAATTCAAACCAAAAAACAAATTGAAAATTTTTGAAATTGAATTGGACTATATACACATTAACTTAGCTTTCACCTACTGCGAGATAGGATGACAGTGTTTGTAATGTTACACATTAGGTCTGCTAATTTTGGTATACATTAACCAATTATTGGTCCTTAATTATAGAAGACAGTATACAAGAACATAATATGCCAATGAATTGATAACGAAAAAACATATTATATGAGTTATACTTTGCAGTGTAGAGAAAAAAAAAGTTTTTTGAAAAAATTTTCAGAAAAAATATATATGTCCACCATTAAATGTCAGAGTAAGTACAAACTAAGATAATTTCAGGTCATAATGATAAGATGATAGTGGTCTTATTAGTGGATTAAGTATTGTTTTTACTTAAAAATAATGTAAAAAATCAACAGAAAAAAAAAATTTGTCACGAAAATCACAATTTGACGAAATTTTGACACCTGTAAACTTCAAAGGCCCGGCGGCACCTGTTAATCACCTCCGATCGGGCTGAAATTTTTTATGTAATTTTTTTTCATATATTCGAACAAAATTATAGGGGTTGGGAGCACAACATTCTAACATTTTTTTTTCACCCCTATACGCTAAGGGCCACCCTATATATATATTATATATATATATATATATATATATATATATATATATATATATATATATATATATATAATATATAATATAAATTTTCTAGTACCCATTACTACCTATGTGTAGGAAGAGTACATTTTAAAGCCGTGGTTTTTAGTAGGATCTGCCATAGTTCTGCTATAGTTTTTCCTTTAATGTTTTCAGACATGTTTTATTTGCTATGGTCTAATTCTAATATGTTTGGCAGTCATCACATATTGTGTGCACCTAACCTTTGATTAAACATAAATTTATAAGAGAAAAACTAAATACAATTGATTTTACCAGGATTCATTGTAATAAAAACAGCACAAGCAGGATTTAGCCGCAATTCAGTTCCTTCAAAAAGAAACCTGAAAAAACATGTATTAATGTTATTATATTTTGTGCAATAAACAAATAAAAATTAGAGCATAAAGTGTATTATGCTATTAGACAGCAAAATTGAATTTTACAGACGAGTATTACAAATTAGCCCCCGAGCCGAAGGCGAGAGCAGGCTATGGACATTTTCATCGAGGTGTAAGCCTAGGCTGGTAATTAACCCATTTGACTGACGAGGCAAAGCCGAGTCAGGCAAATGGCGATTTGCCTCCAGGTAATTACTGACACGTGTCATTAATGGGCAATGTTTCCTTTGTTGATAAATTAAAAAATTAATTTTTATTAACAAAATATACATTTTTTTTATATTCAATAAACGCTGAAGAATGAGAAAATATAACATTTTATTTGATAAAAATTGTACAAATCTTAAACTTTAAGATTCTTTGGTCGTCTTTTTAATGAAGTAGTAAAAAAACAAACGCCATATTCAAGAGTTCGAGACCGACTGCCATTCAATCAGCTCATTTAGGCACATTAGGCGATGTTTTCGAATAAATCCGGTATAAAATATGTTGTTTTCGCCTAAACCTACAGATTTCTTATTGTTTTCGAAAAACCGCTGAGGGGTGCCGTGTCCTATAGCAAACATCCTGAGTGATTTTTTTTTATTAAAACTTGTTAATATACCATATAATCTATTAAAATATAATCCATTATTGCTTAGTAATATTCATTTATATATTTAGCTACATTTTACCTCTCAGCTCTGGTAATCTGAGCCTTCTGAATAGTCATGATCTGTTGAGCTATGACAGACAATACTTCTATGTCTATTCGGTTGAATTCATCAAAACAAGCCCATGCTCCTGAACTAGACACATAACATGATAACATGGTTATCACACTGTTTAGTTATATCAAATGTATAACAGCCATATTTGCAACAGTGCTGTGCAAATTATTTTACGTATCACTCAAATTATCCAATTTTTAGCTTTTGTAGGAAGCTCAATAAACATTAATTGTGAAGCCGAGAACAGTGTTGTTCATTGGTCACATACTTACTAACTTAAAGCGGCACAATACAACTGCTGATCTTTACAATTTCCCTAAGATTAGGCTTTGTAAAAAGATTTAAGTTCTCGGTTTAGATTCTCCTATTTTACACATAACAACCCGTTTAAAAAATCTTTGTAATGTACTAAGACTAAGGGCCTTTAAAACTAGTACATACTCTGGTCTCAAGACAATAAATTTACACTCTATATGGCCTTTAAATTAGCTCCGGAATATACTCTGGTCTCCAGGTACTAGTTTTACACTGTAATTTTTTTAAAATTTAAATTAATTTTTTAAAATATTTAATAAATATATCTAAACAACTTAGAGTTGGAAATGTATTAAAATAAAATACAAAATTAAGAACTGTTAACGTAAAATCTTTTGACGTATATTTAGACCCATTTTCTTCTAAAGATATTTGATTGTTGGAACTATAAAATATGGTCTAAAAGAAATAAATATCTAAGTAAGTATTCTTCAGGGTATTTAATCCAAAGTAGGCAACACTTACTTTTAAAACCTGACGACGAATTCTAATGATTTACCTGGCTAGTCCCTTAAAGAATTTTCCCATAGCCATGAAGTCAAGTTGATCTGAACAGTTGAATACAACACATTGTATAGCAAACGCTTTAGCAAGATCCTGCAATAAAAAAAATCAAAAACTAAAATAGAGTTACGAAATATAGTATAATAATATAAAACATTCTGACGCGTTGGTCCACATGTCAGGCAAATATCCATTGAAATGCGTGTTCCCGGGCTTAACAATTTATCCAACAAAGGATCCGGTTTATGCTATATAACTTGAGCTGTTACTCAATTAAGAAGCACTACTCGTAACTAATTTTATCTGTATTTTTCAAAGGAAATGCGCTGAATTATCCTGTTTGTTATACAAAACTATGTCTCTAAAATTAGCAGTGCGCACCATTATTTGCACTAGTTTAATACTTAGTTGGTTTCATAGTTGCTTGCTTTAAAGGTTTTCTGCGCATTTCCTTTGAAAAATAGAGAAAAAATCAATTTTGAGTAGTGCTTGATGAGTGAGTAACTTAGTAACTTTTAAGTTATAACTGTTTTAAGTTTACTGCTTTGAGTTATAAAGTCTCCTTTGCTCGATTGATAGTTAAGCACGGAAACACGCATTCCAAATCACCCGACATCCGGGCCATCTTGCCAGAAATATTTTTGTAGTTATAAAATTATATTACTTAAAAAACCATAAAAAATTATCGTCACTACCACGGTTCGAACCTAGGTATCCTAGCTTTGAGTGCTCGTATCGACTCAAGTCCACTCTCATTTAACTGGCAGGGCCAGAAAATATCAAAAGCGACTTCCATCTTGATTTATCTTGTTTAAAGGCTTTATTTTAGGTTTTCTGGCAAATAAGCACTGTTTTTTCAGCTTTTCGGTCACTTGGAGTGACCAAAAGGTGAAGGAAACTCGCTAAAACGTGTATAAGGTACCTCAAAATCATGACTCGCTTAGCTCGTCAAGAATGTCATTGTGTCATAACCTTTAGGTCGTATATATTAGTCTTGCTGTAATCGACCTCAGCATGGAGAGTTAGTCCGGGTTAGGGTTTATATCTTCAATAGCACTGTAACGGATGAGCGTTAGCTTATCCGCTATAGTGGGATATTCCATGAACTCGCCAATGCATAGGTTGACGTAGTGAGGTACGTTACTATGCATAGGCAGTTTCCCTTGCCCCTAACCCTATAACTTTCCCAGGCTCCCACCTATAGTATGAGTGGCGACCCTGAGAGTGGAGAGGGGGGGCGCGGTGATCTGTGGCGCTGACTGGTCAGTTTAGGCCGGAAACTACAACCCTAATCCAACTGGATATATTGTTAGAGTGGATGTGATAGTTACGGCATGCTGCCGGATATGTAAATGTGCTTTTTGCTAATTAGTTTGTTAATCTGTTGTTCGTAGTTAGTGATATTA
This sequence comes from Microvelia longipes, assembly GCA_018340805.1. Classification (NCBI taxonomy): domain Eukaryota; kingdom Metazoa; phylum Arthropoda; class Insecta; order Hemiptera; family Veliidae; genus Microvelia; species Microvelia longipes. The sequence continues at coordinate 52,932,496 of JACMZG010001911.1, read as the reverse complement.
GTTATTAGTTTGTTAGTGGTTATTAGTAAATAGTTTGGTAGTTTGATTAGTTGCTACCTATTCGCCGTGTGAGCGGATGATGCTACAAACTAACCTTTAAGTGTAGTACTATGTGACGGCGTCTCGCTACTTTCCTACAGCCAACCTGACTGCTGAGTAGTTGACTGTGGACTTACCTGAAGGGGATTGCTTGGGAACTCGTAGTTATGTACCTACACTTATACTTATCATACATCCAACCGTCCAGTTGGGAATATCTAGTCAGGTAACCTGAGTTATACCCACCGACCTAACCTATAGATGGGACTTACCTGAGTGTTGTGTGCTGCTGAGCAGGTATTGCCTTATACTCACCTGTACATATCGTAGGAGAGTACCTAACTTAAGCATACTTACCTGTGAGGAGTGATCGTCTACGAGGATCTGCACCAACCTGCCTCCAGAGCTTACCATCACCTTCATACTGTACCTGCATGTTTAGTAGTTTTAGAGTAGTTATTTTAATCTTTATTTATTGTTATGTGCATGATAGTCTTCTTTTATTTATATACATATTTATTTAGTAAAGTTAGTATATACTGTACCTGAGTGTGAAAGGTTACCTAGAGAGATACCTATATATAGTCTGAGTACTTACTGTATACTTACCTGCCTGTTCAGTATTGGGCTACCTTACCTGTCGTTGACGTCCTCTGAGCTCAGGGTCCTGTGTCGTCAGTTAAGGGTGGTTCCTATCTTTTTGCTAATACCTATATGGTTTAGTCATACCAACCTGTATTATATGCTCGCATGCCTAGCTTTTAAGTTTACCTCTGATTATTTGCTATCTAGAACCGGATGTTTATTGTATGCTTACGTTTACTGTATGCTAACTACACTTTTGTCTGTATTTAGAGAATATACTGTGTTACGAGCTACGAAGGTGTCTGTGTTCGACTATTTACCAGGACGTCCACCTGTGGGTTCCTCATCGGGTCCAGTGCGGTCATTGTGGTGTCTAGGTCTGTCACCGGTGATCATAAGAACCTGGGAAATCCGAGGGAGAGACAGACTCGACACTAAGGTTAGATTATGGTCCCGACGAGGGACTCAGCAGCTGGAGGTCCTGCGATCTGAAGGTAGAACCCTCTCCCCTCTCAGGTATTCCACGTTTAATATTTTGTTATATTGTAATTGTGACTACGGAGTTTCCCTGTTTTCTCCAAAGCGCCTTAGTAAAAGACCAAGACAGGGTGGCGCCCTCAATGTTTATATGATATGAGTCGCACTCATACTTCTCCCTAAGTACCTCCTATCAACTATCCTATACCCTCTCCCTTTTATGCACCGTCTGAGCTGGGCAAACTCATACTGTTACAGCACTAGTCTTCATAGAATAAAATAATTCAGGCGCGCAGGTCCGATAGCTGGGCGAATTTGTGTGCTTTATAGCCACGGGTTTTCTGGTGTTTGCAATTTAATCAGTAGTATTACTGCTTGGCACTTTGTTTTTCAGATTTCTTAAAGTAAATACTCATTTTATTACATAAGTCATACAAAACTGGCATCATTCCAAAATCGGCACTCATTTAAGTGCACAGTTTAAGCCAATTTTTAAAATATGTCAGCATATTTTCTTTGCGAATTTGGAAAAAGTGAGTACAAAATAATAATGCTACTGTTCAGGTTATGTAGCATAGACCAGAACCTTAAACAAGAAATAGGTAATCGAATAAGCAAGTTCATCCGCCCAGCAGACCTACGCGCAAGAATTACTTTGTAGATATAACTTATATAGTGTAAATATAACGATACAAATTAATCGCCGATAAGTTAAGTGGTCTAAAGCATGCTGCAAATAAAACTATCAGATTTAATTTTCCGGAGTCTTATCGATGCCGAACCGTTTGTATTCTACGCAGCATCTCAAAAACATTAAAATGCTTTCTAATCGACATTTGTGTTTTACCGACCTTTTTATGTCCTTTCGGGCATTAGACTAGTCACGTGATATCACGTAAAATACGTATACTACCTTACCCGATGCCTAAAGTAACAATTCGAGATTGTTCGAAGGATTTTGGATTGCAGAATCAGAAGACGATGGTGTTAAAAAGCTTGATGGTTTCATTACATTATATATATCGCAGTATGTTGTTACTCAGAGATAGATAGATTCGTTCCAAAAGACGTGACAAGAACTTAATTGCGCCGTACGTTTTATATTAATTTAAACAAAGTTAAGGTCCCTGTCAAGGTCAAGGTAAAGGTAATAGACACTGCAGAATTGAGTTGTACACTTTCATATGTGTGACTAGAAGACAAGTGTCTATACGAAGACAATCTATCTTTTTTAAATATATCAGGGTGCTTTAGAATCATCTATATCAGCAAAAATTTTAAACCAGAGAAACTATAATTATATCCTAAGACAAGATGTCAAGTTTAACACAAACGCGTTTATTGTAATGAAGATTTAGGTCATCTGGCGGTGACGCGTAAATGTAGATGGTGAATCCAAAGTTTTTCTTTCACTGTGGGATGCATCTTCAGCAAATAAGATAATATCATGGGTGGAAGAACAAGCTGTTCAGTGATGTAGAACGTTATGGTTATCTTCAGGGATGTAGGCCATCATGGATAAAAGATCTATGATGGCCTACATCCCTGATGATACATTCCAAGCGAATGTATCTTGTTAATCTTTGTGAATTGACGCCGTCACAAAGGGAAAACCCAAATCTTCATCACATTCCTAGTGATGTAGTTACAAAGTGTTTGTAGAATTAATTCTAAAAACAGACCTTAGTTGTTTCAGTTTTTCCAGTCCCCGCAGGTCCAGCTGGTGCTCCACCGAATTTCAGATGCAGCGCGCCGGTCAGAGTGAGATAACATCTATCTGTCAGTGGTGTTATCACCAGTCTACCGCTGTTACCAAGGTATTCGTAGCCATACTGGAACTCAGCATTTACAGCTCGCACTTTTAAATCTCCTTCCACTAAGTAATACCTGATGATAAGAGTAGACCTTGACTTGAGATAAACACTTAAGGTGGGACATTTAATATCATGAATCATCATGATTGCATCTAAAATAAATAATCAAAAGAATATATAAAGGATGAGAATATATATAAATACATGCTACGTATATATATATATATATATATATAATATAATATATATATATATATATATATATATATAATATATATATATATATATATATATATATATATACTGTCAACTTTCAACAAAATTTTATTTTCATGACGTCATAAATTGGGTTATTATAACCTCCTAACATTTCGCAATGTGCCAAATTTTTTTGGGACATTTATTTCCAGACAAAATATTTTTCTTATGAGGAAGCCAAACTAAATTGATCCCTCCAACTTTTATTGTCCTAAAAACCTCATTAGCGTAATTTTCATGATGAAAATTCGCTAAGTCGGATTTACCTTTGATTTATCCTTTTTCCTGATATTTTATTAAGAATTTCATTAAAATATATTTCACAAAAGTTCTTTAGAAAACAATACCTCAGTTGAGATATCCAATCAAACTCATGAACATTAGTAATATTAGTAGCCTTTAGGTTATTAGTAACATCTCTGGCATGAACTTCTATAACTATAAGAGCTGATAATACTTGTCTTTCTACTCTCTTCAGTGGACCTCTCACTAGATTTCGCAGAGTATCTAACTGTAACAAAATAGTTTATAACCCATACTATGCATATCACACTTAGCAGAGATAATAAAATTCAGGTGCAAAGGTCCGCGAACCAGGGAAATTTTCTTTGAAAAGCACGCGTCCTTGATTATACACTATACAGAGCGCAGCATTATTTGAACTCATTGGAAGCTCAGCTTATGTTACTTTTTTGTGCATTTTCTTTGAAAACATCGAAAAAATTAAATAACTAGTTGTGACGCTACTGCGCAGGTAAACTAACAGGTAACTTTTTAACTGAAAAGTTAAAAAAAATTAGATTGATAATCAAGAAAGCGCAAGGTTTTAAACATTTATTTTTCCGGATAGCACAACTACAGTTATAGACTGATTTGTTTACAAAGTTTCGACTCTCTACCATAAATATACTGGGAGCTGCGATGATAAAAGACACACACACAAACAGACAGACAACTTTGTGAAAACCACTTAGGAGGCCTTAAAACACCTCAAACGGTGATTCCGGGGACATCCCTGTTTCGGATTTTTTGTAAACACAATAATTTTTCTATACACCCACGGTATAAATGAGGAAAAGAGAAAAATAAATACAAATGAGGAACCCTCCCAAATATATGATTACGGTTGAAGGTTAAAATAAAATCAATATATTATTTCAGGACTCCAAATAACTTCTTTTGACCTGAAACGGATTTTAAGCCAATAAAAAAGTGTTTTCAGGTTGTGTCCTCCTTATAAAATTAGAGGGTGCTGTTCTAAAACAAATTGAAAAAATAACCCCTTATTTGGGAGGTTAGAAATAGAAAACAATTTTTACTCCCAAAGGACAAAATATGCTCCCAAATGAGTGACACTTTAATCGCTATAAACTAGTCATTAAAACTTACATTATACACCGCTTAGAGATAAAATATTTTTGAACATATTTTATTTGTATATTACTAAAATAAAGAGGTTTAAAAATTAAATTAAAATTTCAAAGGAAATAAATAGAACATATTAATACTCTTATAGTATACCGGCGACTTACATGTTCGAGCATGATTTCATAATACTCGGGCAAGCTCTTATTGATAACAGCCTCTTCGACATGAGCAGTCCAGTACGCCTGACATCCTGCTATAACAATCTGACCAGGCCAATTCAGTACCCATTTCCCTCTTGGCGTTGTCTCTATAACTGCTAGTGAATCGCATATTATTTCTTTTAGTGTATTCACCATAACAACTTCAACCTAAAAATTAAATATTGGTCATAAGGAACAGAACTGAATCAAGTCTAACACCGAATTAATACCACAATTTAGCTCTAGGGCATTAGTAAAGCTAAAAGACTATAGGATGAGCGAAGCGTGTCCAAAGTCATAGCACTATAACACCCTAGACTTTAGATACCAACATTCTAAGGACGAACGAGACCGAATTACCACCACCTTTGCAAAAGTAATAAAGAAATTCTAAAAATAAGCGAAACAAGTAATAACACTCTAGACTTAAGATAACCCTCGTACCAAATTTTGAAAATTTTAAATCCTGTGTAAGCCAATAAGATTTTGTGTCATGTTTGGATTTGAGTGACGTAGTATAATAATATATATATATATATATATATATATACTACATATATATATATATATATAATATATATAATATATATATATATGTATGTATTTCTAGGCACTTTCTTGTAAACACTCTATCTTTCGAACGGATTAATACATAACTTATGTATATTATGTATATATAATATATATATATATATATATATATATATATATATATATATATATATATATATATATATATATATATATTATATATAATATATATATATATATATATAGGGATAACCCCTACCGGAACCACCTCAGTGCTTCTGGCAACTGTAACGCTCAAAGTGTATTCTAAAGCTGGTGATCATTTATTGATACAATAATCTTATATAAACTGAGAGCAGCGAAACCTCCACTGGAGAGCAGCGAGGGCCAAAGTAATACGACTTCTAGCTTCGTGTAATCATGACATTCTGAGGACGAGCAAAGCGAGTCTGAAACTATTAACCTTAGACTTGAGATAATTATGGCAATCTGACGGCAAGCGAAGCGAGTCTGAAGTCATAACAACCTAGCTTTGGATAACAACTTTATACTAAGGTCAAACGCAGCAAGGATTAACTAAGTTAGTTAATTAATTAACTTAGGCTTTGGATAATCATTACATTCTGAAAAAGAACGAAGTGAGTCCGAAGTTATGAGGAAAAGTACCGAGAAACCTTGTACCCGACTTTAATCCGATTTATTGTGGCAGCATACCAAAATGATATAGGGCAATAACCATGTGGCCACGAATCAGCCCCAGTGGTGCAAAGTGGCGAGGGTGCGGAGTCTCTTGGTTTTAATAACCAATATAAACACAGATATAGGAGTGAACTCTTATTTTGTGGCTATTATGCGTAGAGGAGAGGCTGATAATGGCACTTGAGAGGCACTTGATAATGTTTAATTTAATTCGATTCAATTAAAGTAAGAATAAACCTGTAGTAGCCAAGATTCTACTTCTCCCTTTGGGTATAATGAAGGCCTGAGATCCACAACTTCTCCCTCCGCTGAGTGCATCTGAGTTATCTTTAAGTCTTCAAGGAATGTTAACTGTAGAATAATTATGTTATTAGAAGTATTATTGAAGTATTTTTTATTAGTTGTAGTGAGTTCAGGTTCTATTGGCACCCTGATGAGTTTGACATAACTAAACAGAGTGGTACATGGCATTATGTTGAGCCATCACTGATGAGAAATGTCGAATGATGGAACAGTTTCTAGATGGGGCATTGCATTTTTCCTTCATACATTTCCTAGGTGTCTCTTGCACAATTATACCGTGTCAGCTATTCATGCTTAGCAAAACTTGAAAGTATCAAATGATAGATGTATATTATTAGTTGCTAGGTGGCTATGTATATTATTATTGTGACATAAAGTCTTTTGTAGATTTTAATAGAATAAGTTCCGAAGTACCAGGACCTGATTCTTTTTAATTGAATGATCTTGAAGGTTTGTGTCTTCCGATGGTGACCGCGTCAACTTAGTTCAAGAATATGACGTTTCGACATATTCGTCCTACAATCCTACAGGGATGTAGGACATCATGGATGAAAACACAATGCTCTACTAAACTGGACAGTTTTTAGTAATCCCTGAAGATGCCTCCTAGATGAAGAAAAACGTCTGGTCCTTCATCTACATTTTACGTGGTCATCACTGGAAGTCCTAGATCTTCATGTAGATAACCGCGAAAGCAGTTTATTATAATCTCATTTTAAAATTTAAGTCTTAATTTTAGAGCTATATACTAATTTAAAATATAAAAGTTACCCATTTTATGTTTTCAAAGCATTTTCTCATGTGAGGCTGGACAGCTAAAGGATTTCTAGCTTGTGCCAATATCTCAAGTAGCTCGTCATCACTGAGGAAGAAAAACCTAGGAAATGCAAGTCTCTTGACCTCCAGGTAATTAGATAGTCCTTTCTGCACCAACTCCAGGGTGTAGTTATTGGTCTTAAACTGCTCCAAAAGTCTCTTATTCGGACAAAATGACATTATCTGGAAATAATTAAAATTAAGTAAACAGCTTTATAGTTAATTTATAGTTAACAGATTATAATTACGTTTGCGGTTCAATTGAAGAATTAGCTACCGTCAATACTTGCAATGAAAATTTCAAGGGCTTGTGAAGCTATTCACAACTTAAGGTTAAGTCCTTACCCGCCTCAGTTCTGATACCGTGTTTAATATTTATATCATGTAACGAGCTGTTTTGTCAGTAGTATAGACCTTAATTGGTCAAATTAATTCATCCAATTTGGATTCACAGAGAAAATTCAATAAGCGATCTAAGATAGCGACATTATCTTGAAGTATATTTGGTAAGGTTGGTGGAAGGTTGTGTTTGATCCTGATATTTTGATACTGAACACAGTCTTGTAAAATATGTTGTACAGTGATGGATGTATTGCAAGTATGGTATATTGCAGGTGGACCTCGCTCCATTAGGCGACCATGTCTCAAACGCGTATGGCCTATCCTTAATCTTGCAATAACAACCTCTCTTCTCCTATGGCTGTGAGATGATGTAACCCATGGTTTAGTGGTATTCTTAACAACCAGCTTTACGGTTCTGGGAGGAGTAGCCTGCTATTCTAGATCCAAAGTTCAAAGATGCGAGCAGCTAGCAAATTCCTAATGTCGGCCTTGCTAATAATTGTCATGTCTGTATAAAGGAGGTAGCTAATAAAATAGCTGCCTTGGCTGCTGTGTCTGCCAAGTCATTACCAGCAATTTGGCTATGGCCTAGTATCCATAGCAACGTGATGGGTGGTAGGTTGCGGATATTTTCTGACTTCAAAGTGTTCTGAAAGCGTTCAGCTATCGGGTGTATGAAAGTCTGTAGTTTTCTTTATGCACTCTAGAGCACTCAAAGAGTCCGTGCAGATTAATGTGATCTGTGGATTTGTTCTATTAAGTTCTTCTGTTAACAGGGTTGCGAGCTTCAATGCTTGCAGTAGGATATGAATCCCCCCCCTATATAATTATTATAATTAAAAGTAATGGTAAGCTTACCATATAATATTAAGTAAAGTAATATTATAAAAGATATGGTAAGCTTTGCACATGCCTTACTTGATCTGCAAATCCTGAGGCACTGGTACTCTCTTTTACTTTTGAACATACCCAATCATTGTGTTATGTCCAGTACATAACGTTTAGTTCTTTTAAATTGACACCAATCTGCAATTGTTAAATTTTAATACATAGAAAACTAAGCAAGGCTTACTTCAGTATTTTCATAAGCAGCTTTCATCGTTCTTTCCCATGATCGAGACACAATAGAAAATTTTTTACTCTCAAACGGCAGCTGTCTTGATATATCTTCACTGGCAAAGATCGATTCCAAATACATCCATTGTCTATAATCAGATAAATATATGTCATTCTAGTTGTCTCAGGCCGAGCGAAACGCGGTCCAAGGAAATCAACTGCTAGGTAGTTGTTGCCCTTGAATCGTAACTTATCTAATATCTTATCTAAATTTATTTGGATTTTTCAAGTAATTTAAGCAAATTTTCATCATAAGGATGGAAATGAAACCTAACCTAACCTATAATTTTCATCATAGGTTTTTCTAATAACGGAAGTAGAAGAGGGAGAAGGGTTGACTGATACCCATAGTCAAAGGAAAGTGAAATGGTTACTTAATTAAAGAAGACGATATAGCTCTTTAACAGAGCTTCATCGTCTCTTATATGATATCTCAATAAAAACCACTTGCGTGATGATAAAAACTACCCGCAGAGTCTTCGGTCTAAAAATGTAGAGAAATCACCATTGTTTCGCTACAGAAATCAACTAAATCATGTCCGTTTTGGTTGGAGACGATCATTGGCGTTTTAAAGTTAAGTCGCAAGGTTGGCAATACTAAGGGTTTAGATTAAGAGGCATTCGTCAGGCAGACACACAGAGGCGGCGTAGCAGCAGTGTGAACGAGCTGTATAGCTTCTTTTGCTATATTTTGAGGTATCAAACAATTCAGGTGTTTGAGGAGATTAATCATAACCGATTTTAGCAGTTGTCTTAATTGCAGCAGTTTTCCTTACTTTCATAAAGAAATGAATGAATAAATTAAACAATACGGGTTCGATACAGGCATATACAACACCATACAACACCCTACAACATACCCTTGCCAATAATACCTCTATAGTTGATTCACTTTTCTGGTACGCCGCCAAAGAAAAGAAGGTAATGATTAACTCTCAATTTAAATAAGGAAGCCTTTTTCCTTTAGTATTGCCAACCTTGTAACTTGACTTTAAAACGCCAATGACCGTTTTCAGCCAAAACAGACACGACTTGGCCAGACACTAAAATTTTAAAAAAATAAAACAGTTTCAATAATTCTATAATTTTGATGAGTCATAATATTGTGCAGCCTCGGATTAAATCACAACTAGACTTGCGTTTATCCTACTCCACTCGATAATCCTGTAAATCCTTTCACCTAATGCTTAAACAAGCATATGATGTAAATCACCCCAGTACTCCCGGAATATTATTTTAAAACCCTTAGAGACATCGATTTTTATAGTAAATAATTCTAAATATTATACTGAAAGCATTAAGGGAATATTTTTTTGTATAGAATTTTATTAAAATTTCAAATCATGGAATTGTTTTTTTTTTTATTAAAAAGGTACCCGTCTGTTATAGAAGATAACCGAAGATTAAACTTAGATTAAAAAAGGAAAGAAGTCTCTCCTCAAAATAAAACTTTATTGGCAAAGCGCTTTCACCCTAACGAGAGGCCATCATCAGTGCAAAACCTAACAAACAAGCAAATAGAATAAGTAAAACACAAAATATTACTTAACAATGAAATATGACTTAACAAGTGGGTCTATGTAACAGGACCTTAAGAAACCTTTTAAGCAGCGTAAAAGACCCTGTACCGCCTGTATACAGAAGTGGTATTTACATGGTGCAATGTGGCATATGCCAAGTAGAATATTTAGGTCAAACAGGGAGGAACATTATCACGAGGGCGCGGGAACATTAATCTAGAACGAACAGCAAATTTTATCAACATTTGTTAGCTGAAAATCATTTTAATGGCCTTCATAAAGTCGGTTGTCTTCATTTTGTGAACAAAGGTCGGAAAATGGACTTTCTGGAAAAATTGGAGATTGACAGGAGTCAGAATAGAGTTGGCGATCTAAACATAAACTATAGACTCACTTCTCTTCTTCTTTACATCTCAACGGTAGTTATTTTTTTATTTTTGCTTATTTTATTTTATTTATTACGTTTTTTGTATTTTATATTTGTTTCCTTTCCATACTTTTGCTCATCATTTGTTAAGTAATATTTTGTGTTTTACTTACTTTATTTGCTTGTTTGTTAGGTTTTGCACGGATGATGGCCTCTCGTTAGGTTGAAAGCGCTTTGCCAATAAAGTTTTATTTTGTGGAGAGACTTTTTTTCTTTCATTAATTATAATGGACTCCATTCACGCTCACTCTAAGCATATATTAAACTTAGAAGTAGAAGAGTATGTCTTAATTCATAGTGTACGTTTTACTTGGTAAACTTTATACGTGTATACAGTTAATACTTGGTTACCGTTTCGTATAGACTGATTTGAAATAAATACCTCTGACATTCAGTCCATTCCTCAATAACAGCTTGTGCTAGTCTCAGTTTATAGTCCCACTCAGTTATACGATCTTCAAAAGGACCTTTATACGGGCTGAAACTTAACTGCTGTGTAAGAGCTATTTGATCATCAAACATCTGTAACTGTTCGTCTGTCACTCGAACCATGTAAGTGCCTATGTATAATTTAAAACATAATTTAAAAATAATAATTTGTATATTATTTTTACAAAATATTTCTGTGCCGAGCATAAAATACGTTATGTTGTTATGTATATAGGCCAGATCTTAAGGTAGATTGCGTAGAAGATCAATAGTTTTTTTGACAGGAATGCTAGTGAACATCAAAACCACATCAAAGCTTACGAAGAGAACATCTTTTTACAGTTGTAGATACTAAGTGAACTCAAGACTTTAGTTCTTAACATAACTGATAGTGTCAGTGAATGGACTAAGAACAAGAACACCCATAGCTAATGGCTATAGCAAAGAGCATCATGGGTAGCTAATCAATCCTACTGTTCTAACTATCAGTCGCAAGGAAATCCCAGGTTTATCAATCTTAAATAACCCGTAGAGAAAAAAAGAGCGGTATAAACCCGTAGAGTTTATACCGCTGTAATAAACCGTGTGTTTATTACAGCACGGTAATAAACCGTGCTGTAAGGGTTAGTATTTCTAATTCTAAGCTTATTCTTCTCCGCGTTGCAATTCGATTTCATAATGAGATGGTAGAGCTTTGTTGCGCTGACTGCATTGAGTTTTCATCCAGAATATGCTACATAACAGAAGAAGTCTCCAACAGTGCAAAACGTCGGATTTACTATTAACATTGACGTGGTCACTACCGGTTATTATCTTAGCCATGGATGCGGTTAAAATCTCCACACTATAATTAATTCTTTATAATTTTTTTGACATTTAGTTGTTATTTAAAAAAGAAAAGATTTTCGTGCTAACGTTTATGTAATCAGGCTGTTAGGCCGGTGCCGTTTTTAAAAGAATAATGCAAATACAGACACAAATCATGCATATAGACACAATTTTCAAAACGTTTAGTATATGTAGGTACCGAAACATTCTATGAAAAAGTCGTTCTTTTCCATCTCCTATTATAGGAGATAAGGAAGCAAAATTGCTTTAAAGGCTTTTTGACGCTACTTTACACGCGTGTTTCAATGACCTGTTTACGATGTTTTCTTTGATAAATGGAGGTTGTATTATACGAGGTGTGTTCAAAAAGTATCGCGAATTTTGAATTTTTCGCGGGTTTACGTATATTCGAATTTCAATTTTTTTGTGGCGTTATGTTTGGTACTCATGTCTCTCACTTATGCGACAACCTCGGCCATTTTGAATGTTCACTTAATTGTTTGACAGCTGCTTTGCTTGCACGTGTTTTAGATCGTCTTCGATTTTTACCTATTCAAAAAAATGGATCAAAGAACGTGTATGAAATTGAGCTTGATTGAGATTGAGCTTTGGTTTCCACGTCATAACCATAAACCCACGATTCGTCACCAGTTATGACCCTCTGGAGCAAATTTTCTCCACTTCATTAATTTTTTTGTCTGTTGTTGAAGTGCTCGGGCGTCCGGCACGCTCTTCATCCTTCACATCTTCTCGGCCTTCTGAGAACATTTTATACCACCGATAAACGTTGCTTCGGTCCAAGGTAGCTTCTCCGTATGCCACAGTCAACATTCGGAATGCATCCGCGCACTTAATTTCGTTTTTCACACAAAATTTGATACACGTTCTTTGATCCATTTTTTTGAATAGGTAAAAATCGAAGACGATCTTAAACACGTGCAAGCAAAGCAGCTGTCAACAATTAAGTGAACATTCAAAATGGCCGAGGTTGTCGGCATAAGTGAGAGACATGAGTACCAATATAACGCCACAAAAAAATTGAAATTCGAATATACGTAACCCGCGAAAATTCAAAATTCGCGATACTTTTTTAACACACCTCGTATTGTTGTAACGTCTATAAAAATTCAGTACCTGTTTGTTTATAGGGAATGATCTGCAGACATGAAGATTTCCATTCATTCTCCATTTTATCTAGTGCCTGTTCTACAGAATACTCCTTGCCTGCCATGTCAGATATATTGACTAGATCAGCTGCATACTCCATTATACCCATGGATAAACATTTCTCTAGAGTCAGCTGTGGTGTTATTACTATTTTGATGCCTAAAATGCACAATTAATTTATTTATGGCTGAGCGATGTAATATCCAAATAAGAGATATAATGAGAGATATCAAAATAATATAAAAAAGAGATATTGGGAATATTATATCACTCTTGTCCTCATATTATAAAATGCCTACAATATGGTATATCATTAGACTCGCATTACTCATCAGACTGGAAAGATGAGCTATAATCCTATCGGTCACCCATCCCATTATTTGACATTGATTAACAAAATTGAATCGACGAAATCATGGGTCTAATAGCCATATTAAAAATGAAACTTTGTACATCCAAAGGGTATCCCAATTATATACATAGAATCCTTTATATAAATAATGTCCCTTTATATGCATAGCATCTTTAATATACACATACATAGTGATACTATCCATAGAGATATTATTACTAGAGGAGCCCTATAGGTTCAATTTTGATACACTAACAAAGTAACCTGACCACCTTCGCTTATAATGCAATCAAATAATCAGTACAAAATTACAATAACTTGTATAGTAGGGCGTTTAAAATACAAATAAAAACACAAAGAAGGTGTGGGAAGCCGAAAATAATTGATTTATTATAACCTTAACTTACTCTTAAAGGAGGTTTAATTGAAGTTACACAGAGCACCCGAGAGCCCCAAAATGGTGTTTCAGTCCTCTCATTGTATTGAGATAGGCTATACCCCCTCTAGTATATATCTCTATGATACTATCACGCTATATTTTATTTGAATGAAATGATTTTTTGAAAAAAATCTTAAACATGTCATTTGATAAGTAATAAACCAATGACGATAAACGTTATAAAACTTTTTGGTCTAATATAGTGTATTATTTAAGTAATGCATACGATCGACCTTACTGCTTATCAGTTGTAAGAAACCACCCCAGTATTACTCTAATTAGGGCATAGTAAAGAATAACTTACACACATACCCACACACACACACACACACACATACATACATATATATATATAGTGTGTGTGTGTGTGTGTGTGTGTGTGTGTGTGTGTGTGCATAACCTGTGAATAAATTGAAGAAGGAAGTGGATAAATGACTAAGAGAAGACCCCCAGTAAATTCTTTGAAACAAGTAATATATATTAATTATATTCTTATATTTACTCACTTATTGTATTCGTTTTAGATTTAATAAAAAAATATTTTATACCATAATTTAATATTTTTTATTAGTTTAACTGTTTCTTTTTATTTATTTTAAACTTATTAATTAGGTATTATAGTGAATACAAAAATATAATAATTAAATAAACTTGTAGAAATAATTACTTTAATCAAAACTGAAATAATACTAATTTGAAACATTAAAATGAATAATCATAAAATTGCAGCAATACATTTATTAAATAATAACGAACATCTAATTTTTAGGGAAAGTAAAAATAGAAATGTTTAATAACAAAAACTTCATCTCCAGGTTTAAGCAGTATTGCTTTTTGGAGACGTAGAAAACGAGCTGGTTTTATAAATTACGACATATATTGTAAATAAAAATATTTTGTTGAAACAAAACTAAAACAGAACCATAAATAAAAAGTTGTAAAATGTATTTTTTGTTTACTATTTATTGTAATGTAATAATTTATGGAAAAATATTATATATATACATACATACATATATATATATATTATATATAATATATATATATATAATATATAGTGTAAACATAAATGCAATCTCAAACAAAGCTTTCAGCCCTTGGTCAGGGAGTCTTCAATGTGGCATGTTGCCAAGCATATCAAAACATTAAAAAAAATGCTTATTTTAATCAAAGAATAAAACAACAAACCAGATTCAGTTGTTAAATGTATTAATGATAATAGAGTTAGCGTAAGCTAAGCTTCATATAAACTTTTATATGAAGTAATAATACAAGTGGAAAATTAATAAATTTTAATTGTAAAAATAAATATTATGTGTAAAAATAATTTTCTGGCTAATTTTATAGATAAAAGATTAAATTTTATAACTTCATTTATGTCTTATAATTATGTTCATCAACATGATAGACAGTTAGAAGGTAATTCAAGGCATGTAAAAATAATAAACGCAATCGGAGGTTATAATGTTTAGAAAGGTTATACTCTGACGTCAGTGCATACCTGTTCATGCTATGGCGGCATGAATATTAATGTTCGGCGGTGAAAATAATATTAATTATCAATAATTATAATTAAAATCAGCAAAGATTTTAAGGCGATAATTTCTGAGATTATAAACAAGCATGATTGATTGATTTATATTGATAATCATCGATTAATATTAATTGTTTCCCTCTTAATACGACATCTTTACAACACATTTAATATAAGAAGAAATAATGTATATGATATAATAATTACCAGAAATTTCTTCAAACTGTTCCCAGTGTCGTTTTCTCATACCAGCGTTTTTCAATGCATGCAATACTGGTAGATTGGGCTTAAAGTCCTCTATTTTACCTTTTATCTCAAAGGCTAACTTTAAATTTCCTATAATAAATTCATAGATAGTAAAAAGGATATTAAATGTAAAATGAAAAATTCTAGCGCGGTGGTCCGAATTTCGGGCGAATTTCCTTTTAACTCACATGCTCAGGTTATTAAATATATACAGAAATATAAAGCAAAAATTGGATTGATAAGTAAGTAAGCGCGTATTTCAAAGAAAATTTGCCCCTACAGAAAAAATATTATTCGGGTAAATTAATATGTAACAAGGCAATAAATTGGCATTTTATTGCTGCAGAAATTTGTTACTTCGTGACTTAATTAACGAAACAAGGAAAGAATTAATATCTAAAGTAATAAAAATCACTTTACTGCCATGGAATATACATATGCATATATATATGCAAATCATGTTGCATATAAAATTTTGATACTAACTTTATTAAAAATTTGCGGATCAGGCATCCATTCGCACGGTCGTGGTTTATTTCTGAGACAGTCATACTTACCTGACATTTATGAAGCTACAAAGAGCATGCTTTACAGCTGTCCTTAAAAAGTTATATAATTACACTTCTTTTACTGTGAGAACTATAACTTATTTAGTCCAAGAAAATGACTTCTGAAGTTTAATTTTGTTTTATCATAGTATAACACACTGTTATCATCAGTTAACAACATGGGAAATAATGCGAGGGAGCCAATAAAGTTAGTCCTAAATGATTAACCATCCCCTCAATTTTATTTCAAGCCTACCTCATTGGTTCCTTAAAGTTATTTTCTTACAATATCAACTGATTATAAACGTGTTTTATACTATATTATTATTATTATTATTATTATTCTTTATTGGTTAAGTGACTTAATAAATAAGTATATAACAAGTCAAATAATACACAAATAATTAAAAATGGTGTAAGCAAAAGTAGTTACATGTAAGGTATATAAGGATTTTGTTTTCCCTAAATTTTTACTACCTGGATAGTCTGCGAAAGTTCTTGTACATTTCGTTATAGTTTTATAAAATTCGCTGATTTCAAAATCTAAATTCTCGTCTTCGATATTTACCAATGCATTACTCCTCAATATCTCTTCCATTTTAAGCCAATCTGAAATCAATACGTGAACATAATACGTTTCCTTATACCTATTGTTGATGTTGAGTAAAGTATAAACATTTAAAAGTGTTCTTTTCATTTCAGCAGTAGCTTGGGCCTGCTGAAAATAGAGCGGCCGCTCATTGTAGACCTGTGTGTGGTTGGTGTCGCTCTAACCCCCTTTAATAAGATTTAGCACACAACAAAAGTTATAAAACTACCTTATTATTTTATGTTTAAATGAAATTTATAAATATAAGTGTTTTAAATTGTTCTTGGCGTATGCGCGCAAACGTCGATCCCATCGAGCTAAACCCGCTTTTAATCAATTCAGGATATACCAAACAAATTATCCAATTTATTTAAATTAATATCGCCGTAAAGTATATGATGTAATATACTTTTTATAAACTATATTTTCTTGGTTTGCTTATATTAATTTTATGGCTCGAAGTCTCGTCTTGAACTGAACTAGTTTAATACACACACACACACACATAAACATATAAAGAAAATATAGCTAATAGCTTTCCTCCTTTAAATATAGAAAAGTATGAGGCATTTAATTTACTCTGGAGTTTGCATGTCATGAAAGTGACCCCTTCCCTCCCATCTACTATCAAGCTATTGCGACTCTGTTGCTGCATGCATAAATTATTAATAACGTGTTCTCCTCTAACCTGAAGCAGTACACCATAAGTTTTTGAAAGGCTCAAATTCCTTCATAAGCTTTGTAATTTCTTCATAAGATATGATAGGTAATCCAAAAATTTTTTGTCTGGCGTTTAACGTGTGTCCAAAATCAATGGCTTCACGCAACATTTTCCATGTTTTCCGCACATCCACCGCTATCTCGTGAACCTAACCCACAATTAACACATTTTGAAGTACTAATGGCCATCTGAATATTGTTTAGAGGTTAATGTTTGGAGAGCGATTGCAGTGGTATAAAACTATTTATTAACATACTAGCAGTGATACCCGAGCTTCGCTCGGTAAATATTTTATTTATCAAACAAAAAAATATTAATTATTCCTTTGAGGAATACAAAAAATAAAAGTTGTTAAAAGCTGATGTAACAACAAGAAAATTCTTTGTTTAAATTGTTTTTGTCTATATGGCGATTCTCAAGCCACGTTTTATAATTGGTTCCTTGTCGAAACAATCGAAATAAGTTGACGATCAGATTGGAATTCATAAATCGTCTTCACTTTTAATAAGAATACAATAATATTCTCATCAAAATAGGCCATGAATTGAACAGTTTTAGACGTTTTATTAATTTATGTTCATTCTGAGTAGTATAAATTTCAGTTAAGATGCATCAATTAGATTCTGATCTTTAAGCGTCTAAAACTTATTTTTTACACTAATCCCCTATTGTTATTTGTGAAGGAATTTCGATGAGATATGTAATGTGGTCAATATGACCTATGCATCGTTTAAGTGTTGAGTTTAGTCAAGATCCATGGATTAGATTCCAATCTGTAAGCATTTAAAATTTATGGTTGCACTAAAACCAATTATTTCAAACGGGTCCCGATAAAGGTGACTACTGAGACCTATGAGCATTTTAAGTTTAAAGTTTAGTCAAGATCTATCAATTAAATTCCGAGCTGTAAGCACTAAAAAAAATTACACTAATGCCCTACTGTTATTTTTGTACTGATCAAGATCTGCCATTATTATTATTATTGTTCTTAATGATTGGGGTGATAGACCCCATTTGCAATGCGACTGAAAGTTCTTTTTAAATTATTAAATGTGTTAAAAATATATTAAGCTGTAAAATATATTTAATTCAATTTTAAATTGTCAAAACGAGCATTTAAAAGAGAAGAGGGGATGGGTGAGAGAGTGGGGTGAAAACGGAACGTCCTAAAGGTTGGGTCGTTTAAAATACAGATAGGTGTTTTATTTAGAAATATCGTAAGGTCAACAGTTGCTTACAGTTCAATAGAATGTAAAGAAGACTAAAATAAAACAATTCCGTGTTCCAGGTAATACAATGCCTAAGGAACGTGATGACTACAGCTGTCAGTATCATCTTGTTGACAGTATATAATAAACTCTTATGAGTGTTGCTCTAGAGTATTCTCTAGAGAATACTTGTAGTATACTTGTACTACACGGCGGTATTCTTACGTCTTACGTCACACAAGCAGTAGAGGCCGTTTTCCCGCAAAAAGAACATGTTTAAAATATTTTTATCATCAAAAATATAAGTTTTTTCATTCTAATATTTTACAGGGTGTTCTTTTATATGATGTACTTAAAGATAATGCAATAAAAACAAATTGTGCAAATACTCTATTGGTCCAGGTCAGAATAATCCTTTTCCCCGGACTTGGTCTAGGATATTTTTGACTAGTGATTCATTGGTAGAGTCAAACTTAGTGAGAGTGCTGCTACCAAAGTTTTAGAACCTTTGAAAGGTTCGGGCTTCGCATCTCAGAAGTATGTGAGAAGCAGTTTCGGTTTCCGATCTACAAAGCCTACGCACTGGTTATCTTTAAAGATACCAATGGTTTGGAGATGTTTTCGAAGGTGATAGCAGAGACTATTAGAGACGAACACCTCATGGGATTTTTTTTGTCTAGTTTAAAGGCGATATTTGTACCTCGACACCAGGATGCAGCACAGTCGTTTTGGAGTAGTTGCGTACTTCCTCGATGGATTGCGCCACTGACTGATACTCCGTACACACACAAGCAAACTACACACCTCACACTGAGATATCTCCTGAAATGGTCAACATCCCTTGGTTCCATCCCTTATCTGCCATACTTCTCTGGATAACATCTTATACCCCTAATCCTTAATCCCCTTACCTATGTCTATTGTAATTCATTTATGATTGCATATTGGTTTTTACCAATTTTTTAAGGATGGGAATTTTATCTACAATACCTTCACACAAATATTATTGTAAAAATATAAGATAAGAAGTGTTAGATCTAATCTTTTTAACTTCTATCTCTAATTTTAATACTTTCAATAATAACTTGCATTTCTTTTAACCCTCTAACAGTTTTTAATCATAATTTCCTTACCTGTTTTACTAGGTTAATATTAATTGCTAAGTTATTGTTAAATAATAGATTTTCATCAAAAATATGTTGACACTAATATTTTTATTACAGACAAAAATCTGGTAATTATATATTATTATATCCAACAAAAAACTTAGGCCTTCATTAGCTTTTCACTACAAGATTGTATTTAAAAATAGGTCAACTGTTGCTGATGGTAATAAATGCATACAAATTCCCTATTTATATCCTTTGTGACGTTTAATTTTAAGATAATTTTTTAACTTTGATATCTAATATCAAGGGTGTTATCAGGGGTTTCATTGCTTAAAATGTTAGTATTTCACAACCTTGAAAACGTTTCAAGTGGACTGCGAAACACTTTCAGGTGGATAAATGAAATCAAGTAAAATTTTTCAGACATTAGGTAAAATTTAGACTTGATAGGAACCCTCTTTGCATTCACCATATTAATAAATTCATATTTAACCAATAACTTACTGCTTAAGTTAAGCAGATTTCATTTCTTTGAAACAGTAATAAAAATAATTAATTATCAAATTTAAAACATCGCGCTTATTTCTAAGAATTTACGAAAATATAACATACTTTCCCGGTTTACATTAATTATTATAGGTCAGGAAAATGGAGTTTAAAAATGAAAATGAATATGCAGAATATTAGAGAACTTATTTGAATAAGTTAATTAAGCAGAAACATATTTGAAAAACACGCTTAACAGTCTAGTCAGCGATTGGTTTGTTTTGCAAAAAAATTAATATAGTTCACATTTTATTTTGGGAATCTGTTTGGACATGTTTAGGGATAACCCAAAGAAAAGCCCCTTAAATTTGCTGCGATCATAGTGGACCAAAACGTATCCCCTTTTTCATATTTTCGTTAATATCTTGATAGAAATACAAAATATAAAAAAATTCTTGCAACTAAAGTTCAAAGCTTGGTATATTGTCTAAAAATTAATTTCTATTAGTTTATTTTCGATTAAAATCATTAACAAAGGATTTAAAAATGAGCCATATTTCATTTTTTTAACGTAAACAATCTAAAATTGTTTCTTCTTCACGATTATTCTTTTTACCACATAACTCCACAATGATAAAATCTTATGATTTTGATATGATGTAGTTCGAAAATATTATTACCTTAATACAGCTCTCAATTTATTATAGCCGCAGAGCACTGGAGAATTTCAAAACAGAATTTAAAATGTATCTTTGAATCGGCCATTGTCCCGACAATTAATGAAGATATCAAAAAAAGTGGTATATCTAGGGTTTATGATAGATGGATAGTGTCAAGCAGCATCGTACTAAGATGTTCTTAATATAATATAATTTTATGTAACTTCTTTTTTCTTTTATAAAACACTCTTGACTTGTTTCTAATTTTTAAAAAATGTTATGAAATATAAAATTGATTGCTTACTTTATCACTTAGTCCGAAATTATGAAGAATGGCGTAACAAAATATATACCGTAGGTATATAGGAAAAGTATGTGCTTGCAAAAAAATCTGAAACCGGGATTAAACCGGAATTATCCGTTTCAGCGCTTTTAAGACCTCCTGAGTGGTTTTAGCAAAGTTGTCTGTCTGTATGTGTGTGTGTGTCTGTTATCATCGTAGAGCCCAGTGTATTTATGCTAGAGAGTACAAAGGTCAGTCTACCACTGTAGTTATGGTATTTAGAAAATATTTTTTTTTAATGACGTCATTAATCCACAATAACGACTTATTTGAAAAATCAAAAATTTTCATAAACGCATGTGACTATGCATAATTTTAACATAAATCCCAAGTGTCATCTCATTATCAGCGTTAGTTATTTTTTTAATCACTATTGTGTATGTTTGTTAAAAATATGGAAAAATCAGGAAAAGGTTTAATTGAGTTGAAATTTGTATTATTACCTACTAATATTTCCTTTTCAATACAACAAGTATATTTATGATTTTTGTTGCATCATAAAAATTAATATGTATTTTATCTGTTTGTCACCTTAGTGTTAAGCACCTTAATAATAAATAAATAAAAATTAAGGAACATTGAACGTGGTCAGTGCTGTATGGGTGACCGCTCAGAATGATATAAATGCATTTACTATCTGAAGTCGAGCAAAGCAAGGCATATTGCAGTATAAATTTGAAGAAGTGTATTTCTGAGGACGAGTAAAGCGAGTCCGAAGCAGGGAGGATAATCGTAGCGAATCCGATGTAATGAGGAAAAGTTCCGAGGTACTCCGAACCCGACTTTTTAAATTGTAAATACGAATTTTCTTGTTAAATGGGAATATTAGCATTACATCGCCAAAATGCAAGTAAATAAAAAATAAAATTTATTATTAGAATTTTTGTCTCACTATATAGTGCCCCATCATCTATTATTAAGAGGTTGATTGGTGATACATGTAAGAAAATGAATGGGATGATTCTATGCCCTAAGAGCTACAAAAAACATGGTATTGGCCAGGGCTCAATTCTTAACCGTTCTCCCACAAAGGTCAAATTTCATCATTTTGTTAGGGTGGCATATGTTGGTTTGAAAAACATGCTTCACCTCCTTAAGTATGAATAATGCAAATAAGTTATGAATATTGTTGGAAAGCCAAAAAAATTTCCTAAATAAAAAGTATACATTCACTTCATTAAACAGTTTAATTGTTTATTAAAAACCAGCTGCATTTTTCTGAAAAATTAAAAGAAAAATAAAAATGAAATGAATAAATAAATAAAATAAAAATGAAAAAATGTGTTGCTTTGAAATTTTTGTTTGATCATAAAAGTTAAGCAGCATTGAGCGTAAGCAGTGCTGTATGAGTAATCACTGAGAATAAAACGAAAACCAATCCTAGACAGAAATTTACTTCGTTTGAGGGGGGGGCGAAATATTTTCCAGGCCTGCTTGTAATGATTGTACTGTAAACGTATCATAAATTAGTTTAAACCCAGAGTACGATTTGAATATGAATATTTACATTTAAAAATTATTACTACAAGTGTCAATATGTACATATATTTTAGCGAATTTCCTTTGGGAATAAAATTCGCTAATAGGATAGACGTCATGGCGGAATTCGAACCTCGGACCACGACACAAATCCGTTTCAGAGGTCCCTAATGACGATAAACTACGTTTCGCGAAACTTATATTATTATATATTATTATATATATATATATAATATATATATATATATATATATATATATAATATATATATATATATATATATATATATATATATATATATATATATATATATATATATATATATATATATATATATATATATATATATATATATATATATATATACATATATATATTTAGACACTTTCTTGTAAACACTCTATCTTTCGAACAGATTAATATTTTTTAATCAAACTTGGTACAAAAATCATATTGAAAAGGTTCTTGTGGCGTCACTAACCGGTTTGCTGAGTAAGCAAAATTTTGAAAAAATCGGCAAAATTCAGGGTTAAATATTTTTCTCTTCTTTATCTCTTCTTGGTCTGTATTTTCCTAAGGAAATGCGCTAAAACCTTAAAAGAGATACTGACTAAGCTTAAAGATAAGTAACTAAGCTTTAAACTAGTGCAAATAATAGTGCGTACTTCTAATTTTAGATGCATAGTTTCTACAATTAACTGGATTATGCACTTTTCCTTTGGAAAATACAGACAAAATGAGTTAAGAGCAGTGCTTGACAATTGAGTAACTACTTAGGTTCTAAAGCATGAACCGGAACCACGCAATGGGCATGGTTCTTGCATAAGCAAGAAATGGGTTGTTTAACACGCATTCTAAATAATATTCGCCCGACAGCGGACCACCGCGCCGGAATTATTTATTTAGTAGTTGTAAACTTATATAATGTGAGAAACTATAAAAATGATCATTCCAACCATTATAGTTGTTAAGCACGGAAACACGCATCCAAAGGAAATTCGCCCGACATGCGGACCACCGCGCCAGAATTTTTAAATTATTATTATGATTTTTTAACAATAAATATTGGAGGAGGATTAATTGCAACATTAATATCATTTGTATATATACATTATGATGAAAGAAAATAATATCACCATCTCTTAGGTTTGTGGAACATTTAAATGCTATTGTGAAAATTGTCAAGGTAGGGTTAGGTCAGGTAGAAGAAAGTAGTTGATGTGATGAACATCTAAAGACAAAGATGGATATATTGCAAAATTGGGTTGTCTCTTTCTATTATCCAAAGTTAACATGTTGCTACCTGAGAGCGACACTGTACAGAAGAAAATTTTCTAGAAATGTGAGGGTGGGGTAGAACTAGCCTTACCAAAATCTCCCATATAGGTGGGGCCTCTGGTTCTAAGTACTCCGTGGTGATAGTGACCAGTCAGTTGTCCAGTTACTGTTCTAAGGTTCCTTTTGCTTAGACTGAAGAGGTCTTCAGTTACTTTGGGACTGGGCCAATTTAACATAAGTATATTGTGCCTAATGCCAGAGGATTTGTTCCAGTGGTGCAGGTGATTGGTTAAGAGCCAATTTTTAATTAAACATTTGACTGTAGTTTTAGGTATGCCTACTATGGGTTCAGGGCCCACAGGAGTGGTCTCAGACCCCTTTTTTGCAAGGATATCTGCTTGCTCATTACCTTCAATTCCCTTATTGCCAGGCATAAGGGAATTTGCATACACCAAATTTTTGTTGAAATGTCGATACTTAATGAAAAAATTGAGTAGTAACTTTTTTGCAAGTGCAGTGCTTCCCCTCCTTTTAAGAGGTAGGAAAGTAATATTATTAGAGCGCCTATATCATCCGGACCTTAATCGATAAAAATCCACTTACCCTAGCCGAATTGCTCTCCATGGATAATGCTGCTACGCTGCCAGATATTTGTTCTATTTTCTCCTGTAATGCCATCTCATTATCAATATGTAGTTTTTGAAAGATGGCCCATTCTTCAGTTAACTGCTTGTTTACTTCTTCTATTTTTATATATTTTATGAGGCCATAATATCGCTTGCCATTTCGTTTCAAACTCATTATCTTCTAGCGGCCACCAATACAAGTCTAAAAGTTCATAATCCTGGTAAAACAAATTAGGTTAGTTATTAGTCTCATTATCGTGAAAAATTATATGATTTTGATTGAGAGTACCTATGGCCGAATATGGAAGCCGATATCTATTCCACTAGTTTATATGCGACAGACGATAATTTTGGTTTTTTTTCAATTCGGTCTGATTTCAAAACCAGTTTAGTTTAGTAGATCAAATACAATGACTTCATAACAACAGCCTCCATGATACCCCTTTCAGAAGGGTATATTTGATACCTCTGAAACTAAACAAGGCCACATATGTGCTTATGGACACAAAACTTCAATTTTGTAAAAAAAATTAAGACCCAACATTGGAGTTATTCCAGAGTCCATCAGTTTATTCTCTCATGAGACTTCATTTTCTCATTAAAGTTAAGCATCTAATTAGGTTGAACTGTTTCGGATTAAACTGTGTTTGCACTGGTTAATCCAATAAGGACACTGCTTGTGTCCTTTTTAGATGAAAGGTTATAATGAAAACTTAGGCGATATAATTCTCTATAGCAGGATTCCTATTTTGGTGAAATTGAAACCCTATTTTAGATCTATGTAAAATGATTGTAACTCCTATTCTCAAACCAGTATACAGTGAACAAAATATTAAGGATCAGTGCTCTCTTACCTTTTATTTGGTTTAATGAAACAAAATAATACCTGAAGAATTCGTTTAATGATTTCTTGTTGTCCTTTTATTGTTAGTGGAATAGTTTCCATCCATTCTTTAAGTTCTATGATCTGTTCTACTGAGTCGAGTTTTTCTGATAGCTTCCTATACAAATTCATGTATTCATTCTGAGCCTAAAAGCAATTAAGGCATTGGAAAATGTGTAATAAGAGTGGATATGCCTAGGTCAGTCAACATCAAGTAGATTATTCATCCCTCTTTAAAAACCCTCAATAATCCGTATAATCAGACTGTAGTGAGCTTTGTGCGTGTACACCATCTAAGTTTATAACACGAGGTTTTTACTCCCAAAGGCTGCTTGAAGAAAAAACAAGTGACTGCCTCAATATCGAAGTCGAGTAAACAGTTGCATCGGAGACTAATAAAAATGCTTTTGAATCATAAGGGGTGTGAATCCAGTTGTTCATTAAACATGGCTTGTACAAAAGAGAACAGCGTAACAGGTCAGCTCTCCGACGATGCGATAAAAATCATAAGATGGTTGAATATACAGTATATACATGAATTGGGTGGTACATACGTGAAAATAATAATAATAAGGGGAACCTAAATAATAATTTAAAAGAAAAATAATTTTAAGGCAAAAAAATTGTTTTTACTGGCTCAAAATCTGTTTCAGGGCAAAAGGAGTTGTTTGGAGCAATATTTTTTTTTATTTTTTGAGGGGCAGCACCCCCAAAATTTATAAGGGGGGCCCGACCAAAAAAATTAGAATAAAATACAACAAACTAAATAAATTAACGTCTGGATAAAATCTTGTATGCACGTTGGGAGTAAAATGGTACTTTCCCCTCGCAATTACCTTCCTTGGCTTCGCCTTGGGAATTAATAGTCATAACTCCCTCGGCTTTGCCTCGGGAGTTAAACACGTAAGTCCCTCGGCTTCGTCTAGGGAGTTGAATACTTTTTTCCCTCCGCTTACGCCTTAGGAACCAACTAACTGCTCAGGGAAATAATAACATTCTTCTCTCCCTTAGTGCATAAATATCTATTACATAAATATAGTAGTATATGTGAATTAAATAGCTCAGCCAATAAAGTCGATAAAACGGCTGGCTTGTGTTTAAAACATATGTTTTGTCTGTTGCCTTGAATATGTGTTAGTTCTAGGCATAAATATATAATTACAGTGCTTTTAGGCCTCTGATCCCTTAGCGAGCCTTGGGTACGCTCAGAGGTAATTAGCTAGTGGAATGGTTGTTGTTTTAAACTATTTGTTGAATCATAACATTTGCCATACCACAATTTTGGGGTTTTAGAACTTTACATATTAGTTTATGGCTAGGAGTTGTCATAATTAAGAGACGCAATGTCTTTACATGCCCTTGATTTATTATGTGACTATCTATATCTAACCAAATACAAGAAACTTACAGCGAATATTTTATCCTGCAGTTTTTGGGAATAAGCTCTCAGATGTTTAGATATAATTTCATCTCTCTTGTTGATGAGAAAAGTCTTAATATTACCAGTCTTAATATGGAAAGGACCAATAATTATAGACTCGGGTAACGTTTGCTTTAGCTTATCTCTTGATTTAATATGATAGTTGATCTCTTCACGAACTTCATGAGGTTGCTTCTCTTCTTTATTAAATTCCCTAAACAAGTTCAAAATAAATAAAAAAAATGGCTCAACACAATAATTATACTATCTAATTATTTCAACAATTAGATTATAAGACATGAAAATACGGGGAAAAATTAAAAACCAGTTTGCATTTAATGAGTTTTCCATTCAAAACAAACCTTGTTTGCGTACAATAGAGTTTTCAAATATAAAACAAACAGGGATTTTTCAGAAGTAGTTTACCGGGGGGTATATCTCAATATTCTGTGGAGTATACAGAGTTGTAAACAACTTTGACCGGGCAGGAGCAATTTTTAAGAGAGGTTAAAATTTCTCCGTGCATAAATCAAAACAAGAAAAACTTTATGGAATGAATAATAGTTTTATTTATTAATTTATTTTAATAGAAATAATAAAAAATAATAATATATCAACAAAATAGAGGGTATTTTTTGTTAATATTTAAAATTGCACCAAAAGTAGGACATTATCTATTACAGTAAAAATACATTTTTAATAAACAAATATGTTACTTTCCTCATTTATACCGTACGTACATAGGAAAAAGTATTGTGTTCGTTAAATATCCGAAACCGGGATATCACCTAAATTATCAGTTTCAGGTGACTTTAAGACCTATTTGTGTCACCTGTTATCAACGTGTCCAAAAATTAATCTTTACGTCTTACTGTGCTATCCGGCAAATTTTTTTATGACTTCATTAACCGAAAGAATGACTAAGCAAATATTTCAAAAATTCCTAAAATACGGAAAAATGTTTCGATCGATTTGAGATTTGGCAAGGTTGTAGTCTAAGTTGTAGACTAACATGTGTCTCAAGTTTCATCTTATTATTAGCTTAAGTTAGATTTTTATCGAATTTCTTGTAGACGTGTTATAGATTTTTTAAATTTTAACTTACTTATTTACCACGATGTGGAGCTTATAGGCCTCAGGGGCTACATAGACTTATATGGCCAACGCTAATTATATAAAACATGATATATGTAGCGTTGAATCAATTATCTGAAGATACTTATAACAAAGGCAACCTTGCTTTTACTCAGTGGTGATGACGTCACGATTAAGTTTTTTGCCGATTGCGCTACTTAAAATAGTCTGATTGAGTTAAAACCAATCGTCCACAATCCAATCGTTTTAAAATGCCTACGACCATAAGATTCCATCTTAAAGTCCTTCCGCTTTGCGTTTCTGCTTAGCTCGCAGTGGTTCCGTGGGAGCTTTTTTTGTCCTATCTAAGATAACTGTAGCCGAACAAGAGACAGAGGCTTCTAAACTCAACAGTTGTAGTACAGATAGTAAGATGAGTTGTGGAGTTTCCAAAAGAGAAAAAAAAGAAAGATGTCACTTCACTTAGTATATATTTATTGACAGAGCCAACTTTCAAACTTAACAGTTTATCATCAGTGCCGGTGAAAGCGAAGTAAAGAAGCTAGGAGACAGACGAAATAGATTATCTCCCTTTTTTTCTCCTAGGTGTAGTACAGGTCTTAGAAGTATACATTTTATTATTTTTTTAATAAATAAATAGTTTATTTGTATCTAAATACCTGTTTACAATGATTACATGAAAAAATTGTATATAAATAAATTAATATATATGTATACCATTTATGTCGCATAAGCTTGTGCGCGACACTGACACTGATTTTAGAATATTATTAATTATATATATAATATATATATATATATTATATATATATATATATATATATATATATATATCCTTTCGCCGCCATACTGTCTGGGATAGTAGGCTCGGAACTTTCATATTATTTTCCCCCACTGTTAAGTAAGGCATAGAGCATTCTTACAGTATATCTTTCCACGGAGACTAAACCACGTTTAGATTGGTTTTACCAAGACACCTATGGATTGGTCATTGCGCTAATCATACGCTATAATTTACAAATATTTATTAAATACTAACTCGATATACTGGTCGACATCTAAGTTATACAGGTCTAAAAATCTTTGATATTCCTTTGCATACGCTTTCACAGGTATAACAGCCATGGTCATTGCAAATTCAAGTTTAGTATATGCTTCCACGTAGAATGGTTCAATCAACCCTTAAATGAAATAAAAATAGTAAAATAAAAAATCGCAGACAAACATCTAGTTCACGATTCTAGAACTAGAATTGTGGTTCTAATTGCAATACGTTACAGAGAATAACCCTCAGAAACTTTCGAACAAGGGCTTTACGAAGATAAATTCTACTTTTATCGTAAATACTATCAATCATTAATATAGGATGAAGAATTTAATTTGTAATTATTAGTCCATCTACAACAATTTAGTTTACCAGGATTCATATCAGTCAAGTTAAGAACATCTAGCTTAGCAGTTCATTGGTCTACAGTCTACAACAACAATTCAGGTTAAGCAGTTCATTGGTAAGTCTACAGTCAACAACAACAATTCAGGTTAAGCAGTTCATGGTAAGTTACAGTCTACACAACATCCAGGTAAGCAGTTCATTGGAAGTCTACAGTCTACAACAACAATTCGGTTAAGCAGTTCATTGGGTTACAGTCAACAACAATTCAGTTCAGTAAGCTTAGTTCATTGGTAAGTCAGTCAACAACAACCAGGTTAAGCAGTTCATTGGTAGTCTACAGTCTACAACAAAATCCAGGTTAAGCAGTTCATTGGTAAGTTACAGTCTACAACACAATCTTGGTTAAGCAGATTGTTATATGGTGCAATAATTTCATACATAATTAAATATTATAAATAATTTCATATTTGGGTTGTAGACACTTAACGTATCTTAGACTTAACTTGATTGTTTGGTAAAATTCAGATCTGTATATTATGTCGAGTGTTATGTCATGTAATGCACGTATATGTCATATTATGTCACGGTATGGCAAGTCATGTGATATATGTTAAGGCATGTCATGTGATATGATATGTCATGGTATGGAAAGTCATGTAATATATTTAAGGCGTGTCATGTGATATGATATGTCGATGTATGGCAAGTCATGTGATACATGTTAAGGCATGTCATGTGATATGATATGTCACGGTATGGCAAGTAATGTGATATATGTTAAGTCGTGGAATGGGGTATGACCTAGCAATAATTTGTAATTATGGCTTTCCAATTACTTGTGAACTAAGCCTACAATTGCTTACCTATTGAAGTAAAGAAAACCACTTGTTTAGAATATCTGAGCTGAGTATTGACAGTTCTACCAAGACGTTCTATTGTGTGAGTGTCTCGAACTGCTTTCTCAAGCTTATTAAGTACTGCTGGCTGCAACAATAGACTTTATCAGACACTAACACTAGTGCGGTTGTTCGGTTCAATTTTTAACATTTATAAATTACCACATAATAATTGGGAATTAATGGCAAAATAAGTCTTTATACAAAAAATGTATCACTTTCGATAAAGCATGAGTTCATCTTCAGTGAACCTAAACAAATATTATATAAACATATTTAATAAGAAATACAACAAATCAATGCAATCATAACAGCATGTTAGCCAAACAATAAAAAAATTAAACTAGAATAAAATGAAAAAAAAATCAGGTAACTCGGAACTTTTCCTCATTATATCGGATTCGCTACGCTCATCCTCCCTGCTTCGGACTCGCTTCGCTTGTCCTTAGAAATACAATTCGCCAAATTTATACTGCAACATGCCTTCGGACTCGCTTCACTCGATTTCGAAGATACATAGTAAATGCTTCACTCGACAGATAGTAAATGCATCCGTATAATACTCAAGGGTCATTCATTCAGCACTGACCACGCTCAATGCTATTTAATTTTTATGATCCAACAAAAATCATAGATATACTTGTCGTTATGAGGGTTCTCAATGTTCAGAACCCTATTGTTTTTTAAATATGTGTGACTATATATATGTGTCATTAACCAACAAAAATGACCCCACAAACATAAAAAAATGGCAAATCTTCATATAGTTGACACAATATAATTGTGCGAGAGACACCTAGGAAATGTAACAAGCAAAATGCAATGCTACATCTGGGAACTGTTCCATCATTCGACATTCGTCAATTTTGATGGCTCGACAAAATGTCATGACCCACTCTGTTTCGTTACGTCTAACTCATCAGGGCGCCGACAGAGCCTGAACTCACTCTGACCTTCAATCAATTCCGAAGAATATAATGTGAAGTACTTACCAGAGACGAGCGGTGCTCTCTTACCGCCATCATGCATGGCAAGAAAAACATATATCATTTGATACTACCGAGTTTTGCAAAACATGAATAGTTGACACAATACAATTGTGCGAGAGACACCTAGGAAATGTAACAAGCAAAATGCAATGCTACATCTGGGAACTGTTCCATCATATAGTGTTCAGATTGGACTGATTTTTTACACTTATACTGCTATGCATGGTTCACAAAAATGCCAAGTTTCATTTTTGTATCAGAATTAGTTCCGGTTATATTGTTTGACATATATATGTCAAGTCTAACTAAACAATGTGTCACTGAATAAAACAATGTAAACAAATGACGCATTTTTAGAAATACATTTGAAAGTTCGCTTATATCGTAGTGGTATGCCATTTATATAAACCAATAATATGACGAATTGATAAAGTACACACAGGGAGGACCGGGGGCCCCTAGCTCTGACACCGTGTAGCTGAGCGGCTAAGAGACCAAATCTTTTTTTTATTTATTAACTCACCTTTACTTCATAGAAAGTTTATTGGGAAACGCTTTACCAATAAAAGTATGTTTTTGTGGAGATTCTATTTACTCCAATCTTTAATGGACTTTATGTCATAGTATTTAAGATTTTAAAATGTTTTCGTGTTCATTGAATTTGGGCTAATAAACCAAAAATGTAGACAGTTATAGATAATATTGATTTTTATACATGCTATCTAGTTCTTTAAAATTATTCGATAATTGTCAATAATAGTAGTTGTTAATGAAATGAATCTAATTAGAGCTGCAATTTAAATGGGAAGATAGTATACTACTCTATTAGTATTGTTAGACAACGCGAACTTAGACCATGCCAAATTTATTTTTTCGTCTGCAAAGCATAATTTTGGCAAAAGGTTACCCCTCGCCTCTGAGAAATGTTGCCCAAGCACCTTTTATACCATCTCCTGTTATAGAGGTGTAAAGTCATAATAACTTTTATTCATAACTTAGTTTAAGTTTAGTTATAACGTTTAACTAACTTACCAAATATTTATCAAGGGGAGTATAATAATAAGCAGTTTCAGTCGACAGAAAAAGTTCTGTTGCAAAGACAGGTTCAGAAGAAGGTATGAAAGAAGAATTAATGAGATCATCTCCCCACTTGAAGCTCGGGCTCACTAGGTATGTAGATTCACATGTTTTATCAAACAATTCAACATAGTTATTTATATTCCTTTTTACTGTCTCTTGCAGGGTTCTCTAAAAAATATATCCAGATTAAAAGATTACTATCTTACAGTATAGCATATGCAAGTTTAAGTTTCGTCCTAAGGCAGCGCCGAAGGAGGAAACTTCATTAGCTCACGAGGCCGGTAGGCCGAAGGAGATAAACTTTTGGCTCCCGATGCATGACGAGGGAGATAATACGAGAGCTGAAAACTTTCATCCCTTGTTGCATATTAAATTTTATCTATGACTAGAGGACTAATACTAACAACTATTAATATATTCTTCAGCTCCTTAATTGTTATTGTGTTAGTTTAGTTTATTCTTACCATGTCAATTACTCTGATGAAGAGAGAATAAAGCCACTATCTTCACATTATTTTATTGTAAGCTGTCAATAGAATAATGTGTAATACTATATTTGTAATTTAAACATTAGCGTGTGTATATTGTATATTATACCCGTAGTACCAACATAACACCGAAAAAAATCCTAAAAATTTCCTAAAATTCCTAAAAATTTTACTAAAAATTCTGTCAAGTTGGCAACATTTTCACTTTTCCTCCCTAGGGAGTAAAAGTACATTTAAAATGTGAGATAACAAGACTGTATGTAGAACTTACAATACAAGGAGTAGATAAAGAGAATTAATGAGAGTCATAGAATAACATCATAAAGT
Source organism: Microvelia longipes (assembly GCA_018340805.1). NCBI lineage: Eukaryota > Metazoa > Arthropoda > Insecta > Hemiptera > Veliidae > Microvelia > Microvelia longipes. The sequence goes on along the minus strand of JACMZG010001911.1, from coordinate 52,899,389 downwards.
AAATAAATGTTGATGCTATTTCTTAAATGCAATCTGTCTGTAACGATAATTTTCTTTTCTATAGCGTCAAGCCAACTATCCTAAGTATGTCTATAGCATATCCAACCATTCTGCAGCAAACTGTAATATTCTCCACCAAAATCTGTATCTCACTTCTATGGCAGATCGAGTTAATCTAGTAGGAGTCAAACCAAGTATGCTATAGGAATAGTTTCATTCCTGTTGCAATAGCAGTAATTCAGACCGCAAACCCCTCACTAAACGTGTCAATTTCTTGATGAATCTGGTCAAACCTAAGTATCTTATGCCTAGTCATTATGCTGTGTACTGTAATGGCCCCCTGATATTATAGATTTAGTTTATACAATATACAAGTTACCTCCATGATGAATCTAGTCAAACCGAGTATTCTAGGTATCTTGCTATCCCTGTAGCATGTCCAATCGTTCTGCTGCAGACTATAATGTCCTCTACCAAACTTATCTAATACTTCATGTATTTTATTTATAACTACGTCTTTCCAATCACCCAACATGTACACCATGAACTGTAACACGATTGAAAATTATTTTTAAATTTGAACCAAAATTATTTTTTTATGTACTCTCAGCCGAATACGTTCAAATATGTAATATATATTTTGTATTGTTTACTTTAAATTTATTATTATTTTATACTTGCTAATTCTTATTGAGGCAAAATCACTATAAGAATTTACTGTGCCATTTTTTCAAACATGGTTCTCTACGCCTTCTTTCACAAAATGTAGCAAAATTATTTCCTTATGACATTATAAAATAGAAAATATTAGGTATCTTGTCTTGGATAACCTGACCGTTACCAGACCTTGAAAATCTCGACAAGAAGCACTCGAGATGGACTTTTTTTCTTAGATTAGTCTTAATTGTAGAACTTTTGCATACAATTAATTTAAATTTGTTTGAGAGCTGTGTATTCGACACAGGGTACAAACTTTTAGTTTTTTAGAAATTAATTTAAAGTTACAAGCACATAATTTAAGCTATAGGAAATAAATAAGCCCTGTTATAAGTATACATATCCTAAAAGATCAAATTAATCTTCCATTATAATCGCTTAACAATAAAAGAAGTATTTTTAAAAATAATTAATTTATTGATTTTCTTATTTAAAAATAATATTTTGAAACGATTACGAATCATATAAGCAATGAAAGACCTTAAGAGATATAGAGGTCTTTAGCTCATTAAGAATTATTTAAGTTCTTAAACTGCTATTAGTATTTAGCACTTACTTAGTATTTAGTTCTTAGTTTCTATGCTTCTTCCTATACTCCGAAATCCAATGATATTACCTAAGTGGTAATACTTACATATAGCTAGTTACAAGTTGGAAAGTAACCATTGTTGTTAGGGAGCTATGCGTTAGTGTAAAGTTAAGGTAATTGTAGTGCCTAAATAGGAGCAAGCAAGCAAGGTAGTATCACAGGTAGTACCTTTTTAGTGCATAGTAATGCCATACTGGCTACTAAAGAATCTCGGCCACAAATGTACGTATAATCAACAAGGAAATAATTTTATACAATACGTCATCATGTACTCTATACGGGCATTATACATAAAGTACTTTTAAGTCCTTTTTATAATCAAACAAATCTGGTACCTCGGAACTTTTCCTCATCACATCGGATTCACTACTCTCATCCTCCCTGCTTCAGACTCGCTTTGCTCGTCCTCAGATAGTAAATGCATCCATTTCATTCTCAGCGTCACCCATACAGCACTGACCACGCTCAATGCTGCTTAATTTTTTATGATCCAACAAAATTCATGGATATACTAGTCGTATTGATACGACTGAAATGATATGGAGTCACGGAAAATAATTCTTCGTACTTTCGGGTCTAGTGTAGAAAATAAAAATAATTCCTTTTATTTTCTACACTTCTATTTGAAAGTGAGGAAGAAGCCTTTTACAATAATGTGAAGACGTATTTTCGGTACATGTTAAGTGACATATAATGTCAATATTACGCCTGTATCAAGCAGGATACAGGGATCCAGGTAGGTAAAGCTTTAAATATTACTGCGGAGTGAGGACATACTCTTGAATCCTGTTAAGAGATGGGTGAGGACCAGACATATAATTAAAAAATCGGGTACGGGATTTTGCGAAAACCACTCAGGAGGCCTTAAAACGCCTGAAACGGATAATTCCGGTTTCATCCCGGTTTCAAATTTTTTGCAAACCCAATACTCTTCCTATAAACCTACGGTATAAATGAGGAAAAGTAAAAATGCTAATTAATATAGAGCCGATGGTAAAAGAGAATAGTTGCCACGGTACAAAGCGAAGTCAAGTCACCTTCCTGATGTGTCTCTCAGGAAAGTGACTTCCAATCTATGACGTGGTAGGAAGGTTTTCCACTAAGAAAGATACCTATGAAGAAAAATATAAATATTTTTGGGCTATTGGAGTGGTCTAGTAGTAAAGTAACCGCTTTCTATTAAATTACGCTTGATTGGGCTTGAACATCTGAGATCCCATGTTCGAGCCCTATCCCGAAGTCCTTACACCTTATTTTATTCATGAAATATACAACAATTTGACATTAAAACTGAATTTAAATCAATACAGGAGCCAAGACGTATAGGAATCAAGTAACTAACAGCGGACTGCGCATGGTCTTGTAATTTCACAAAATCTTCCAAAATAACGTTACAGCTGGATTCTATAGCAAACATATTCATCTCAAGTGTTTTCCAGCACTCGTTAGTTGTTGTCATGATTATCTGCCAGACAGGTGCGTAGCTGTAGATCCAGTGTCTGTTGAGGTAATCCTGCTTCTCTCTTATATCATCTTCCAATCCTGTCACGATCGCTGCAAAATAAAAAAGATTAGGGTACAATCGGTAATTTCTGTACTCGCTTCACTCGTCCTCTAAATGTTATTCAAAGCTTAAGGTGATCTCGCAACGCTTGACCTCAGAATGAAATTTTTATCCAAAATGTTGGGTGTTATTAATTGGGACTTGCTTCGCTCAATCTCATAATAATGATAATCGTTGCTTCGACAAATCATTCCATCGACAAATAATTTGAGTTTGTCGGCAGAGTCATTTATAGACGGAATGATTTGTCGACAGAACGAAATTACACCGAATTATTAGGTTACCAAATATCTTGGGTATTATTGCCTTACGTTAATTAAAGCTTAAATAAGAAATATAGTACATAGACATCCAATCAAATAATACGGGCAATACTTTCATATTATGTTCACGAATACATTAAAGACCAGAGATCATATTTGGCTTTACGACACACGGCTAAAATCAGTTGACAGGGTGGGAAAATAGTGTTGAGGAACCAATAAAGTTGTCCTTATTTGAAATTGCTGGCATGGTTTAACATACTGGACTTACCTTATTGGTTCCCTCGCATTATTTTCCCACGCTGTAAACTGATTTTAGCCATGGGCGAAGAATGGTCGAATATACAAATATGAAATTTGTATATTCTTAGGCAGCATTACTTAAGACCACCTGTGAAATGCCTTTCGTGTTATCAGTAGCGCTCCTTCTAAATATAGTAATATTCTAAGGTTTAATGTTAAAATTCAACTTGTTCATTTTAAATGATTTTGAAAAATTGTTGACAACTTAGGTATCTTAGTCAAAATAGGTTATTTTAGTCTAATAAATATGATCTTCCGGGCACCACAGCTAAGACCTAAAGTCTGATTTTTGGGCCAAGCTTTAACTCTCTAGCATAAAAACAGCGGGAGATATGTGTGACCCAGACAGACAGACACACTCACATAGACAGACAAGCATGATGAAACCAACTCAGAACGTCATGAAAATGTCTGAAAGAATATTTATGTTGAGACATTGCTTTCGCATTTTTAAGATGAACATTATAAATTAAGAGTATAGATAAAAGTCCTTATTCCTACGTTAGTAGGCGAGGAAAGGTAAAAATAGAGAAGTTATACAAATTTTTTCAAGAAGATTAAATAAATTTAAATAGAATGACTAGAAGGGGAGGTAATAGGAGGAAATTTCCCTTTTGTTTCTGTTTGTTATTTATGTATAGTTACCAGCATTAGAAGGCTCCCAGGTAGCTTTAGGTGGCACATTTACATAACCATACACATCTGGATATTTATTCACTGTGTCTTGTATAAATAAATTAGTCAATACTTTCTTGTAAAATGTTACCAAATATCTCAGAGGCTGTAAAAATAAATTAGATAGAAAGAGTAACACACATAAAAATATTCCGTTTCAGGGACTTTCGGCCCATCAGGGTATTATTTACCCTGTTGGAATCATCTTAGGTCAGAGTGTAGGACACATCTACCATTCTTAAAGTATTAAGTAATGTCAGAGAACACTTTTTATTGCTAAAGATTTATTGAGGTCATTTGTGACAGAAAAAACCTCACATCGGCGTGAAAAATTTACTCATCACCTCAGCATGGTGATAGCTTTTTCATAAACCTGAGTGTTATGCCTTCGTGTACTTTCTTGAACAGTTATGTGCGATTGTTTCAAATTAAATAAGCAAAGTATTGTACATACTTCTCACGATTAATTTGAATTAACCACAGGCACACTATTTGTTGGGCTGTCTTTCAGTTGTGAGTTAAGAATTTTAATAAAAATACAGTATTTTCTACATACATCTATTTTTTAAGTTAAATATCGACTAAGCTATAGTATGGGCTAAAAAGCAGCACAACCTACATCTATTTGACTATCTTATCATTAAAAATAAAATAAAATCATACTTTTTCAAAGACTTTAATTTGACCTTTCCTGGTTATTTTGTTGAGTAATTGAAACATGGAGTCTAAGTCATATGAAGGACACGGATCTTTGGGTATAAAATCCAGTAGAGCGTTGTATCTAATAGATCTTTCCGCAAAATTTCTGAAATTGACAGCTCCTAAAATCCGCTTGGCTGCTTTAGCTGTTGATTCTCCATAGAAACATACCAGCAACCTGCCGATTTTAAAGCAATCCATAAAGGTAAAATTAAACCTACGAGGTCATCGACATGAAGCAGTGGATGAAGAGAGGTCAATTCAGCTCATTCAAAATCATAGGTCAATTCAGCTTCTCAATCCTATTATCCTTATAATAATAACTGTTTCTGGTTTAAAGGTAAGCTGTCAATTATAAGCTGAAAATGTCATAATATATGTAGTTTATATATGTAGCTGATGTCATAGCGATTATTTTTAGAGGCAATTTTTGAATCCAGCGATACTACCAATTTAAAAAAACTCATAATTTTTATTTTTTTCTCATAATTAGTTATTTTTAAACTAGTTTATTTTTTTATTTAGTTTATTATTTTCTGCTATAACTTTGATTTTAATTCTTCCATTCATATTTCTTAATAATCTTTGAAGTGAAGAGCTTTGTTTCTTCTACATCTATTCACTCTACTAGCGCTTTCTTTTGGATTAGATAATAAACTATTAAAACAATGGTACATACCTTGACACTTTGAAAGGTCCTCTGTCTAAGTTACATGGTACAACGCGATAATGTTTAGTTCTCGTGTCGTAATCATAAACCGCTACGTCCTCCCAACAGTGAGCTACCATTGATCTGCAAAGGTTTAAAAAATAAAAATTGATTAGATATCAATGACTTCATTTAAAGGTTATGTTCCATGTAATGTCTCTATCCCCAAACATGATGGTAATTTCTTTACAAATGAAAATACATATATTTTACCACAGTTATATGAGTATATGAAATTTATTGTGCTTCCTGTAACAATCCGGAACCAGGATTTCACCTGAATCATCCGGTAATAAAAGGGCTTTAGGGGTTTTTTGATGGCTCATATTTATTATGCCTTGACGTTTAAGAGCCCCATATGAAGACTAGAGCCAATGATGACCCTTAGCATACTTGGTCAGGATTCTAAAGCATCGGAAAAGGGCCTCAAGGTGCCCAAATTTTCAGTAATTATTAATTTTTTAAAATTTAAAATAAATTAAATTTAAAATAATTTAAATTACTTTAATTAAAATTAATTAAATTAAATTAAGCCTGCTATTATCATTAATACTACTCTAGTTAAAAGTAGACCCATCTATTGGTCCCCTTAAGATGTAGGTTTGGGCTTTTTAAGGCCAAACCCTTCTCAGACGTTTTTAGCTCAGTCCGCTACTGGCTGCCAGTGTGTTTAAGCTAGGGCGTTGAAACACTAAAATCAACTTTAAGGTCTTTGTACTCCCGGATAAATAAAATTTTTATGGCCTCAATAATCGTCATTAATGACTCAGCAGAAAATTCTTACTAGACGGAAAAACAATTGCATCGATGCACAATTTGGCACACATAAAAATTTGGCATGAGTCTATTTCATTATATAATACTCAAGAATACAACGTTTCAGTTCAGTACGGCTAGTATATATCTATGGTTTTTATTGCTCCAATTTTATAAAAAGCGTCAAGCGTAACCAGTAGGCGGCTGGATGACTGATTTGTCTGGCATGTACTAAATGAGGCGTATTTGTATTCCGAGGACGAGCGTAGCAAAGCCAACAAAATTGCGGGGAGGTACCTAATTTTTGTATGATTCAATAATTATCAAAACTTGAGGAAAGAGTAATATCTCAGTTATGTCAGTTGCATCATAAGACCAACTCCTTGAATGGAGAAGAGCTTTTTGCACTTACGCACACAACAACACTTGCCAATACGAACAATAGAAATTCATACATTTCTATTCAACTTTATGAAATTCTGGCGCAAAAATAGAAACAAGACGAAGTTTGTGTGCAATACTCGCTTTCTTGCTCAGCAATCAACGGCACCCTACTCCAAAGTATATGTATACCAACAGTATTTTAGTATTTCCAGTTTTTCCCACTTTAATTATTTTTTTATAAGTGCTTGTACCGACTCCGGACCGGTTTCATTCGACACCGTGTTCAAACATATTGAACACGGCTACCTACTCTACCCTATGTTTTGTAGTAGAGTTTCAAGTAATGAAATTAAGAACGGTCTCTCTGCTTATAACATATACTTGACATAGCCATCCTTGAATCTTAACAGATTATCATCAGTGCCAGCGAGCAGTGAAGAAAAGAGTCTAAACAAATGAAAAGAAAAGTCAAGAACTCCTTGTTTTAATAAGGAGTCTTTAGACTCTGAGATATTAAATAGCCGAAGCGAATTTATGTAAAATTTGTTCGTCGATTTTAAACATTTCAAACTTAATAAACATAAAAAGCTCGTGTAAAGCTATGTTCATTCTACCAAGAGAGCAATATTTTCTCAAATACATTTACCACGTAGAGAGACTTGGGTAACTATCAAATTCAAATACTCCAATTCTTTATCGGATCGAAGGTATTAATTACTGCTACTTACAATTACTGCTTACTATTACTACTTATTATTACATGCTTTTACTGCTACTGCTACTTATTACTAGCCAGGGAAAACCATTAAACTCCATAAATCATATCACTCTAAAAAGTGATATGAAACTCAAGGATATCAGGTATAGCTACTGAAAAGTCATATTACAAATCATTTTATGATATAACAAAATAATCTGATTCAGATAAGTTAATGATATTACCTATCGACATTATTGCTATCTTTAGCAGAAGGTATAAATGCTTTAGCAGGAACACTGTACTGAGCTCCACGGAAATTACCGCTGTCCAACCATTCCTGAGGTGTTCTGCAATAAGAAAGATTTCATACTAACTATAATTTTTAAACAACGTACAGAGATATATTTCTACTTGCACTTGAACATTTGTAAGTGACTTCAAATAACTGCAAATAGGTGTTTGTAGTTTAAACGACGATTTAAAAAATCAATTGTAGCTAGTTATTTTAGTGGATTTTCAAAGAAAAATCATTATATATATATATATATATATATATATATATATATATATATATATATATTATATATATATATATATATATATATATATTTTTCTTTGAAAATCCACTAAAATAACTAGCTACAATTGATTTTTTTAAATCGTCGTTTAAACTACAAAACACCTATTTGCAGTTATTTGTCGAATGATGGAACAGTTCCCAGATGTAGCATTGCATTTTGCTTGTTACATTTCCTAGGTGTCTCTCGCACAATTATATTGTGTCAACTATTCATGTTTTGCAAAACTCGGTAGTATCAAATGATATATGTTTTTTGCCATGCATGATGGCGGTAAGAGAGCACCGCTCGTCTCTGGTAAGTACTTCACATTATATTCTTCGGAATTAATTGAAGGTCAGAGTGAGTTCAGGCTCTGTCGGCGCCCTGATGAGTTAGACGTAACGAAACAGAGTGGGACATGACATTATGTCGAGCCATCAATGATGACGAATGTCGAATGATGGAACAGTTCCCAGATGTAGCATTGCATTTTGCTTGTTACATTTCCTAGGTGTCTCTCGCACAATTATATTGTGTCAACTATTCATGTTTTGCAAAACTCGGTAGTATCAAATGATATATATATATATATACTCAAAAATGAAAACAGAAAATACTAATCGTATTTAATAAACATTAAAGATAATAAAATAACTTACAGAGGGTGAAAATATAGGTGTTATGGATTTTAGAAAATTTTCGACATACGTCTTCGTCGGTCTATAAAGAAAGGAAGTTATGTACTTATGTAGCTCGGAAACTTCCTTTCTTTATAGACCGACGAAGACGTATGTCGAAATTTTTCTAAAATCCATAACACCTATATAATATATATATATATATATATATATATATATATATATATATATATATATATAATATGTGTGTGTGTGTGTGTGTGTGTGTGTGTGTGTGTGTGTGTGTGTTGTGTGTGTGTGTGTGTGTGTATGTGTGTGTGTGTACACATAAACATATAAATGTACGAGATTTTGTTCCAAAACGTTTCTATGGAACACGATAGCTTTCAAACGCTTTCGGATCGAAATGAAACCTGGTACAAAAATCAATCTTATTAATATCAAAAACCTGATTGTTTATGAAATATGTGAGACATCAATAATCTACAATAATGACTTAATAATTTTGATAAAATCAAAAAACTTTTGTCAGATCGGGCATCAATTTTATACACGTGTACTGCTAATCATAGTTAAACAATATACGAAGTTTAATTTTATTTATATCATTTTGATACTACCGAGTTTTGCAAAACATGAATAGTTGACACAATATAATTGTGCGAGAGACACCTAGGAAATGTAACAAGCAAAATGCAATGCTACATCTGGGAACTGTTCCATCATTCGACATTCGTCATCATTGATGGCTCGACATAATGTCATGTCCCACTCTGTTTCGTTACGTCTAACTCATCAGGGCGCCGACAAGGCCTGAACTCACTCTGACCTTCAATTAATTCCGAAGAATGTAATGTGAAGTACTTACCAGAGACGAGCGGTGCTCTCTTACCGCCATCATGCATGGCAAGCAAAACATATATCATTTTGATACTACCGAGTTTTGCAAAACATGAATAGTTGACACAATATAATTGTGCGAGAGACACCTAGGAAATGTAACAAGCAAAATGCAATGCTACATCTGGGAACTGTTCCATCATTCGACATTCGTCATCATTGATGGCTCGACATAATGTCATGTCCCACTCTAGAGTGGGACATGATGAGCCCTGATGAGTTAGACGTAACGAAACAGAGTGGGACATGACATTATGTCGAGCCATCAATGATGAAGAATGTCGAATGATGGAACAGTTCCAGATGTAGCATTGCATTTTGCTTGTTACATTTCCTAGGTGTCTCTCGCACAATTATATTGTGTCACTATTCATGTTTTGCAAAACTCGGTAGTATCAAATGATATATGTTTTTGCTTGCCATGCATGATGGCGCGTAAGAGAGCACCGCTCGTTTCTGGTAAGTACTTCACATTATATTCTTCGGAATTAATTGAAGGTCAGAGTGAGTTCAGGCTCTGTCGGCGCCCTGATGAGTTAGACGTAACGAAACAGAGTGGGACATGACATTATGTCGAGCCATCAATGATGACGAATGTCGAATGATGGAACAGTTCCCAGATGTAGCATTGTATTTTGCTTGTTACATTTCCTAGGTGTCTCGCACAATTATATTGTGTTTAATTTTATTATCAGCATAACTTCTGGTTTTATCGAATGACAAACATAGCAAAACGTTTTTGACTAATACATTTGAAAATTCGCATCGTGGCAGTAAGCCACTTGGATAAATTAATAATACGACAAACTGATATAGGACAACAACCATGTGGTCATGATGTGCAGCCCTCAGTGCTGAAGGCTGCCAAGCGGCTAAGAGATTGAAGGCCTCTTATTTTACTACTGTAACGTAAAGTAATTATTGTTTATCCTCCATTATAAGGACATAAGTCCCAAATTTTATTGAAAAATTTAATTTTTTCTGTAAAAGTGATTTATTCTTTGAGAAGTGTTATAGTTTAAAATATACCAATTTAGCTAAGAACATGCTGATGTTTTCAGATTGCTGAATCTCTGAGAGGTGAATCTTAGAGCTACTACCAGAGACTTTTAGTACTCCGTGCTACCAGCATGATAGAATGCAGAATGCAAGACGTTGTGGTTCTGCAGAACCTCAACGGTAAATAAGCTATCAAATATAAGAACTATGATAGTAATATATAAGTAAATTATATAGTAAATATAAGTACCTGATTTCATAGCTATCATCGTCAAATAAGTCAATAGATAAAAAATGACCCTCAGCGTATATTCCATATTTATTACTATCTCTTAAAAACACAAACTCTAATGGAATGAGATCATTCGACAAGATCCCATAGCATTGATGCAGTATGGTAGCAATGTCGTAGCGTTTCAGCTCGTCTAGCTTTTTCTGTATCAGCTTCTCTAGTTCTTGTGAATTATCGCGTTTACCACTTGTAGGCGTTTTCATAGATTTTAATTTTGGTAATAATGTCATTTTTGGAAACCGCTGCAAAATAAGTTCATTAAAATGCATGAGTAACAAGTTAAATACTCATGTGATCTCGATCGCATACCGCATATACAACGGATAGCGCTAGGTGGCGATTTATTGTACCACTAGCGGATAGACTTTAGTGATGCTTGATCAGTATCCTATAGGCTTGCTATCATGTATTACTATTACAAATGTCTTTTAGACTAATTTAAATTCATAAGTATACCTATTAATTTATTTTTAACATTATTAAACAATTTTTGTACCAATAGCGCACGCGCATATGAAATGTTCGCATGGCGAGAATACGCTACATATTGGTTAAATTAGTCAGAGACGAAAGGAGTTTTTCCGTACTCGTCTCTCCATCTTATTTCATATTTTGTTTGCCGTATAAATTCGCTTCGCTGGCACTGAAGGTTATTTCTTGCCACCTGACATTTTAATTGATAAGTCCTCTAAGGAAAGTTATAGTTATATTGAACCTTTAATAGGGCGCCTGAATTTATATTTGACTATATACATGACACCGTCACATAGCCTACATTTCTTTTTCTTGTTTATAGTAGACATTCTTTATGGGATGAAATAACATGGGCAAAAATCAAGCTGATAGAATTTATAAGGTGATTCAATCGGAGGGTTTCTATGAATTAGTTAGGTTATAGTCCAGAATTGACGTCATTCCAGGAATAAATAGTGAATTTTCAATGTTGACTGCCTATACCAGGGGAGGTTAACTTAAATGAGGAAAAGTTTAGATTCGATTATCGCAAGCTACGGGTGCCATTTGTTGGCGCTCCAAATCGTTAGAGCTCCAACGATATGGAGCGCCAATGAATGGCGCGCCAACGAATTGCCTGCACTTACATTTTCTCGCGTGATTTCTCTAAAAATTCATAGACGCTCCAAATCGTTGGAGCTCCAACGATATGGAGCGCCAATGAATGGCGCGCCAACGAATTGCCTGCACTTACATCTTCTCGCGTGATTTCTCTAAAAATTCATAGACGCTCCAAGTCGTTGGAGCTTCATTTGAAATGGAGCTCGAACGATTTGGAGCGTCTATGAATTTTTAGAGAAATCACACGAAAAAATTAAAGTGCAGGCAATTCGTTGGCGCGCCATTCGTTGGCGCTCCATATCGTTGGAGCTCCACTTTAAATGGAGCTCCAACGATGTGGAGCGCCTATAAATGGCGCCCCAACGAATTGGAGCGCAAATGATGGCGCGCGAACGAATGGAGCTCCAACAACTTGGAGCTCCAACAACTTGGAGCGCCAACGACTGGTACCCCAAGCTACTAAAAATTAGCGCCGCGATGGACCGGTGCGGACAACTCATGAACTAACCCCAATAGCTTTCCAAAAATGACTGATTATATATCTATATTTAAATTTATGAATGCAATGGCAATTCTTGGTTATGAGAGCTACATTTATTATTATTATTATAAAGTGATTATTTTATTTATTTATTTTTCACAAAAACTGTTCGCCGTTGCATGTTCTGTATTTCAAAAATTCAGAAACTAAAAGTAAAAAAAACCTTTTTAAAACTTCCAGAGAACGCTACTGATGGCAGATAAGTAAATTTCATTTAATTCATTAAATTCAATAAATTCATTAAATTTCAAAATCGACTAAATCAATAAATTAATTAATTTATTGATTTAGTCGATTTTATGAAGTAATTACATTTAATCATGTAATTAATAATGCGCATCTTGCCGATGTAATTAAAATACAGGCTGCATTAAATGCCAAAATCTATCTTCTACCACGTGTAAACTTTAGCCACTATTTAATTGTTACCTGAGTGAATCAATTAAATTAATAAATTACTTGAATGTAAAACTTAAAAACAACCAGAAGCGTTCTGTGTTAAAACGGTTTGGCTAGAAAGAAGTATTACTATACAAAGTATAAAAATGGCCTATACCGAATTATGCAATGACGTCACACGTCATTCATAAAAACGTCAGGATATAACCTACGAATGCGTTTGGTTTGTTTACATCAAATTGAATCACCTCATAAATGTTTAACATCTTGGGCAACAATCAATTCGGACCGATGACCATAAAACTTCTGCGGTTTCCTAACCCTTAATTTCCATTACAGATTTTTTATGCCGTTTACATTGAACTAAATTGAAATTTATATTATTCACCATTTGTCCAATATTGATCCAATCGTCGGATGAGAAGGAAGCTTCCTTGTAGTGCTTAACTTTAGGTTTGACAACAACTCCCTCTACTGGTGATATAAGCACACCAAGCTGTGATTTTATCAACTCGTTCGTCGATATTCTATAAGATATGTATCGCTTTTGCTTAGTCATATCTAGGTACTGCCTGACATAGAGCTGAGCGTTATCAGTCACTGATCTAGACGGCAGGTCCGTGGCGAAGGCGTACTGATCTGAGTCAATGAAGACTTTAGTTATAGATGAGGATTTGTTGTGGTGTGGTGAGTGCATTATTAATGCTGGTTTCTTTTTACTTTCATCAGCCATTGCCTTGAAATATAAAATTAAACAACAAAATAATAATAATTAATCAATCGACAAAACATTATATGTTCGGTTTGTTGATAACAAACCGAGTTTTTAGCTAATATTTATAATATTAGCTAAAAACTAATAATAATGACACGGATGCGTAATGGAGTTTTTCATGCTACGTATGTATAACAGTTTTTATGCTTTAAAAGCCTACAGGTATATATATATATATATATATATATATATATATATATATATATATATATATATATATATATATATATATATATATATATAGAGCCTGAGGAATATCAAAAGCCAGTTTTTTAGTAGGCCTTAAAGTACACTATTACCTAATTGTAATTCCTTTTACAAGCAAAGTGAGTTAAATACAATAATGTTAATTTCAGTCTAATTAAATTTCACTAAGTATAAACTTAATTTAATTTATTATAGTTGTCACTGTCAATATCAATAAATATACTATAAACATAATAATAATAATTATAAAAAATCAGCTGATTTCAGAAATTAATTTCCGAAGAAAATGGAGCTGATTTCTCCATCGCTCTAAAAAGCGATGCGGCCTTTTAGTTAAAAAGGCCGCATTAAATTGATGTTAGTAATAATTATGGCGTGAAAATATTAGAAATATTCCGTCACAAGTTAAGCCTTTTTGGAAATTTAGAAAAGACTGATATGGTACTTTTTATGACACATTTCATTGACTCTTCTGTTTTAATTTTTCAGAAAGTAACACACATGTAAAAATTCAATAACAAAAAAGTAAATCAAATAACAGAAAGTAAATGATAATTATTTTACATGGTTAATATAACCATACCTTAATATAACCATACTTAATATAACATTAAGTACAATATACACTTATAGTTATAAAATTCTGGCGCGGTGGTCCGCATGTCGGGCGAATTTCCTTTGATGCGTGTTTCCGTGCTTTTTATATAAGTTTACAACTACTAAATAAATAATTCCGGCGCGGTGGTCCGCTGTCGGGCGAATTTCATTTAGAATACGTGTTTCCGTGCTAAACAACCATTTTCTTGCTTATGCAAGAACCATGCCCATTGCGTGGTTCTAGAACCTAAGCAGTTACTCAATTGTCAAGCACTGCTCGTAACTCATTTTGTCTGTATTTTCCAAAGGAAATGCGCATAACTATCCAGTTGGTTGCACAAAACTATGCCTCTAAAATTAGAAGTACGCTCTATTATTTGCACTAGTTTAAAGCTTAGTTACTTATCTTTAAGCTTAGTCAGTTATCTTTAAAGGTTTTAGCGCATTTCCTTTGGAAAATACAGACAAAATGAGTTACGAGCAGTGCTTGACAATTGAGTAACTGCTTAGGTTCTAGAACCACGCAATGGGCATGGTTCTTGCATAAGCAAGAAAATGGTTGTTTAGCACGGAAACACGTATTCTAAATGAAATTCGCCCGACAGCGGACCACCGCGCCGGAATTATTTATTTAGTAGTTGTAAACTTATATAAAAAGCACGGAAACACGCATCAAAGGAAATTCGCCCGACATGCGGACCACCGCGCCAGAATTATTTTCTAGTTGTAAACTTATATTAGGTAAAAAAACGATAAAAAATGATCGACCCTTCCAGGATGTGAACCCAGGTACCCTGAGTTTGAGTGGTTGTATTGACTCCGGACCACTGGCATTCGGCTCATAGGCCCAAAAAACATTGAAAACGACACCCTACTCGAAATTTAATTTTCAACGACCGTAATTTTGGTTTTCTATTTTTTGTGGGTTTTTTCGACTTTTTGGTAACTTAAAGTGGTCGTATCGACTTCGGACTGGTTTCATTCGATTCCGCGCCCAAAATTACATTGAAAACGACACCCTACTCAAAATTTATTTTTTATCGACCTAAATTTTGTTTTTCGGGAATTTAGAATGGTTTTTTCGATTTTTAGGACACTTAGAGTGGTCGTATCGACTTCGGACCGGTTTCATTCGATTCAGCGTCTCAAAAAACATAAATATTGACCTTTTTTTGCGGCAAAAAATATTAACCCTGAAATTTGCCGATTTTTTGAAAATTTCGCTGACTCAGCAAACCGGGTTAATGACGTCACAAAAACCTGGTTTTCATAGGGTTCGTGTCCTCCCAAAGGTTGATTTTTGTACCAAGTTTGGTTAAAAAATATTAATCCGTTCGAAAGATAGAGTGTTTACAAGAAAGTGTCTAGAAAATACATATATATATATATATATATATATATATATATATATATATTATATATAATATATATATATATATATATATATATATATATATATATATATATATATATAGCTACTATATATATATATAAAGTTTCAAAAAAAGTATTTTTTTCGTCATAAGGGACCTCTGAAACGGATTTGTGTCGTGGTCCGAGGTTCGAATTCCGCCATGACGCCTATCCCATTAGGCGAATTTTCAAAGGAAATTCGCTAAAAAGGTCAAATTCTTACACATGAAAAAACGAGTTAAGGCTTTAAATAAAATTGTTTAAAATTTGGCATTTGAATTGTACTTGACTAACATTATATGTTTCTTATGTATATTGAAGATATTATCTTCTATATCAGGGTTTGTTTCAAGGGAAGTTCAGGGGGTATAACCCCCCCGGAGCAACCAGGATACGCCCCCCCGGCAGGACAAATTTAATGAAACCCTCCTCTGGGGGTGAAAAAATAGCCCCTTAATATAAAAAGTGCGTCTTTTGCCAAGAAAAATGTTGTTGAGATCAAAAATTTTTATTTATCATTATTATTTTGAAAACTATTACCCAATATGACAATTGTGTCACTGCTTTTGGTAACATTATAAATTTAAGTTAAAGGATAATGTAGTATTGCTTGTAGTAGAAAATTGATATTATTATCATTATATTTGAGTAATTTTTCATCACGCTATTGTTTGACATGTATAATTTATTTTAGTTTAAAATTGTGTTTACACAATGTTGTAAACACTGGGTTGTAGCAATGGGTGCTAAATAAAATTTAGCACCCATAAAGCCATGTATAAGACTAACAAATGTGCCAAGTTTCATCTCATTATCAGCATTAGTTTAATTGCTATCAAATGATTTCTGTACGTTTTTCAAAAAAATGTTAAAAATCGTAAAATAATCCAATTAAGTTGAAATTCTGTACAAGTGTAATCCTTTACGCTATAAATAAGTACAGAAAGTTTCGTTGCAATACGAAAAGTATAATCATTGATTTTTGTTGGATCATAAAAGTTATGTAGCATTGAGCGTAGTCAGTGCTGTATAAGTGACCGCTGAGAACAAAACGGATGTATTTACTATCTCAGGACGGGTGAAGCGAGTCTGAAGACGTGTCGCGCTATAAATTTGGCGAACTATATCTTCTGAGGACGAGCGAAGTGAGTCTAAAGTAGGGAGGATGAGCGTAGCAAATCCGATGTGATGACGATAAGTTTCGAGGTACTCCGTCCCTGATTTTTTTAGTTTTTAATAAAAACGTGTACGTGTGAGTATTTATGCACAACCCCTTATTTGTATACCGTGAGTATACAGGTAAGTTTAAAGATTACAGAATTGTAGAGGGGACTGAGAACGGTTCTAACAGCTAGTTATACCGCGATCAACCTTTAGTATGTGGGCAACCGAGTCATCTATGTATGTCGTTCATTAGTATAGAAACCTTAAAATATTCACTAATCCTTTTAATTGATATTGAGAACAAAACGAGAGGTACCATTAAATCTATTTTTTTAAAGTGATGTTAATTATAATACAAAATATTTGTTTTTGATTTATATATACAACTGGTGTTAAAGAGACTATGAAAGTTAAGTCTCTTAAGTAAGCGAATAAATGGTACAAGACTACAAAGTGTAAGCTCCTACTCCGATCTGGCTTCCTGCTCCGTTTCTTTCCTTTTCAACTTTTTCATTACCATATTTAGTCATTTTAAATTTCCCACAAAAAAACTTAAAAAGGACGACCAAACAGATCAAAAGAAAAAGAAAGAAATAAAAAATTTTAGTTAAAAAATAAATCATTTTAAACTTTAGTTTAAACCTTTAAAAACTATGAAAAGAATACAGTTCTTTTAAGCCCTAAGAACCTATCTATCTTATTGGTATCTATAAGATACCAATATAAGGTATCTATCTATAAGGTATCTAAGGCATAGAGATGTATACTAGAGGGGGCATAGCCTATCTTAATACATTGAGAGGCCTAAAACATTTTTAGTGGGGCTCTCAGGGTCTCTGTGTAACCTCATTGAAACCTCCTCCAAGAGAAAGTTATGGTTATAATTAATCAATTGTTTTCGGCTTCCCGCAGATTGTTTGTGTTGTGATGTGTTGTGAACATTCTACTATATAATTTACTGTTTTTTTGTTCTGTTTATTTGATGATAATGATAATCGAATATGGTCAGGTTACTTTTTCGATGTTTCAAAATTCAACCAATAGGGCCCCTCTAGTAATATATCTCTATGATCTAAGGTATCTATAAGATAACCTATCTATAGAATTGGTCTGGAGAATGTCATCATTTACATCACTAGAATTCGAATGCACCAATCTGTGTATACTAATTCTAAAACGTATTAGACGTAACAGACTAACTGTAACGACGATGTAGAAAATTGTGAATTTCGAGAAAAATGGTTAATTCGATCGCTAATTCGTATTATAAGTAGTTAAATTGGTATCTGAAGTTATACCAATAAATTTTAGAGCACAGATAGGCTCCTAAATCCCCCCTCCCCAGTATTCACTAAATCTTAGACACATCTTTGTTTGGCAATACTGTGGACATGAACTATACAGAGCATGATTAAATTATTAATTTTAGATCAAAATCTTTTTATTCTATCCGCATAGCCGAGCAGCCTGCCTCCGTACGAGCACCAGTCTTGATCCATACTTGTGTATTTCGATTACTAAAATACACAAGTGTGGACTCTATGTCCTCGCATCAGTGGCAAGCCGCTTAGAGCTAGGCGTGTTTAAATAAATAATTTGATTTAGTAGAGATTTTATTCAAAATAGAGTTTATTAAAATTTAATAGTTTTAATAGAGTTTATTTCTTCATCAGTTTATAACTTCATTGCAAGTCAGTTCAGAGTACTACTGAATTGACTATCAGCAGCTTGAATAACCAATTATTTTTTGGCAATCGTTTTCATAATATCTAATTGCCGAAGTATGTTTTTCTACGATAACTTTTGAATTTCAAATTAGAGCATACGATAATAAAATATAGCCTACCATCCCTGACAGTCATTTCAAAGTCATTCGAAATGCCGCTGTCCTTTCGGGTTGGCTGCGACCCGAGTAGATTTCTTCTGGAATATTCCTAACACCGAAATAGATAAAAGAACATGTTTTATTGTTTTTACGATTTGACTCATAAAAAGCGTTAAGCTAAACCCGCTATACATAGACAAGACACCCCCCCTCCCTCCAGAATATAATCCAGCGTATACCTCTGAGTCTAACGTGCATAACAATTTATTTTTGTACTCATTAGCAATGATAAAGCAATGATTCACAATTCTTGTCATAACTTCATTGCAAAACCTTATAATTATTCTAATAATATATAATCAAATTGCGTTACAGAATAACTTTAACCTCAACATGGGTACAAACAATTTTAAACAGAGGTGATATAAATTTGTCTATATCTAACAGCATGCTTCGACGAGGTAGCAAACTGCATACTCACCAGGTGATAGCCTCTAAAGCAAACTGTAATAATTAAGGAAAGAAAATACCAGCATCGGGTCGCCTTCGAATGATAAAGCAGTACAGGTTAATAGAAAATATATACTTACTTAGGTATTGAAACTCCATTAATCTCCATCATAAATCCAAGAAAACTCTGATTGGAAAGTCATAAGCCATCAGTTTCATTTTAACATTAACGCTAACACAAAAAATTGAGAGTAGAACAATCTCGAAAGCAATGTCCAGTTAAATCCATACCAGCATTACTTCACATTTATAAAATTACAGGATGACCAACTTACATCATTTTTTAAAAAAAACTATTCATAGATTTGCATAATATTTTTGAAATTATTGAAGTTTATAAATATATACATTGTTTATTTTGCATTTTAAAAGAATCACCATAAAAAGTGTATTATTTAATTTTAATTAGGGTAAAATTTTAATATGACGCGTCGATTTTGCTTTAAAATTTAGGATGACAAGCATTCTATCGCTAATCTTAGCATTCATTTCAGGGTTCCCCCTAACCTAATTAGCAACATTTTTAAACATAGAGATAGTTTTGCTTCGTTTATAAAGTTTGAAGTAGGCTAATAATTCTTTCAGTGACGATATATAATTCACAAGGTAAGAATTTTGTTGTATTTATTAAAACAAATTATAAGAAAATATCAAATAAAATTAGTAAGTAAAGTTAAATAGTGACAGTGATTAGGGAAAGGTGAGATTACCTAGCAAGTAGGCCCTTTTTGCTAACTCCCATATATAGAAAATAGTGTTCTACTTTATGAGTCCCAGTTTAGGCATTTAGCGCCTAATCCAAACATCATTTTATACAAAATATATCATAATATTAATAATTTAGGACCCTCAATAATAATTGAGGCTCCTAAATTTTGCCTAAAGGCAGGTTCATTTAGGGTTAGTGTTGTTTTAAGAATACCTGACATCCCACAGGCTTGGAAACACCGGCTTTACGTCCCTTTAGAATTTTTACGCCACGTAAAAGAATTTTCATCCCTTGTTTGAAAATTTTGAGGCCTTGACAGCGATTGAATCCCGACTGTCTGGGTGGCAGACTTATTTATCATGATTGGGGTTGGACTCAAGGATAGACTCCATTTGCACTGTGACTGGAAGTCTATTATTACAATAGACGTAAGTGTAACAACCAGGATCCCCAAGTAAAATATTTAACTTTATATTATTTCATTGACTGCATCTCCCAAAAAATAGTAAATGCAACATGGCAGTAGACTTAAGAAATTAATTATTACCTTGCTTCTCGTAAATAAAGAAATTTCTGCAACAATCAAATCTCATTTTACAGCCTAGCAACATACTGTATTATGTTACTGCATAAATTAAAATAATATAATGCAAAATTCTACTGGTCACTGCATTTGTATAAACCTTTTGATGTCATTTTTGGCAAAGGGGCGTTCGCTATAACACCTCCTCTGACTCCTGATTGACATCAAAATACTTCAATGAGTTGTCATCAAATTAGAGTCATCCCTGATTTCTTGAGGGAGTTATTTAGTAAGTAGAAGTTAACAGTAAAATCATCATATTAAGTAAAGTAATTGCTCTAATTTAGAGAAAGAATGTGCCAGTATTGCTGTAATGGCAAGGTTTGCTTTGGGACTGTGGCGCTGAATACCAACAGTCTAAATTTTCTCTGGAAGTCATTTGATCTTTGCTTGGCACCTAACTATTTTCTTCATGATTCAGTAATAGTAATATCCACTTGTATGTATTTCAATTTGATTAAAGGATGGAAAAACTATTTTGAATAGAACCTTCAACTTATGCCTCCCATCCACCACCTACAACTGTTGGCCAGGCCAGGTTATATAAGAATGATTCTTAAGAATCAATCATAGGCAAAAAATTGATACAACATGTCTGCAAACATTAATAGTAAGTCTCCTAATTCCTATAAATCTAAAATACGTTTACTACTTACTAATACGTATATAATTACCAATCCCTTAATGTTGTAGTCTGAAGAAGGAGTTTTTCTTACGTAAAATACATCAATAGGGTTCCTCAGCACTTTTCCTTAAGATATTGCTACGATATTTTTGAGCATTTCGGACATACTTTACTTTTCTTTAGAATATAAAAATACCTGAATTATTTATACCGTGTCTTTGGACTTGCTTTGCATGCCCTCAGGCAGAAATTAAATCTTTTTATCCCCAGTGGTCACCCATCCAAGTACTGACCTTTCGTAATGCTGCTTAACTTTTGTGATCCAACAAAAAACCAGAGATATTAAAATACTAGTCATATTGGACTGAACTTAGCACACTCACTTGGTACATAAAAGGATAACACTTAAGACATTTAATACTTTAGAAAAACAAATAATCAATTTCCATTTCTTCTTGATGGATCATTAAAAAAATTTGGGTGCAGGGTATCTTGGAACTTTTGTCGCACCTTATCAGATTTACTATCCTCATCTTCACCATTTTTGACTCTTTATCATTCGAATCCAGAGTGGACAATGTGCGATAAATTTAGGGCATCTTTGGTTTCAATTCGTTCTTCCTTACACGAGAAAAAAAAGTTTCAATCCCAGTGGTCACCCATCCACCTACTGACCACACTAGAAGCTTCTTATTAAAAGAAATCCCACAAAACCATACACTGCCCTTATTGAAATGAAACTTTGAACACTTGTGTATTATTATAAAAAATACACTCGTGCCAAATTTCATAGGTCTGATTTCACTGTGAGTCGTAGTTATGATAATATGGTAAAATTTGGCACATTTGCTTATCTTATATAGTAATATGACATGTGTGCAAAATTTGTAGACCAATTTAACAATTTTTTTGAGTTTTTCATTTTTTAAACGTTTGCTGAGTAATGGTGTCACAACTAGAGTTAATAATTGATTTTTGCACAAAGTATTAACACCCTGACATAACCATGGTAGGAGCTACGATGATGACAGAGACACACACACATACAGGTAGACAACTTTGTATAGCCAGGATAATTCAGGAGGAAATCCGTTTCAGATTTTTAGTGCTAACACAATACTTTTCCATTATACCTATGGTATAAATTAAGAAAAGTAATAAATAATGTTTTTCTTTCACTTAGCAAGATTCAAAAGAATTTTTGAATCACTTCCCACTTATATTTAAAGTAGTGTAAACTTAAAAAAGTTTTTGTGACTTAATTTATAACTTTCCTATAACTACAACCCTATTTACACTAATGGCGTCCTTAGTGCAATTGGTTGGTTGGTCTGATTAGTACCTGAGTGGTCCGTCTTCAGGTTCATTTCTGGTTTAAAAAATACAACAAATTTTATTTCACATAAATTTAGAGAGAAGAGTAAAGCAGACTTTATTAGATTCATCTCTAATAATTTATAGGAGGTACTTTTAGACCAATTTGTTCTAGATAAAAGAAAATCAAGGTAAAATCAATATAAAAATTCAACTATTTCTTAAATTTAAATTAAATTATTTATTATTATTTATAAAGAGTCTAATAAGTAAATTTTTATTTCTTGTGTCATTTGAATTCGATTAAAAGATCAACAAAAGTATAACTAAACATTTGGCTACATAACCAGAGCCAAACTTATCAGCTGAACATTTTATTTTAACAATTTTGGCAAATTTTGTATAAATTTAACATTGAAACGAATTTTTGAAATTTTAATAAAAAATATTTCCAAATAAAGTGGTAGTTTTTACATTTATTTTTACTAAACTCATTAACATGATACAGTTTATTTAAATAATAATTCATTAATTAAATTTATTTATTTATTTATAATTAATATTTATTTTTATAAAGAAACAAATAAATTAATAACAACAGAGAAATAAAAATATTTATTTTATTTCTAATTTTATATAATTTTCAAATTCTTATTTGGTATTGCTATTATGATTATTTTACAAAATGTTTAAAAATTAAGTTAATGAAAAATGACATTATTCGGCATAACTGAAAATTATTTTTAGTAACAGTAATTGAAAATTAAGCCACAATGGACTTACCCATTGTGGTTTATGTGTCATGCTTAATTGTCAGAAATAATGCAACAATGTAACTAGGGGGTGTAAGTCGACCTCCTAGGTTGATAAATCAAGTTCTAGATTGGAATAAGTAATTCCAATCTATTTTGATCAGATATATTCTTTCTTAATCAGCCAAGCCAAAGGCACTTTTCAATTTAATTATAAATTGAAAAGTTGTTCTATAAATTAACTCCTAACCTTTATATACACCTTATATTAATCAGATAGTTCAAACTAACTTGGCCCTAAATTCATTGCAGCCAATCAAATTTAAACTATTTAAATTGAATCTAAAATCAATCAGCAGTGAAGGAAAGTAAAATAAAACATTATATATGTTTCGGTATATATATATATATATATATATATATATATATATATATATATAATATATATATATATATATATATATTTATGACCAAAATATGTTTCCGACCTATTAATCAAATTTAAAAAAATCCACTAAAAACTGTTCAATGAGATCATAACAACCATAATAACAAAAACCAGATAAGAAAATAAAAACATTTCGATCTATCATGCTACCCACGGAAAAAATAAGAATAAAAACTTTAATAATAATGAAAAATAAAAAGTAGCAGCACAATGCAATCAATGGTAGAAATCAATAATTGATATAAAAATATTTTTTAGTTTAGAGTTTACTTTAAAAATCGAATTGTCATACATTGTATTAAAAAAAGAAAAACATTCAAAAATAAAATAAAGGGAAAGATAATTGTTTATTTAGTTTATTAAAGGGTTCACTGCATTCATGGTACTTTGTTTAGTGAACAAAATTACATCAAGTCCTTGAAATTATATCGTAGACCACATGTAGATAAAATGTTTAAAATTGGTAAGAAGACAATACCACAATGCTGCAAATAGTTGATTTAATCGTTTATGCTCCTTAAAAAATCAAGCTATCACAGTGTTATTATTTTGTTTACTTGCCGAACATTTCATCTACATGTGCTTTCAGAGATATTTATAAGTTTATTTTTCTTTCATAATTTGCAACAAACATAAAAATAAACAAAAATGACAGGCAGACTTTATATTAAACAACATGCCTTCTTTTTATAAAAAATTAAAATTGTTTTTCTAAACTGTTAGCTTATTATTTGAACAAGGGATAATTTAAAAAAAAATATAATTCTAAATACTGTGGTCTCTAACCTTTTAATGTTTTAAAATTTAAAAAAAAATATAAAATCAATAAAAAAATAATAAAATGTATTATATCAGTTTATTTTACCATGGTTATACTATTAAACTACTACACAATAAAATCAATTAGAGGGGAAAAATTAATTAGTTACTAAACACTGAAAAAACCTTTTGAAAGTCTAAGGTATTGAAGAGTTAGAGCCCTTGATTTGGTTACTACAATTTTTGACCAGGTTTAGAAAGAGTATATTAAATAATAAATAATAATTTATATTTTTATATCTAGCTTAGAAGTAAAAAAAAATATTATAATTATTTATATTTTACATAATTATCTTATAAGTTGACAAAGAACTGAAAAAATTAATAACTGTGAACAGACAGATGTCATTAAATAATACGGGCCTTTGGCCCGTAGCCGCTACGCGGCCTCGCGCT
Source organism: Microvelia longipes (assembly GCA_018340805.1). NCBI lineage: Eukaryota > Metazoa > Arthropoda > Insecta > Hemiptera > Veliidae > Microvelia > Microvelia longipes. The sequence continues at coordinate 52,874,490 of JACMZG010001911.1, read as the reverse complement.
TCGCGCCTCGTCCGCTCCACGGCGTCGGCCCGCCGGGCCGCTTCGCGGCCCGGGGCCTCCCTGTGGCCGCTTCGCGGCCCGGGGGCCTCCCTGTGGCCGCTTCGCGGTCACATTGTTGTTGGTTTGTATTATGTGTTGTTCTTGTTACATGGCATTTTGCCATGTATCTAGCGAATTTTCACAGCCTTTCCACACAGGCCCGCTTCGCGGGCCTGAGAGGCTTTCTCGCAAATTTGATTTTGCTAATTGAGATTTTATTCATACTCTATAATTAATAGTATGCTATAATATTAAAATTAAGAAGTATTATTGTGCCGGCAATCGCGCAACAATCGTCACGGAATTCATTCTAGCTACACAAATTTAAAGTCAGACAGCTTTAACTTTCACAGAGTTTTATTGGTATAAGTATCGATACGAAGAAGGAACAACCGTAACATAAAACGTCCCGTTTTCGCGAACAATAATCGAACAAGAACCTGTAAAAAACCCTTTTGAACCTTGGTTAGAACCCGTAAAAGAATATTTTACCGTCTAAACTAATAAATTGTTCGATTGAAACGAATCGAAAAACTAGAATAAAATACGTCAAACATAATTCTTCCCTGACAGTGTTGTCCAAATCAAAAACATTAAAAAAACAAAACAAATAGAGATAAAAATAAACCTAGCGGCGGCCGGGACAATTATAAACAAAAATATATTCATGATTTTAGTTTTTAAATAAAAATGCCGTTTCCGTCACTTAAGATTGCCTGACTGAGCTGAAACCGGTCGCAATCGTTTTAGAATGACTTCGACCATACAAAGACTACTTCGAGGTTCTTCCGCTTTACGGGCCTGCTTTGCTCGGCGTGGTTTAGTGGAAGCCATTTTTGTCCTGTCTCCCTGGGACAGTAGGCTTATCATGATGGAGCAAGAGGTAGAGGTCTCTCTTTTATACTATATCCTCACCCTCTAACACTACTGAACCCAACAGATATCGTACGAGTCTTTGACCTAGACGTATACATATATACAAGATTATATATATATGTATACCGATTGCGCCATTTGTGATGGTTCGATTGAGCTGAAATTGGTCTTAATCGATTCAGCTAGCCGTCTACTTAAACACGAAATACTTTGTTTTGAAGCCATTTTAAGTTTCAAAAAATTTTTTTTTCATGACGTCATAACTTTGGTTGATGACGTCATAATGTTTTTAAACAATAGGCCTCGTAACCTCCACAACATCTCGCGATTTGCAAAGTTTCGTTTCAATTTGAAACGCCTTCGAGAGTTATCGTTCGCCATACGAAAGGGTAGAAACTCTTACATACATATATATATATATATATATATACATATATATATATATATATATATTATATATATATATATATATATTATATATATATATATATACATATATATATATAAACTTTTTTCGGACATATATTTTTGTTATCAGGAAGCCAATAGGAACCGATTCCACTCACTCCCACCCTCAACTTCCGTCATCCGAACAACCTCATAAGCGTCATTTTCATTATGAAAATTCGCTAAAAACAATAAAGTTTTTTTATACTGCTTGCAATTGGAGTCAATTACAACTATTACTTGGGGCCAATGAATGGGTATCACTAAAAATACATAAATTTAAAAAGATAAATGAATAAAAATAAATTGTGATATTTACTGAATTTAAGCTAGAGTTTGGACTTGATGAAGCCAGTGTTCACATTTTCTTCAGTTTTTTTATTTCTTGACCAGACCCTAGAAATGAACGTTTTACACCCTTCCACCATTACAGCTGTTAAGCGTGAAGTGTGATATTTCAAATAAAGCTAAAATAAGTCAGCTGAAAATATTTCTAAAAACTAGAAAAATATACACTGAGTATATAAATTCATACCAGTAACAGAAGAATAAGTAGTTTGCAATGAACTAAAAGTTCACAACATGGTGCAAAGGTACTCCAGGATTTGTACAGTCAGTGTTTAAAATAAAATTATGACTAGTCAAGTTTGTTTAAATTATTCAGTTTCATGTGTTACTAGACATTGGACAAAAATCCATACAAATAAATTGTGACAGTGAAGTAAAACTGACTTCAGTTACATTTACCTCTGATATTTAATGACCTTCAATATATAATCACCAAATTATTGTATGATAAAGTACAAAAATACCATAAATGCAATGAAAGTTAACAATGATTTAACTAAACTTGATTTATATGATCTATATTAATTTATTTTGTTGATCAATAAATTAACATTTAATATTGGTAACTGGACTTGAATTAAGCTAATAATGTTATCAAAAAATAAATAAAGATTTAGAAAAATACAGAACTTAACAACTTTTTGACATTTCCAAGTAAAAAAGCATTGCAGAAATAATGAGATTACAAATTTGAGATAATTCAAGCAAATATCTACACAATCGTGTGATTCTTTTCGTCCACAAATGGAAAAAGATAATATTAGGATTCACTTAAACTACAGCTTAAACGTTAAGTCCATTTCTCCAAATCTTTATTTTCTCATCTATTGTTTATTTAACATGAGTATTACACAAAAAATAGATAAAAAGAAAAAGACAGTCGTTGCGTTGTATTATATAAGTTTAAAACATTTTTTTTTTCAAATCACACTATAATTTTACAAATTACAATTTTTCCCCTAAACCCATTTAAAAAAATATAAAAAGAAAAATGACTTAGAAAAAAAAGTTATTTTTGATGTTGAGACAGATCATTTTTTTAAGTGAAAAATAAGTAAAAAATAAACAATTATAAAATAAATTGTTGACCTAGTAAACTCTTAAAAATAATGATGATTAAAAATAATAATAAAAGGCTATATAAGGAAACTCTAGGTTGAATTGATTTTAAGAATAGAGACAATTGGTTTAAACAAAAAGAGATGTATGTGAGAAATAAATATTTTCATGTACATATTTATAAATGCAAATAACTAACATTGAAAATTCAAGATTCTATGGCAACTTGGCAAGTTTGGTCAGAGACAACAAAACAGAGAGGATATAAATATGTGGAGATATATAATATTTAAAGCTTTATAACACAATAGGGATAACTCTTGTGGGAAACACCTTAGGAGGTCATGGCAACCATTACACTCAACGTCCTATCTAAAGTTGGTGATGATTCATTTACAAAATAATCCATATATATAATAAGAGTGTAATCTGGGATGCAAACTCCAGACCTCCGTGGCGTCAAAGTTCAGTACAATAAACACAAGCGTTAAAACAACCTCTACCATAGAGGCTATCAATAGTAATAACAGAATAATAATATTTTAATAAATACTCTTTTGTTGTTCACTTAGATTTCATTTCCCATTACTTTCAAGAGATTAGATAGAATTGAATGGTTTAAATTCAAACACTCACAAATCATCATAATCTTGTTTAGCACCAGTATTAAGCAAATTTTTTTTATGCTGCATACACTCCTTTTTCTACCCTAGTAAATAAATTACCCAAAAATAAATGAAAATGTAGATCTTAGAGATGTGATGGGTTGTACTCCAAAAATAAATTTAGATTATAATTAAATTATTCTTGTCTCATTTTGGACTAACGGCCAAAATTTTCCTTAAAAATCACTATTTTCTCAGATAATTTGTATTGTAGTCACACAGTAGAAATCAACTACTTATTGCTTTCTCAACATTATAACCTCCCTCTCTATTTATAACCTATTATCTCTATTTTTTAAAAAACAAAATTAAATGTCTTGTTTGTTAATATAATCTGATAAGGGAATAAAGAGAAGAGGGACGGGAGGATTAAGCCGACGCTGTAGATGGTTTGGCGGGTGCTCGAGGTACAAATTCAGCTGCATCAGGGTTGAGTTTAGATTCTGATACTATTTGAGTTTTATCCTGTATGGTCATACCACCAATACGGGAGGTCACTTCATTGAAAGCTTGCGATGCGTCTTTTTCATCATCTAACATTGCCTAAAACACATAACAAATAAATAGTAAATTTACAAAAGTAGTGAAAAATATCCCAATTATGATCCTTCTCAAGTAAATCAAGATAAAAAACCGGGTACAGGGTACCTCGGAACTTTTCCTCAACACTTCAGCTGTATAATACATATACCGGCGGTATAAATGAGAAGAAATAAAAATTAAATTAAGTAATGAATGGAAATGGAGAATTTACAAATTTAAAAAATGAAGAGTTGAAGAATTTACAAATTCTACGCTCATCCTCTCTACTTCGGACTCGCCTAGCTCATTTTCAGAATATACAAGTTGTTAAATTTATTCTGCAACATCTATTCGGATTCTCTTCGCTCAACCTCAGATAGAAAATACATTCTTTCAGTCCCAGTGGTCATCCATTCGCGCTCGATGCTGCTTAACTGTTATGATCCAACAAAAATCATGGATATAATTTTCACATTGAAACAAAATTTTGTATACCTATTTATTGCGTAAAGGTAAACACTTGTACTGAATTTCAACTCAATTGGATTATTTACCGATTTTTAACAATTTTTCTATTTCATTTAAAAACAATTATACTAATGCCGATGATGAGATGAAACTTGGCACATATGTAAGTCTTATACAAGATAAGATAACTTATGAGTGGTTATAACCAGCAAAAGAAAATACGTCAAAAAAATGAGAATTCAATGAAATTAAAGATCATGAACTCTTTTACATAGTAGAATGCATAATTTGTCAGCATAGTTTTTATTTCTAATTTAAATTTATCAGATTCCTAGTTTCTTCCGGCAGCATGTTAAAAAAAATGTATACCTTAGACATTGTGCCCTACTCCTGATTTTTTTTAGTGGAGGTTAGGTATTACAATTTTATTTTTGTGTTACGTGTTATGACTATGAACCTGCTGGTGTTCATAGCTACATGGGTCCTAATTTCAATGCGATCGCAACATTTTTCGGTGTCTTATGTTTTTTATAAATATTTGCTGAGTCACTATTGCAAGTTAATGAAGTCATAAAAAATATTTTGCAAACAGCACAACTAAAACATAAAGACAGATCTTTGTTCAAAATTTCAACTCTCTAGCATAAATACAATGGGAACTTGTTTGATTCTTTGACTTTATGTGATTTTTAATATTTATCTATTAAATTTTATGTAGTTTTTTGTTTTATGTCTGGAGATGGTGTAAAAACCGAATTTTCTCTAATTTTTTTCTAAATTATTTGTGGAACTAAGGTCTATATTTTAACCTTTTCCCTATGGGGTTCAACACAAAGAATAATAGAACGTTAGAAGACTTATACAATAGACCATTTCCAAGTAAAACCCAAAAAATATCTTTTGAAAACTTATCTGTAAAAAAAATAGGAAAGGGGTAACTCGTAAAATTTCCTCGCTACTTTGGATTCGCTGCACTCATCCTCATGGCACAAAGATGAAAACAGACATACACACCATCAGACAGAAAACTAGGTTAAAACCACTTAAGATGTCTTAAAAACACAAGAAAGAGATAATTCAGGTGAAATCCTGATTTTCGATTTATAGCACAAACATAAATTTTCCTACACAAAAAAGAGGAAAAGTAAAGACATGAAACTCAAACTACAAACGTATGAGTTAGGTTGTTCAAACCTAACTCATTCTTAATTTTAATATGACTTTGATCAACCCCCTTTTAATAATGGAGAGAGTTGTCTGTCAATATGTGAGCCAGTGTGTTTATGCTAGAGACTTAAAACTAGGTATAAAAATCAATTATTGGGCCTAGTTAGGCTATCCAACAAATAATTTTGTTATGACATCATTAAATGTTGGTTAATAATGTTTTTTAATGTATAAAACACAGAAAATTTGAAATTTGGCCAATTTTTGAGGCTTAATATTATGGCTTTGGCTCAACCTAGCTTAATGAAATAGACCTCGTTTGACACTCTTTGGGCTTTACATAAGAACCAATATTTCTTGTTCTACTGCTGCTAATCTACTCTCGAGTTCGCATAATAAATTTAACCACAAAGAATGAAAATGCACTTTTCATTATTTTTTTAACAAGGAAGGTAATATTGAAAAAAAAAATTAAAATAATTTTTTGGTTACTAAGGTGACCATAACCAAGAAAAAAAATAATGTTCCAAATTTTACCTTTTGGAGTCAATGAATTATTGAAAATTTAATAATTCAATTGAAACTCAACTGAAAAAAGCTGATTTTAAAAATGCTGAAGAGTACCTTACAACCAAAATAAACAATATGTAACATATTGGGCACATAACTGCTTTGTATAGAGGTCATTTTAGGCCTAATTTGAAAAAAATCACCCCAGTCTCATTGGACGATAAATCGCCATGAAAAACATCAAAATAATGAAAACCTTAACTTTTAATAATTGATTGACTGTTAAATTCATTAAAATTAGTGAATTTAAATGCAGGAAAATAAAACACATCTTAAGTACTTTCTCCTACACTTATTTAGGGTGATAAACACTCTATGTTCAACTAACAAACACATTTTGTTCAGCCACGTGAAATAAATTTTGACTGTTTGAGTTTAAAAGTGAAACTTCAATTTTTGTGTCCCCCTCTATAACCTAGATCATGTTTTGAAGGTTCAAAAATTCATCAGCATGAAAGTAACAACAATACATTTAATTTAGCATGAATTATTAATTCACACTTTGTCCAAATCAATTACTAATTCAACACAATAAGAACTAAAATGTAAAATAAATAAAAAAGAAATTAGAAAAAGTATATTTCATAAATAAATTGTAACTTAAAAATAATAAATAAACTAACAACAAACAATGCTCTTACAAGAAGATTATATTTATAAATATCACAACATAGACAAAATGGAATTAACATTTTTTATAAGTTTAATGTTATAGCTTTTGTAAATGTATATTACATGATTTAGGCCCGTATTCAAAGACGTTTCCTAACATTTTCCTAACATTCTCCTAACTTTTTCCTTACATTTTCCTAACATTCTCCTAACTTTTTCCTAAAATTTTCCTATCGTGTTTTAAAAGTCATTTAGAGGCTTTGCATGATTTTATTTAGTAAGAACCTAAGGTAGTTATGTCAAAAAGTGATACCATTGTAAGTAACGTAATATATCACAAAATATCAATGTTATTAACTTATTACCTGGATTTACGACACACTTTGTCATAAACAACAATGTGGCCTTGCTTTGGCGAATGTTAAATATATTAGAAACTTTATTTACATATGTTTTCAGTAAACAGTAGAGTTAATACAAATACAATGTTCAATTATTGTAACAGCTTTCATAAATAAAGCAGTATCAAGCATTTCAAGTTTGAACGTGGACCAGGTTGTACGAATCCAAAGGTGTCTAAATGAAGACCTGTTAATCAGTGCAACACTGTTTTCATTTTGCTAAATCATTTACATAATTTTGTTTTTCGTATTTTGTCATCAAATTCATTTTAGTTTGAGTAAAATATTTTTGATATAATAATGGCTGAATTATTCACACCGGACCAACTGAATTTCCTCTTTGAATCGATAGCCCGCCACAAACAGACCATAGAAAATAAAAAATCTGATTGAGTTAAAAGAATTTCAGGGTAAACTCCCTAATAGTAAGGTAAGTGGATTAACAGAAACTTATATTATGTAAATTTATGTAGATAGTTATTAATACGACAAAGTGTGTCGTAAATCCAGGTATTAAGTTAATAACATTGATATTTTGCAATATATTACGCTATTTACGTGGTATCACTTTTTGACCTAACTACCTTAGGTTCTTACTAAAAAAAATCATGCGAAGCCTCTAAATGACTTTTAAAACACGGGAACGATCATTTAAATTTCGTGCCTTAAAAACATTTCCCTTACCTAAACCTAAGGTGAGTGTTAGGAGAATGTTAGGAAAAAGTTAGGTGTTAGGAGAATGTTAGGAAAAAGTTAGGAAAATGTTAGGAAAACGTCTTTGAATAAGGGCCTTAAAATTATTAAAATTAATCATTTCAAGGAAATTTTCCTTAACATTCGCAAGTATTTGGGCCTGCTAAATACCTTAAAATTTAAAAAAAGACATTATACTCCAAACGGTGTATAATGTGAAGTTTATTCACTAGTTTTTAGAGAGTAAAGAAGCACTTTTCTCCCAAGGTAATAAAAAGTGTTAACTATTATTGGGGTTAGAGCCAATTAAATCCATTTTTTTTGGAGAGGAGAGGTATTCTTTAAATTTATAAAGGGGACCAATCAATTTTTGTTACACTTTCTCGGGGGCGACACCCCAAAAATTTATGAGGGGGTCCAACTAAATTTGTTTTGTTGTTTGCTCAAAATCCGTTTCAGGTCAAAAGAAGTTGTTTGGGACAAATTTTTTTTTTTTTTTTTTATAGGGGCAGCACCACCAAAATTTATAAGGAAGGACCGACCCAAAAAATTAGAATAAAATACAACAAAACATATGAAAATAAGAATAATACTATCATTAAATGATATCAGCATCTGGAGATAAAATCTTGTATGCACCTACAGGGTAAACAACATACTAATAATGCAAATAATATACTGTTTTGAAGAGAAAGCTGTCAGTGTTTACATACTCAGGTAATTAATTGTCATTGTATGTTTTGTGATTGACCAATCTTTAAATTTTCAAAGGTTATATAATATAATTTAAAATTAAAACTATAGAATAATTTCAAGATATTTGGACAAAAATAATTCTGACATGGAGGTCTGCTGGCTGTGTCTGTCCATAAGAATCTGTTTTTTGCTTAAGTTACTAGTTTATGCTTTATAACTTGATAAAAATAATTACAACTAGTTACTAATTTATTTTTTCGGGAGTTTCAAAGAAAATGCACATATTATTTTATTGGTTTTACAAAGCTATGCTTATCCTTCTAAAATTGGCACTCCAATCCATTCTCATTAATAATGAAATAATAGAAGTCTTTCCACAAAATAAATCTTTATTGGCAAAGCGCTTTCTTTGCTTAGTCTTTTGACTAAGCAAAGATTAGATTCAATTTCCTTTGAAAACCCCACGAAAATTAGAGAAATGATTAGCAATGCTACAGCTCAACTTATAAAGCATATAAAGAAAACTTAAATGCCTGGCATTCAGAAGTCCTTGCCAGAATAATTTTATAGTTAAAAACTTAAAATAAAGGATAAAAAAATCAGGTACAGGGTACCTCATAACTTTTCCTCGTCACATCGGATTCACTATGCTCATCCTCCCAGCCTCAAACTCGTTTTGCACGTCCTCAGATCATACAAAATTCCATAATACATTGTAAATACATCCGTTTCAATCTCAGCAGTTACCCATTTAGCACTGACAATGCTCATTGCTGCTTTACTTTTATGATCCAACAAAAATCATGGATATACTTGTTGAATTAAACAAGATTTAGTGTACTTATTTATTATGTAGAGGTATATATTTGTACCAAACTTCAACTCAATTAGATTGTTTTCCGTTTTTTTTTACATTTCTTAAAAAACATAAACAAGACATTTGATAAAAATTGAACTAATGCTTATAATGAGATGAAAATTGGTTCCAATGTTAGTCTTATATATGGCTAAATGCGAGTCAAATCTCAATCAAATGTCCTCTTTTTTTGTGTTTTATGATTTTTCAAAACTTTTGATGATTCATTGATGTGGGTTAATGATGTCATAAAAATATGTTTTCCGAATAGCACAACTACAGCAGTAGACTGATTTTTGTACAAAGTTTCAACTCTCTAGCGTAAATACAATAGGAGCAACCATGATAACAGAAACACACACACAGAGACAGACAACTTTATGAAAACCACTCAGAAGCCCTTAAAAACACCTGTAACGGATAATTTCGGTGACATCCCAGTTTCAGATTTTTTCAAACACAATACTTTTCTTATTTACCTACGGTATAAATGAGGAAAAGTAAAAATGAGTGACCTCACCAAGACTCAAACCTGTTTACCCTAGCTCTAAGTACTTTGAGGGCTTGTATTAACTCTAGTCTGTTTTCATTAAAGCCACATTAACAATGAACCTATATACGTTTTCACAAGCAATGTAAGACCCTCCAAGGATATTTCATATCATGCAGAGAATCAAGCATGCAATGAATGATTACCTGTATACACTGTTCCATGAAAGCCTCTTCCTCTAGTTGTCTCATAACCTCCGCATCAAACTCCTCTTCCTTTTCCATCCACATAAACTCTGAAAAATCGTCTTCCTTTTCCTTACTCCCATTCACTGGTTCTTCTGGCTCCTTCTTAACCTTCTCACACACATAAATCTTCTTATTACTCTTATATGAACACACATAGTTTATAAACACGTTTTAATATGCACCCTTAATAAAAAGGTAACTGGAACTAATCACTCCTATATCAAAATTAAAACAACGTAGAAAAAAGTGGGCTGTCCCATAAACCTCCAGTTTGAGTCAATTTATACAGACAAACTACTTCAGACTTCAAATTCAGTTCATATATTCACCAACACCAACTTTTTACTATCTAGCTTAAGGCGAGGAAAAAGCATTGTAACAGCAAAAAATCCCCCTCACCTTGTCCTCAGAATATAAATATAACCTAATTCACTTTGCAATCTGACTTTGGACTCACTTTACTCATCTTTAAACAGTTAAAACCCCCATTCATTCCCAGCAGACCGCATTTGATGCTCCTTAGCACTACTGATCCAACAAAACTTTAAATGTACTCGCCATATTTGAATTAAAATGCGCAAAATTATTTATAGTATAATGCTGAATTTTATAGGATTATTTTTAATTTTTAAATACAGTCGGACCTCCTTATAACGAACTTCTATACAACGAAAGTCTCTATGTAACGAATTTTTTTACGTTCCCTAGAATTTTGTGTTTAAAAGTGTTTCTATTTAACGAAAAAAAATTCTATATAAGGAACAAAATTTCCAGAAATAAAGATAAAGACAAGACCCGCAAACTTTCAAGGAATTGACCAAAACGGCACTTCTGTTTTTCTGTAATTTCCCAGAACAATTATTTATTGATTCTTGCCCTGCCTTATCGAACTCTTTCTTTACAATTTTCTATGAAATTAGGATTAACACAGCATAGAACTAAAAATCTTTCAGTTTTAATTTGGTATTCGGTCTGACCAGTTCGTTTGTGAAACTTTTTATTTGTTTGTAAATCGAGTTTATTAAAATGTCAAAACGGAAATCGCTGTCCCTTTCTGAAAAAATCAATTTATTAAAAGATCCTGACGATGGAGTCAAAAACAAAGACTTGTCTCTGAAGTATAAAATCGCTCCTAGTTCTATATCAACAATTTTAAAAAATCGGGAATCTATACTTAGGTTATATGAAAGTGGCGATTTAAAAAAAAAGTTCTTGAGTATGCAACTATGAAGACATTGATGACGCAATTTTACAGTGGGTGACAATGTTAAGGGACAAAAATATGCCTGTGACAGGACCGCTAATAAAAGAAAAAGCTGCTGAATATGCAACTGCGAGGTTATTATTCATCCTATATATACATGAAAATATCATAAAATAGTACAGAGTTATTTATTTTTTCAATTTCTATACAACGAAATTTTTATATAACAAATTTTTTCACTTGAACCTTTAAGTTCGTTATATAGAGGTCAGACTGTATATATTTTATTCAGTAAAAATGTAACTAATGCTGATAATGGGATGCAACTTAGCCTATATTTTTGGTCTAATATAGGACTACATGCTTGCCAAATTTTATGAGAACACATATTCGTGTTTTAATGAAATTACAAGAAAAAATATTATCTTTAACTAGACCTACAGTTTAAATTTTGTACAAAGGTTCAAATTTTAAGAATGAACACATTGGGATATACGATGATAAGACATAAACACAGTTACTAACAGGCAACTGAGTAAAAACCACTAAGATGGTCTTAAAAACGAAACAGATTACATTGCGAACCTCCTACGGTGTAAATGAGAAAAAAGCCAAAAATCGGATACCCACATTTGAAACTTTCTTTAGAAATTAACGATTCATCCCAATAATTTGGGCTGAACCTGTGGCCAGGAAAATGTTGCCTCCTGAGGGCCACAGCAAGTAATTTATTCATCTAATGTTTAAATCAATACTAGACAGATCCTCAAATTATACACAATTTAGTGCCAAACTTAAGGAGAAAAAAGGAAGAAAAAGGCATTCATTCCCCTTCCCCCCTGTCATTCAAACAATCTCTGAAGTATCAATTTCAGATGAAATAAAGCTAAAATATATATCTAGATATAGTATCTACCTATAATTTCATTTTTGTAGCTAATTTTCAAACAGAAAATGATGCTTATAAGGGTGTTAGAGCAAACTGTAATTTATAATGAAATAAATAGGATTAGTAAGTAAGATATAAAAAACTAGAAGATGACTGATATGCTAACAATAGTTAGACATTTAAAAAAATCCCTTCGTAGCAAATAAGCGGCTATTTATTTTAGGGGATGATAAAAGGCTATTGTGTGAACTTCCATATTTAAATATTATTAAGCCGTTTAAATATTATTATTTACACTTAAGCTCAATTTATTCAAAGATATTACCTGTATACATTGTTCCATAAGGGCCTCTTCTTCTAGCTGTCTCATAACCTCAGCATCAAACTCCTCCTCATTCTCCATCCACAAATACTCAGAGAATTCATCTTCCTTGACGGGAGCGTCTTCCGTTGTACTCTGGTTTCCTGGCACTTTCATATTTATTTAGTAGGATTCTCCTTAAAATTAAATCTTAAAATATATTTTGAACTGCAAAAGAAGAAGCATTAATTGCTATTAATTTATGGAATTAAAGTATACATCCAAAATTATAACCTATAAGTAGTTCATGAAAAATGTGAATAATTTTGACTAATTTATTATCGATGCTTTCACCCAATCAGGTTATTCATAGCCTACTCACTTTTACTTTGGTTATGTCTAATCAAATGATTAGCTTTGGTTATAAATAAATTTAGTTAAAATGTTCTGAAACATCAACCTTAAAAGACTAAATAACAATATAAGTACACATTTTTCTTCAATAAAAATTGAATTGTTGTCAATAAAAAGGTAAACGAAGTTAAACAAAATATTTAAAACAAAACAGTATCACAGGGGCATTATTACAGACAAGGACCTAAACTAAACTGGTCATCATTACACCTTCCAGAGGTTCAAAGGTTGATTTAGAGAATTAAATTAAAAAAACATCCTGTCAACTCTGATTGTTTTTTGCTGACTAACAAAAATAAATTTATTCTAAATAATCTATAATATTGATTAGAATAAGTGCATTTTAATTTCATTATTTTATAATAGATATCTCTGCTTATTATATTCTTTTTTGAATAACATTTTACAAATGTGACAAACAAGGATTAAAATTTCATCAAAAACAATATCATTACACTCTGGCCAAATTTAAATATTTAAGTTATAGTACCCAAATAAAATTTAACTTATAAGGATAACACACTTTTTTCTGTTTGGTTCGACTAAAGTAATTGAGTGAAAAAACAATTAGCCTAGTCTGTGTACTAAGTGTCCTTTTTTTATTATTTTCACTATTTTCATAAACACATACATGGGTAGAGTACTAGGTTAGTTACCTAGAACACTACCGAGTGTGTAAATGTATGACCATTTACCAAAGTGTAAATGGTCTAGGATCCAATTCCAAAAACTTAAAAAAAAAATTAATCTAAATTATTTTAGGAACTGTTATGGCATATCACAAGTATACAAACAGGGCTTAGGTTATATTTCCTAGGAGGCATTTGGCAAACCAGTTAATTGCCTTCTGTTGAACTATATGATAAAACAATACATAAGAAACCTCATAAACACTCAGTTGAAGTTCCTTTAGTGAATTTATATTAATTGAAAAAAATAGGTACAGAGTACCTCGGAACAATTTTTCACCACATCAGATTCGCTGAGCTTATCCTGACTACTTGTGACTCTATACACTCATCCACACTACTTCTGACTCTATACACTCGTCCACACTACTTGTGACTCTATACACTCATCCACACCTACTTCTGACTCACATCTACTCACTATCATCCACACTACTTTTGACTCAGTACAATCATCCTCACTACTTCTGAGTCTATACACTCATCCTCACTACTTCTGACTCTATACACTCATCCTCACTACTTCTGAGTCCATACACTCATCCACACTACTTGTGACTCTATACACTCTTCACTCTACTTTTGACTCAGTACAATCATCCTCACTACTTCTGAGTCTATACACTCATTCACTCTACTTTTGACTCAGTACAATCATCCTCACTCCTTCTGAGTCTATACACTCATCCTCACTACTTGTGACTCTATACACTCATCCACACTACTTTTGACTCAGTCTGAGTCTATACACTCATCCTCACTACTTCTGACTCTATACACTCATCCACACTACTTGTGACTCTATACACTCATCCACACTACTTTTGACTCAGTACAATCATCCTCACTACTTCTGAGTCCATACACTCATCCACACTACTTGTGACTCTATACACTCATTCACTCTACTTTTGACTCAGTACAATTATCCTCACTACTTCTGAGTCTATACACTCATCCTCACTACTTCTGACTCTATACACTCATTCACTCTACTTTTGTACTCAGTTCAATCATCCTCACTACTTCTGAGTCTATACACTCATCCACACTACTTTTGACTCAGTACAATCATCCTCACTACTTCTGAGTCTATACACTCATCCACTCTACTTTTGACTCAGTACAATCATCCTCACTACTTCTGAGTCTATACACTCATCCACTCTACTTTTGACTCAGTACAATCATCCTCACTACTTCTGAGTCTATACACTCATCCACACTACTTGTGACTCTATACACTCATTATCTCTACTTTTGACTCAGTACAATCATCCTCACTACTTCTGAGTCTATACACTCATCCACACTACTTGTGACTCTATACACTCATCCTTCATGTCAATAACCGTGGAAGTCTACACAGTTTATTAATAGGATCTTAGTTATCATGGGTCAAATCTTTAATCTGAGGCAAATGAAAGTACTCTTGATTTATTGGAGAACGTAGCAATGAGCCAGCTATTTAAACTACAAAGTAGAAATGGTAGTGTGACTGGTAGTGATTTTTTTATCAGAACTCCAATAAGTGAATCGAACTACACAACTAATTAAATGAACAAGTGAATTTATATTAATTGAAAAAAAATAGGTACAGAGTACCTCGGAACAATTTTCTCACCACATCAGATTCACTGAGCTTATCCTGACTACTTCTGACTCTATACACTTATCCACACTACTTCTGAGTCTATACACTCATCCACACTACTTCTGACTCTATACACTCATCCACACTACTTTTGACTCAGTACAATCATCCTCACTACTTCTGAGTCTATACTTTTCATCCACACTACTTTTGACTCAGTACAATCATCCTCACTACTTCTGAGTCTATACACTCATCCACACTACTTGTGACTCTATACACTCATCCTTCATGTCAATAACCGTGGAAGTCTACACAGTTTACTAATAGGATCTTAGTTATCATGGGTCAAAGCCATAATCTGAGGCAAATGTACTCCAAGTACTCTTGGTTTATTGGAGAACGTAGCAATGAGCCAGCTATTTAAACTACAAAGTAGAAATGGTAGTGTGACTGGTTGTGATTTTTTTATCAGAACTCCAATAAGTAAATCCAACTACACAACTAATTAAAGACTTGGCTGTATCGAAAATCAAAAGATGTGAGAAAAATGATTCTATTGGTCCTTAGACCAAACCTATAAATCTAAGCAGAAGGTAAATAAATAAATTTATCGGGTTTTTGATAAATCTAAGTAAGGAATATGGATCTGATCCTTATTTACAGTAAACCCATATTTTGACAGGATATACCCAAACATCCCGTTTGCAACATCTGGTAGCAATATCTGTGAACGCGCATTAAAAGCAACATTTTAATATTAACACAATTTTAAACGTTTAAGTATTCTGCATTACGAAAAAGGCAAGACAAAAGTAAATCATAAAGTCTTAAATGATTTCAATAAGTGAAGAAGGTAACCAGCTGTGAAAAGGTTTATCAACATAATAACCTTATTTATTGACCTCTCACAAATTATTTATACAATTTTACATAAATAAAGTTAAACTAACACTTACAAGTAAAAGGTTAAATATATGGATAATAGTCTCACACTGTTAAATTTGGTTCTAAATGAAAAGTAGGTTGGCCAGAAGGTAACTGATATCAAATTTACACGTAAATAACAAGACAAATTACAATTACCTACACTACAGTGTATCGTCAAGTATAAAAATCCCCAAGGTCATATGCATTTTGGGGATCGACCAATCAGAGAAGCCGCTGCCAACCCCTCTCTTGAAAGAGAAAAAAAATCCCTACTCCCATAACCCCTGTAGGGAAATAACCTCTTCCCGGCATTCGTTCACTTCGTTTTTGGTTCTTCTAGTGTTTATTATTTCCCTTCACAATTCATTTTTTTCCACATTTGCATAATTCCTAAATAATAAAACTACACCAAAGAATTGTAGAAACATCGCCAAGAAAACACGGGTAACATAACCTGATTTGTTTACAAAGTTTTTTCCCCGCTGCCTTTTTGTAGGGATTTTTTTTTTTTGAGAATCGGTGGTGCTAAACTGAGCTGTCAATATTTTTAAGGTCGTCGATACACTGTAGATTGTTTATACACAGGATAAATACTGGATTTTATAGATTCAAATTATCAATTCATCTTAGTAGATAAATAAATAATGATAATATTTAAAAATCTAGAATTAATAAAGTGATAAGGAACGTATTTAGAGCAAACGGAATTGGGTAACCTAATCGACTTACAAACAATAATATTACAAATGATATTGCCTTTAAAATATCAGTTTTACTTACAGCTTCAATTTGTCTTAACTTTTTGAATTCGTGTCCAAATTAAAAGCAAAACTATATGAAATTTAAACAATTTATTATTTTTTAAACACGAAATCGAAACGACTTTTTAATGCCACGAGTAAAATGGAGACGAAACAACACAAATCGAACGGGAGTGTTGAAAAATTGAAAGTTTCGTAACCAATCTTGTTTTTATGAAACCCAGGTTCATTCTGACAACAACCTTTTTGTGTAAAGCGGGTTTGTAAATTAAATAATTATTAATCTTAAAGTACGAGTTTTAAATCGATTATACCATATTATAATATAATTTATCAAATATAAAACATACAGCATAAACGAATCTATTTCAATATGTCTTTTTTTAATTTGAGGATATATTTTAGGAAACGAAATTAATCCTTAAAATAAATCTCATTTTAGATTTTAAACAAATGTTTAGTTTATATTTTGCTGTTGGCTAGCCTGATTTTAGTTATTGAAAAATGGTTGATAAATTCAAGTCATTTTATTAGAATTATTCATTTTAAGTTTCTTTTGCATGTGGTTTCGATCTGTTTTAACATAAATTCTGTTGGTTTAATTTATGGAAATGAGGTATTACTAAGAAAATATTAACTTTTTGTATTTGAATGTATTTTTATAACAACGCAGGATTGTTTTAGAAAATAATATGCAGTAAAAGGCAAACGAAGAAAGCAAACACGTAAGCTCTAGACTGTATGATAGAGACCAAAGAGTTGTTTTCCAAATAATATGTATAATTTTTGATTAATTACACGTTTTTATGCATAAAATATTGGGTCAAATCTAGGCTTACTCCAGGTTTTATCTAATCAAAGAGACCAATACTAGAATTTTATTAGACTGTTTAAACATGAAATCGAGGAGGAATTTGTGTTGAACATAAGTCTGTCCTAATTAATACGTTGGTATGCTCTTATCTTAAATTACCTACTAGATTTTATTGCCCTGTCATAGATTACAAAGTAATAGGAAAGGTGGAAGGAAGAACAGGTCAGCAACTCTCAACCTCTACATTTATTTTTCTTCTTTTCACCTCTTTTATAAAAAAATATGCTTCTAGTTAGAAAAATTATAAATTTTTTATTTATAAAATAATGAAGGAAATAGCCTTTTTTAGAACCAAGGCTCTGGTCTGAATTAGGTTCCAATATTAAACTAAAATTTTGTAAAAAGTTACTAACCTATATTGGTATTGTTTGTTTAAGGACAATAATTAATTATACACTTATTTTATACGTAAAGTATAAAAAAAAGGTTTAAAAAAATAGAAAAAAAAAAAAAAAAAGCGCTGACTGGCGTCTGTCCAGGTAAACTAAAGTACACCTCCATACTGGGAAAACAGCAGAGTTATAGCACTGTTCCAAACGCCATATAGGAAAAGTATTCTGTTCATCTTAAACATCCGAAACCGAGATTTCATCATAATCATTAGTTTTATGCACTGTAATGAAGCTCTGATTGATTTGCATTAGTCTGTCTGAAAAAATCAGACTTAAGGTCTAGTTGTGCTGCCCTGAAGATAATATTTTAAGTCTCATAAAAAAAACAAGAGGCCTTCAGCCTTTGGCCGCTACGCCAAAGGCGCTGGGGCCACCTCGCGGCCGCCGTGCTTTACTTTGGCCATATGGTTGCTCTCCTATATAAGTTTGTCATATTAGAACTTTATATAAGTGGCATTCTGCCAAGATATAAACGAATTTTCAAATGTATTTATCAAAAAACGTTATTTGTTTAGATTATGTTATATATGCCAATCAATAACACCGAAACAAATACTGATAATTTAATGTAACTTCGTTTTTTTTTTGTTAAACATACACAGTAGTACATGAGGCAAAATTGAGTTTGATCTAAACGATTTTTAAAGATTTGTGATTTTTTGAAATATTTGTTGGGTCATTTTTGTGTGTTAATATTTCAAAAATACACATGTTTTAGACATATTTCAATATGTACTTATAAAAATATTTCAGAAATAATAAGGTTCGGAACGTTACCGAGTTTGATTTGGTACCAACTTTCATTTCGATCCGAGAAAACTTTCAAAAGTTATCGTGTCCTATAGAAACATCTTAAGAACAAAACTCTTGCACATACATACACACACACACACACACACACACATAATATATATATATATATATATATTATATATATATATATATATATTATATATATATATATATATATATATATATATATATATATATATATATATATATATATATGTGATATATGGTGAACACCACCAATTTGTAATGCAATCAAATAAACCGTACCCCATAAAATTATTATATTTTATTATATTATAGAATGTTTACAATACTAAACAAAATTTAATTTTATGTGAAAGGCTGACAACACTTGATCTAATATAACCTGAACACTCTCCTGAATGAGGTTACTATTAGATCACACAGAGTCCTTTAGAGCCCTTAAAAGATTATTCAAGCCTTTTAATGTATTGTGGTATTTAATGTATTCCTCTAATAATATATCTTTATAATATTTTAGTATTAAGGCTGTTTACAATTTTCAGGTTGTAATGTTGGCGACCCTGGACAAAGTAAAGAAATAAAATAATTATTTCCTTCAATAATCATTTAGAAGAACAGTGATGATGTTTTTCCATATGGAACTAATTATTTACTCATATGAATCACACACTGGTATTATTATATTTTCTTTAATTATTTTAATTTATATATGTATATACATACAAATATTTCAGCATTAATACGCTCTTAATTGTAATGTCTTAATCTTTGCAAATAATTCAAGTTTGGATGGATTTGATATAAGAATAAAATTATATGACCTATAATACGGATGAAAATTACATACGTGGCTATTAATTAAATTTTTAAATTTAGTAGCAAAAATGTCAGCTTCCTTTACAGAAACTTTATGTAATAAAAGGAACGTATCAATTCTTAGTCAATTCTTTAATATGATCAATGTAATTCTAGAATTTGTTTAAGGATAATAATTTTAAAATTACCTTTAAAGAAAAGCATTTATTCCTGAGATTAGCTCAGTAATTGAGGGATAAAGCAGTTCTTTTTGCTACATGGTAGTTTAGGGTTCATCAGCTCTGGTTCACTCGGTATCAGGAGTCTTAAATTCCTGGCCGGTTAGCCCTTCTTAAGTTTTACGTAGTTTGCTATGTTGAAGTCTTTTTTTTTGAGCGCCTGTAGCGACGAATTTATTTAAGCCGAATAAGTTAAGGGTTGAAAAGATACTGAGTTTTCGAAAATGACAATTAGTTACCAGGGCGTTATTCTGGATACGTAGGGTTCGATTCCGCGAGACGCCTCCAAGTGGCACTACTGAATTTGGCAATCAGGGTTAAAGAAGGGGTTTATGCGAGAAAAAATTGGGGTTGTGTTCGACATCTCCCTTTCTAATGGTTTTAGTGTTGTTATAGCTAGGGCGGTATGCCAGGTTTAAATTTCTTGATACTATAGTAATACACACGGTTATAATAAACTGACAGCGTTGGAAAATATTGTTGGGGAACCAAAAGAGGTTTCCGATACGAAATTGTTGGCGTGGTTTAACATCCAGGACTAACCTCATTGACTCCTTCGTATTATTTTCCTATGTTGTCAACTGATTATAACCGTGTGTATTACTATTGAGGTACTGATGAGATTGGCGAACCTTAAAATGGGAGGCTTATTAAGACTTACTAGTCCAGTTGACTAGCACCCTGGCTAGTCAATTAGCCATGACCCCAACCTCATAAGCTCATTTTTCTTCAAAAATTCGCTAAAAATAAAATAGTTATATGGTATAGGCGTATAATACCATAAAATGCTGTACTTAATTAGGAACGGCAATAAAATAGAAATTAAGTTTTAAAACTACATATTTTGGTTGGGAGTAAAATGAAAAAAGTAGAGATATCTCTTGGCCTAAATAATATATAGCTAATCTACTTTTACTTATAATTCTGCACAATTTATGCCATTTTCTAATTTTTTATGTCCTTAAAAAGGATACAGTTGAAGAACTAAAAATGTTAAACGTACTTTTTAAATTTATCCTTTATTTTTTTACCAATGGAGGGTTGGAACAGGGTTTAAATCAATAATATTAATTGAAGTAGTCTTAAATTGTTGATATTTTGCTTAGAACAGGTATATTTTCATTTTTAAATTAAAACTAGAATAGAAGTGGAGTCTTATAATTTTATATTTTGCTTAGAAATGGTATATTTCATTTTTAAATTAAAACTAGAATAGAAGTGGAGTCTTATATTTTTATTTTGCTTAGAAATGGTATATTTTCATTTTTAAATTAAAACTAGAATAGAAGTGGTGTCTTATAATTTTATATTTTACTAAAAACCAGGGATATATTAGTTTAAGTAAGATGTAACCTCATTTTATAGGGGTTTGGCCTTAAAAATAAAGTATTTGGATCCAAAGGACTTGTTTAAAGCACCAAAACATGTAGTTTAATACGACCGTCCAATTCCTTGATTTCAGTATTAACATTGTTATTTTAATCAATGACCCTAATAATTTAACATTCACCTTGTATCATTAGTTGCATCATTTTATAACAAAGAGGCAAAGAAATTGGGTTATTTTACGTGATGAAAATTAAATATTAAGTAAAAATTGAAAAAAAAAATAAGTTGAAATAAGAATCTAAATACAAAAGATAAATATAAATAAATTGCATGATATAATTTTATTTTATTAATACATATAAATAATAAAAATTATAAGTCATTTTTATTATTTACATATAATTTACTTCTTAAAAGTTTTTAAGGGGTAAAAACTTTTTGTCTTTTAAGGATGGAAATCAAAATTCTTTATAGAATGGTCACAAGTTTTAATAATAATGTTGCTGTGATATTATTTTTTTTTGACATTTTTATTTCTTTAACATAATTATTCCCTTATTTTGGCCCATGATGTTTCTAATTTAATAATATTTTTTGAGGATAAAAATAAGGTCAAGAACTCATATTGAATCAAGGAACTAATAATTTGGTCTAAGTTATTAGTCAGTCTGACAAGAGGGGGTGGTACAAAGGAAGGGGTTCATGCAAGACGCTGGTACGTCTAGTCTTTGTTTCGACTCGCTAGCCATGTGGTCTATATTAATATTAAGTGTTATATTTAGTTCGGTTTCGTCGCAAAATATAACCGAGTCCGATTGGAGGTTGCCAAATGATATCAAACCTTTAGAATATAAAATTCAAATCGTACCCGATGCAGACCGCGGTACTTTTTCCGCTAAAGTCTCATTTAAGTTTACGGTTTTAGCGGATTTTCTCGAATGTGTTATACTTAATTCACATAAGTTAGATTACGATTATGCTAGTTTAAAACTTAGAGAATCGGTTACTAAAGCTACTATACCTTTGACTAGGTTGGAGCTGCAAGAGGACATACAGAGGGTAGTAATATATACTTTACATAGCCTGAGTGCTGGTAATACGTACGTCCTCACAGCATCCTATAAAGGTGTTATCAATGATGACGGAAGTGGAGTGTACAGGACACAGTATAAGGATGCAGCCGGATTCGACAGGTAAACATTTTATCTTTATTATTATGAGGGGACTAAGAAGAGAACAATGTACATTACTCCCTAACAAGGCAATGTATTGGTTTAATATTTAATCTTATTATTTTAATAGTATTATTTATTTCTAACATCAGGCGTTGCATAGGATCGAAACTGCCCTCTTAAACCTTTTTTCTAAGGGCGTCGTATAAATTTATATCAATCCTTCGCTTAAATTCATAGAAGCTACGACTGGGATAAAACATGTACATTGTTTTGTTGACAGGATCATAATGTCTTACACATTACACCACCAGTACTCTTTAAGCTCATTGCTTTTTTGCTTGTTAAGTATTTTTTTACTTTTCCTCACCTACTAACGTAATTACAAAAAAAAGTTGTGTGTTTACCTTAAAAATCTGAAACCGAGGTTACATCATAATTTTATGCATGTTTGCATCATGCTGTCTGTATGTCCGTGTGCATGTGTGTCTACGTCACGCATAATTCCCGCTATGTTTGTGCTAGAGGGTTGAAACCTAAATATGACTTAGGTCTTGTTGTACTGGAGGATGATATTTTACAAACTACAATACCCTACTTTTCAGAGTCGCCAATTATTTGAAATATTAAATGTTGCACCCATCGAGTTGACATTAGACACAATTATACATCAATTGGTCGTGAATGGATCCACTAAATTTAATTTTGATATTGGTCACAATTTTGAAAATAATGACCTTTACATTTTTAAATTTTAACGGTCTGTAAATTTAAATATTTAGTTGTCGAAGTTTCATTGCTGTCCGTTTTTCAGTTTGTAAGTGATAGGCGAACATATATATTTATTGGCGCGACTCTTAACATTATATGAAAAAGTTTGTTTACATCAGTCAAAGTAGACCAAGAGCCCAGGGGTGTTTTGTTAATAAAAAGTGTAATGGCTGGAACCGGTCTCAATTTTTCGTAAATACCTTCCTGAACAAGGATCTGCAATTCTACCGACTCGTATCGGATGGGTGTCCCAGGCAGAACACTCTTTAGGGGTCAAAGGTTCTGCCTGGGACACCCATCTGATACGAGTCGGCAGAATTGCAGATCCTTGTTCAGGAAGGTATTTACGAAAAATTGAGACCGGTTCCACACCATTACACTTTTTTACCAAAACACCCCTGGGCTCTTGGTCTATATAATGTTTTACCGCATAAAATTTAAATGAGCAAATTATGTGATATAATAATGCAATATAATATTCTCATAAAGAACTATACTAATAAAAAACTAGGCAGCCGAGAATGATTACGGGGTCTTTAATGCGTTCGTGAACATGATATAAAAGTATAACCCGTATTATTTAATTAAATGCCTATCAACCGTGTTATTTGTCTAGGCAATAATTAACTAGGCAAGTTTGACATTTGGTTATCTAATAGCTCTGAGTTCAAGCGTAGTGAGTCCGGATCAATGCCACCTTAAGCTTCGGGTAACCATGAAATTCTGAGAACGACCGAAACGAGTCCAAAACTAAAACACCCCCTAGACTTTGGATAATATACTGAGGTCGAGCACAGCAAGACCGAAGATGTGAGGAAAAGTAGGTAGACGTATCATGTTTTTATTGTAGCTTCTTTATGAACTATTCGTGTTTATTCTAAACACATGAAATCACTTATTTTAAGCCTTTCTCGAATTAGAAGTAATAGTCACAGAACAGGACCTGAAAAAATGTGACTCATTTTGTACTACTTCAAACCAAATTTTTCTGAAAATATACCTTAAATTATGAAGAAAAAACATAGTCTGCCTGTCCAGAGTGGAGCCCTTCATATGAATGCGCTCGTTTAAATTTTTAGAAAATCGCACAAATTTTAGTTTCCTTGAAATAAGTGGTTCCCTGTAGGTCGTGTGCAAAACACGAAGAAAACATTTTTAAAGGCAATAAAATGTTCTATAAATTGAGTATTTAATAATCAAAATCGGATGACTGCAACTAAAGTTATGGCTCTTTCAAAACACTAAAAAATAGTTAATTTATGCAAAGTCAGCGAATTTTTGGAAACATATTGGCTCTTTGTCTCTTAACAACTGTCATAATTTTAGTTGTAGTTATCCAATTTTGACAAAAAACTCTTGTTTTATAGGAAATTTTATCAGCTTTAATAAATGTTCTCTGCATGTTTTGCTGACGACCTACAGGGAACCACTTATTACGAGAAAACTGGAAATTATGCGCTTTTCTAATATTTCGAGCGAGCGCACGCTGGATAGGCAGACATGCTTTTCCTTCATAATTTAAATTCCTAGAATAATTTGGTTTGAAGTAGTACAAAATGAGTCACATTTTTTAGGCCTGAATCTTGGACTATAACGTTTTTATTCGAATTGGAGGCAAACGTTTTATGCAGCCAAATAGCTCAACACCCCTAGTTAAGCTTTAGGTTGATTGATTCTCACTTCGCCTTTTCTCATGCTACTTTTAGCGAATTTCCTTTGGGAAAAAATTCGCTAATGGGATAGGCGTCATGGCGGAATTCGAACCTCGGACCACGACACAAATCCGTTTCAGAGGTCCCTAATGACGAAAAAAAAAATTTCGCGAGACTTTATATATATATATATATATATATATATATATATATATATATATATATATGTATATATATAATATAATATATATATATATATATATATATATATATATATATATATATATATGTATTTCTAGACACTTTCTTGTAAACACTCTATCTTTCGAACGGATTAATATTTTTTAACCAAACTTGGTACAAAAATCAACCTTTGGAAGGACACGAACCCTATTGAAAACCAGGTTTTTGTGACGTCATTAACCCGGTTTGCTGAGTCAGCGAATTTTTCAAAAAATCGGCAAAATTCAGGTAATTATTTTTTGCCGCGAAAAAGGTCAATATTTATGTTTTTTGAGACGCTGAATCGAATGAAACCGGTCCGCAGTCGATACGACCACTCTAAGTGACCTAAAAATCGAAAAAACCATTGAAATTACCAAAAACCAAAATTTAGGTCGATAAAAAATAAATTTCGAGTAGGGTGTCGTTTTCTATGTAATTTTGGGCGCTGAATCGAATGAAACCAGTCCGAAGACGATACGACCACTTTAAGTTACCAAAAAGTCTTAAAAACCACAAAAAATATAGAAAACCAACATTACGGTCGTTGAAAATTAAATTTCGAGTAGGGTGTCGTTTTCAATGTTTTTTGGGCCTCTGAGTTGAATGGCAGTGGTCCGGAGTCAATACGACCACTCAAACTCAGGGTACCTGGGTTCACATCCTGGAAGGGTCGATAATTTTTTATCGTTTTTTTTTTACTAAATATAAGTTTACAACTAGAAAATAATTCTGGCGCGGTGGTCCGCATGTCGGGCGAATTTCCTTTGGATGCGAGCTCTCAAACCCAGAGTACCTGGGTTCAAATCCTAGTAGGGACAATAATTTTTTATCGTTTTTTTACCTAATATAAGTTTACAACTAAAAATAATTCTGGCGCGGTGGTCCGCATGTCGGGCGAATTTCCTTTGGATGCGTGTTTCCGTGCTTTTTATATAAGTTTACAACTACTAAATAAATAATTCCGGCGCGGTGGTCCGCTGTCGGGCGAATTTCATTTAGAATGCGTGTTTCCGTGCTAAACAACCCATATCTTGCTTATGCAAGAACCATGCCCATTGCGTGGTTCCGGTTCATGCTTTAGAACCTAAGCAGTTACTCAATTGTCAAGCACTGCTCGTAACTCATTTTGTCTGTATTTTCCAAAGGAAATGCGCTAAAACCTTTAAAGATAACTGACTAAGCTTAAAGATAAGTAACTAATCTTTAAACTAGTGAAAATAATAGTGCGTACTTCTAATTTTAGAGGCATAGTTTTGTACAACAACTGGATGATTATGCGCATTTCCTTTGGAAAATACAGACAAAATGAGTTACGAGCAGTGCTTGACAATTGAGTAACTGCTTAGGTTCTAAAGCATGAACCGGAACCACGCAATGGGCATGGTTCTTGCATAAGCAAGATATGGGTTGTTTAGCACGGAAACACGCATTCTAAATGAAATTCGCCCGACAGCGGACCACCGCGCCGGAATTATTTATTTAGTAGTTGTAAACTTATATAAAAAGCACGGAAACACGCATCCAAAGGAAATTCGCCCGACATGCGGACCACTGCGCCAGAATTTTTCTTTATCCATGACCACAATATTTCTTACTACATATTACATTAGATTACTTAGCTAGGCTCTAATACGAGATTTTATTGCCACAAAAATTTGTATGTAGATACGAGTGAAGCGAGTCAAAAATTAATTTGCAAAGTAATAACATCGCTTTACAGACATATTGCTTACTATTTTGTTGAGTGGGGGAGGGAAGATGTCTATAAAAAAAATTAAATACTTTACTTTATTTTTATTTTATTTTACACAAATATAACGAGCAAGCAAGGAGTTTAAATTATTATCAAAATAATCAAAACTTTTAAAATAATTATTAAAGTATTTAGGAGTTACAAATGATAATGCATAAAATAAAATTAATATGAATAATAAAAAATAAGACCTTAAAAAATCTGTCTTTCGTTTGATCTTTTGGGTTTTTAATATCTAAGATTGATTGGCTCCTATAGAATTTTAATTATATTAAATTTTATATCAGTTTGGGTTTCCCGCTGATATGTAATGCTGAATGACCCGTGCCTCGTTGGAATTTCCAGATTGGGGTCCATTCCGGTTTTTTCGTTAACACTTGAAGTTTTAGACAGACCAAAAATGAATTTGTCCCATGAATGTATTCCAATTTTCGATATCAATTTAGACTCAAAATAATGTATAATATTCAACGCTGAACGCGCTCTTCTTGTCTGATAATGCTTACACCACATATGGAGTGATTCTGCTGAAAGGTGACCATAGTTTAGAGTATAAGATAAAGTGGTCTCCTTCTTATATAATTTGCAAAATAATTGAAATAAAAAACTTATATAAAATTATTGACCAAACTATTTAAACAAGATTAATTTTGAGGTAATGGTCAGAAAAAAATTAAATCACAAATTTGAGCTTTCGGCCCTAAACTAGGCCTTCTTTAGAAGTAGTTTTATTCCAAACTGAATCAGATAACACATAAAATAGAAACATTAGATATATTAATCTAACAATAGCCAGCTGAGTAAGCCGAAAGCTCAAATTTGTTTTTTTTTTATCTGACCATTACCTTATAAAATAATTTTGAATAATTGAAATTTTGGTTTTATTCTTTCACTCATAAGTAATTCTTTATATTATTCTTAGGATAATTTTTAACACGAGCTATTCCTCGGGATCTATAAGCTTTTAATTGAATCCATTAAAACTCTATTTTAAAGCCTTTAAATTCGTAATTCATACTTTATCTAACCTTTTAGAAGTACCAAATTAATTGCTCAGAAAAAGTTGCTACTTTAACTCCAATGACGCAAAAATATATTTTTCACAATTAAATAAATCAGAATTCATATAGTAATTAATTTTAGCAGAAACCTTCCAACGCATCAAGTGTTTTGATGGCTACTCAAGGTGCTAACACCTTTGAAAGACCATGACTGTCATTCATCGTTATGGAGATATGATAGTTCATATTAGCAACCTATAATTCATACAATATAATTTCTATTTATTTATATAAGACATAAAACAGTAGTTAGTATTTGAAACTATATTATTCAACAGTAGTTTAAGTAATTATAAAGGTTGATTGACAAGATGTATAATTATTTGTCTGAATGAGGAGTATTTTTGTTTCTGTATACTCAATTAATATCTGTGTACATTGTATACGACTACTCGTTTTTACTTAATTAGTATAGTCTGATTTATTTTAGGTACGTAACATATAAATATTTAGGACTTAAAATATAATATGTCAACTGATCATAAGTGAGTTATAAAATTTCTAGTGAATTTAATAAATTCTTTATAGCCTTATACTTCAGTATTCATTAAATTTAAATATCATTTACGTTGTAAAATCCTGAATTTTAATCACGTAAAGATTTTTAAATCAATTTTTAATAAGACTATACTTCTGCTTATATACTTACTTGTTATGTTTATACATTTGAAAAAGTCGACATAATTAGCGTTGGGAGCTGAAAGATGTAATTATAGATTATTAAGTTTAAAACTATAATATTTCCTAGTTTGTGATGATGTTATGAAGTTTTAAGTAAAAAGGTTTTTTTGATAATTTATAGATAAAATAATTTTCCTTAAAATACGGAAATAACTTAGTTGTATATTAAAGTAAGCTTAGAGTATTATAATGTAGAATTTTAGTGTTAAATTATTCCCTAAAGCTGTGTGCTAGATTCTAGATATTACCTTAATCCTTATGCTTGAAGGGACTTTAGGAAAAGCTATTGCAGTGACTTAACTACAGTAACGTTTTATATACCACCTTATATTTTTATTATTTTGATCCTAAAGTCAATTGATTGTAACAATTATTATTAATATATCACTCTAGTTTGAATCGACAAGCAAATTATTAGTTTTGCAGGTCTTAAACATAAGTTTGAGTCGATGGTGAATTATGTGAATACAGTATTCATTATTATTGCTTTTTGTAATTAACGACGTTTCGGCAGAAGGTATTCTCCCTTCATCGGATTCGTTCTTTTTTAATACGAAGCTGAACGCTAACTGTAAATACCAATGGTAAATTACAATGTATTATACATCCAACTAGTTCATCATTGTCATAAACTCTTGTGTCCAAATGGATTTTAATCGTGATTCAGGTGAGCTGTGTTTTACAACTTAAGGGTTGAGTGGAAGTATGAGTTTTGATGTAGGTTCAAGTTTTATACAAACTCACGTTACGTTTTAACACCACTCACTTTATCTATCTAATTAAAAATTGTTAGGTCTTTGATATTACATTGTATCGAGTTCTGTTACTTAAGTCTAACAAGAAGTTGATTCTATAAGTGTCAGTTTATACAAGATAAAAAAAGTATGGCGATTGCGCTGCTTAGGAAGATGAAAGAAAAAAAGAAAATGACTTTTATTTACAAAGTAGAGTAAAATAATACCAACAACTCATAAGCCTACTCCAGGGTCCATGAGATTGGACCGTCAGGAGAAGGTTACTATGCTACTCTCTATTTAAATTTCTTATAAATACATATTAAATCATACTATACCATAACTATAAATTATTATTATTAATATTACACAATCAACCAACATTTCAATCGGACCATCTTAAGCGCTTTCACGCCGCTTAAAATGGTCCGATCAAGCTGAATCAGACTCAAATAATGTGGTTTTCCATCTACATTAACATATGCCATATTGTTTAAAGGAAATTAGAAAAAATTAATGAGGTCGTAACTTGAAAAAACAACACAGGTTCTAAAATCTTCCAACACCACGCCAAGTTTTGTTAAACACACACACACTTCACATATACATACATTCATATATATATATATAATATATATATATATATATATATATATATATATATATATATATATATATATATATATATGTGTGTGTGTGTGTGTGTGTGTGTGTGTGTGTGTGTGTGTGTGTGTATTTGTTTGTTTTATACGTCTGAGTGGTTAAAAAAACTTTTCTGTAACTTTTTTTTTTTTTTTTTTTTTTCTTTTAACATATTTTATTGATTAATACAACAACAATTATGATTGTTACAAGTATTAGAGTTAAATGGTTTAAGTGGCTTGAGAGACTTGGTAGAGAAACAATCCAGTGATTGCACTCAGGCGGGAGTAATTAAGCTAGTAAAATATAGTGGTAAATAGATAAATAATAATAATAAAAAAAAAATAAAAAATAAAAATAAATAAATAAATAAATAAGATGGATAAATAATAGTAAAAATAGATAGAAATAGTTAAGTAAAATAATTATATTACTAAAATATAAAATGAAAGATAAGATAGGGAGCATATAACCTAAAGAGCCTGCAGCCTCTAACAGCTAAGGTCTCAAGAAGAGGCTATTTATAGCCACAGATTTTAGCTGGGGAAGGCTGCAGTACCCTTAGGGGGAGGCGGTATTATTGCGGGTTTAATTGATCTCTGGGCCACTGCCGTCTCAGACGTCTGACAGGATTGTCCAGAAGGGTTTCAGAGGAAAGTAGTTGTACAAGAGGATTGGGATGATCGACAAGGGATTCATGGAATTTTTGATAACGGGATTTAGAGAGGTCTCTGACAAATGGGACATTGAGGTCATTATGGATGGTAAGGTTTGAAACATAGAATGGAGCATTGGTGATTTTCCTAAGGATTTTTGACTGGAGGGTTTGGAGGATTGGTGCTACCCCACACTTCTAGACCATAGGCCCACGCGGGTTTTAGGACTACATTATAAATTCGAAGCTTGTTGCTCAGTGATAATTTTGACCTATGGTCTAAAAGACGCAGCAAGAACTTGTATTGTCTTGTAACGTCAGAACGTTTAATTTTAGTGTGTAGCTGCCAGTTCAATCGTCTGTCAAGGTTTAGGCCAAGGTATCGGACGGAGGATGATTGAGGAATGAGAACTTGATTGAGGGTGACTGGAGGACAAGTATCAATACGGAGGGCGAAAGTGACGTGAACACTTTTTTGTTCGTTAATTTTAATCCTCCATTTCCTCAACCAAGGCTCTAAAAGGAGGAGGTAGTTTTGGGTGATATCAGAAGCAATTATGTGGTTCTCGTGAACTGAAAGGATAGCTTTATCATCGGCAAAAGGTCCAAGGATTGTTGATGGGTGATCTGGATATCATGGGTGTAAAAAAGAATACAAGACTGGTCCTAAAATACTGCCTTGAGGACTCCTGCCTTAATAGCATAGATTGATGAGAATGACGATCCATAACTGACCCGAAAGTATCTATCTGCAAGGAAGGACTTTAGAATAAGGAAGTAAGTAAAGGGAATGACGCCTTGAGTTTCCAAAGTAAGCCAGGATGCCAAACTCTATCAAAGGCCTGAGCCTCGTCAAGAAAGACCGCTGAACAGTACTTTTTTCTCTCAAGGGAGGAGGCAATGACATCGACAAGTCGGTGGCATTGTTGGATAGTGGAATGATGGGATCTGAATTTTCTGTAACTTAAAGTAAAAAAAATATTATTATATATATATATATATATATATATATATATATATATATATATAATATATATATATATATATATATATATATATATATAATTTGTGGCATTATGTTATTGACAAGCTGTCAATGTTTGTTGTATTTTAGTTTTATTGTAAGAATGAATATATTTATATTTGTTACGCTTAGTTATTGGTTATAATTAACTAGTAGTTCTACACTGGCGCCCAACGAAAATGTCTGATTCAGATGATACATTTGATGAAAGTTTTAGTAATGAAGAAGGAGAGAAGACGGAAGGATACAACCTCCGACCCCGTAAGGTAAATGAGAAAGCTGGCCAATCTGATACAAGTCCTAAAGGTAAGCCCTCTATTACATTTAGCCAAGAACAGTTTGGCGAATTGTTAGGTATAGTTCATAGAATGAACAGTGAATTTCAAGAGAAACTTTTGCACAAAGTTTATTCCCTAGACAAAAACGAAAAGTCTGGAAATTTTACTAAGTGCACAGCCAGATTTGATGGTGATAAGGGCTCTGATGTACTTGTCTTTTTAGACGCAGTCAAGGTTTATAAAGACTGTGCGAAAGTATCTGATGAAAATGCTTTACTCGGGTTACCTATGTTACTTACTGGTCTTGCAGCTAAATGGTGGTTAGGGGTGAAGAATAGAATAAAATCTTGGAAAGAGGCGATTAAAGAGTTGCGTAAGGCATTTAGTGGAGATAAACCCGCGTATCGTACCTTCCAAAATATATTCAAATTAGAACATGGTAACAAGTCGGCACAGGTGTTTATTTTTGAAATGTTCGCGCTTTTTGCCGATTTACCATATGAATTAGGAGAGACCGTGCAACTTGATATAATTTATAGTAAACTAAGTAGGATTTTAAGAGAAAGAGTACACAGAGATAATATTAAGGACATAGCGGATCTCTTAAAGCAATGTGAAACCGTAGAAGAAGTCTTAAAACCAGATGATACTGATGCATCTGTTTAAACCTAAGGGACGTACGCGTTGTACCTTGTGTCGAAAGATCAATCATGACGCTTCTAATTGCAGGTTAAAGAAGAAATTAGAGAGTAACGAGCCAAGTTCTCTCAAAACCATGGATACAGAACCGATGAAGAAAGTTAGGTGTTATGGCTGTGGAGCTTCTGGAGTAGTCCGAGCTCAATGCAAACACTGTAACAATGAGGGAAGTAAAAGTGCAAATACGGTGGAAATTGACGAAGAATTATACACGGCAGCCCAGGACAGCATTAAAGTAGAACCGTTGCTCGTACCTATATCTATCTGCGGATTTAAGGGTACAGCAAGACTAGACACAGGAGCCACTTGTAGTCTAATGGGTCGTAATGTTTATGAAAAGATAAAAGACATAGTAGAGCTATCCCCGGTAAATTTAAATCTCACTTTAGCTGACGGCATAAAAGCACCAAGAAGTGGATTCGTCGGCATGATAGACATTCAGATCGCTGGTAAAACAGTAAAAACTAGAATGATTGCTCTTAAAGATGCCGGAGACAATGCTACGTTACTGGGAGTTGATTTTATGAGGGATGCTAAACTAATCCCAGATATAGTAGAAAATATTTTTTTCTTCAAGGAAAACTCAAACAACAAATTTAGTTTTGTGAAGAAAACACGAGCAGAAAAAGATAAGGCGACTAATGAGAAAAAATCAGCTCATGCTATTTCACTCCGGGAGGATGAGGCACCAAATCTGACAAGTAAGCAGAGATTAGAACTGACAGAACTTTTGGAAAGGAACTCCTCAGTGTTTAACAACGCTGGAGAGGCAACTACTTTTGCAGATCATGCCATCATCACAAAAGAAGGACAAGCTCCAATTTCGGTACCTCCATATAGGCTATTACCGCAGAGAAAAAAAGTGTTAGATAAAGAAATAGAAAAGATGCTGGCCGAAGACATTATAGAGGAGTGCGAATCACCATGGGCATCTCCCGTGTTAATGATCCCTAAGAAGAATGGTCAAGTTAGGGTATGTGTAGATTTCAGGAACCTAAATGCTGTGACTGTCAGCGATAAATATCCGATGCAAAGGATCGAAGATTTACTCCACGAATCGAAGAAGGTGGCATTTGTTTCGTCTCTAGATTTAAGATCAGGGTACTGGCAGGTTAGCGTTCGACAGCAAGATAGAGACAAGACAGCATTCGTGACGCCATTAGGATCCTACAGGTTTAAACGCATGCCTTTTGGTCTGAAAAACGCGGGTGCCACATTCCAAAGGCTCATAGACAAGATGAAATCCGCGCTAAAAGACATATGTATTATTGCTTACCTGGACGACATTTTAATAATGTCCGAAACATTCGACAACATCTTAGAGATTTACAATTAGTATTTGATAGATTAAGTCTGTTTTAAGCTAAGAGTGAACCGGGAGAAAAGCGTTTTTGTTAATTCAAGTGTAAAATACCTAGGGCACACCATTTCACAGGAAGGAATTCAGGCAGATCCTGATAAAATTTCAGCAGTGTTAGATAGACCACCTCCTAAAAATTTAAAACAATTGCTATCCTTTGTGCAGACGTGCTCGTGGTTCAGAAAATTTATTCCACATTTTGCAGAAATCGCCCGACCGCTGACAGAACTGACAAAAGACAAAGCTATATGGAAGTGGGGTAAACTTGAAGAAGAAGCATTCGAAAAGCTAAAACAGAGTTTAACTCAAGCACCGGTTCTGCAAAGAGCTGATTTTGATAAACCTTTATCTTGAGACAGACGCCAGCAATTATGCTGTAGGAGCAGCTCTGATGCAGGGGGAGGGATCAGAAGAAAGACCCGTTGAATACGCGAGCAAGCTTTTAACACCCGCAGAGAGAAACTACTCCAACAAGAGGCTTTAGCATAGTCTGGGCGGTGGAGCGGTTTAGGAGTTATATCGAGTGCAACGAAATATTTATAAAAACTGACCATCAACCTTTAAAATGGCTGATGTCCCTAAAAATCTCCTTCGGGAAGATTGCAAGATGGGCACTAAAAACTTCAACCATTCAAATAAATATCGACTATGCTCCAGGAAGGTCCAATGTGGTAGCAGACACCCTATCAAGACCTCCAATGGAAAATGTAGTGATGGAGTCAGCCCAGGCAACATTCCCAGCCATTTCTAAAGATTCTTTAAGAAAGGAACAAGAAAAGGATGACAACCTTAACAAAATAATAAAGGATTTAGAAAACAATAAATGTCCTGAGAACGTCGCGTCGTGGACAAAACGTGGGTACATAATGAACGACGGAGTTCTGTATCGGTACCAAGCAGATTCTGATTGCGACGAAGCTCAGTTAGTGGTACCTAAACAAAAAAGAATTGATATCTTGAAAAAGCATCATGATGCCCCAATGGCCGGTCACTATGGAGCAGAAAGGACGTTATACCGTTTAACCCCAACGTTTTACTGGCCAGGAATGCGAAAGGACGTGGCAGAGTATGTGAAAAAGTGTGTCAGTTGCCAGAAGTATAAGGCATCCAACTTGAAACCAGCTGTCTAATACAAACACCATATACTCCAGAAGATTTGAGTCACTATCCGTCGATCTATTCGGCCCATTGCCAGTTTCACAACAAGGCAACAAATGGGTTTTGGTAGTCGAGGATAAAGCTTCCCGGTGGGTTGAGTTATTTCCCCTGGTAAGTGCTACGGCAGAGGAATGTGCAAAGAAGTTAATAGAAGAAGTATTTTTACGTTATGGGCTCTGCAGACGGATAACAAGCGACAACGGAGTACAATTTATTAGCGCAGTTATGCAGCAGGTATGCCACGTTTTAAAGATTGATCAATGTCTAACAGCTTTGTATCACCCAGAGGCAAATCCGGTTGAGAGGAAAAATAGACTTAAAACCACAGTTGGCGATTCTTGTAGGAAAGGATCATACAACATGGGATACAAAGCTACCAATGATTCGGTTCGCAATGAATTCAGCTATGTCATCAGCCACAGGATACACTCCGGCCTATCTCACTTTTGGGAGAGAGCTTCGGACAATAAGTGACGTGGAACATGACATGAGGGAGATTTTAGATAATGATAACTTCGTCCCACAGATAACTCCTTACCTGAAAAAACTACAGGAAGTTTGGAGAAACGCCAAAGAAAAAGTAGAAAAAGAGCAGGACAAGCAAAAGGAGTATGGCGACCGCACGCGCAGACCGACCCCAAAATACAAACCAGGCGATAAAGTTTTAGTAGACTGTCACAAATTGAGTAATAAATCTGCTGGCGTGACGAGCAAACTGATCCCTAAGCGAGATGGACCGTACATAATTGTAGAATGTGTGTCCCCAACATCGTATATAGTAGCAGAGATATAAAGAACCCAACCATTGCGTTAGGAAAATATCATACATCTCAACTGACTCCATTTGTAGGCAACTCAGCTCCAACACCAGTTGAACCTATAAGACGACGAGGAAGACCACGAAGACAACCTCCTTCGTAGTAAGGCTAGTTCCCCGACTGAGGCAGCTTGGGAAACTAGAGGGGAGTCTGGGCATTATTTATTGACAAGCTGTCAATGTTTTGTATTAGTTTTATTGTAAGAATGAATATATTTAATTTGTTACGCTTAGTTATTGGTTATAATTAACTAGTAGTTCTACTAATATATATATATATATATATAATATATATATATATATTATATAATTATATATATGGGGATAGCTTAGTTGGTTAGAGCGTACCCGCGTTAAGGTTTACACACTTCTTATTTATATAGTTATTCATATTTAATAATGATGCTTTTCATTTCTTTCAGCATTTTTTTAAACCTTGATATAAAATATTTATTAAGTTTATTATTTTTAGTATAGTCTCCATTGTTTTATGGAGATAATAAAAGATTTTTTCGGACACATCCTGTGTGTCCGAAAAATAAAGTATTTATTAAGCTTTCTTTTAAAATATTTTACAATTAATTATTCGCATCCTAATGTAATTTAATGGCTTTTAATTCTAATTTAATTTTGAATTTAAATTGAATATTAAATATTTGAATTCGAATGAGAAGACAAAATCAATATTTAATTATAGCCATTACCTTTGTTACAGTTTATCACTTCTCTCTTGATTGGGGCTTTAGATTGAATTTCCCTTTGATTTTGTTATATTTGATCATTAATTCATGATTAGAGTTTTGTATTTCATTGTTGTCACATTTATCACTTTTCTTTTCCTGGTTTGTGTCATTGTTTTGGTTATTTCAATTGGCATGAGTATTTTGTCGCGTCGATATCTGATTCA
>JACMZG010001911.1:52691650-52836556 GCA_018340805.1 Microvelia longipes | reverse complement strand
TGTTTAATCAGTCAAAGTAGACAAGAGCCCAGGGGTGTTTTGTTAATAAAAAGTGTAATGGCTGGAACCGGTCTCAATTTTTCGTAAATACCTTCCTGAACAAGGATCTGCAATTCTACCGACTCGTATCGGATGGGTGTCCCAGGCAGAACACTCTTTAGGGTCAAAGGTTCTGCCTGGACACCCATCTGATACGAGTCGGCAGAATTGCAGATCCTTGTTCAGGAAGGTATTTACGAAAAATTGAGACCGGTTCCACACCATTACACTTTTTTACCAAAACACCCCTGGGCTCTTGGTCTATATAATGTTTTTACGCGCATAAAATTTTAAATGAGCAAATTATGTGATATAATAATGCAATATAATATTCTCATAAAGAACTATACTAATAAAAAACTAGGCAGCCGAGAATGATTACGGGGTCTTTAATGCGTTCGTGAACATGATATAAAAGTATAACCCGTATTATTTAATTAAATGCCTATCAACCGTGTTATTTGTCTAGGCAATAAATTAACTAGGCAAGTTTGACATTTGGTTATCTAATAGCTCTGAGTTCAAGCGTAGTGAGTCCGGATCAATGCCACCTTAAGCTTCGGGTAACCATGAAATTCTGAGAACGACCGAAACGAGTCCAAAACTAAAACACCCCCTAGACTTTGGATAATACTGAGGTCGAGCACAGCAAGACCGAAGATGTGAGGAAAAGTAGGTAGACGTATCATGTTTTTATTGTAGCTTCTTTATGAACTATTCGTGTTTATTCTAAACACATGAAATCACTTATTTTAAGCCTTTCTCGAATTAGAAGTAATAGTCACAGAACAGGACCTGAAAAAATGTGACTCATTTTGTACTACTTCAAACCAAATTTTTCTGAAAATACCTTAAATTATGAAGAAAAAACATAGTCTGCCTGTCCAGAGTGGAGCCCTTCATATGAATGCGCTCGTTTAAATTTTTAGAAATCGCACAATTTTAGTTTCCTTGAAATAAGTGTTCCCTGTAGGTCGTGTGCAAAACACGAAGAAAACATTTTAAAGGCAATAAAATGTTCTAATAAATTGAGTATTTAATAATCAAAATCGGATGACTGCAACTAAAGTTATGGCTCTTTCAAAACACTAAAAAATAGTTAATTTATGCAAAGTCAGCGAATTTCTTTGGAAACATATTGGCTCTTTGTCCTCTTAACAACTGTCATAATTTTAGTTGTAGTTATCCAATTTTGACAAAAAACTCTTGTTTTATAGGAAATTTTATCAGCTTTAATAAATGTTCTCTGCATGTTTTGCTGACGACCTACAGGGAACCACTTATTACGAGAAAACTGGAAATTATGCGCTTTTCTAATATTTCGAGCGAGCGCACGCTGGATAGGCAGACATGCTTTTCCTTCATAATTTAAATTCCTAGAATAATTTGGTTTGAAGTAGTACAAAATGAGTCACATTTTTTAGGCCTGAATCTTGGACTATAACGTTTTTATTCGAATTGGAGGCAAACGTTTTATGCAGCCAAATAGCTCAACACCCCTAGTTAAGCTTTAGGTTGATTGATTCTCACTTCGCCTTTTCTCATGCTACTTTTAGCGAATTTCCTTTGGGAAAAAATTCGCTAATGGGATAGGCGTCATGGCGGAATTCGAACCTCGGACCACGACACAAATCCGTTTCAGAGGTCCCTAATGACGAAAAAAAAATTTCGCGAGACTTTATATATATATATATTATATATATATATATATATATATATATATATATATATATATATATATTAATATATATATATATATATATATATATATTATATATATTATATAATATATATGTATTTCTAGACACTTTCTTGTAAACACTCTATCTTTCGAACGGATTAATATTTTTTAACCAAACTTGGTACAAAAATCAACCTTTGGAAGGACACGAACCCTATTGAAAACCAGGTTTTTGTGACGTCATTAACCCGGTTTGCTGAGTCAGCGAATTTTTCAAAAAATCGGCAAAATTCAGGGTAATTATTTTTTGCCGCGAAAAAGGTCAATATTTATGTTTTTTTTGAGACGCTGAATCGAATGAAACCGGTCCGCAGTCGATACGACCACTCTAAGTGACCTAAAAATCGAAAAAACCATTGGAAATTACCAAAACCAAAATTTAGGTCGATAAAAATAAATTTCGAGTAGGTGTCGTTTTCTATGTAATTTTGGGCGCTGAATCGAATGAAACCAGTCCGAAGACGATACGACCACTTTAAGTTACCAAAAAGTCTTAAAAACAAAAAATATAGAAAACCAACATTACGGTCGTTGAAAATTAAATTTCGAGTAGGGTGTCGTTTTCAATGTTTTTTGGGCCTCTGAGTTGAATGGCAGTGGTCCGGAGTCAATACGACCACTCAAACTCAGGGTACCTGGGTTCACATCCTGGAAGGGTCGATAATTTTTTATCGTTTTTTTTACTAAATAAGTTTACAACTAGAAAATAATTCTGGCGCGGTGGTCCGCATGTCGGGCGAATTTCCTTTGGATGCGAGCTCTCAAACCCAGAGTACCTGGGTTCAAATCCTAGTAGGGACAATAATTTTTTATCGTTTTTTTACCTAATATAAGTTTACAACTAAAAATAATTCTGGCGCGGTGGTCCGCATGTCGGGCGAATTTCCTTTGGATGCGTGTTTCCGTGCTTTTTATATAAGTTTACAACTACTAAATAAATAATTCCGGCGCGGTGGTCCGCTGTCGGGCGAATTTCATTTAGAATGCGTGTTTCCGTGCTAAACAACCCATATCTTGCTTATGCAAGAACCATGCCCATTGCGTGGTTCCGGTTCATGCTTTAGAACCTAAGCAGTTACTCAATTGTCAAGCACTGCTCGTAACTCATTTTGTCTGTATTTTCCAAAGGAAATGCGCTAAAACCTTTAAAGATAACTGACTAAGCTTAAAGATAAGTAACTAATCTTAAACTAGTGAAAATAATAGTGCGTACTTCTAATTTTAGAGGCATAGTTTTGTACAACAACTGGATGATTATGCGCATTTCCTTTGGAAAATACAGACAAAATGAGTTACGAGCAGTGCTTGACATTGAGTAACTGCTTAGGTTCTAAAGCATGAACCGGAACCACGCAATGGGCATGGTTCTTGCATAAGCAAGATATGGGTTGTTTAGCACGGAAACACGCATTCTAAATGAAATTCGCCCGACAGCGGACCACCGCGCCGGAATTATTTATTTAGTAGTTGTAAACTTATATAAAAAGCACGGAAACACGCATCCAAAGGAAATTCGCCCGACATGCGGACCACTGCGCCAGAATTTTTCTTTATCCATGACCACAATATTTCTTACTACATATTACATTAGATTACTTAGCTAGGCTCTAATACGAGATTTTATTGCCACAAAAATTTGTATGTAGATACGAGTGAAGCGAGTCAAAAATTAATTTGCAAAGTAATAACATCGCTTTACAGACATATTGCTTACTATTTTGTTGAGTGGGGGAGGGAAGATGTCTATAAAAAAATTAAATACTTTACTTTATTTTTATTTTATTTTACACAAATATAACGAGCAAGCAAGGAGTTTAAATTATTATCAAAATAATCAAAACTTTTAAAATAATTATTAAAGTATTTAGGAGTTACAAATGATAATGCATAAAATAAAATAATATGAATAATAAAAAATAAGACCTTAAAAAATCTGTCTTTCGTTTGATCTTTTGGGTTTTTAATATCTAAGATTGATTGGCTCCTATAGAATTTTTTAATTATATTAAATTTATATCAGTTTGGGTTTCCCGCTGATATGTAATGCTGAATGACCCGTGCCTCGTTGGAATTTCCAGATTGGGGTCCATTCCGGTTTTTTCGTTAACACTTGAAGTTTTAGACAGACCAAAAATGAATTTGTCCCATGAATGTATTCCAATTTCGATATCAATTTAGACTCAAAATAATGTATAATATTCAACGCTGAACGCGCTCTTCTTGTCTGATAATGCTTACACCACATATGGAGTGATTCTGCTGAAAGGTGACCATAGTTTAGAGTATAAGATAAAGTGGTCTCCTTCTTATATAATTTGGAAAATAATTGAAATAAAAAACTTATATAAAATTATTGACCAAACTATTTAAACAAGATTATTTTTTGAGGTAATGGTCAGAAAAAAATTAAATCACAAATTTGAGCTTTCGGCCCTAAACTAGGCCTTCTTTAGAAGTAGTTTTATTCCAAACTGAATCAGATAACACATAAAATAGAAACATTAGATATATTAATCTAACAATAGCCAGCTGAGTAAGCCGAAAGCTCAAATTTGTGTTTTTATTTTTATCTGACCATTACCTTATAAAATAATTTTGAATAATTGAAATTTTGGTTTTATTCTTTCACTCATAAGTAATTCTTTATATTATTCTTAGGATAATTTTTAACACGAGCTATTCCTCGGGATCTATAAGCTTTTAATTGAATCCATTAAAACTCTATTTTAAAGCCTTTAAATTCGTAATTCATACTTTATCTAACCTTTTAGAAGTACCAAATTAATTGCTCAGAAAAAGTTGCTACTTTAACTCCAATGACGCAAAAATATATTTTTTCACAATTAAATAAATCAGAATTCATATAGTAATTAATTTTAGCAGAAACCTTCCAACGCATCAAGTGTTTTGATGGCTACTCAAGG
Organism: Microvelia longipes; assembly: GCA_018340805.1. Lineage (NCBI taxonomy): Eukaryota > Metazoa > Arthropoda > Insecta > Hemiptera > Veliidae > Microvelia > Microvelia longipes. The sequence goes on along the minus strand of JACMZG010001911.1, from coordinate 52,831,852 downwards.
TGCTAACACCTTTGAAAGACCATGACTGTCATTCATCGTTATGGAGATATGATAGTTCATATTAGCAACCTATAATTCATAATATAATTTCTATTTATTTATATAAGACATAAAACAGTAGTTAGTATTTGAAACTATATTATTCAACAGTAGTTTAAGTAATTATAAAGGTTGATTGACAAGATGTATAATTATTTGTCTGAATGAGGAGTATTTTTGTTTTCTGTATACTCAATTAATATCTGTGTACATTGTATACGACTACTCGTTTTTACTTAATTAGTATAGTCTGATTTATTTTAGGTACGTAACATATAAATATTTAGGACTTAAAATATAATATGTCAACTGATCATAAGTGAGTTATAAAATTTCTAGTGAATTTAATAAATTCTTTATAGCCTTATACTTCAGTATTCATTAAATTTAAATATCATTTACGTTGTAAAATCCTGAATTTTAATCACGTAAAGATTTTTAAATCAATTTTTAATAAGACTTATACTTCTGCTTATATACTTACTTGTTATGTTTATACATTTGAAAAAGTCGACATAATTAGCGTTGGGAGCTGAAAGATGTAATTATAGATTATTAAGTTTAAAACTATAATATTTCCTAGTTTGTGATGATGTTATGAAGTTTTAAGTAAAAAGGTTTTTTTGATAATTTATAGATAAAATAATTTTCGTTAAAATACGGAAATAACTTAGTTGTATATTAAAGTAAGCTTAGAGTATTAATGTAGAATTTTAGTGTTAAATTATTCCCTAAAGCTGTGTGCTAGATTCTAGAATATTACCTTAATCCTTATGCTTGAAGGGGACTTTAGGAAAAGCTATTGCAGTGACTTAACTACAGTAACGTTTTATATACCACCTTATATTTTTATTATTTTGATCCTAAAGTCAATTGATTGTAACAATTATTATTAATATATCACTAGTTTGAATCGACAAGCAAATTATTAGTTTTGCAGGTCTTAAACATAAGTTTGAGTCGATGGTGAATTATGTGAATACAGTATTCATTATTATTGCTTTTTGTAATTAACGACGTTTCGGCAGAAGGTATTCTCCCTTCATCGGATTCGTTTTTTTAATACGAAGCTGAACGCTAACTGTAAATACCAATGGTAAATTACAATGTATTATACATCCAACTAGTTCATCATTGTCATAAACTCTTGTGTCCAAATGGATTTTAATCGTGATTCAGGTGAGCTGTGTTTTACAACTTAAGGGTTGAGTGGAAGTATGAGTTTTGATGTAGGTTCAAGTTTTATACAAACTCACGTTACGTTTTAACACCACTCACTTTATCTATCTAATTAAAATTGTTAGGTCTTTGATATTACATTGTATCGAGTTCTGTTACTTAAGTCTAAACAAGAAGTTGATTCTATAAGTGTCAGTTTATACAAGATAAAAAAAAGTATGGCGATTGCGCTGCTTAGGAAGATGAAAGAAAAAAAGAAAAATGACTTTTATTTACAAAGTAGAGTAAAATAATACCAACAACTCATAAGCCTACTCCAGGGTCCATGAGATTGGATCGTCAGGAGAAGGTTACTATGCTACTCTCTATTTAAATTTGTTATAAATACATATTAAATCATACTATACCATAACTATAAATTATTATTATTAATATTACACAATCAACCAACATTTCAATCGGACCATCTTAAGCGCTTTCACGCCGCTTAAAATGGTCCGATCAAGCTGAATCAGACTCAAATAATGTGGTTTTCCATCTACATTAACATATGCCATATTGTTTAAAGGAAATTAGAAAAAATTAATGAGGTCGTAACTTGAAAAAACAACACAGGTTCTAAAATCTTCCAACACCACGCCAAGTTTTGTTAAACACACACACTTAACACATATACATACATTATTATATTATATATATAATATATATATATATATATATATATATATATATATATATATATATATATATTATATGTGTGTGTGTGTGTGTGTGTGTGTGTGTGTGTGTGTGTGTGTGTGTATTTGTTTGTTTGTATACGTCTGAGTGGTTAAAAAACTTTTCTGTAACTTTTTTTTTTTTTTTTTTTTTTTCTTTTAACATATTTTATTGATTAATACAACAACAATTATGATTGTTACAAGTATTAGAGTTAAATGGTTTAAGTGGCTTGAGAGACTTGGTAGAGAAACAATCCAGTGATTGCACTCAGGCGGGAGTAATTAAGCTAGTAAAAATATAGTGGTAAATAGATAAATAATAATAATAAAAAAAAAAATAAAAAATAAAAATAAATAAATAAATAAATAAGATGGATAAATAATAGTAAAAATAGATAAGAAATAGTTAAGTAAAATAATTATATTACTAAAATATAAAATGAAAGATAAGATAGGGAGCATATAACCTAAAGAGCCTGCAGCCTCTAACAGCTAAGGTCTCAAGAAGAGGCTATTTATAGCCACAGATTTTAGCTGGGGAAGGCTGCAGTACCCTTAGGGGGAGGCGGTATTATTGCGGGTTTAATTGATCTCTGGGCCACTGCCGTCTCAGACGTCTGACAGGATTGTCCAGAAGGGTTTCAGAGGAAAGTAGTTGTACAAGAGGATTGGGATGATCGACAAGGGATTCATGGAATTTTTGATAACGGGATTAGAGAGGTCTCTGACAAATGGGACATTGAGGTCATTATGGATGGTAAGGTTTGAACATAGAATGGAGCATTGGTGATTTTCCTAAGGATTTTTGACTGGAGGGTTTGGAGGATTGGTGCTACCCCACACTTCTAGACCATAGGCCCACGCGGGTTTTAGGACTACATTATAAATTCGAAGCTTGTTGCTCAGTGATAATTTTGACCTATGGTCTAAAAGACGCAGCAAGAACTTGTATTGTCTTGTAACGTCAGAACGTTTAATTTTAGTGTGTAGCTGCCAGTTCAATCGTCTGTCAAGGTTTAGGCCAAGGTATCGGACGGAGGATGATTGAGGAATGAGAACTTGATTGAGGGTGACTGGAGGACAAGTATCAATACGGAGGCGAAAGTGACGTGAACACTTTTTTGTTCGTTAATTTTAATCCTCCATTTCCTCAACCAAGGCTCTAAAAGGAGGAGGTAGTTTTGGGTGATATCAGAAGCAATTATGTGGTTCTCGTGAACTGAAAGGATAGCTTTATCATCGGCAAAGGTTCCAAGGATTGTTGATGGGTGATCTGGGATATCATGGGTGTAAAAAGAATACAAGACTGGTCCTAAAATACTGCCTTGAGGGACTCCTGCCTTAATAGCATAGATTGATGAGAATGACGATCCATAACTGACCCGAAAGTATCTATCTGCAAGGAAGGACTTTAGAATAAGGAAGTAAGTAAAGGGAATGACGCCCTTGAGTTTCCAAAGTAAGCCAGGATGCCAAACTCTATCAAAGGCCTGAGCCTCGTCAAGAAAGACCGCTGAACAGTACTTTTTTCTCTCAAGGAGGAGGCAATGACATCGACAAGTCGGTGGCATTGTTGGATAGTGGAATGATGGGATCTGAATTTTTCTGTAACTTAAAGTAAAAAATATATATTATATATATATATATATATATATATATATATATATTATATATATATATATATATATATATAATATATATATATATATATATATTGGCATTATGTTATTGACAAGCTGTCAATGTTTGTTGTATTTTAGTTTTATTGTAAGAATGAATATATTTATATTTGTTACGCTTAGTTATTGGTTATAATTAACTAGTAGTTCTACACTGGCGCCCAACGAAAATGTCTGATTCAGATGATACATTTGATGAAAGTTTTTAGTAATGAAGAAGGAGAGAAGACGGAAGGATACAACCTCCGACCCCGTAAGGTAAATGAGAAAGCTGGCCAATCTGATACAAGTCCTAAAGGTAAGCCCTCTATTACATTTAGCCAAGAACAGTTTGGCGAATTGTTAGGTATAGTTCATAGAAGAACAGTGAATTTCAAGAGAAACTTTTGCACAAAGTTTATTCCCTAGACAAAACGAAAAGTCTGGAAATTTTACTAAGTGCACAAGCCAGATTTGATGGTGATAAGGGCTCTGATGTACTTGTCTTTTAGACGCAGTCAAGGTTTATAAAGACTGTGCGAAAGTATCTGATGAAAATGCTTTACTCGGGTTACCTATGTTACTTACTGGTCTTGCAGCTAAATGGTGTTAGGGTGAAGAATAGAATAAAATCTTGGAAAGAGGGGTTAAAGAGTTGCGTAAGGCATTTAGTGGAGATAAACCGCGTATCGTACCTTCCAAAATATATTCAAATTAGAACATGGTAACAAGTCGGCACGGTGTTTATTTTTGAAATGTTCGCGCTTTTTGCCGATTTACCATATGAATTAGGAGAGACCGTGCAACTTGATATAATTTATAGTAAACTAAGTAGGATTTTAAGAGAAAGAGTACACAGAGATAATATTAAGGACATAGCGGATCTCTTAAAGCAATGTGAAACCGTAGAAGAAGTCTTAAAACCAGATGATACTGATGCATCTGTTAAACCTAAGGGACGTACGCGTTGTACCTTGTGTCGAAAGATCAATCATGACGCTTCTAATTGCAGGTTAAAGAAGAAATTAGAGAGTAACGAGCCAAGTTCTCTCAAAACCATGGATACAGAACCGATGAAGAAAGTTAGGTGTTATGGCTGTGGAGCTTCTGGAGTAGTCCGAGCTCAATGCAACACTGCAACAATAAGGAAGTAAAAGTGCAAATACGGTGGAAATTGACGAAGAATTATACACGGCAGCCCAGGACAGCATTAAAGTAGAACCGTTGCTCGTACCTATATCTATCTGCGATTTAAGGTACAGCAAGACTAGACAGGAGCCACTTGTAGTCTAATGGGTCGTAATGTTTGAAAAGATAAAAGACATAGTAGAGCTATCCCCGGTAAATTTAAATCTCACTTTAGCTGACGGCATAAAAGCACCAAAAAGTGGATTCGTCGCATGATAGACATTCAGATCGCTGGTAAAACAGTAAAAACTAGAATGATTGCTCTTAAGATGCCGGAGACAATGCTACGTTACTGGGAGTTGATTTTATGAGGGATGCTAAACTAATCCCAGATATAGTAGAAAATATTTTTTTCTTCAAGGAAAACTCAAACAACAAATTTAGTTTTGTGAAGAAAACACGAGCAGAAAAAGATAAGGCGACTAATGAGAAAAAATCAGCTCATGCTATTTCACTCCGGGAGGATGAGGCACCAAATCTGACAAGTAAGCAGAGATTAGAACTGACAGAACTTTTGGAAAGGAACTCCTCAGTGTTTAACAACGCTGGAGAGGCAACTACTTTTGCAGATCATGCCATCATCACAAAAGAAGAACAAGCTCCAATTTCGGTACCTCCATATAGGCTATTACCGCAGAGAAAAAAAGTGTTAGATAAAGAAATAGAAAAGATGCTGGCCGAAGACATTATAGAGGAGTGCGAATCACCATGGGCATCTCCCGTGTTAATGATCCCTAAGAAGAATGGTCAAGTTAGGGTATGTGTAGATTTCAGGAACCTAAATGCGTGACTGTCAGCGATAAATATCCGATGCAAGGATCGAAGATTTACTCACGAATCGAAGAAGTGGCATTTGTTTCGTCTCTAGATTTAAGATCAGGGTACTGGCAGGTTAGCGTTCGACAGCAAGATAGAGACAAGACAGCATTCGTGACGCCATTAGGATCTACAGGTTTAAACGCATGCCTTTTGGTCTGAAAAACGCGGTGCCACATTCCAAAGGCTCATAGACAAGATGAAATTCGCGCTAAAAAGACATATGTATTATTGCTTACCTGGACGACATTTTAATAATGTCCGAAACATTCGAACACATCTTAGAGATTTACAATTAGTATTTTGATAGATTAAGTCTGTTAAGCTAAGAGTGAACGGGAGAAAAGCGTTTTTGTTAATTCAAGTGTAAAATACCTAGGGCACCCATTTCACAGGAAGGAATTCAGGCAGATCCTGATAAATTTTCAGCAGTGTTAGATAGACCACCTCCTAAAAATTTTAAAACAATTGCTATCTTTGTGCAGACGTGCTCGTGTTCAGAAAATTTATTCCACATTTTGCAGAAATCGCCCGACCGCTGACAGAACTGACAACAAAGCTATATGGAGTGGGGTAAACTTGAAGAAGAAGCATTCGAAAAGCTAAAACAGAGTTTAACTCAAGCACCGGTTCTTGCAAAGAGCTGATTTTGATAAACCCTTTATCTTGAGACAGACGCCAGCAATTATGCTGTAGGAGCAGCTCTGATGCAGGGGGAGGGATCAGAAGAAAGACCCGTTGAATACGCGAGCAAGCTTTTAACACCCGAGAGAAACTACTCCAACAACAGAAAGAGGCTTTAGCATAGTCTGGCGGTGGAGCGGTTTAGGAGTTATATCGAGTTCAACGAAATATTTATAAAAACTGACCATCAACCTTGTAAAATGGCTGATGTCCCTAAAAATCTCCTTCGGGAAGATTGGCAAGATGGCACTAAAAACTTCAAACCATTCAACATAAATATCGACTATGCTCCAGGAAGGTCAATGTGGTAGCAGACACCTATCAAGACCTTCCAATGGAAAATGTAGTGATGAGTCAGCCCAGGCAACATTCCCAACCATTTCTAAAGATTCTTAAGAAAGGAGCAAGAAAAGGATGACAACCTTAACAAAATAATAAAGGATTTAGAAACAATAAATGTCCTGAGAACGTCGCGTCGTGACAAAACGTGGTACATAATGAACGACGGAGTTCTGTATCGGTACAAGCAGATTCTGATTGCGAAACGAGCTCAGTTAGTGGTACCTAAACAAAAAGAATTGATATCTTGAAAAAGCATCATGATGCCCCAATGGCCGGTCACTATGGAGCAGAAAGCGTTATAACCGTTTAACCCCAACGTTTTACTGGCCAGGAAGCGCGAAAGGACGTGGCAGAGTATGTGAAAAAGTGTGTCAGTTGCCAGAAGTATAAGGCATCCAAACTTGAAACCAGCTGCTCTAATACAAAACAATATACTCCAGAAATTTGAGTCACTATCCGTCGATCTATTCGGCCATTGCCAGTTTCACAACAAGGCAACAAATGGTTTTGGTAGTCGAGGATAAAGCTTCCCGTGGGTTGAGTTATTTCCCTGGTAATGCTACGGCAGAGGAATGTGCAAAAAAGTTAATAGAAGAAGTATTTTTACGTTATGGGCTCTGCAGACGGATAACAAGCGACAACGGAGTACAATTTATTAAGCGCAGTTATGCAGCAGGTATGCCACGTTAAAGATTGATCAATGTCTAACAGCTTGTATCACCCGAGGCAAATCCGGTTGAGAGGAAAAATAGAGACTTAAAACCACAGTTGGCGATTCTTGTAGGAAAGGATCATACAACATGGGATACAAAGCTACCAAATGATTCGGTTCGCAATGAATTCAGCTATGTCATCAGCCACAGGATACACTCCGGCCTATCTCACTTTTGGGAGAGAGCTTCGGACAATAAGTGACGTGGAACATGAATGAGGGAGATTTTAGATAATGATAACTTCGTCCCACAGATAACTCCTTACCTGAAAAAACTACAGGAAGTTTGGAGAAACGCCAAAGAAAAAAGTAGAAAAAGAGCAGGACAAGCAAAAAGGTATGGCGACCGCACGCGCAGACCGACCCCAAAATACAAACCAGGCGATAAAGTTTTAGTAGACTGTCACAAAATTGAGTAATAAATCTGCTGCGTGACGAGCAAACTGATCCCTAAGCGAGATGGACCGTACATAATTGTAGAATGTGTGTCCCCAAAATCGTATATAGTAGATATAAAGAACCCAACCATTGCGTTAGGAAAATATCATACATCTCAACTGACTCCATTTGTAGGCAACTCAGCTCCAACACCAGTTGAACCTATAAGACGACGAGGAAGACCACGAAGACAACCTCCTTCGTAGTAAGGCTAGTTCCCCCGACTGAGGCAGCTTGGAAACTAGAGGGGATGTGGCATTATGTTTATGACAAGCTGTCAATGTTGTTGTATTTTAGTTTTATTGTAGATGAATTATATTTAATTTTGTTACGCTTAGTTATTGGTTATAATTAACTAGTAGTTTCTACAATATATATATATATATATATATAATATATATATATATATATATATATATATATATATATGGGGATAGCTTAGTTGGTTAGAGCGTACCCGCGTTAAGGTTTACACACTTCTTATTTATATAGTTATTCATATTTAATAATGAATGCTTTTCATTTCTTTCAGCATTTTTTTAACCTTGATAAATATTTATTAAGTTTATTATTTTTAGTATAGTCTCCATTGTTTATATGGAGACTAATAAAGATTTTTCGGACACATCCTGTGTCCGAAAAATAAAAGTATTTATTAAGCTTTCTTTTAAAATATTTTACAATTAATTATTCGCATCCTAATGTAATTTAATGGCTTTTAATTCTAATTTAATTTTGAATTTAAATTGAATATTAAATATTTGAATTCGAATGAGAAGACAAAATCAATATTTAATTATAGCCATTACCTTTGTTACAGTTTATCACTTCTCTCTTGATTGGGGCTTTAGATTGAATTTCCCTTTGATTTTTGTTATATTTGATCATTAATTCATTGATTAGAGTTTTGTATTTTCATTGTTGTCACATTTTATCACTTTTCTTTTCTGGTTTAGTGTCATTGTTTTGGTTATTTCAATTGATAGTTTTTTCTTGATATCTATTTTAATTGTTCTTTACATTTTGTTGAATTAGATCAATCCTTTGGTAGTACTATTGGAGTACTATACACACAAGTCTGGTAGCTCTGGTAGAGTGTTCGCTTTACAGACTTGTAAAAACTTATCAAGGCAAAGCTTAATTGGATAGTATTAGTTGGATTGATTGATTGATTGATTGGATCGCGATCCTGGGGCCGATCTCCAATGTTCTCTATTTAGCTCACTCTTTTATTTTCTTGCCTATTTCAAGAGTTTCTTCTGAGATATTATATAGACCATTTTAGGCCGGCGTCATAAGAGAGGTTAATTTCAAAAACTCTTTTCTAAAGGTTATGATTTTATCACGGGTTTTTTAAATTTTCTGGCTATTTTATGTACCAAGGTATGTGCCAAGGCTTAAAATCTTTATATATATATATATATATATATATAATATATCTTTTCGTTTTAAGTTTATTTGTTTATCACAATCTGACCATAACTTATTGTTGAATAGTTTATATAATCTTGGACACTTTGGGTATAACTCTAGCGAATGAATTGAGATTTGGCATGCTATAGCTATGTTAGCATGCCTAACATAGCGAAGACTAACATATGCTAAGTTTCATCTGAATTATCAGCATTAGTTCAATTTTTATCAAATGGCTTGTGTACATTTTTTAAAAAAAATGTCAAAAATCAGAATATTATTCTGACTTGAAATTTTTGTACAAATGTATACCTTAACTTATTAAATAAGTTTCGTATCAATAAGACAAGTATATCCCTGATTATTTGGATCATAAATGTTAAGCAGCATTGCTTAAAAGTTAAGCAGGGTGCCTGATTCCTCGCCAACTGCTCTCTGGGCTAAAATACTTGTTTTAATTTTTAGACCTTTATTCAACTAAATTAGCCGGAAAATCAAAAACACGTGTTAACCATGTTGAAGTCATAACCTCAAGACACAGGTTTTTGAAAGTAACCTACCTTTCGACGTCAGACCTAACCTAGTCTAATAATATAGGATCGATTTGATCCAGATTAAAAAAAATATTTTAAACGTTTAATTTTCTCTTTAACACGAGCGTTTAATTTTTTTCTTCTGGCACTCATATGCCATGCGTGCAACTTCATAGTCAACTTTAACTTCAGAATCAGGATGGAATCTGAAATAAATAAAATGTAGGCTAACGTTAAAAAAAATTATAAATTACATTATACTTGTACATTTATATTTATCCTTAACAAACTTTATTTCCTCAAATATTCACATTTATTAATTTTTAACCTCGTGTTATTTCAACTTTGTGCAAACCTTCCGAGTTCCAAGATTCATCAAAAACTTTATTACTAAAAGCCCATGACTTATTTAATGCCCCAATAAAATTGCAATAGATAAAACTGCGTTTCATGGAATATGATAGGAAGTAAGATAGGAAATGCACTCCCAAATTTAGTTAAGTTTAATGTTTTGTTTTTAAACGCCCAGAGCTGATAAATAAGGTATGCTTTGGCTCTTACGCAGACCCTTGGAAAGCTATTAGTTGCACAGTATGACCATAACTTGATATGACTTTATACTAACGATTTAGAGGTGCTTAATCTTGAAATCTTCTGGTTGACTGGATTACTAACGGCTTAATTAAAACAACATTACCATTTTAAAACTCTTAATTACAATATCAATAAACTTCCTTTTTGAGTTGGGAGGGGCGATTTACTAAAAGAGGGGATTCCAGCAAAAGGGAAGGGGTTGTTATAAAAACACGGGTGTTAAATGCCTAGGTAAAGAAAGCATCGCAATAAGCAAAGTCGGGAACTTTATTTCACTGGTTTCGGTTATGAAAGCCACAAAAAAAAACAACAATTTCCTGTAATATAATCATGCAAATTCTTTAAGTTATTTATGTTATTACGTACAGAAAAGTTTTTTTAACCACTCAGACGTATACAAACAAACACACATATATTATATATATATATATTATATATTATATATATATATATATATATATATAATATATATATATCAGGTACAATATATATATATATATATATATTATATATTATATATATTATATATATATATATATATATATATATATATCAGGTACAATGGACCACATCTTATTTATATTATATTAAATTATTTATAATTTAAATAATATATATATTATATTATATATATATAATTATAATATATATTATATATATATATATATATATATATTATATATATATATATATATATATTATATATATAATAGTTAAGTCTCTACCCGATAAAAAATGAGTTTCAGGGTTGAACCTTATGTTCTATCCCGTTCCCGTTTTGTAAGGGTTTCTATCGGGGTTCTATTCAACTGTCCGTGGGATAGAACCCCCTGCCAAATCCCGCGTGTCAACGATGTAAATATATATTAAAATTACACTTATTAAAATATGAGATCATTAAAATTTTGAAATTTGAAGTAATGATAAAACAAGTAATATTTTTCTTAATATGCCAAATAAATTGATACCGGTTTAGCTCAATCAACTCGGTAGACGCGAAGATGCCCACTTGTTGAATATTTGCTCTATATGTGTTAAAATTTCATGTAACACAAAATAATTAAACAATAAATAATGCAAAACAACAATAATTTAAAGTAAATCGTTCTTTGGTCAAGGTGTAAAGGCCGGGCCAACTTGTGTGTTATGTCCTTAGTTATTTCTTACATTGACTTCTTTGAAGCAAGTAGTTTAGTTTTTAAATGCTATTATGCATTTGCTCTTATAGACTATAATTTTAGCTCTTGTTGAATTTACAGATTAAAATTCACATTTTTCGGCCAATTTGTCCACTAAAATTCTTTATTACTTTGACAATACTTAAATTAGAATAAAAGGGTTTAAGCTATTATTGGTTAACAATAGATACTTAAAAAAGATTGCTTTGTTAAAGGGATTTTTGAGAAAGGACACCATTAGATGGCTTTTTGTACCAAGTTGCATCCCTTTTAGTAAGTTTTAATACAAAGGGACCAAAGTATAATAGGAAGTTATAAATATTTGTAACAATTGAAATAATTTTAATCAATAGTCCTAACTTTGTTTTAAATTGAATTCTATCGAGATTTGTTAACAAGATATTCAGTAAACTATTAATGTTTAAATGATTTAGGTCTTCCCGTGGTGACCGCGTCAATGCAGATGATAAATTTGACGTTTTGCGTCCTCTGTCGGAGGCATCTCCAGAGATGTTGGACATCATGGATGAAACACAATGCTTTTCAAAGCTGAATTTGGGACGATATCGTCTGCAATCTTTAGTTATGGAGAGCATTGTTTTTTTTATCCATTAACTTATACCACGTCGAATTTACCATGTACATTGTCGAAGTTACCACCGTAGAACCTAAATCTGCATTATCGAAGTTTTTATTAACCTTATGTATAACTCCTTAGAAATTTGGTCTCCTAATAACACTGATGTCTAGGGTAGAAAGATGGAAGTAATACTGCGCTAAGCTTATGGTGGTATTACTTCAATCTCGCTACAACAAGGTAATCATGTTATCACTTTGCCGGACGAGCGAAGCGACTCCGTTGTTATAACACCCTAGATTTAGGATTACTATTTTATTCTGATGTCGAGCGTTGCGGGATCGAAGAAATACTATTTTCAGCTTTTGATTATCACCACATTTTTAGGACGAGTGAAGTGAGTCTGAATTCATAATAATAATCTTGTTGACGAGCTTAGCTTGTCCAAAGTTGTAGTACTGTAGACTTCATAGCAATATTCTATTCTGATGTCGAGAGAAGCGAGACTGAAGTTATTTATTCACGTCAAGGAGTGAATAACCATGATATACGGTGCAATATTAAAGCCAGTTCGAAGTCATAAGGATAAATGCTGATATATTCTGAACGCAATGTTTTGCTAAGATTATCCACATGTATACCAAATTTTAAGGTCTAAGATAAAAACCAAAAATGCTTTGAAACTACTATAAGTCAGTGTCAACAGCTCAATTTATAGTCTTTATATTATGGTCGCTCTATAATAACTTTTAAAGGATAGTTTAGCTAAATACCTATTAGTGATAATACATTTTAAAATATATGGTGACCCGAGTAGAAAAATAAGAAACGGTGTAAATAGCATTGATGTTATAATGTGAGGCCTACAATTTTGCTGAGCAATGCGCCACCACTTATAATATTCATATATAATTATTGATGTAAATAGTGAGGCCTACATTTGCTGAGGCAATACCGTGCCACCAGTTAAATTATTTCCAGTAATATAATTAAATAATGTGAGGCCTACATTTTGCTGAGGCATGCCGTGCACCAGTTTTATCAGTAATATTGATGAATATTTGAGGCCTACATTTTAGGAATGCGTGCACGAGTTAAATTATTTCAGAATATAATTAATAATAATTCGAGGTACATTTGCTGAGGCAATGCGTGCATTAAATATTACTAATAAATTAAATAGTATGATATATTTATTTGCTTTTATTATTCCTGCATTTAGTTCTTGATATTTACCTAATATTAGTTGCCACGAGAAGAGGGTCCAAATTACAGTATCCTACAGAAATGCTGCTATCAAGTAACCAGCAAAACCCTTAGACTAGGTATATGCCAAAAACTACAAAAATCTATTCCAGTCGTAATATTTTAAAAGCAATATATAATGAAAAAAGTTAAATTTTTTATAATAAATTTTTTAGTAAAAATCAAAACAAGTTATCTCGTAACCTAAGATTATAAATTGCAACTTTCACTTAAAGTCTTGTCAATATCTGTCGTTTAGTTTTAAAGTTGTAAATTTAAACAAAAGCGCACTCATATTTATTGTTTTTTTATGATGAATAAAAAGATTAGTAAACCTGTAAAGGTCATTAAAAGTACCAATTTTTCTCTTTTTATCAATTTAGATTTATCATATTTCAGATACATTAATTTTTAAAGTCAATAAATTATTTTCTCTGTATTCATTCTTAATTATATATTTAAAGTAATTTAAATAATTATTAATAACTATAAATTATTGTAAATAATTTATTAATTTATCAAGATAAATGTTGTGATGACTTACTCCTTGTAAAATTCATGAAACTTGATTCCTTTTTTTTATATTATTAAGTAAATTAAGTATAACTTATTACTAAGTATAACGAAGAAAACAAGTTCTTGGAATTTGAAATCAATTATCGATCCTTAATTGATTTAAAATTAGAATATTAACTAAACTATACTTTTTAACTTAATTTTTTCCTAATTTTTTTTGTTGTTGACCCAATTTTGGTAGTTGTAGATGAAATATAATAAGTGTTTTGAAATTAAAATTAGATACGGGTTCATTTTTAGTGTTGCAATATATTTAGACTTATTTACTTTATTAGACGTATTTACACGGTAAATAAATATACAAGCCAAAATATTGCAAATTCACAATTCCTATTAACAAAATTATTTTTTTTGTATTTTATAACTTAAATTTTTATTTATAATTTAATGAACAAGCTTGACTAGAATTAAAGCAATAACAATTATTTTTGTTATTGAAACTTTGAAAATAAGTCAAAGTTTTGACTTAGTTTCGCTAAGTACACTTTAATTTCTTCTGATGAAGAAGTACCGTACAAGGATGAATATTAATTACAATCTATATATGTGTTGTGTGTATGTGAATTTGTATGTATGTATAAACTATACATAACTCAATGAAATTGTGTAAACAAGTCAAAAAATCGGATTCATAAATGTCAAGAATCCTATTGTTGATGAAGCGAACTACCTGGTTTGAAATTCTTTTTTAGTTATGAACTTAATAATGTAAAAACAATGAAAAATTATTGTCCCCACAGGATTCGAACCAGGTGCTCAGGCTTTGAGTGGTCGTATCGACTCCGGACCACTCTCATTCAACTCGCAGGCCCAAAAAACAATAAAAGCGACACACTTGAAATATTGGTTTACTGGTCATATTTCAGGTTTTATGGTAATCGAACAGTGTTTTTTCGACTTTTTGGTCACCTAGGGTGGTGATGTCGAATTTATTTACGTAAAAAATTAATATTTATACATTTAACTATGTTTATTAGCAAAGAAACCCCAGGTAAACCCATTTTCAATAGAAGTCAGTATATTTTTGTGAAATCGTTAACTAAAAAACTACTGATTTTAAAACCTGTAGAGTACTTAAAAAAAATAAACATTATGTTATATATTGGGCGTAAAACTGCAATGTATAGATGTCATTGTAAACCCAATTTGATAAATCACCCCAGTCCATTGACGATTAAATCACATAAAGCCAAAATCATGAAACCTTAACTTTCATAATTCATTGACTCCAAAAGGTAAAATTTAAACATTAAAATATTTATTAATATTAAACATTAACATTAAAACATAATATTTTTTTCTGTTCCCTATGTCACCTTAGTACCAAAAAATTTATTTTAATTTTTTTTTAATATTATTTCCTTGTTAAAAAAATTAATGAAAAAGTGTATTTTCAGTCTTTGCGGTCAATTTTTTTGTACAAACTTACGGGTAGATTAACAGCAGCAGAACAAAAAAATATTGGTTCTTATATAAAGCCCAAAGAGGACACTTTCAAACGAGACCTATTTTATTAAGCTAGGTTTAGCCAAAGCCAAAATGTTAAGCCTCAAAAATTGGCAAAAAAACTGAAAATTTGGGTGTCTCGGGAACTAAAAAGAGATTTTTTAAAATGAAGCAGGCTCTAGAAAAAAATAATACTAGGCGTTTGGACTACCTATGGGTAGGACCAACACAGAAAAAAAATTATCAATTTTATTTTTTTCGAGCAACATCTCTGGATTACTTGAAATGGATTGACCCGTTTCACACATTCAAAAATTAAGTTCGTTTTATTATAGACCTTTTTTCCAATTTTTTTAAAAAATTAAATCTAGATTATAT
This sequence comes from Microvelia longipes, assembly GCA_018340805.1. NCBI lineage: Eukaryota > Metazoa > Arthropoda > Insecta > Hemiptera > Veliidae > Microvelia > Microvelia longipes. The sequence goes on along the minus strand of JACMZG010001911.1, from coordinate 52,816,137 downwards.
TATTTATAAAAATAATAGCGTGAAAAAATTGTAAAATTAGTTTTGAAAAATTAACAGTGGGCTATCCTTTGATCTACAGGGTAGGAGGGTTGCATAAGCTATGGTATAGTATATTAAAAGTGAAAGTAGAATCTTAACTAGAATTTGTATTCTGGGTCCTTATTTTATTCTATTTATAAATTTTGGCACTATAGAGAATGAATAGTGTACTTCTTCATTTCATTTAAAACTATATTTCGTCTCCTTTTCTCTCAGGACATATTCATGTACAGTCTTATTTAAATACAAATACAATCTTATTTTAAATAAGATTCTACATGAAGATGTCCTGAGAAAGAGGACGAAATATATTTAAAGAAATGAAGAAGTATTAATTCATTCCTCTGTAGTGCCCAAAATTTATAAATAGAATCTTAACATGAATTTATTCTTATACTGCCCAAAATTTATAAATAGAATCTTAACATGAATTTATTCTTATACTATCTCTTAAATTTTTAGTAATATGCCTACTCAGAACTTTCGGAATAGAAAAGTAAATGTAGCAGCAGCGTTCTGCCTTGCAAAGTCAAAAAGAAAAGTTAAAATACCCTGCTAAATAAATAAAAAAAATCGGGTACGGGGTACCTTCGGAACTTTTCCACAGTACATCTGATTCGCTATGCTCATCCTCCAAGCTTCGAACTCACTTCGAGTCCGAAGAGAAATACAATTCGTTAAATTTATACGGTGACACGTCTTTGGACTCGCATCGCTCGTCAGTTACCTTAATGATCCACCAAAAATAGATAGACTTGATTAACAAACTTGGTAACTTATTTATTACGTCAAAGGGTACACTTGTACCAAATTTCAACTGAATTCAAAAATTCTCCAATTTTTTACATCGCATCATTTTTCCACGTTTTATGATTTTTCTTTATATTTGCTGAGTAATTATCGTAGTTATTAACGTCATAACAAATATTTTCCGAATAGCACAAACTACAGCAATAGATTGATAACTGTACAAAGTTTCATCACTTAAGCATAAATACACTAGGAGCTACGATGATAACAGACACACACACATACAGACAGATAACTTTGTGAAAACTCAGGAGGCCTTAAAAACACCTGAAACGGATAATTTAGATGTCATCCCGGTTTCGGATTTTTTTGGGATGAAAGAACGGTTGGCGTTTAGGATGTTTAGGTTCTTGTGTTTTTAGTTACAATACAAGGTACGCTTTTTCTAGTGGAATTGATTATTTGAAATGGATCGATAAACAATATTATAGGTTCACTTCTCCTTTAACGCACTCTTCCTCGTTTTTCCTTAACACACCAATTGTTTGTAAAGTATTTAATTTTACCTAATATAATTAGTTCAAGTAAGGAATTTATCAGAATGTAAACTTTTCAAACGCAAACAATATCGTATTAACAATGCTTTAGTAAACTTATTCAAGAAGTTAAAATCAATTTGTTTAAAACTAAGTTTAAATATTTAAGCATTGAAAGCTTTGCTTTTAAGCCCAAGTAGGGTTATTGTTTGACTAGTTGGAGCTAAGTTAAGCTTGAAAACCTTTTAAAAGGTGTTAGTGTGTTAGATAAAAAGCGCCTTTTTGAAAATTTCCAAACCTCTTAGAGATGTGACAATATTTACATTTAGAAAAAACCAGAGTTTTCCGAGATTTTTTGATTAGGAGTTTAAAAAAAATAAAAAGGTCATACATAGTAGAAGTAGTAAAAATATACAGTATGGATGTAGTAAAGAGGGTAAAATTCAAACAGTTTTTTAGGTGATTGCCTTGGAGCCCCTTACCCCCCTTTCTGAAAGGGAGGGGGTGACCTCTCTCATGAGATCCTAAATAAATAACAGATTTCCAAGTCAAAATGGGGGTTTTATGTAGCAAAAAACAGGTCGGTATATCTATATTTTGATAGGCCCTTTTAAATCGTTTTTTAACTCGGGAAAAAGCCATCCTTCAAATTCTACAATAAAAGTTTGAGTGGTGACCAAATAATGACGTAAATTATAATATTTTAAAATAAAATCAATATGAGGATAGTCCTACCATCAAGCACGGATAACTTGATTTAGACCCGTATTATACAAATAATATATTAATAAAAATATTAACTTGTTTGCTTTGTACCTAGAACTTACCTCTAAACCTCTCGACCTATTTTGAGAAAGGTTTTTAATGTGTTACTTTTTTTATTATGTGTTTTAATGGTGTATGTATTATTTATTATGTGTATATGTAGGCATATTATATACACACAAGGTGTGTATATATAAGATATATAAATGTATGTATGATGATATGTATGTGTGTGTGTATATGTGTATATATATGTATATGTGTGTGTATGTGTGTATGTATATACATATATTGTATGTGTGTGTATGTATATATATGTGTTGTGTGTATAGTTATATTTATATATATATATATATATATATATATATAATATATATAATATATATTATATATATATATTATATATGTATATGTTATTGTGTGTATGTATGTGTATATATATGTATGTAATATGTTTATTAGATATAAAGGCAGACTATAGACTGTTCACCACAGCACAAGGCTAATGCCTTAATGTGGTGAATACTCAATGTTATGACATAAAATACATAAATTTGATTTTGTATTGATAATCTGTTTTAATTTGTTTTTATCTGAAAATAAAAGGATATATTATTTAAAAAAAAAAAAAAAAAATTATCTATGTCCCTGTAGAAATTTCATCAAAATCATAGACTGGATGTTTAAAATAATTCTGCGCGGTGGTCCGCATGTCGGGCGAATTTCCTTTGAATGCGTGTTTCGGTGCTTTTTATTAATAGTTTACAACTAGTAAATAAATAATTCCGGGGCGGTGGTCCGCTGTCGGGCGAATTTCATTTAGAATGCGTGTTCCGTGCTAAACAACCATTTTCTTGCTTATGCAAGAACCATGCCCATTGCGTGGTTCGGTTCATGCTTTAGAACCTAAGCAGTTACTCAATTGTCAAGCACTGCTCGTAACTCATTTGTCTGTATTTTCCAAAGGAAATGCGCATATCATCCAGTTGTTGTACAAAACTATGCCTCTAAAATTAAAAGTACGCACTATTATTCACTAGTTTAAAGATTAGTTACTTATCTTTAAGCTTAGTCGGTTATCTTTAAAGGTTTTAGCGCATTTTCCTTTGGAAAATACAGACAAAATGAGTTACGAGCAGTGCTTGACAATTGAGTAACTGCTTAGGTTCTAAAGCATGAACCGGAACCACGCAATGGGCATGGTTCTTGCATAAGCAAGAAATGGGTTGTTTAGCACGGAAACACGCATTCTAAATGAAATTCGCCCGACAGCGGACCACCGCCGGAAGTATTTATTTACTAGTTGTAAACTTATATAATGTAAAAGCACCGAAACACGCATTCCAAAGGAAATTCGCCCGACATGCGGACCACCGCGCCAGAATTATTTTTAGTTGTAAAATATATTAGGTAAAAAACGATAAAAAATTATTGTCCTACTAGGATTTGAACCCAGGTACTCTGGGTTTGAGAGCTCGCATCCAAAGGAAATTCGCCCGACATGCGGACCACCGCGCCAGAATTATTTTCTAGTTGTAAACTTATATTAAGTAAAAAAAAAAACGATAAAAAATTATGACCCTTCCAGGATGTGAACCCAGGTACTCTGAGTTTGAGTGTCGTATGAATCCGGACCACTGCCATTCAACTCAGAGGCCCAAAAAACATTGAAAACGACACCCTACTCGAAATTTAATTTTTAACGACCGTAATGTTGGTTTTCTATAATTTTGTGGTTTTTTCGACTTTTTGGTAACTTAAAGTGGTCGTATCGACGTCGGACCGGTTTCATTCGATTCAGCGCCCAAAATTACATAGAAAACGACACCCTACTCGAAATTATTTTTTATCGACCTAAATTTGGTTTTTTGGTAATTAACAATGGTTTTTCGATTTTTGGTCACTTAGAGTGGTCGTATCGAATTCGGACCGGTTTCATTCGATTCAGCGTTCAAAAACATAAATATTACCTTTTTCGCGGCAAAAAAATATTAACCCTGATTTTGCTGTTTTTTTTTTAAATTTCGCTGACTCAGCAAACCGGGTTAATGACGTCACAAAAACCTGGTTTTCAATAGGGTTCGTGTCCTCCCCAAGGTTGATTTTTGTACCAAGTATGGTTAAAAATTATTCCGTTCGAAAGATAGAGTGTTACAAGAAGTGTCTAGAAATACAATATATATATATATATTATATATATATATATATATATATATATATATATATATATATATATATATATATATATATATTAAATATCATATATATAAATATATATATATATATATATATATTATATATATATATATATATATAATATTATATATATATAATTATATATATAATATATAAAGTCTCGCGAACATTTTTTTTCGGCATTAGGGACCTCTGAAACGGATTTGTGTCGTGGTCCGAGGTTCGAATTCCGCCATGACGCCTATCCCATTAGCGAATTTTCCCAAAGGAAATCGCTAAAAGGAATGGTACGTGAGAGAATTGGCTCCTGAAGGGTGTCCTAACACTATATTATGCAGTTTTCCAAACAGCAATGATCCTTTTTGACTTTAAAACTTATAATTTGTTCACAGCTGCTCATTACTTTACCTCAGAAATCCATTAGAAAAGTAATTTCTCTCAAACAATTACGCTTATGAAGTGTTTCTTACCTTAAAGGATGTAGACGGAAAAAGAGGGAGCGATTATGCTTGACTTCCTGTCAAGCGTGTATATATATATATATATATATATATATATATATATATATATATATATATATATAATATATCGAGATCATGGGGAGGTTATGAAGCCTATTATTTTTATTTATGACATCATGAATAACATTTAGGAGCTACGATGATAACAGCCACACACACACATACAGTGAGACAACTTTGAAAAACCACACAGGAGGTCTTAAAACACCTAAAACGGATAATTCCAGTGTCATCCCGGTTTCGGATTTTTTTCACTTTTATAAAAAATGAAGTGATATTCAAATTATCTTAATCCGAACTTCCCGATTCCGAGTGTTATGGATAGAATATGAATATATGCCACCCTATAAACTAATGGCTTACTTCAGGTTTCCTTTAACTGTTTTCTTGGCCTGCCGACAGTTCATGACTAAAACTTTTGATCTTGTCGACAGTTTATTAACTTACCTTTTCATTCTGCCGACAGTTTATTAAGTTAACTTTTTCATCTTTTCGACATTTAACGTTGAAATTTAATAATAATATGTTTCATGTGCGGCTAATTTACATTGAGGTATTTTATTCCGTTTTATATATATCAACAGTGTATAAAACTTAAACAAACTGATATACAAGACTATAATCTGCACTTACTCGCATAGTAGACCATAAATAAAAAAAACTATTGTATTTAAACCAAGTATTCCTGGCAATGTCCCAAATAAATTGATAACAGCTCTATCCATAAAATAAAGAAAAATAGTTAAAAGCAAAACTATAACACTGTAGTTTCCCAAATCCTGTTTATAACACGCGAAGTAACTTTATTGCCAATATGTTTTACTAGAACTTTTACATTCAACTAAAAGCTTTTCTATCAATTCAAGGATTTTAAGTTAAAACATGCACTGCAAATACATAAACTAAGTTTTTGTGTTTACGAAGGTTTTCAAAATATCTGTGCTCATATTTGGCCGCCTATTTTATTAATTCATTTATTTCCATCTTGAAGAAGAATTAATAAATATACGTTTTTAATTAAAATTAAAACTTAAAATGCATGTTAGCATATTTTATTATTGTACCATACCATTTGTCTATTTGAATGTTTGGCTGTAAAACGCTAGTTTTTGACTGATTTAAGCAAAATTTTATTTATAATTAATTATTCCTGAAATAAACAGTATATATTTTCAAAGATAACTTTTAATCTAACACTTTCGCTAAAACATTGCATTTACATGGCCATTACATTTTCTTATTCATACCTTAGGTATATAGGAAAAGAATTGTGATTGCAAAGAAAAACCGAAACGGGGATGTCACCGGAATTATCCGCTTTAGGTGTTTATAAGGCCTCCTGAGTGGTTTCACAAAGTTGTCTGTCTGTATGGTGTGTGTGTTATCATCGTAGCTCCCAGTGTTATTTATGATAGAGAGTTGAAACTTTGTACAAAAATCATCAAATAAAATATCTAAATAAAATCAAAAAAATAAAAAAAAAAATATCAAATAAAAATATATATTTTTATGACGTCATTGGAGGGTAATGACGTCATAACCAACAATAATTTCTGCTGAAATATTATGCTATCTGATTGAAATTTAGCTTGCATGTAGCCATACCTAAGACGAACATATGTGCTTAGTTTTATCACATTATCAGCATTAGTTCAATTTTTATCGAATGATTTCTATACGTTTTTTAAAAAATCGGAAAATTATCTGAAATTTAGTACAAGTGTATCCCTTGACGAAATAAATAAGTGTACTAAGTTTAGTTTTTATACAAGAAGTATATCCATGATTTTTGGTGGATTATAAAAGTTAAGCAGCATTGAGTGTGGTCAGTACCTGGATGAATGACAATTGGGAATGAAAAGAATGTGTTTACTATCTGAGAACGAGCCAAGCGAGTTCAAAGACGTGTCGCAAGATAAAATTTAACGACTTGTATATTCTGAGGACGAGCGAAGCGAGTCCAAACCTGGAAGGATGAGCGTAGCGACACACAAACATAAACACACACATAAACAAACAGAGAGGATGATAAACGTCATGAAGATGTCTAAACGAATGCATTATGATGATAAAAGCTTGGTTTCTAATTTTTTGTGTGAGCGCGATACTTTTCCTATATACCTACTGTAGTAGGTGAGGAAAAAATATATAAATAAATGAAGAGTATAGTAAATAAAATATTCAACATGCGGATGGCACCAAACTCTGCAAACTTCATATTTTGGTTTATTCTGCGACAATCTTCTTTGACGCAGGATTTTGTTATAGAATGTATAAGGAAAATAATTTTGTTGAGTAAGTAAGCTTTTCTTTCATACGTTAAAAATTTTAATAACTTCTGTTAAAAATAGTTTTAAATTCTAAAATAAACTTTAAGGCACTGAAGAATATTTAAATAATATATTAATTTAAATAATCCTTAAATAACAAATTAATTTAAATAATACATCATTTTTACTGACATAATTTAAATCATATGTGTCGCGTTTATTGTAAGGCATATTTGGCATTTTAAAATGAATACGGAGTTTCTAGCTAATATTTATAATATATATTTAATAAAGCTTTACTTCATACACAATGAAGTATTTTTTTCGAATACAAGATTATTTCTGGAATAAAACGAGGACCTTTAAGCTCTTTATCTTATGTTGTTTGCTGAATCAAAATAAATCTAGTAAGCTTGTAATCTTACAAATAACCTGTTTTGATCATGTAATGTCGACATATTTTTAAATTTTGGAGTCTTCGGAGATCTCAGATAGTAAATATATTCTTTTTATTCCCAGGTCACCCCTCTAGGCACCTCTCTCAATGCTGCTTAACTTTTTTGATCCAAAAGAACCATCAATATTCTTGCCGCATTGAAACAAAACGTAGTATACTTATTTATTAAGTAAAAAGGGATACGCTTGTGCCAAATTTCAGCTCAATGGGTTTATTTCCCGATTTTTTTGCAATTAAAAAAAAACGTATAGAAATGATTCGATAAAAACTAAACCAATGCTGAACATGTGACAAAACTTGGCTTATGCTTGCCGCAAATCTCAAATCGATTGACAAGTTTTACTGCTTCTTATGAATTTTTGAAATTTTTCCGAGTCATTATTGCGGGTTAATGACGTCATAAAAAATTTTTCCGGATAGCACAATTAGACCTAAAGATTATTTTTTGGGTTCAGTTTCAACTTTCTTGTGTAAATAGACTAGGAGATATGATAACAGACACACAGACACATAAAACACACACACTCACAAATACAGACGACTAACTTAGTTTAAAATACTCAGGAGGTCTTAAAATGCCTAAAACGGATAAGACCGGTAAAATCCCGATTTTGGATTTTTTAAAAAACACAATACTTTTCCTGTATATTTATATTTCTGTAATATTTATATCTGCAATATAAATAAGGAGAATTAAAATTAATTAAAAAATGAATGAAAATGGAGAATTTACACAATTATAAAAATAGTTGGTTCACACTTGTACCCTACTATTAGGGGATTCCGCGCGTAGCGTTAAAAAATGTGCATTTCTACGTTAAAAATCACGTCAACTGGAACAATCAAAAAAATTAAAACCGTTATAATTATTTTAGTTGCCTGATAAGATATAAATATGTTTAGAAATATTTTAGCTTTTAATATTCATTCATTTAATGTGTAATTTTTTTGATAATTTATTTTAAATTAACATAATTTATAAATATGAAAATAGTCAAGATTAACTATTTCCCACTCTTGAGGAAGAATTATGAATGAATGCTTTTATTTACTTTAATTCCTTTTATTAAATTTTATTATGAATATTGAATTAAATTTATTTGTGTGTGAATTTCGTGAAACAATATTATATTTTTAACGAGTTATGTATTTTATTTTATTCAGACTATTTATATAGCGTACTTATTTTATTGAAAATCTGCTTCAGGGACTCACTGATTATTAATAAATAATTACATGTATATATATATATATATATATTATATATATATTATATAATATATATATAATATATATATATATATTATATATATTATATACTTCTATTGCATGATACGGATTTATGTTCCTAGACGTTCCTCTACATCTTCCGAGAACCCTTTTTTCTTGGGTCAAAATTAAACCTTGTAACAAAGATTAACTTGTTGATGTCCCGTGCCTTTTTGTCTAAGAAATATGTGTGACACCATTAGACCACAATAATGACCCCACAAACACTTAGGGAAATCACACATCTTTATAAAGTGTTCATAGATTAAGCTGACAATTTTTTTACTTGTACTACTAGTATAACAAAAATACGAAGGTACATTTTATTATCAGCACAAATATCGGCTTTATTGATTGATGTATACAACATAATGTAAAAAATTAAGGTTTTATACTAATACACTTAAATATTTGCTTACATCGTGGCAATATACCAGTGATATTGACTAGAAATATGACGAAATGATATAGGTCAGAAATGATGATGTCACAAAGTGGGCACAGGAAGACGCGGGTGCCGTAAAGCGTCCCCCAGCGCCGACACCATGTGGCGGTTGATGCGCGAAACGCCAAAGCCGCGGAGTGACCGAAACTTCATGTTTTTAAAACCTTTTATAATTTTAACAAATATTTTCACGGAAAAACTTTGGAAACGAAAAATTTTAGTGTTTTTGTTTTCAAAGAACATTTTTGGCGACATTAAAGTCCACCACCCCATCACCTTCTTCATCTTCTTGTATGAAACTACCCGTGTTATTAATTTTAGATTTTTATGTCCAAAAAGAAGAGATTTTTTAACAAATCGAGCTATCGCTCGTAAAATGCAATTTCCGAAACATTGCAATTACTGCCGAGTAGAATAGTCCAGAATTAAACACTAGTATAGTCATATTTGTGATTATTCATCTAAATATTGCGCTTACTAGGGATGACGGAAGTGAAGGGGGGAATGGGGGCATTGATTGTGCTTGTTCTTCTGATTCCAAATAAATTTATTTATTTTTCGACGGCTTTACAGCCTTAAAAATGCCAGTAAAAACAATTTTATCGCTACATTTCTTTACGTACGCCAACTATAAAATGTTACTTTACTGCCTTTACTTACTTACAGCATTGTTTTATTGATTGCACCCCTTAAAATTAATATAAAACATTGTAATGCGATTTTATTGCTTTTAAATTAATTTGATTGACTTGTGCGCTTGTTAATACACAAGGTTACATAGTCTACTATTTTACTTTTCAATATTTTTAACTTTAAGATTTCTTTAATAAACCTAATAATTAATAAATAAATTATTTGATAATTTTTAAGATTATTTTCAGAATATTTTATACACGAAGATAAAAATTTTAATAATTCATTGAGTATTTTTTTTACTAAAATATTTTTCATTAATTTTTTTTATCTTTTAAAAAAATCTAATTCTTTTGACTTAAAAGAATAATAAATTATAATCAAAGTAGTATATTAAGTGAAGTAATTAAATATGAATTATTATTATGCTAAAAGCTTGTTATTTACGTTGTACTGTTTTTAGCACACATACGAATAAATCGCAAAATGCTGAAATTAGTAGTGTTATTAGTATAGTAATAAAAATAAAATTAGAAAAATCGAGCACAGTGTATCTCAAAAGTTTTCCATACCATCGTATTCGACGTAGATATATTAGCAACCAGCCGTATTAAAATGAAACTATATAATTATTTATTAAATAAAGGCATACATTCGTGCCGAATTTGATGAAACTTAACAATTGTTGTTCTGACATTACATGCGTGCTTTACTTAATCGATCCATTTTTTTACGTTTTTAAAAAGTTTTGGAATTTTTGCTAAATCATTAATAAGGTCCTTGTAAAATTCTGGCTAGCACAACTACAGCAACAAATTGATGAACCAAGTTAAAACTTGGTATATTAAATTGATGTACTAGGTAAAACTTAATACATCAAATTGATGTACCAAGTTTTATGTCGTACATCAAATTGATGTAAAACTTGAAAATAAAATGTAAAACGAGTAATACTTGGTACATCAATGCAAGAGACATAAAAAGCTTTTGCATAACACTGATATCTTCACTTTGTCTTTTGGACACATTAGAAGCTACAGTGATAACAGACACACACACGCACTCACACATACACACACACTCGTACATTACAGACAAATTTGTAAAATACTACTGGGATAATATCAGTCACACATACACACACACACACACATACAGACAAATTAGTACGATATTACTACGATTTTATAATCTGTTATCAGACACACACACTAACAAATACATACACACACAAACAAAGAAAAGCGCGCACGTACATACAAAGAAATTAGTAAAATACAACTCGATGATAACAGACACAAACACACCAACAGACTTTTCCAAGTTGTCTAGAGGTATTAAACGTTTATTTTAGGTGAAATCTCTATTTGGGGTTTTGGTGGAAACACACTCCTTTTTTCATTTCTCTGCGGTTCAAATAAGAAAAAGTGAAAACTTTATAGTAAAATCGTTAAAAATGTTATGAAAGTAAATAAAATGTGACTGATGTAAATTTTTGTAATTTTAAAATGCAAGTAAATAAGACGACTAAAAAATGTTTTATTCTAAAAACTTCATTGAGAAGAGTTAAGATCCAGAATCGTAACCTACTAAAAGCAGTTTTATATTTCCTTAACTATTGCTTATAAATATTTTGATGTGAACTATATTATTTAATTAAATGATGGTTTATGGACATAAACATCGTTAGTAATTGACCCTGGCTACACTAGCGCCCTTGATAGTGAACGAAGGTTGAACGAACTAAAACTGTAGGCGCGGACTAGAGTATCGAGATGACTATCTTTTTGATTATTATCTGCATTGTTTTTATTCACGAGTGAATGTTGAACACCAATTAGTTATACGGTTTAATAGGTATATGTTGCCTTTGTTTTGATTTAGATTTAATGAATGAATCCAGTTCTAATAGTGTTATTGTTAAAGTTAATTTATTGACTTGTTAATGTGTTATAATGATAAACGGAAATCTATTAATTATCGATCAACCTTTTCTTATTTAAATTTGTTTCACTTTATTTTATTTGTTTTCTGTATTATCCCGTTACGTCCTTTATCATTTAAGGAAACTTAAAAGTTAATTGTTTTTTTAATCTTAATCAAATGTAGGGCTCTATACTATGAATAAAAATTGAGTACGTCTTGTATTAAACTAAATACTTCCCTATTTAAATACATCCAATGATCGACTAGTATACTGTTTTTATTCGTAAACATAAATCTATATTTTTCTTTACAAAACATATTCGTATATTTTTACTTTTCCTTATGTATACCGTTGGTACATAGGAAAAGTATTGTGTTTTACACTAAAAACTTGATCATCCGTTTCAGATGATTTGAAGACCTTCTGTCAGAAGGTCTTTACTTTATCTTTTAGGGGCCCCTAACCGTTGAGGGGCCCGTGCGGGCCCATAGTTACGCCACTGCCTTCTGAGTAGTTTACAAAGTTGTCTTACAGTGTGTGTGGGAGGGGGTCTCGGTGATGAATGATCAGCCCGTGTGTCTATCAACCAGATGCTCTGGGTTCGATCTCTGTCGGGGCCTCTTGTATTTAATGCTAGAGACAGAATCCCTTACTAGTGCCACCCTTCGAATAGGACGATAAGCAGGTGATTCCGAACCTGTATGATGTCAGGCAATCGTTAAAGGCCCCTTAGTCTAAATGAACCTGGATTTGGGCAAAATTTAGGACCCTCAATAGAATCTTATTTATAAAAAAATATGATTCTGATTTTATGGTTTCTAGAGCAGGAAGCTTTTGCTCAAAAATCGTTTGGGATCTCCAAAAGAAATCGTTTTGGGTAATTTTAGGGTAGTTGGCAACAAAATTACTCTTATTAAATAAGTAAAGAAAAAATTAGTTTTAAGCGTTTATTTTTTTAGCTCTTTTATTAGTTCTTATATACCCCTTAGGCACTTTTTAGATTGGCGTTTTTGGCGATTAAAAGCGTGTTTCTGTTATACGTCCATTTTCGTCGTGATTAAATAATCACATGGAGTATTTAAGTCGAAACTTCTTCTCGTAAGAAACCTGAACTACGCACGGGTTTTAATACGGTTTAAACATGCATTATAGTAAAATGTGTATACTATTTGGTTTAACTGACAGTAAGAGTTTTCGCTTATTGTTTTCTTCTTTCCTATAAATATAAATAAATAAAATAAATAAATAACCTTTAATAAAATCATTACAATAATAATATCATCTTATAATCATGCATATTTTTAATATTACATACAAACTTTATAATGATAAACATTTATAACTTTCCTATAAATGTGGTTTTTTAATTTTTTATTCCTCGGGTATAATTACAACTGCATATCCTCTGATACTAGTTAAGTTGTTTAATCCATTATTATTTATTATATTTTTATTTATTTGACCCCCACACAACTCTTTATTACAACTGATCTAGATCAAAGATAATTTTAATATCTATAAATTACTCAGCTGTTTATTGTATCTCTTGCTTCTTCCTTATAAAGGGGAAAGCATTGTGTTTCACAAAAATATGAATGCGATCTTATTTTGCTTTTTGCCAAATTTATCAATTTACGCTATATACAATATTTGTGTGGTTTGTGAAGAGAAAATGCGACGTACCCTAGAGAAAAATTTTATTGTTATTTTTACTTTTCCTTTTTCATTTATACCGTAGGTTAGGAAAATTATTGTGTTTGCGAAAATATCTGAAACCGGGATGTCACCGGAATTATCCGTTTCAGGTGTTTTTAGGGTCTCCTGAGTGGTTTTCACAAAATTGTCTGTCTGTAAATGCGTGTGAGTTAGTGTGTGTGTGTCTGTTATCATCCTAGCTCCCAGTGTATTTATGCTAGAGTTAAAACATTGTACAAAAATTAGTCTCCCGCTTTAGTTGTGCTATTCGGTAAATATTTTTTTGTGACGTCGTTAACACGAAATAATGAGTCAGCGAAAATTTCGAACAATCATAAAACGCCGAAAAGTGATGCGATCAGATTGAGATTCATGTATAACACTAACGTTTGTACTTATTTAAAGCTTTATCTCATTATCAGCATTAGTTTAATTTTTTATCAAATTACTTGTATACGTTTTTATATCTTTTTTAAAAAATCGGAAAATAATCCAATTGAGTGGAAATTGGGTACAATTATAAACCTTTACGTATAGATAGCACTAAGATTCGTTTTAATACGACAAGCATATCCATGGTTTTTGTTAGATTATAAAAGTTAAGCAGCATTGAGCGTGGTCAGTGCTGCATGGATGTTTGCTGAGTATGAAACGGAAGTATTTAATATCTGAGGATGAGCAAAGCGAGTCCGAACTAGTGAGGATGAGCGTAGCAAATCCGATTTAATGAGGAATAGGTCCGAAGTACCCTGTACTCGATATTTAATACTCTTTCTTTTTATTATTCCGTTAATTTTTTTTAATATTGGTTTTTATTATTAAATCATTTAGGAACCTTCCATTCATTATACGTTCTATGAGTGTAAAGTAAAAAATTTAAGTACAAAAATTAATAATCATTTACCTAACTATTGAAATATTTTTTAGGTCACAAAGTAATATATTTTTTATAAATTTAATAATCTTTAGAGGTTAACTTCTCTTTTTTGTTCAAATATTCAGAGGTCAATAAATCATGTGTTAACCTTAATATAAAGGTTTCAATATTCAAGAGAACCTTACGTCTAAAAACCTTTTATTTTGTAAGTTAAAACTGCATCCCTCCCCCATCGACCCGAGGAGGTGATGAAATAAACACCTCTACAAGGCTTCTATAGAACTCTGTATAGACTTTTAGATATTATAGTTTCATGAAAAGCTGTAGAGAGGGGTTTAGCACGTTCTATTTATTAACATAATGCGTGTTTGAGATAAAAATTCGCTTTATCAACGACGCATTTCACAAAAAAAATAATTGTGTACATTTAAACCGAAATGACACAATACACACTTGTGTGATTTGTGAAGGGATTTTTATGTTTAATATTTTTAAGGCAGGATTGGTAAAAATCGGTAAAAACTGTAAATCTGTGGTGGCCTAAAGTCATAATTTGTAATTATAAATTAAATCTATGCAATTTATCTTGTTTTATATCCACCTTATATTTTGGGGAAAACCAGGTATTATTGACATCATTGATTAATATAAGTCATATTAATCTACAAATTAGTGGCATCAAAAATAAAAGATTTTTTTTATTTATTTATTTCCAAGTAACAACATTTTACCTCAAAATTATATAAATGACACATACGGGCCTTCGGCCCGTAGCTTTGACCGCGGTCAGTCGGAGTCGGGCCGTTTAGCAGCCAGGGGGCCTCCCTCTGGCCCATTGTTAACCTCTAAAAACGCGCTATAAGGTGAGGAGGTTGTTAGTAACCAGTTTCTTACTTCGTGTTCCACCCTGGTAGCCTACTATCACTGTCGAGAGTCAAAAGAATAATAAATGGCCTCGAAGAGCCACGGCAAGCCGAGCAGCGCCGCGAAGCAAGCCTGTGAGGTAATGTTGTACACGGTGTGGCCCGCATGTTGAAAATTCACTAAATACAAGACAAAATACTATGCAATGAATAAATATTAGTAGAACAAGAGACAATACTCATCTTCCGATGGACATAATACCTATCTTTTAACCAGACAAGGGATATCTTCTGACATATGGACATAAGGCTTGCATAACACCGGCCGCAAAGCGGTCAGGGGTCGAAGCAGGCTCGGTTACAAGGGGGAGCGAAGGGGGCAATCGTCCCCCCCCAAGATCCAAAAAATGGAGGAAAATTAAAGAAAAAGAAAGTAGCTGATTTTTTTTTTAATAAAAACAATTAAAAAGAGCAAATTATAAGAGCAAAAAAAACAATTGTAAAGAGCTCGCATCGCTCGCATGATTTGTTATTCATTTAATTTTTAAGAAAAACTGATATTTTGTATAATTAGGACTGAAAATATTTAATGAATTTGCTCCTACCGAAATCGGGTAGGATTATTATCATTCCCAAAGTCCCCCCCCCCAAGATCCAAAAACGGAGGAAATTAAAGAAAAAGAAAGTAGCTGATTATTTTTTTAATTAAAAAAAAACAATTAAAAAGAGCAAAATTATAAAGAGCAAAAAAACAATTGTAAAGAGCTCGCATCGCTCGCATGATTTGTTATTCATTTATTTTTAAGAAAAACTGATATTTGTATAATTAGGACTGAATATTTAATGAATTTGCTCCTAACGAAATCGGGTAGGATTATTATCATTTCTCAGAAAAGAAATGTTATATACTCACTTATTATATCAACCCCTTAGCTGGAGTTTTGGGAACCCATGACGTAAATTATTTTGATATGATGCCATTTAAGTTATTTAACTTTAGGACTTATGGGTTGAACGACTCTGTAAGGAGTTTCACATCTCACTTCACACATGCTAGAAATAAGTCGACCCGTAGCCGCTACGCAGCCTCGCCCCTCAGGATGCTTCTGGCCTAAGGCCTTCTTGTGGCTGGTTCGTGGTTTTTTTGCCATGTATTTAGCGAATTATTGCCGCCTTGCTATGGCCTTTTCAAGTCCACACAATCGTTGTTTCAGTATTAATTTTTACATGGCATTTTGCCATGTATGTAGTGAATTTCCATCGCGTTTATACACACAAAATATATGTAGCGTTGAAGAATTATCTTTCACCCCCTGTATACAGTAGAAAACTTTAATTTTAATAGCTGATGACGTCATAATTAAGTTATGCAAATAACGCTACTTCGATGACCCGATTGAGCAGAAACCGATTCCAATCGTTTTAGAATGCCTAAAACTATAAGACGACCTTCCAGGCGCTTTGCGACCCTGCTTAGCTCGCCGTTGTTCCGTGGGAGCCATTTTTGTCCTGAGGGCAGAGCAAGAGATAGGGGTCTTTCTTTTATACTACCTTCTCCGATCTAGCTACTGAACCTAACAGATATCGCAAAGTCATTGATCTAGACGTGTACATATTATATAATTATATAATATATATTATCCAACGTTTGTTTCACTAGGGATGGTCTAATTCAGCTGAAACTGGTCTCAACTTAAGGCAATATGTAATACCTTGTTTTAAAGTCAATATTTTCAATGACGTCATATCTAGGGTTGATGACGTCATCGTTTTTTCCAAATAATAGGCCTTGTAACTTTCTTAACATCTCGCCATATGCCAAGTTTCGTTTCTACACAGGTAGATCACACAGTAGATATGTGTATGACATATGACACATATGCCATGTCCATTATGGGAATTTCCATTATTCATTAATGTAGTTCGCTAAAACTCTTTTTTAGCTTCTTTTTAGCTGGCTTCACTTGCATCTTGATACTTTTTTCAATGCTACTATTTAAGTATAAGTATCTTAAGTTATACTAAGCCCTTATTAATGCCCCTGCACCTTCGTGCGAAATAAATTAGTTAACTAAGCCTCAATAATCCCCCCTTTCAAGAATTTGGGCTGGATCCGCGCCTGGGTCGACGGCACCTGTTTAAGCTTTTACTTTTCCTTAATTATTTCTATTAAGGTATATAGAATAAGTATTGTGTTTGCAAAAAATCCGAAACCGGGATGTCAGCGGGATTTTTCTTCTACTGTGACCAAAACTAAGTTGACAATTAAACTCAATTGTTTAATTTACCAATTAAATTAAATAAAGTCAGTCTTTTTTTAGTTGAACATTTTTAGAAGAATAGTTATTGTTTCATTTTGTACACGCTGTTATTGGTTGCTCAATGCATTAAAAACACCCAGTTATTCGCATTTATACGAGATCTGTGACATTTTTCCTAACGAAATTTTTATAATATTTGTTTTTATTTTGTTCATCAAAAAGTGCGTGGTTCTTTAAATCACACATTAAAACTAAACATTTAAGCAGTACATAAATTCAATGGTCGCTATTTTTATGTTTACGACTTTTCGTTTTTTAAGATACGGCAAACCGAGGAAACATTTTGTAAAAACTAACTGTGCTCCAGAGGATCATTTTAAGAAAATAAAATGACTCATAGCAATAAAACAAAAATATTCCACCATTTTAACTCATGTCTAGATTATAACGGCTTTGCAAATGAGATAAGTTTTAACTTTCCAAAATATTTAGGGTGTTTTTGCTACATATTTAAGGAATTGTATAGTTTATCTAATATTAAAGGGATGGTGAAAGTAAAACCAGTGTGAACTTGTGTCGTAACTTGTGTTAATGACGTCTTAATTTTTTCACTAACAATACTCCTCTGTAGCTCCGGTGAAGCAATGTGTCAAGATTCATTCCAATCAGAGCAAGCTCCTGGCGTTCGGAAGTTAGTGTGCGACTAAGGAAGTGCTGGAAACTTGTTCGCTCTGGTGTTCTTTATAAAATTATTCAGAGTGGTTAGATTGTATCTTTATTAACTTAAGAAAAGTAAAAATGGCTGACAACAACTTTAGAACTACGGCTGATAATGAAGTTAAAAATTTGTTGTACTAATTTAGGTGTACATCCCCTTTATTCCACGTTTATCCAAAAACAAAAAAATCAATGTTTTATGACTTTTCGAAAAAATACCTCTTAACTTATAATTTTATATAAATATTTATGAAATATATTTAAATTTCATATACATTTAATCTTCCAGACATCAAACCTAAGGGTTAAAATCTATTTAAAGTTTTTTTAACAAATTAACTCTCTCGCGAAAATAGACTGGCTATTGCTATTATACGGAACATGCACCTATGAATTAGTTAACTAATAAACTAAACCAAACCGTAAAAACCAAATAAAATATGATAATGAATACAATTCATTTTCATAAAAATAAACGTTAATTATATGAAATAATTGGTATCACCTTTATGTACGTATTTATTGATTTAACTAAATATAATGTCGTATATTTATATATATAATATATATATATATATATATATATATATATATATATATATATATATGTGTATAATACTTTTGTTCTTTATAATATTATTTTAAAAATTATATTATTGTATTTGAATCAGACTACACATGTATATTTTTGCAATCACGAACGAAAAAGTGGGATCCATCGCTCCTATTCCTCCCTCTCTCCCGCATCAATGACGGCGACACCTTATTCACGAATTTGTTTTATTTGAAATTCGCTAAAACTTAATTTTCAGCTCAGCATTAGGTTAATGAAAGAGAAACAGTTCCAAAAGTTTAACCTCTGTTACATAAAATTCTTAAATAACACTGTGCTGTGTTTAAAGGGTAATTAAGTACAAAAAAAAGGAAGAATCAGTGATTAGCTTGAGACTTTTAAGACTTAATAATGTATTTTTTACTTAACTTAATAGCACTTATACAATTTTTAGGAGATATTTAATATTACATAGAAATGTGTTTCACGTAACATCATTACTTGCGAGTTAAATATTTTAATTATTACCTGTTGTATTGATAATTTTTCGTAACTTTATTTTAGCGAATTTTCAATGGAATGTGAGCTAAAATAAGGTCGGAAATAAGGGTAAATTTTCTTATTTTATCGCTTCTGAGTCTCAACTTATAGGAAATGGTGTTAAATAGAAATATAACACCATTGCTAGGAATAATAGCTATAAAGCTTTATTCTATATAATTAAATAGAATAAAGCTATTTATTTAAAATAAATAAATTATTTTATTTATTTAAAATAAATAAAGCTTTATTTATATAACTTTGCTCAAAAATCTATCTTTAGGCCTCGTTGTGCTTTCCAGAAAATAGTTTAAGTCCTGTATTACATTTTTAAGCTTTAATAATCCCAACGCTAAAACACCCTAGATATTCGGATACCATATAATTTTGAGGTTACGTGTAGTAGCGGTTTTAATTTTGTCTCGACAAAATTAAAGCTTCGGATAATCATGAAATTCTAAGGTCAAGCAAAGCGAGACTGAAGTAATATTACCTTAGACTATAAACAATCATGACAACGAAGTAATATTACCTCAGGCTTTGGATAATCATAACATTTTTAAGGCTTTGGAGAAGCCAAAACTCTGAGGGTCTTCGCGGCCTCTTATTTACTAATCGAAATGTTGTAAGCAAGGATGATGAGGACGGGCGAAGCGAGTAGAAGTTTTAAATGTGCCGCCTAAATGTGTATTCTCTTTTAATTTAAATATTAAGTGAAGTTATCTATTTTAAATATTTTTATGTAGGATATTGATATTCAACAGTTATAAAAAGGGGGGGGGCATAACGGTTTGCAAGCAGCTTTGTGAAGTTTTCAATTATATATATATATATATATATATATATATATATATATATATATATATATATATATATATATATATATATATAATATATAAAGCAGTAACAAAATAAGTATTATAGTTGTTAACAGTAATACATATTTAATTAATTGCTTATAACAGTATGAGTTTAAGTACTTTTATTTAATTTCTTCTATAACAGTTTATTGTAAGATTCCTTCTACATGAAAAAAAATGCTTGACTTATCTCTGGGCCACTTGACAAGATGTCACATATAGAAATGCTGTCATGGCAACAATTTAAGTAGACTTGTTCTGGCAGCACTCAAACACATATTGTCTTGCTATTGCACACCTCCAGCAAAACATTTTTTTATTAGATTGCCTCTTTTCTACGCTCTATTTCTTACCTTTTTGTAGAAGTATAGAAATTCAGGAAAAAAAGTATATTTATTTATTTGAAGAAAGTACTTTCCTCTACCTTCTCTCTCTTTCCATCTCGCTGATATCGTAAGCTATATTTGGCTATTTAGTTGGGAAAAATTCAGATGAGATGTGTGACACTAAACCCGCAATGTTCTTATGCATTGCATAAAAAGCGTATATGTGATTTTAAGGCGTTCTTTTTAAGGGTAGATAAAAAGAAAAAAATTTAACGCCCGTTTAGAACACTGCATATTCTAGCGAAAATCACCTTGGTTGGAAGTTCCCCATTTTACTCTAATTATTATGTTTGCAAAAATCTAATATTGAACTTTACTTCAAAATTAAAATATCATGATTGGAACATAGTGATCAGATAAATTCAAGCTAAAAATGTGCTGTTATGAGAATCGAATTATTGATTTAAATTAGGAGTAAAGCCTGGTAATTGAACTTAAGACCTACTTGGTATAGGTCGATAAATTGCTTAACGTAAGCGAAGAACAGTTTATGTTTTTTGCAATTTAATGATAAAATTAACCCATTGCCTACTGTTTGAAACACCAAACCATTTAATTAAGAACTAATTAAAATATTATAAATAATACTTAATGTCTAAAGTTTAATACACACTTGCGTTTACTAGGTAAACTTTCTATTTAAGCACAAAGAGTCGGGTTAGGTTTAACCCTATACTTTCTCATTTACTTTCGAGAATATTTAATTAAAAAATTCCACAGTTTGTATGAAATTTCTGTGCCTTTATATTAAATAAGTCGAATAATTAAATTTCTTCGAGGGAATAATAAATTTGAACTTAGTTTTTAATAGTACAACACTTTAGAACAAAAAAAGCAGGATGGAGAACATAAGCAAATTTGAAACCACTTACCATAGAGATATACCACTAGAGGGGCCCTATATAGGTTAAATTTTGAAAACATCGAAAAAGTAACCTGACCACATTTGATTAGGAACAAAATCAAATAATCAGGACAAAATTACAATAACTAATATAGTAGAACGTTAAAAATACAAATCAAAACACAAGCCATGTTGTTATTTTTTCTGAAGAATATATTTTTATTTCTGAAATGCAGAAATAGAGTGCGCTGTGTTAGCAGCTTTTGCGGCCGTTGTTGCTATTGTGGAGCCAACATTTTCCGCATCGCAATAACCGCTACGCACGCAACGAACGGAGGTTGGGGTCATGGAGAGGACGAGTGAGGGGTGATAGATTTTTTAAAAGGGGGGACTCACTGATCATGAACATGCAAAATAATAGAGCAAACGATAGAATTCAATCCGACAAAAGAGACTTGTCTAAAGAATAATCCAGGGACTATATAGTTAGTGAATCTTTTAGAAAAGAGTTTAAAGGCTATAACGGAGGTAATTTATTTTATAATAATCTTTTTCAACCATTTTTATTGTGAAAAAAATTATGTTTTGAAGCTACGGGGTTGCTCATAAAATATCTTAGTTTTAAAACCAGTTATCAATTTTTAATAATTTAAAATCTAATCGCTTAGTGATAAAAAGTAGGGGAAAGATGTGGGCGAGGGAAAGGAATAAAGAAGAGAAGGGTTAGGGGACGTGAAATATAAATTTTTAGATTTTAATAGGGACAGGAAGGAAATTATTATAAAGGTTTAATAGCTTCAGGTCTATAAAGATAAATCATTGATGTTATTAGAAATATTGATTATATTAAACCGATATGATAATAATTAAAAATTTTAGGTTATTCAGGAGGATCAAAATAATACAAAACTTAAAGTTTTAGTCTTGTGGGAGATATAGTAAGCCTATTTAATGTAAAAATCGGGTATGGGGTTACCTCAGAACTTTTTCTCATTACATCAAATTCGCTACGCTTATCCTCCCTACTTCGGAATCGCTTCGCTCGCCCTCAGGTTATATTAAGGTTAACACATAATTTATTGGCCTCTGAATATTTAAACAAAAAAGAGAAGTTGACATCTAAAGATTATTAAATTTATAACAAATTTATTACTTTGTGACCTAATATTTCAATAGTTTGGTAAAGGATTATTAAGTTTTTGATACATTTTTTTTTACTTCACAGTCATAGAACGTACAACCTAAATATTTTAATAATAAAACCGATATTAAAAAATAAATAAAAATATTTAACAGAATAATAACAAAACAGTATAAAATATCAAGTATGGGGTACTTCGGAACTTTTACTCATTACATCGGATTTGCTACGCTCATCCTCCCTGCTTTGGACTCGTTTCGCTTATCCTCAGAAAGTAAATACTTCCGTTTCATTCTCTGCGATCATCCATGCAGCACTGATCACGCTCAATGCTGCTTAACGTTTATAATTCAACAAAAACAATAGATATACTTATCGTTTTAAAGCGAATCTTAGCATACTTATTTACAACATAAAGGATTATACTTTTACCTAATTTCTACTAAATTGGAATATTTTCCGATCTTTTACAATAATTTAAAGAACACAAGTGGTTTTATAAAAATTAAACTAATGCTGATAATGAGATGAAACTTGCTAAATGTCAATCCGATCACACTTTTTTCAGCGCTTTATGATTGTTCGAAATTTTCGCTGACTCATTATTGCGGGTTCATAAAGTTATAAAAAATATTTTCTTAATATTTCAAATACAGCGGTAGACTGAGTTTTGTAAAATTTTTCAACTCTCACACACCACACAAACACACATAAAGACAGACAAATTTGCAAAAACCAATTAGGAGGCCTTTAAAACACCTGAAACAGACGATTCCGATAACATCCCGGTTTTGGATCTTTTAGCAAACACAATACTTTTCTTACTTTTTTATACCTATGGTATAAATAAGAAAAGTAAAAAGTTCAACGTATGATATACTTAACATTTCACCATTAATACTTTTATCTATTTACCGTAGGTATATAGGAAATGTATTGTTGGTAAAAAATCTAAAACCAGGATGTTACCTAAATGTTCCCTTTTGTCCCCAGGGGGTAACTCCATGTTTCTCCTCATTTTTAAAGACTTTATGTTGTTGTATAAGTACCTGACATCACACTGGTTTAAAGGCTGTTTCGCAGGTCCTTAAGCTCACGTGCTATCCGTTACACCACCACCGATCCATCTTATGCAGCTGTAATGTATGTGTACTTTTATATTTGAAAAAAATATTAACTTATTTTTACTTTCGAGGAATTTACAGGACTACTGAGGGACTTGGAGTCCCTTGAATTGACTAGGGACTTTATAAACCTTTCAAAAGGATTTTTAAGTTTAAAGCTATATAGCATCAAACCATACTTGTATTCTTTTTAAAAATTATCTAATTTTTTTATCCGCTAAAAAAAAACTTATTGTAAACATTGTTACCAACCAAAGAAAAAACAGAAAAAAAAACAGATAAGATGTATTAAAGCTGTCATTGTTCGTGACAGTCTGTCTGTTACTTGTTACAATTTTACTCCTCTAACCCTGTTAAAAGAGCCCCTCCCTTCAACTCAAACACAAAGATTTTTGTAAAATATTACAACTCACCCCCTTTTTTTAATCCTGATTGTGTCGCCAACAAAACATTTTTCAAGTCATCAAAACTTTTTATTTTTTAATCGACTAAAAATTTAAAAACTTTTGCATAAAACTTATAATAGAAAATACTTAAATAAAATTGTCCTTTTTAAACTTTTTAATAACAGGTAAAGTTTTTTTTTCTGAAAAATGTAATTCAGAATGTTTCGTAACTTTTTTGCATTAATAAAATATGTTACTTTCTGACAAATAGGTCTTTAAATGTAAATGATATCCTGGATCATTTGCTATTTATAAGATTGAGAATAAGTAAAAAAGTTACTTAAAAAAAAAAAAAAATAAATAATGGCGTTAAAAATAATGCCTCAGAAAAAGTTCTGAGGCATTATTTTTAAACACTTTGGAGAAGTTAAGAACAAAAAATTAAATATTTATTAAATATTAAAAAGCTTTTAATAATAAAACCAATTATTTTTCAAAAATACAATTTCTTCAATTTAAATTTGAAGAAAATTGCAAAAAGATTTTATTATATTGTGATAAATTAGAATAAATAAAATGCCAAGTTGTTGGTTCATACTCGGCTCATAAATTTTAATAATTATTCGCTACATTAAGCATCTGGTTAAGACGGTCTATTCCTTGCTGCTTAATTTGCTTAATTCCTTACTACTTTACTGGTTAATATGACAAGGATTAATGGTTTATCTCATTGACGCATTTTATAGGTAATATTTTTCAAGACCGTGTGTCGAAAATACTTGTGGCTTTTAACAGCTTTTAGGCACTGGAGACGTGCTATTCTATTGTTAATTTTTTTAGGATGAAGTTCATTTGCGAAAGTCCTTGGTGAAAACCTTGCAAATAGATCAGCCTTTGCAGGTGTAAACAAAACCTGACTTCTGATAGTTATGAATACCTAAAAGGCTTTGTGTACAAATATCCAGGGTAGTTCTTTTCAAATGTATAACCCTAAGTAACAGCTTCTATTGGAGTAATTTGCAACCAGGCAATTTTTTTGTCTGACAAGTATGGTTTTTGTCTGACAAGGAATGGTTATCCGTTTTTATCTGATCAATTTGAGAAATTATTATTTAAGTTTACAATATAAATTATTTTAAAATCCGCAATTTAACCGAGACAATAGTGTACAAGTCATCATACAATTATGTACCATTATTCCAATGGTTTGTCTTAGACCTAGCAATAGGCGTTTCTGCAAATTTCTTTCTGAAAATGTGCAAAAAACTATTCGAGTATGTATGTACACCAAGTTAAGTTATACATTAAATTAAAACCATCCACCATTGGACTAATGCCATCATGGCACCACGACTTAGGTCGCTTTGGATAAAATGATTATAATAATTATAAATAGTAATTTATCGAAGCATGTATCCTTGTTATTTATGCAATAAATGGTTATTTATTTATTTATGTACACCAAACTATAGGCCTTGAAAAAATGTTACCAAAACTAGGTGATATTGGTACCAAATTAACAAATGATTTATTTCCAAAAAAATTTTATCATTAGTTACACTGTTTCGAAAACTAGTTCATCATAATTTAGGCAAACAAACGAGGAAAAATTGGCTTGGATTCATAATAGCCTCCTTAGTGGGGGTACGTACCAATTTTATTACGATTAGACACCTCTCATACGTTGAGTTATTAGTGGTTTATGAATTATTAGAGGTTCCTGTGATATTGAGTAGAGAAGCACCCAATCTCTATATTTCAATATTTAAAACTAAATTCTGTTTTGCTGTTTCTTAAATTTTTGTCGTAAAATCAGTAGTAGATCTGTCTACTACTGTCAAACTGTCCAAGATATTCGATTCTGAACCTGTTTCTTAGCTGGGAAATCATATTATTTTGTTGACGTAACTACTGATTTAAACTGAATGGTCGTACTTCGTTGGCCGATCGGGTAAATAAATATATACAAATAATGAAGAATTGTTTAATTAAACAAATTATATTGAACTTATTATACTAAATTAAATAAAATTAAATGTGTTCACTTACCCTACGACTCAATTAATGAAATAAACATGATTCCTATGTGACTATAAAGCTCGATTTTTAGTTTGTTTTATGCTTTTTATGTTAAAGGTGGATGATAGTAACACAACTACGTCCAGTACACGCTAGAAGATTATTTCCATGTCTCGACGAACCATCATTCAAAGCTATCTTTCAACTAGAAGTTTGGCATGATCCTGATGATTATGTGCTGTCTAATACCGATCCCATCAATACTAAAAGGTAATATTGATTTAATGAATCTTCATGAAGTGTACTTTCTTATAGATCTTTCTAATTTATAAGTTTACTTTCTCCTACCAAAAACGTTTCTGATTCCTATAAAAAGTGAGTAATATTAAGTGAAAACTTTAAACTGATTTAATATTGATTAATTTAATATTTTTTCAAATTTTTTTTGTTACTTAATATATTTTTAAAAATTTAATATTTAATATAGGAAGACTAGACTACTAGCCTCATCCCTTACATTTTCCTATGGTAGATATTAAAACATTGTGAATAAAGAATTTATTATTATATTATTATTATTATTATTAAGCGTAATATGTCGTGTGTTCCATAAAATAAAACTAGTAGAAGTCAAGAGACGAAGTAAGTAATATTTGATACTAGCAGTGATACCCGAGCTTCGCTCGGCAAATATTTTATTTATCAAACAACAAACTATTAATTATCCCTTTGAGGATTACAAAATATAGAAGTTGTTAACAACTGTACAACAAGACAACTCTTCGTTTAAGATGTTTTTGTCTATCTGGCAATTCTCAATCCGTGCTTTATGATTGCTTATTAGGTTCTTGTTTTGATAAGTTGACGATCGAGAGTGGAATTCTTTAATCATGTGTTTTAACTTTTAATGAGGATAAATTAATATTCTTAGACAAAATAGGCTGACATAATTTATGATTCCTTATTATATATGATTAGTGTAAGTTTAAACTAAACTATGGTGTTGATCCTGTGAGTAGTTTCGAGTTATAAGCACCAAATTTTTTATAATATATAATATATATATATATTATAATATATATATATATATTATATATATATATAATATATATATATATATATATATATATATTAATATTAATTATTAACATATATTAACATATATAATATTAACATATATTAACATGAATATAACCTATTATATATATATATATTATATATATATATATATATATGGTTATATTCTAGTTTTGGTTATATTCATGGCAAATTAAAAGCTGTTAATGCATATGGATATAAATATCCTTCGAATGGAGAACAGCTCAAAAATATTTTGTTTTTATACATTATTTACTTATACAGCTTATTAGTAAAGAACTCAAGTATATTAGTTAGAAGCTCCTCTGCTTATCATAGCAATGGGTGTATACATACTCCTTGATGATTGGGTGTATCGCTCCGTAGCAGTGCTAGACCCTAAAGTAGCGGAGAAAATAGAAAGTTTGTCGGCTATAATCAGTTAGACTTGTGTATTCTCGGTGTGACGAAAGAAGACGATAATGCTCACCTGATTATTAGATACATGATATGACTATTTCTGAAGTTCATAACTATTCTTGTAAGTTGGTTAGAAAAGGTCTTTGATAGATTTTTTCAACTTTCTTTTTAATATTGCAAGTACATGATTTTACTATTTGTGTTACATAAATAATTTTTAAATAATATAGAGTGCCGAGTTTTCTGACTCTGTGTGACAGGAAGCTTGGTAAAAACCACTGAGGAGGTCTTAAAAACATATAAATGTTTATATTCACATTATTATGATAATGAATACTTTAATTTTTCATCTTCATTTGAAACTTTTCAACTTATTACTTTTGATCTATACTAACGATACAAATCAGGAAATGTAAAAACAAATATGCTAACTACAAATGGTATTAAAAGGTTTCGAACAAGCACTATATCCAAAATTGATTCTAGTGTTGTCATAGGTTTAACTGTAAATATTTGTATCCAACTAAGTGCATCTCAAAGTTTTATCCAGGTAATTCTTTAAACCTGATTTGGGTTTTAAACGATTAATACTTGATCTGTTAAATAGAAAGAGTTTCGGGAAAACTAAAATTCCCAGTATCTCTCTTGTTTTTATATGTTTTTAGAGTAATTTACGGATTCATTTTAGATCCAAATCCTTTTTGAAGTGAATAAAGAATAGATTCATAAACTACTAAGTTTCAAAGAGTAATAATACGAAATCATGTTGTAAAGACTGAAAGTGAAGCTTAAGAATATCTGGCTTTTTCAATTAATATTTTTTAGCACATTTAATTAATTTTAAAAAAACTTGTTCTATCGATATTAGTATAGTTATATTTTTCAATTAGATTTACGTGTAACATACTTTAGTAAAACATAAACATAATTTTAGTGTTTTTTAGGAAAGATTCCTCTAACAATAAGTGTGAGAAGGCACTTTACATTTTTTTAATACATTATAACACTTTTTGGAGGCTTTTACATACATTTATAAACAGAAATTTAAAATTATAGAACATTCTTTAAGATACAAATAATAAAGGCGTTTTTAATTAAAATTATATCAGTCTCTTACCTAACTCATTAATCAAAATAATAAATATATATTTATATTATTTTAGTCAGTTCATTTATTTTATTTATATTGCATTTTTTTGTTATTTATTTATTATTATTATGATTTATTTATTTATTTTTTAAATAATTCATCACTTAAGGACAAAGCGAAAAAGTAATGATAGACAAGTAATAACAAGTAATAAAGATGTATAAAATAAAGAAATATTGATATGTAATTATGTAAGTAATTAAAAATAAAGTTTTCATCGATTCCTTCCATTATACTGAACAGTGCGTGTAGTACTTTAGAGTGGAACACGCACTATAAAAAACAAAGGAAAAGTATTTTTAGTATAATAGCAATCTTTGGCACCGCTAAGGTTTGTGGGACGCAGCTCAGTTGTGCTTTTTTTGTGTTGTTTGCGGGGTGGTTCCCGCAGAATTAAACTTAATGGACCATTTGGTTATAAATAGTTATTTTAGAGTCCAAAGATTTGGTTTACTATTGCAAAGAAAACTTAATGACTTACTTGACATATTATTCACTAATGAAATCTAATATTTGGAAATCCACTAATCTCACATTATTATCTGTAATACTGACATTCTTCTTATATTTCCAGGACCGATTATAGCCCCTTGATTAGATTGATCAAAGCTTGATCAAAGTTGAGATACATCAATCTTGCTAAATCTTTTATTTTCCCTTCCGAATCATTAACAATGTCGACAATTAAAATACAAACCGCCTTATTTTCCATACAACACTCCTTTATGAGTTTAACCGTATTTTTGTATGCTATCTTAACTGTTTTATTATTATGCCCTGTAATGCTATCTTAACTGTATTTTTTTGTTTTCAGCACTGCTGGTAAAATCCTGACAACATTCAAGAAAACGCCCCTTATGTCCACATTCCTCGTAGGATTCCTGGTTTCTCGCTTGGCTAAAGTTAGCACAGGAGAGTTCTCTGGTTATGCCGTGCCGGGTAAGGAGTCAGGAGTTATATACAGCACAGAAATAGGTCCTGCTATGTCACAGGTCATGGAACATCACCTTAACATCAGATACCCTCTTAATAAAACTGATCAGGTTGCTTTACCTTTTCTTGTACCTGTTGCTATGGAAAACTGGGCTCTATATAACTTCAGGTTTGTATATTATAATACTAAGTTATATTATTGTTTTTCTTGGTACTAATTGCGGGCGAACTAATCACCCGCGTAAAAAGTCAATATTGAATGAACATTGTTTTTTATTAAATTAATTGACTACAGCACCTGGAAAACATGTCTTTCTGCGTTTTTACCAAAAAAAAACTAGTGTAAAAAAGCCAAGTTTAGCGAAAAAGAATTAAGATTTCATTTTAAGCCATGTCTTATTAGCCTCACACATTTCATTGGCATCCCAATAAGCAAGCATAAAATGCCAATGAGAGTGAAAATAGGATTTTAATTAAGGAAAGTAAAGAAAAAGCAAGCTGTGTAGTCTAGCGTGGAAAGATATTTCTCAAAAAGAAATTTCTGCCAGTCATCTTGGCTTGTTTTTAAACAAAATTCGTAAAGGAAAGGCTACTTGATATTATTTAGCATGATGCCTTGTATTCATGAAAATAAATCTGACTATACTAAACATGGCTTCAAACCGTATTATGTATAGTGGAACAATTATATACCGTTCAAACTATCTACAGAGATGGTAGACAGAACAACAGAGACGATTTACGGTCAATACAGTAAACAGTGAAGGTATGATACAAATGAGAGAGTGAAAATATCAAGAATATCAATTCGAATCTTTTAGCAGTTCTGGGCATTGAAATTATAGTTATTTCACTTTGCGCACTTGCTGGTACGGTAAGAACGCAGAGGTAAATAATAGTTGTTTTGTTTAATATACACACAATGTGCGCTTTTGCAGTGCAAAATTGTTCTGTGAAATGATGAAAAAGCATAATACCGTATTGGTGCGTACTGGTCAAATCACAGAGATGCTTCCTGTTAAAGATGGTACACCAGTAACTGCTAGACTTGGTGTTGAAGGTGTTGATCTATTACTGGTAGTACACCTTGTTCTATACTCAATAATTAAATCACTAATATTATGTTATTTTACTTTTTATTATCATAGAATATGTCTGACCTTTTAGCAAATGTCAAATGGAAAAATGAGCTAAGATGTGATTATGGAAGTGTGCATTAAATTTAAATTATATTAAGACAACTCATAAAACATGACAAACATGAAGTTTATCGCTATTGTCGTAAAATTATCTGTTAAGTTAACTTTATATAAGCATTAACGGTTCTTGTCAAAATCTCTCTAATCAAGTCTTTATATGACATCATTAACTTTAAGAAACTTATAAGCTAAAA
The DNA here is from genome assembly GCA_018340805.1 of Microvelia longipes. Taxonomy (NCBI): domain Eukaryota; kingdom Metazoa; phylum Arthropoda; class Insecta; order Hemiptera; family Veliidae; genus Microvelia; species Microvelia longipes. The sequence continues at coordinate 52,785,090 of JACMZG010001911.1, read as the reverse complement.
TTTTGGGAGTTAAAAGTAAAAACTTAATCATGGGTTTTAAATCATTTTCCCCTCTCTTATATGCTCCGTAGTTTCCTTCTTTCCAGGAAACACATTAATAAATGTCTTTTCTAGAAGAAAGAAAAATCGATTTATAAAATTCAGTCTTGATTTATCAACTCCTAAAATGATTTTCTTTCTTTGCACATTTTTAAAAGGAAAACCTTAGTGAAAACAACGAAACGCAGTTGTTACTCCAAATTTAAAATTAATTTCTACTTCGAAACTTTACTACCACGAAGCAAAGTTACAGTATATTCCATATTATCCTTTTTTCATTCACTTTAATTAATTTTACGGGGTTTTGCCTTAAAATAATTATAACGGTCTCACATATATACGTAAATTACGGTATCCTTTCCTCTTTCGTCAAAACGAGGTCATTAGGCTTAGTTTCTTTATAAAATTTTATAGAGTTCCTCATAAATTATTCTTACTCTTATTAAAAATTCCTTCGTTTGTCTATTTAGATAGGTAGCTTATCTAAAATAATAAATTTTACTAATTTTAAGTTTACTATTTTAGATTTTAAAGTTTTACTTTATTAATTGTATTTAAGCTTTCTTCGATATTGATTAAAGGGTTCTCTTCTTCTATTCAGCTCTGATTTTTACTAGCTCTGAATTTTTCAAGTAACAGCTTTTAGAGCTTTAACCCTGCTGGTTAAAGCTAGTTAATAGTTAATAGTAAAATAGTTAATGACTATAAAAGTTACCTGAATAATTGCTAGACATGTGTCAGAATAATTAGTGTGTACTATTATTATTATTCATTGTGTTCTTCTTAGTTTAATACAATTTTTAAGATTTGGGAAAAAAAGAGGAAAGAAAAACTAACGATTACAGCATCAAGACTATATTTCGCTCCTTTCTTGGATCATGATCACGTCTGTAAGAAATATTAAATAATCATTTAGAAAACTTATGGTTATAATAATAAGTGCTTAATCAAACAACTAATAAAACTAAAATTTTAATTTACATTTAACTGTGTAAAATCTAAAAAACAAACAAAAAAATATAGATAAATATATAAATGGTCATCTAAATACAATTAAATGAATCACCTAAATAACATTGATTTGCAGATTTCATTTACAGATTTCAATTTTATTTAGGTGATTCATTTATTTATATTTTTTGTTTGTTTTTTAGATTTTACACAATTCAATGTAAATTAACATTTTAATGACTTAAGCTTAATAGCTTATTAGGATTACTAATTGTTAGTATGGTAATTTTTAATATTGCAGTTAGTTTTTTGTTCTCTATTTTTTAATTTTGATTCAGCACAGATTATTTAACATATCTTATAAACGTGATCATGCTCCGAGAGGGGAGCGAAATATAGTCTTGATGCTGTAATCGTTGGTTCTTTTCCTCGTTTGTGCCTAAATCCTAAAAATTAACTTAGGAATCAAATAACTAAAAATTATGTAATGCCATTTTTTAATAAATTAAATATAATATGGCAAAAAGTGAAAACAATGTGACCTGATTTGGGAACAGGCCAAACATAAATGCAACATGAACTCTTACAGATCGTCGTACAAAGAGTAGTGACAATTATCTATGGTCTAGGATTGTTTATCTATTGGATCTAAGTTCTATCATTTAATATTCAATATAATTTTAATGCACAGAACTACTAAATGTAACCCAAGATTCGTATTGATCTAGTTGACATTTTCACTCTCTCATTCGTAACACCCATTCACTGTGTACTATATTGACCGTCAATCGTCTCTGTTGTTCTGTCTACCATCTCTGTAGCTGGGTTATACGCTATACAGTGTGTCTTCGGATGGGGTTAGTTATACGTGTAAATGATAATATTACTTAATATTATTTTTCATTATACCTTGCATTAAATATTCATGAAACTAAATCTAACTATACTAAACATGCCTACAAACCGTATTATGCATAGTGGAACAATTATACACTGTGTTCCCGGATGGGGTTGCCTATACGTTTAAATTACAAAAATTTCATTTTTCGAAAAAATGTCATTCTTGATAAAAGCTCCTGTATGTTTTTAAACTAAGATTTTTCATATTTTTTAATTTTATTTTTAACCGTTGACTCAAAAACTGCAATTTTTGAAATATGGTCGAAGAGTAAAGTAGGCTTAATTTTGACTTTTCGAAAAAAAAAGTAAAATAAAATTGTTTAATTGTCCCCCTGAGACAAATTTAAAATAAAAAATTTTCAAAACACCCATTATACCCCAAATTTTAGAAAAATTATAAGTTGTTCAATCTGGATAAATGATAAATCGTTTTAAAGGTCTTGAAAACGTATGGTTATAATAATAAGTGCTTAATCAAACAACTAATAAAACTAAAATTTTAATTTAGTGGAACAAAAATGGTAGTATTACAAACTTCGATTTAGGTAACACTAACTGAGATATTTTAATAAAACGGGAAAGTGTTTATTTATTATTGTTTTTATTATTTTTGACAGCTTTTTTTAGTTAAGTAAAATTTAGTTTTTTTACCTCTTTAATTCTTTCCCGTTTTATTAAAATATCTTAGTTAGTGTTGCTTAAATCGAAGTTTGCAATAGTATCATTTTTGTTCCACTAGTCAAGACCTTTAAAAAAATGTATCATTTCTCCAGATTGAACAACTTTTAATTTTTCTAAAATTTGGGGTAAAATGGGTGAATTTTATTTTTTTTATGGAAAAATAGTCTTAAGGGGACAATTAAACAATTTTATTTTACTTTTTTTTCGAAAAGTCAAAATTAAGCCTACTTTACTCTTCGACCATATTTCAAAAATTGCAGTTTTTGAGTCAACAGTTAAAAATAAAATTAAAAAATATGAAAAATCTTAGTTTAAAAACATACAGGAGCTTTTATCAAGAATGACTTTTTTTCGAAAAATGAAATTTTGGTCATTTACGCGTATGGGCAACCCTATCCGGGAACACACTGTATAATTGTTGTATACAATTATAGTGTATCTTAATGTATAGTGGCATTAGATTTAGTTTCATGAATATTTCATGCAAGGTATAATGAAAAATAATATTAAGTAACCTTTTCCCTTACGAATTTTATCTAAAAACAAGTCAAGATGACTGGCGAAAATTTCTTTGTGAGAAATATCTTTCCACGACAAACAACACAGCTTGCTTTTTCTTTAGTTTCCTTAATAAAGTCCTATTTTCACTCTTTCCATATTTTTGAGCAAAATAACACTCCTCTTAGGATCTGTGAGAAAGGAATGTCTTCAAGACAAAAAACTTTATAGGGACCACTATTTTAAATTAGTAATTTTTTTGTGGAGGAATAGGTTCAAAATAGTAAATAAAACTAATTTTTTCCGAGCATTTGATATAATTTTATTTTTTTAGAGGCTTAACATAATAAATAATAACAAAAAACACTCGACACAATTTTTTTATTTATTATTTTGTACCTATTCCTCCTGAAAAGCTTTAATAAATTGTATTCAAGAGAGATTATTAATTGTCTAACTTAAATGGACTGTAACAATTTTAAAAATCTTTGAGATTTAAAATTTCTTATTCTTATTCAAGCTTGGTTGAGGAAATGGCGATAAAAATCAATGAAACTAAAAGTCAGCACGTCACTTTTGTCCTGAGACATGTTGATTGTGAACCCATTGTCCTCAACCAGGTTATCATTCCTTATTCCAGCACAGTCTGCTACCTTGGGTACACATTAACAGACGCCTAACTTGGTCACACCATACAAAATTTAAACACTGCAGACAAACGCTACAGACTCCTACCCAGACTACTTAACAAACACTCAAAACTAAACATACACAACACTATAATTAAGCCAACATGGACATACGGCATAGAACTCTGGGGAAGTACCAAACCATCAAACTCCTATCGTATCCAATCCCTGCAGTCTAAAATAATTAGTATAATCCCCGATGTTCCTTATTGTGTTTCCAATCATTCCCTTTACAACGATTTTCGAATCCCCTTTGTCCGTGATTTAGTTGGATCCCGATACCGTACCTTCCACAGTACTTTTCAATCCCATCCTAATCTTTTAGTTCAACCCTTATTTTTCCTGAAAATCCCTGGTAACACAATCCGCAGACTGAAAAGGCAGTGGCCTGCGAGACCATCTAAATTAATAAAAATGTTGCAAATTCGCTTGAAATCCTGTCTATCTTTATTCAATTGTATTACAATCAATTGTTTATACATCTTATTTAATATTGATTCTTAAAATAATTTGTTCTATTAAATTATACATATTTTCCTTGATTTAATTTATCTTGCTATTTTAATACTTATATAGATATTTATTATTTTATCTTTTCATATTTTTTTTTAATTTATTTTCCCTATTGATATTAAATTGCCCTTTTTTCTATTTATTACTGTAGTCATTGTATAGGATAAGCTCATGCCAGCATGTACTACCTACCGGGTAGCTTTTTGCAACAGTCATATCAAAGCCATAATATCTTATCATTGTTACCAGTATTGCTAATAAAATATGATTCATATAGTTGCAATATTCAATAAAAAAGTTAGTATTGAATATTGCATTTATATAAAACATATTTTATTAGCAATACTGGTAACAATGATAAAATATGGCTTTGATATTCAAGCAGCATGCATATATTTACAAAAAGGTATTAATTGATGAGCGATAAAGCAATAGGTTAATAATATTAATCTAAGGTTACTTACTACAAGCATTAATGAAAGAGGAAACCACAGACAAGGTATAAAAGGATACAAAGATAGATAAATATGGGTTAGTATATGCCAAACTACAAACAAATAATATCAGGTAAGTGGATCAGATTATTTAGATTTGATGGATCTAAATAAATAGATAATATAAATAAAATCAATGGCGCGTAAAGGATATTACCTAGACAACAGGTAGGAATTACATCTGATTTTGATTACATGATATGAACTTAAACTACTTCTACATCTACTTGCCACTTCTTAGACATAAGCTCTGCAAAATCATATTTGCATTAGTAATCTGAATTAAGAACTAAAACAATGTACAAATAAATATTAAAATGGAAGAAGGTGATATGCAAGAACTGTATATTTAGTCCTTTTTAATCTATCTTCTTTGATCGATCGTCAGAATAATTGCGGGTATATCCACGATCGGGGGAATTGTGACCACGATTGGTTCTGATAGATACAGCAGCCAAAAGCATAGCAAAACATTTTTTGAGCACGTGACACACGAGTCGAACTTTCGTGGCCGATTATCAGCAATCCAGTTCTTCACTTATAAAAATTAAAGACTACTTACAAACTTATAGATATTACCTTCAATATTTACGGATCTAACTTTAGGATTTACCAGAATAATTAATAAAATAAATGATTTTGCATTGTCGGCGTAGAAATGACAGGTTAAGCACTCGGATTTTTAACCTGTTTTTTTCTGAACACAACAGGTCACAATCGCAAATATTCAATCTAACTACAAACTTTTTATAGTTAGATGGAATACAGTATACTGTAGATTGTAGATACTGTAGGCGCAGATATTCAATTTCATAATATGTGTGTCGCTTAGCCATCTTATAAGTAATACATGTAAATTAACTTATAATTAAATCCTAAATATGAATTACATTAAAATAATGAAGTTAATGTTAATTAGTGTCATATCATGGTTAAAGAGCTCCATTGGTTAAGTGTCCGTTACTTGATAAAGTATTACTAAATTATCTTTATTTTTAAACTAGTTAATAAGATATCAAGTTATTTCAATGTCAAGCAAGTTACCAACAACCTAAGAAATCATTATAATATTTGATCAAAAAAAGAAATAAATACTCTTAGAATAAATAGCTCAGCCAGAAAAATATTTTGTTAATGGATGGAATACAAAACATTAAATTAATCCATAAAAGACGTAACAAACTTAAAGCAATTCATAAATGTATTATTTGATCAACTCCATTCATAAATGTTGAAAACATATAATTAAATTTTTAATGCAAAAATTTTTTTTTGTAGTGCACACATGTGACTATGTATAAGACTAACATGTGTGCCAAGTTTCATACCATTATCAGCATTAGTTCAATTTTTAAATAACGATTTGTGTACGTTTTTTAAAAAATCGTAAAAAATTGTAAAATGGTTTAATTAAGTTGAACTTTGGTACAAGTGTATACCCTTACCTAATAAATACGTACACTAAGTTTCGTTTCAATACGACAAGTATATTTATAATTTTTGTTGGATCATAAAAATAAAAAAGGCATTGAGCGTGGTCAGTGCTGTATGGGTGACCGCTGAGAATAATATGGATGCATTTACTATCTGAAGACTAGTAAAGCGAAGTCGAGTCCGAAGCAGGGAGGATGAGCGTAGCGAATCCAATGTAATGAGGAAATGTTCCGAGGTACCCTGTACTCGATTTATTTCTTTACTAAGCTTGACGAACGTTAAGCTTAATTGTATATTTAGAAGTTTGTATTTTATCGCTCACACAAACTGCTGCAGTGCATATTGACGAAAACTGTTACAACAATACTGAACTTTATATCCCTAAACTTTAAAACTATGAAATAAACTTTCAATTTCAATTAAATAGTTATTTGTTTTCTCTATGTTGTAAAGAGGCGTTGAGTAAGGTGATTATGTTGGAATAGTTTGAAGTAAAACAAAGATTATCTCTCCTACCCAGTAAGATAAAGCTTCTTAACAGGTTTCTTGTAACCTTATAAAATAAAGAAAACCCTCTCCACTTTGGATGAGGATTTAGACAAGGTTAGTCGCTAAATAGGTTGTGGTCAAATTACTAGGCGTGTCATTAATTTAATCAGTATGACGTCATTTGAAATCTTTAATGTGATAATTATGAGGCGGCGTTGTACCTTTAATTGTTTGACGTCATTTGCCCCCTTCTATATAAAGCTTCTGTTTAAATAAAAACAGGCTTTAATTTACTAGTAAACTAAATTACCATATATATCAACTTCAATTTTTACCATATTGGCGTATTAAAGAATTTGTTTGAATTACCATATTCAAGTCAGGGAACTTTTTCAGTATATAGACGTTTGAAGTTATTTGGTCAAGACATGAAGGTCATTGCTAAATTTGCCCGTAAGTTCATACTCTTCCCTTTTAAAATGATTTTTATATATCCTCATTTTTTACTTAGGTATTTAAAGGAAAAACAATGTGTTCACACAAAAAAATCCGAAACCGGGATATCACTGGAATTATCCGTTTTAAATGTTTTTAAGATCTACTGAGCAGTTTTCACAAATTCTCTCTGCATGTGTTCATCATCGTATCTCATAGTGCATTTATGCTAGAGAGTTTAAACTTAGTAAAAAAATCAATCTTAAGGTCTAGTGTTGCTATCTGAAAAATAATTTTTTATGACGTTATTAACTCGCAATAATGACTAAAAAAAATTATAAACTTTATAAAACATCAGAAAAATTTGTCGATTTGTTTGTGATTTAGCACCCATGCTGTCATATATTAAACATATTGTGCCAATTTTGATCGAATGACTTGTATACGTTTTTTTTTTAAAAAAATCAAATGATCGGAAAATAATCAAATTGAGCTGGAATTTGATACAAGTGTATCCCTTTTCGTAATAAATAATTACACTAAGTTTTGTTTTAATACGGCAAGTATATCTATGGTTTTTGTTAGATCATAAAAGTTAAGCAGGATCGGGTGAGGCCAGTGCCGGTATGGGTGACAATTGAGAATAAAACTTATGTAATTACTATCTAAGGACGAGCAGAGTCCGAAGACGTGTTGCCGTATAAATTTGGCTATTTTTACATTTTGAGGACGATCGAAGCGAGTCCGAAGAAAGGCGGATGAGTGTAGCCAATCCAATGTAGTGAAGAAAAGTACCGAGCTATTCTCTACCCGATTTTTTCATTTTTATTAATTATTAATTTTCATTTCTCTTATGTAAGGCTATTCTATGTTTTAACTAATTATTTGTAAAAACTAAATAGTTCTGTACAAAAACCACTTCTATATTGTTTTTATTGGCGTAGGTAAATCATTCTGTAAAAGAATATGGAGTTCGGGATTGCTTAAGACGTAAACATAGTTTACGTCCATTGTTCTGACGTTTCTTGAATAGAGTGACTCATTTTGAAACCTTCCACTAATAAAGAGTTGAAGGTTATCTTTTTTTAATTGTGCATTGGAAATTTTTAATGATATACAATTTGTATTGGACCTCCAATAAAATGCCATTGCATTATATTGAGCAAATCATGTGTGATCTCTTATTAAGAGGCACTATAACATAAATATAATTTATTTGCCCGTGACCGTTCTTACTTTTATTTATACTATGGTTTATACTATCTCTATGAGGTTGTTCCGCAGGGATAATCTCTGATAAGCTCCAACTTTAAACTGGATTTATATTACATCTTCGTTTATTATAAAATAATAAATATAAGCTAATGATCGGTAGAATATTTTATTAAATTATACGTGTATATTTACAAGATCTGGAATTAGATTTAACAACGTAATGTATTTACCATCGTGATAGTAAGAGGATCCTTGTGATGTTTCCTCTGCAATTAGGACCATAGAGACTTTTACATCTCTTTACTCTAAAATAAAACGTCTAAAACGGCTAATTTAAACGGTTTTAAAGGTACAAAGTTTAAGGAAATTTGGGACTAACTAAAAAAATAAGTGTAGGAGAAAAAGGAAGGGCATCTTAAAGAGGCTTTGAGCTACTTTGTTTTCTAGTTTATTATTTTAATTTAAAATTCAAAGGGTAAAGTTTAGAATTTGGTACCGCTTGGATCTTGCTTTATAGTTAATTGTTTAGAGTTTGAAATAAATCAACATTTTAATAACTAAATACTCATTTCTTATAAAGAATGGTTCATTGTACTAACATTACAATATGTATCAAAAAAGTTATGATTTATCGCATAATCATTGATAATAAATGCAAAAACAATGACTTTTTTACAGTTTGACTTACTTTGACACACGTTATGCGCAACTATCTCTAATCCCATGGCGGTCCCAAAATGAAACCTTGTGGACAATTTACTAACAGTTTAAGTTCCTTTTAGGAATTTTTTCAAAATTTTTAAAAATAGGCTTTTTTTAAAAAAAACATTTTATTTGCATTTTATTAGCATTTTTATTTATATTTGCTCATAATAAACTGGCTATATTTATTAAAAAATATGCATAAACTATTTAAAAAGGCCAAGGTTAAGCTTTCAGACGCCACAAAAATAAAAATTATACCTTATGCAGAATTTTAGATACAGCCATTTTTCGTAGTCAAAGAAATGTTGAAAAATCACATTTTTTTTTGGAAAATTCATCACCCTACTGCGGCAATATGGCTGCACCAAATAAACTAAAAATCTGAATTTGTTTTCTTTCTCCTATAGTGCCTACCTGTCAGCCAAATTATATTAAAAATCGGTGAGATCGAGTCAAAAAATGTACTTTTATATAAATATTATATAAAAATATAAAAATATAATATAAAAATATTATATAAAAAATCTTTAAAGAATTTGTTGACATTTAAATTAAAATGTTTAGGAATATAGCCTATTATATCCTCAAAAACAGCTTATTTAAAAGTATTACTAATAGTCCAAGAGCCAAACTTGAAAAATGTGACTCATTTTGTACTACTTCAAACCATTTTTTTTTTTGAAAATATACTTTAAATTATAAAGAAAAAACATAGTCTGCATATCCCAGAGTGAAGTCTTTCATATATGATTACAAATGCTCAAAATGTTATAAAATCGCACAAATTTCAATTTTCATGAAATAATTGGTTCCTTGTGGGTTGTTTGCAAAACATGAAGAGAACAATTTTTTCAAGCTTATAATATGTATTATAAAACGAGTGTTTATAATCATCAAAATGCAACCAAAGTTATGGCTCTTCTAATTACACCAAACAAATGGTTAATTTATGCTGTCAGCGAATTTCATTGAAAAATATTGGTTTTTTGTGCATTTTTTGGCCATATAATTAACGTCATAACTTTAGTTGTTGTTAGCCAATTTTGACAAAGTAACACATGTGTAATAGGAAATTTTATTAGCTTAAAAAATATTATGTTCATGCTTTGCACATGACGTACAGGGAACCACTTATTGCAAAAATACTGGAATTAGTGCGATTTTTTTAATATTTTGAGCGAGCGCATTCATATGAAGGACGCAACTCTGGACAGGCAGACTATGCTTTTCCTTCATAATTTAAGGTATATTCTCAGAAAAATTTGATTTTAAGTAGAACAGAATGAGTCACATTTTTTAGGCATGGCTCTTGGACGATAATATAATATAAAAAATTACCAAAATAAATACAATTTATTTGGTTAACACTTTTTTTTACTTCCCTTCCGAGGAAAAGTGATCTTCCCACCCTTCTTGAAATAGCTCATTTGATCAAAGAGTAGATATAATACTAAACTTCAAACTTTCAAGGGCATCTAAAAAACTTTTCCTCAACTTATCGCATTGGCTACGCTTATCCTCTCAACTTTAGATTTGCTCTGCCTGTCCTTAGAATAACATTTATTACTCATTTAGATGCATTTTTGCAATTTATAACAACTTTCTAAAAATTCTTTACATGTACATAGATACACATTAAACTAAGGCTGATAATAAAATGATACATGGTATATTTTCTAGTCTTATAAAGGACAACATACGTGCCTAATTTCAAATCAATGTGAAACATTTTCCGTAACAAGTAAATTTAAAGATTTATTTTGTCTAAGTTTCAAAGGAGAAGCAATAAATAAATACTAACCTAAAGCTGCTCCAAACAAATTTTATTTACCTATAACTAATTTTTAAAGGAAAATAAATCTGTTTGGACCTCACTTATAAATTTTTGAGGCCGCAATCCAAATTTACTAAAAAAATGTAATGCTCCCAACGACTTATATTTACCTAAAACGGATTTTGAAGACACCAAAAATTCGCTTTTTGTTGAACCCACCTTTAAAAGAGTGCAACCCAAAACAACTGCAATTAACTGACTTAATAAAATGAAATTAATAAACATATTTATTATACAAAAAAAGGGATGCTCTTGTGCCGAATCCCTAGTCTTTTTTTATTTGTTAAACCGTATACAAGTCATTCGATAAAAATTGAATTAATGCTAGGAATGAAATAAAAATAGGCACATATGTTGATCTTTTATGTGATCAAAGCAATGTACATTGATGTTAAATATAAAAATTTTGAAACATGAATCCGTGTTTTATGATTTTTTTTATTAAGCCATTATTACCGTTTAGTGTCCAGAAAATACTTTCTGGATGGCACAACTAAAACCTAAAATTTATTTTTATTCCGTGTATCAACTCTATAGCATAAATACGCTGGATGCTACAATGATAACAGATACACACACACACATACGCACAAAAACATACACTCACACAATCATATAGAGACAGAAAGCTTTGTGAAAAGGGGGTCTTAAAAACACCTAAAACTGATAATTCAGTTAAATCCCAGTTTCAAAATTTGTGGTAAACACAATACTTTTCCTATATAACTACATTATTAGTAAGGAAAAGTAAAAATTAAAGTCTGAAGACACCATTTGTAAATTATCATGACTCTATAATAAATTTTAAATCAACCTTAAAATTGTAGGGGTAGAAATTCGAGGAACGAGGCAAAGTCATTGCTCTTCTTTAAAATAGAATATAACTAAGTGAAAAGTAAGTAAGTTTTAGAGGTAGTATAATAAAGAAATTATTTCTTTGCAAAGTAAATTTTTGGAAGTTTTTACTTTATATAATTAGGTTTTGGTTACTGTGTTCTTGTTAACCAAGTAATTCAATTACACGAGGCTTTGGAGCTAAGAAAAAACATTTAAGTGAATTAAATTAGATCAAAGCATGCTTGGGTCTCTAATTTTGTTTTAACCTAAAACATAATTTCTTTGTTCTTTTGCTTTTAAAGGGAGGATACGGTAAGCACTCATGATCGAAAATCAAATCCAAGAGGGTGTATTAAACGAAAAATTGTGCTATGTGGCCTCCAACCGCGGCGCCGTGTATCAGCTAGTCGAAGATCTCTTGTTTTAATTTTACTAAAATTATAGGAAGCTTAATTTATGTCATAGTAAGCCTAGGTTTAAATCCTCCAATTCCATTACATAATTTGCTGTACCACTAAAAATGTAATTGAGACCTCCTTTATTGTTTCAGGGAAGGTAATATATTGTTCTTTCAAGGAGAGGATAAAGAAGTGCAAAAGCAAACAGCAGCTAGATACAGTGGACACGAGATATGCCATGCATGGATGGGTAATTCTGTGACGCTGAAATGGTGGGACTATCTCTGGCTATCTGAAGCATTTGCTATGTATTATGAATATTACCTACCTGGAAGAGTAAGTGCCATAGTTATTCTTTTGTATGTCGTGTACAGTGGCTGATGGTTGGGCAACTCTGTACTACTTTAATAGCAGGACTTTAGTTTGCCGAATATTTTTTTATTTATCATGTTTAAGCCTTGTTTGGTATACACTCATCGCGCACAAATCTTGAGGATTATTTGGCTAAATTCTGTTTTTTTTGTTGGCTAAATTTGTTGTTTTTTAGAATTCATTTATTAATTGTTACTCTAAACAATTAACTATAAAGCAAGATTTAAGTCTATTGTCAAAAGTATCTTCTAGCTTTTCGATGTTCAGCATGAATAACTTAAAGCCTGAGTTTTATATTACTTGCTAATAAATTTAGTCATACTGGAAAACATCAGGAACTTCAATTGCCTCGCCAAAGTAATTTTAACCGGAATATTTTGAAATTCAAGAAGATTATTTCCTGAAAAATTAATACCTGTTCAATTCTAGGTTGAGCCAAGCTGGAAAATGATGGAACAAATGGTAATAGATTTAACCCACTTTGGTTTATATTTGGACTCATTGCAATCCACTCCTCCTCTGACTACCAAACTACTCACACCTGAACAAATATCTGCCAAATTCATGGGAATCACTTATTTTAAAGGTATGGAATTATTATTGTAACACGTAGCGTACAATTACACTCTACTGGTGACGAATAAAGGACCCCCTCCCCTCCCTTTTTTACTAGGAATGTAAAAAAAAGGATGGACTTAGTCACCTCTTGACGACAAATTCTACAAAGCGTTTTCAATAAGATTTATTTTTATCAATTTAACTGTTTTATATTTGAGTGCGCTTCACCATCCTCTAAATTTTTATTCCTTAAGCCAATGAATCTGTTCTTTACATCTCCCATAATAGGAGGAAAAAGCAATGTGATGGGAAAAATGTCAACTAATTTTTTATCAATTATTCACATTTCAGTACTTACAGAATCCAAAAAATCGTATATACACTAATAATTTTCTGAACCCAACAACATTCTGTGACTTTTTCAAGTGTACGTCTGTGACTAGCACTGTTCTCAAAGTATTGAAATTTAAAATTTATGCAAGAACGAATACCGGCCTGTGTTTCTTATGATTTGAGGTGTATGAGTAAGATAAGCACAATTTCAAATTTGACAGCTTCATTTTGTTTAATGTTACATGCCATTAATCTATAATTGCGCAAAACTCACCATCAGAGTCCCCCGTAGGAAGTATATTAGGTTGAACTTTTTAAGTATAAAGTTATAATGGCTGTTATTATTAGCTAGTGAGAGCCTCAACTTTTTTTAAGGTCACCCATAATCAAGGTAGCTAAGGTTCATGTCCATAACGTACCACATATTTTTCACCCTAAATAGAGGACAGAGAAGTGTTAAGCTTATCTTAAAATAAGAGTAGAGTATTATTTTAAGTAATCTTAAAACAAAATTCTTCAGGGGTTTAATCACTTAGTGTCTATTAATAAACACTATGTAAAATTGTTGGTACGATTAAAAATTTTGTTAGTATTGTAATTGATTTTCAATTATTATTTAAGTAGTATGACGATGTTTTTAAAATGTTTTCTTCAAGTCACAAAAATATTATTTAAAAGTAGGTTAATATAAATAACACTGTTAGCTAGAAAAGCTAGCGAACACTATAAAATATATGTGCATTGTGACCGCTACATGTCGTTAAGGAAGTTTAGTCAAAAATATGACTGCGAAAAATATTTACTAAACGGCGAGAAAAAAGATGTGCGCTACTAACTAGAAACCTACCTTTAACGTCATTTTAGCGAATTTTCATAATGAAAATGACGCTTATGAGGTTGTTCGGATGACGGAAGTTGAGGGTGGGAGTGAGCGGAATCGGTTCCTATTGGCTTCCTGATAACAAAAATATATGTCCGAAAAAAGTTTATATATATATGTATTATTATATATATATATATATATATATATATATATATATATATATATATATATATATATATATATATATATATATATATATATATTAATATATATATATATATATAATATATATATATATATATATATATATATGTAAAGAGTTTCTACCCTTTCGTATGGCGAACGATAACTCTCGAAGGCGTTCTCAAATTGAAACGAACTTTGCAAATCGCGAATGTTGAGGAGGTTACGAGGCCTATTGTTTATAAAAACATTATGACGTCATCAACAAAGTTATGACGTCATGAAAAAAAAATTTTTTGAAACTTGAAATGGCTTTAAAACAAGGTATTTCGTGTTTAGGTAGACGGCTAGCTGAATCGATTAAGACCAATTTCAGCTCAATCAAACCATCACAAATGGCGCAATCGTATACATATATATATAATCTTGTTATACATGTATACGTCTAGGTCAAAGACTCGTACGATATCTGTTGGGTTCAGTAGTGTTAGAGGGTGGGGATATAGTATAAAAGAGAGACCTCTACCCTTGCTCCATCATGGTAAGCCTACTGTCCCAGAGAGACAGGGCAAAAATGGCTTCCACTGAACCACGCCGAGCTAAGCAGACCCGTAAAGAGGAAGAACATCGAAGTAGTCTTTATATGGTCGAAGTTATTCTAAAACGAATGCGACCAGTTTCAGCTCAATCGGACAATCCTAAGATAGATGGTTCACTCCCGAGTGTAGTAGGAACACTCAATTGACAAGTTTGTGTTTATGATTTAAGTTGGGGGTCTCATCACTAGAGTCTTGAATAGCGCTAGTAGTAAAAATATATTTGCTCTATTCTCTACTAGATTGTGCTGTAGTATTTTTTTAAAAAACAACAATTGCCAATCGTTTAGTAAAATAAAATAAAGTAAACAAAGATCTATGTAAAAAAATATGTGACAGTTTCACGCTGTCACCACTAGACTGTACTACTTGAGCCTCCTGCATCCCATCAACTATTTTTTTTAAATCTTTGAGTGAGCCATCTATGTTAATATTGTTTATCTATGATCCTAAGTGACGGAAACGGTATTTTTATTTAAAAACAAAAATCATGAATATATTTAGTCATGGATGCTTGTTAGTTTTAATATTATAGCATACTATTAATAATAAAGTATTAATAAAATCTTAATTAGTAAAATCAAATTTGTGAGAAAGCCTCTCAGGCCCGCGAAGCGGGCCTGTGTGGAGAGGCTGTGAAAATTCGCTAGGTACATGGCAAAATGCCATGTAACAAGAACAATAATGAAACAACTCATCATACAAACAACAACAATGTGGCCGCGAAGCGGCCACAGGGAGGCCCCCGGGCCGCGAAGCGGCCCGGGGCCGACGCTGCGGAGCGGATAAGGCGCGAAGCGCCGAGGCCGCGTAGCGGCTACGGGCCGAAGGCCCATATTTTCATAAGAAAATTTATAATCATTACTTTAATTTCTGTTTACATTTTTGCTATCGTTAAAATATTAATAGATATAGTTTGAGTAGACTTTAGTTTGATATTGATTTAAAAAGGAAACATTACGTACAGTACGGGGTACCTTAGAACTTAGTCTTATTCTCCCCACTTCGGACTCGCTTCGCTCGTCTTTAGAGTATCCGTGGATACATAGTAGCCTTAAAATAACATAAATAAAAATAAAATTTTATATAAATGTTTATTTTTAAAGGTATACACGCTCACCCAAAAGGACTCGGTTAATTATAGGTCAAAAGGCTGCAAAGGTTAGCTGGTTTTCTGAAATTTTCTGGGTTGAATAGGAGGTTAGGTTAGTTTGGTTAGAGAAAGGATTAGCGAAACGTTTTTTAGGTATTTATTTTAATAAATAGGCTTGGATAGTAGGTTATAATAGGATTAAACGAAGAGGCAGTAGGAGATCGGACTAGTCTAGGGTGCAAAGAGGATTCAATTTGAAAGTTTACAATATTAGGGAGATAGCCACGGGGCAGAAGATATGTTTTTTAGGAACAATTTATTGGTACTATAAGGCCTTATTGGAACAAATTCTGCCTAAGGAACAAGGGATCGACTTTTTTTTGAGATTGGGGATAAGAGCTGGAATAACTGTTGGAGGTTTGATATGTGCCGTCTCTAGTCTGCTGTACGAGAGATCGACATACACATCAAGGAAGCTGACACGGGGTTAGGAATATTCAGATGTGAAATGGAGAAAGAAAATGAAGTTAATTTTACTAAGGAAGGAACTCTTCTAGGGCCGAAAGACTGTGAGAACATATGAAAAAAATATCGTCACGAATCTACACCATAGAAAGGGTTTTGGGGGTGTGATTAAAAAATAGAAGTCAAGAAATCTCAATCTAAAAACTTTTAATATTCCGCTAACCAGAAAAAAATGTAGCCTATGCTAGAGCTGCCGTTGTGTCCAACGGCATGTACATATATACATCATGTATACATGTATATATACAGATATATACAGATATATATATATATATATAATATATATTATATATATATGTATATATATATATATATATATATATATTATATATATATATATATATATATATATTTATGTATATATATATATATATATGTATATATATATATATATATATATATATATATATATATATATAATATATAATATATATATATATATATATATATATATATATATGTATGTATATAAGTTATACTTATACCTATACTAGTTATATATGTTGAATTCTTGATAATAATAAATAAAAGAAACTTGTTTAAAACTTGAATTTATACTTTTAAAAACACTTGAAAACACAATTAATATAATAACATAATTTAAATGATAATAAAACTACAGTATGACATATTTGTCAGGAACTGTAAAAGTAATGAAATAATAATAAAACTACAGTATGACGTGTTTGTCAGGAACTGTAAAAGTAATGGAATAATAATAAAACTACAGTATGACGTGATGTCAGGAACTGTAAATGTAGCTTCGGTGAAGACTACATGGCGAATAGCACTGACTCTTGTCAGACATGGCCTTTTATAGATTACAGATAGAAAAGTATTATCTTATATCTTATGTTACAAAATGATAAGTTTGTATGACACATCATGCCCTACTGATTATTACAAAACTACTAAATATTACTAAGTGTGTTAATAATTATATAACTTCTCCCTCCTTAAGAGTGAAGTGTCCTCACGAACTTAAATGATATTAAAAGCGAAAATAGTATTTACACAGTACAGTTATTAAAATTATGAACTTGTGTTAAGATACTACACATAATTAAAAATCTTCCTATTTAATAACACACATGATACCATAATATTGTTACATTAATTGAATAGTTATTTATAATTTAGTAAAATTATATTTAAAATTTAATTAATAATTTTAACAAGAAAAATAAATACATCAAATATAAATATATCTAGCAATACAAAGTTGTTATTTTAAATGATATATTACTTAAAACTCTTAAAACTCTAATTAGGCTTTAGGACTATATCACTTTTCTTTGTGTAAATCTTGTTTTTACATGAAATGACAATAAGATGATGATGATTTCAACATTTTATTCATACACTAAATAACTAGAAGATTTCATTAAAATAAGGCTAACTTAATGGTCTTTTAAAAGTAAACTTAAATCATTAATACCAATATTATTTTTATACTCAAATTTTATAATGTTTGTTATGTTATGGGAACATACTTTTTCATACTTGATTACAAACAATTACTAAATAATTAGAATTATACATTAAAACAAAATACTTATCTACTAAATATAGGTATGTCTTACAATAAATGATAACAAAACACTCAATTGTGGTTTTACATTTGTTAAATAATTATTATTAAATTTTGATAATTCTATACTCAAATATTAACAAAATAGTTTGCAAGATCATAATGCCAGTCACTTTTTCTTTATTTCTAAAATTCTTACAAATTATTATTACTAATGAATTATCTAATAGAAGGTTTATTTAAGCTGAAGGCTAAGTTCACTTTAATTTGCACTTGGGAATTCAAGCATAATAAGTATTCAAAATTTGGAAGCAAAATAAATATCTTTTGATTATATCTGGATTTGCTAATTGCATTAAATAATATAATAATTAACAAAATTAATCGTCTTTTACTTTTGTATTATAACTTAACAGTATTCTGCTTTATGAATCTTCTGTTTAAATCCTATTAATTACACAATACATAAATTTAAAACAAATGATTTATTTATGTATTTGAAATAAATTATTTATTAATTTATTAAACATAGATAATTTACGAATTTACTTAAAATAAATAGTTTAAATTAAATTATTAAATTAGTTATAATCTATTTATTAATAACATTAAACTTTCAGATATGCCTTTGTTTTTATTTATTAATCAAAGAGTTTAACTATAAAGAAACATTTAATTATGTTGATTATAATTTATCTATTAAAGAAAATATTAATTGTAAGTTCCTGGACCTTTATTTTTATTGTAATCGTTTAATAAAAAATTTAACTATTAAGAAATATTCTGAATGATTATAATTTATTTATTAAAATATACGTCACTAAAAGTTAGGTTCTTGTTACTATCTGGGATGAGCACGTAAAAGAAAATATAAGTTTTATGAATTTTAATTTTAAGGTTACTAACAATTTATATTATATTCTTTTCTTTATATCTAGACTTAAGTGTTCGCATAAATCATTCTAAATCAAATTTTCAAAATGAATTATTCAAAATAGCCTTGCAATTATAAATATAATAATAATAATTAAATTTAGCTGATTTAGGTTTATAAATCGTCGTTTTTATCTCAGCAAGGGTTTTCTTTATATTTAGTTTAGGAGAGTAAATTTTGGAAGTAATTAATTTTTGGTTAACCTTTTGATTATGATCTTGGTATTTTAGAAAACCCTTTTGGAATTTCCCTTTTTTGTCTAATTTGCAAGTGAGTCCTATTTTGTTTAAGTTGCAAGGGATTACTCACATTATTGGTTAGGATGTTGTGTTTAAAATTAGGCAGATAAGGATTATTATTATCTAAGGATTTGGCCATTAGGTCATCCTGCAAGTTATCTGTTATATCTTTATTAGTTTTGGAACTAAATTTAATCTGGTCTGAGTCATGTGAATATTTGCTATCATGTTTATCAGTCAATGTTTCATGGATAAAACCATTACTATCTTTACTTATCAAATAATGTTTAGAAGATATTATTTCTTGAGAAACATTGTCTTGGTTAATTTTATCTACTTCTAAATAATTTGATAAACTAGAATTATTGTCAATAGTATTAAATTTAGGTTCAAATGAATTGATAAAGTTAAAAGAATGGTTGGGCTGTTGACTTAATTTTACCTCAGACTCTTCTGTAACTTTTTCATTAGACTGTGCTGAGCCTACAGAATCATATTCATTATTATCAGAGTATATTTTTGGAAAGTTAGACTTGAACAAAGATCGATTGCATGAGACACACGAAAAATGGGATGGATGGCTATAAAGTTTATCGTAATTTACTTTTTGGGAAATTAGGTTCGGAACTAAGGTGCATTTAGTGAAAAGAATTTTTCTAAATTCATCTAGGTTTGTTGGATTTAGTGAAATTATGAAACACGATAACTGAGGTTGGAGTTCATGATACATCTGAAAGATCATCTCTCTTTCATCTTGTCCTATTAACACTGCTATTGTTTCTGGACACAATTTATCTATGCGATACCTTGTATACAATAAATTTTTAATATCGTAAAATTTTTGAAAGAACGAAAACGGAGATTCATTTGGCTGAATTTTCAAACTATAAATTTCTCTTCTCAACATCTCAACTTTTATATGATCGGCAAACTGATTTTTTAAATGTTCTATTAAATCAGGTATTGTTGCAACATTTTTAGATTGAATTAATACTTGAGCGGATCCCTTCAGTTTGCTCTTAACTATATTTAACAGCTTTAAATGGTTTATGGAGGATCTAGAGTTTTCCGGATCACATGCATATGAATATATTGACTCGATAGCTCTAGTAAAGTTTAAAAGTTTCAGGTGGTTGCCATCAAAGTGTGGTAAATGGTCATAATCAACTTCAGTTAAATCATAAATATGGGATTGAGTCATCGTTAATAATTTAGTGTCTATGGGAGGAAATATAACAATCAATGAAATTATTGATAAACTTGTAAACATTTGAGAAACGAATAACTTTTAAACAATTATCAAAGAACAAATCGAAAAAGGGGAAATGTAATATTTTGAACCATAAATTTAAAAATTTGTTTTTTTAATAATTATTTATTGCAATTTATTTGTCCGTTTATTCATTGATTACATACTAATAACAAATACAATACAACAAATAAAACTACTCTCTCTTTTTAACTAACGGAAAAATTATAAATAGTTTTTGTTAATAAAACTAAAAAATATTAATATTTGGTTTAAACCTTTTTGGGGTAGTAAATTAATAATTTAATAAAGTTAATAAATTCTTTTTTCTTAAATACATTTATGCATTTATATTTATTTATTTATTTTATGTTATTTTTATTTCTTTTGAAATTTATTTATTTATATTATTATTATGAATTATGAATGGACATTTATAAATTTTCCTTATAATTAGATAATCTTTTGATAAAAAAATAATAATAGGTAGTAATAATTAACTTTATTTTGAAAAAGATGGTTAATAAATATATTTTTGATTTAAATTAAATATTATTTTATTTGCCAATAATAGCAAAGAATTTATGCTAAGAAAGACTATATTTCTTACTGGGATAAACAGTCACAATAAGCAATAATAGAATTCTTAATCAAATTAAAAGTTCTGTTACATTTAAATTTAATTATTCTTTTGTATACAATATTTAAGATCATTTATTTTAATTTTGATTCGTATGTTTGTAATGATAATTTTGATTTATATGTAATTATTATTTATATAGTTATTAGGTATTTATTATTACTTTTTATTTATTTATATAAAAGTTTTCAAACGAAGTTATTTCGTGAAATAATAATGTCTTTCTAATATCACATAGAAGTAAAACAAATATAAATTTATTAGAGTGTAATATTAATATTAACTTACGTAGAAACGCGTACCATCGAGGCAAATGGCCAGGGTGTTGAGTACTGCTGCAGCTCCTCGAGCACTGCCTAGGCAAATGGCCAGGACGATGGTAGAGATGCTGCTTGTCAGTTGGGTGTACAGCACGTTGAACGCTAACTAGGTAAACAGCCTAGGAAAGTCGTTTAAAAATACTGAAGTATTCGACGTTTTAAAGAACACTAGCCGGGACAAATGGTCAAGACTATGTGCCTCTTAAGTGTCTTATGTTCGGGCGCCAGTTATATATGTTGAATTCTTGATAATAATAAATAAAAGAAACTTGTTTAAAACTTGAATTTATACTTTTAAAAACACTTGAAAACACAATTAATATAATAACATAATTTAAATGATAATAAACTACAGTACAGGAACTGTAAAGTAATAAATGTACATATTTGTCAGGAACTGTAAAAGTAATGGAATAATAATAAAACTACAGTATGACGTGTTTGTCAGGAACTGTAAATGTAGCTTCGGTGAAGACTACATGGCGAATAGCACTGACTCTTGTCAGACATGGGCCTTTATAGATTACAGATAGAAAAAGTATTATCTTTATATCTTATGTTACAAAATGATAAGTTTGTATGACACATCATGCCCTACTGATTATTACAAAACTACTAAATATTACTAAGTGTGTTAATAATTATATAACTTACTTATTGCCGATATCTTTATGGAGTATTCAAATATAAATAACCAAGGATCTAAAATTTCATGGGTTTGGTGTTATCTAGCTTATGGTCTGCCGGGCTAAAAATTATGCGACGCGCAAGTTTATTTTTCATGTAGCCACAGCCACACATGACGTTTATAAAACAAATCTGCTAAATGATTAGATCATGTAGGTATTCTATGCCCATATTATTATTGCGAGATTATGATAGGTCAAAACAGCGTTTCCCAACCTTTTCAGTAACGCGACCCTATAATTTGCTTTTCTAAAGTTTGGCGACCCAAATGTATTTATTTTGCATAACCTGAAAATTGCAGGCGTTTTTATTTATTGCCGAACTAGTTATGATCCTACAGACATCGTCTAATCATAATTTTCATGAGGTTTTTATACTTAAATAGACAACTACACACTAATTGGAGTTCAAAAGAAGTATATTATATAATTATATAATAGCAATAAAATAAAAAAAAATTAAATTAAATATAAAAATGAGCATTAATTATTTAAAGGAAAAAATCAAATAATGATTATAGTAAACAAATAAAAGAATAAATAGTTATTTATGCAACTAGGGATGAAAGTAAGTTTTAAAGCTCAAGTTAAAGTTTCGTCCTAAGGCAGCGCCGAAGGAGGAAACTTCATTAGCTCACGAGGCCGGTAGGCCGAGGGAGATAAACTAGTTAGTTACCGAGACTTGCCGAGGGAGTTAACTTACATTTTGGCTCCCGAGGCTTGACGAGGGAGATAATACGAGAGCTGAAAACTTTCATCCCTTGTTGCATATTAAATTTTATCTACGACTAGAGAACTAATACTAACAACTATTAATATATTCTTCAGCTCCTTAATTGTTATTGTGTTAGTTTAGTTTATTCTTACCATGTCAATTACTCTGATGAAGAAGAAGCCACTATCTTCACATTATTTTATTGTAAGCTGTCAATAGAATAATGTGTAATACTATATTTGTAATTTAAACATTTGCGTGTGTATATTGTATATTCTACCCGTAGTACCAACATAACACCGAATAAAATCCTAAAAATTTCCTAAAATTCCTAAAAATTTTACTAAAAAATTCTGTCAAGTTGGCAACACTTTCACTTTTCCTCCCTAGGGAGTAAAAGTACATTTACAGTGTGAAATAACAAGACTGTATGTAGAACTTACAATTCAAGGAGTAGATAAATAAAATATGTATCATATCAATGACTAATTTGTTGCTGTTGGTTTTCCACTAATAAGTCAAGTAGTGTTTTGTTTATTTAGTTCACTACTTTAATTAAAACGGAAAACTATAAAATAAATAAACTGATGAAACAATTATAATTAAAAAACTTGTACGCGATATTAAACTACGTTGATGTTTTTTTAGAACCAAATTCACATATAATTGAACATTATAATTTTAATAACTCGAACCTTTAAAAGAAGTAATAAGAAACTGTTAAACACAGTATAATCATAGGTATAACAATACATCAAAGTTAGCAAGAATTAGACAAAGGCGGGTGCCTCTGTCGGTAAAGGACTTCTAAGAAATGTTTTGGCCGCGGCTTCTTTTGTTATCACATGTTTAAAGTATTATCAATTTCTCAAAATAATATCTGTTCGAGCAAATCTGTTATTTGCTTATAATAATGTTTTCACATAAATCTTTGTCATTTTTTGGTTGTTAATAATAAAAAATTTGGCGACCCAAAAAATTTCGTCCGCGACCCAAGGGTTGGGAAGGGCTGGGTCAAAACATAACCATAAGCCTGGTAAATGTGTGGTATAAATATTCGTATGTACATACTTTGTTTATAGTTAACGAATAAATATTATGTATAACCTTATGGATTAGAATTCTTTATTCCATAATATTTAATGTATTTAATTTTCTTTACTTCCTAATATGCGTGTATTTAAAACCAATATAATATTATTTCCAATTTATGTTATTTTATTCCCGATTTAACCGATTTATGGTTTTCTATCTTTTAAAGACGTCTAAAGTTTAAGAAAATTGATTCAATAAAGTTTCACCAATAAGAAAATAAAACTTTATTATATCGGATAAAGTTATCTTCGAAAAATGTGGTTCAATCTCCCAAATCCTTGGGTTGAGCAACATCAATATGTCGACTATAAGATGGAATTTTTCTCGTGTGAAATTGCTTTTCTAATGTCATTTTATATAAATCCCGTCTAATTTACGATACTCAAAGTAATGTGCAAGTCAAGAACCCATTTTTCGCTCTTCATATTAAATTTGCGGAATGCAGAAACATACTGCTTCAATAAATTTAGAAGAAACTTATTTTACTAACCAGCTGTTTACTTTTCTTATACTAGATTACATGTATTTTGTTCTCATGGAAGTAAATTTCTGAGCTATAATCGTCAATTCAAAGTGAATAATAAACCAACACAGATACGCCACTTTAAATCCTATTTACGGCTCAGTAAGTTAAACACGGGAAGTTCTCAAAACAAAACTCGTAACTTTTATAAACTTAAATCAATAAGTGAAAAAATTAAAATTTAAACTACGCTAGAAAATCGAGCACTTTACTTGTCATTGCGTATTTTTTATTTAAGTTTATCTTCAGATTCGTATCGTTCGTCTCTTAAAAACAAAAAAAGAGGCCTTCGGCATTAGCGCTCGACAGCTACGCGACGTCGTCGTTGGAGGCCCCTTCGGGGTCTCCGCAGATCCCAGTGGCAACTTCGCGGCCAAATGGTTGTTGTCCTACATCAATTTGTCATAGTACTAGTTTACGTAAGTGGCATATTGCCACAATATATGCGTATTTTCTAATGAATCAGTCAAAAAGCATGGATTGTTTACATTGTGTCATATAACCGCAAGTACACTCAATAAAACCGCAAGTAATACTGATAATAAAAAGAAACTTTGGATTTTTGTTAACCCTACTAAGTATTAGTATATGTGTGAAAAGCCTAATCTACACTTTATGAAGATTACATTATAGTGAGTTAATGACGTCACACATATTTCATGAACAATAGGGTTCTTGTCATTAACACGGTTTATTTTTGTTCTAAGTTCCGTTTCGATCAAAGAAAGCGTTCGAAAGTTGTCGTGTCCCATATAATCGTCTATACACATACACCACACACAACACACACACACACACACACAATATATAATATATATATATTAATATATATATATATATATATATATATATATATATATATAAGTTTTAAGCTCAGCGGATACCCATCTTCCCAGCGGTTCCCACTATCTTGCGTAAATACACTGAGTTCTATGGTGATAAATGACACACACACATACAGACAGACAACTTTGAGAAAACCCCTCAGGAGGCTACAAAAACACCTAAAACGGATAATTAAGGTAACATTCGGTTTTACATTTTTTTGCAAACACAATAACTTTCCTATATACCTACGGTATAAATGAGAGAAAATGTTTACAATATATCTTGCACATTGTTATTGTTCAACATATGGAATAATTTTCAGTGCGATTACATAAATGTTGCTTCTTTTATGATCACAAATTGACACAGTATAAAACTCGATTCAGGAAAAAAGAATCAGAGAATATTGTCCCTATACAGGAAACAATACGGTAAATAACAAAACCCGATGTGAAAAACGAAAAAAACGCTGAAAAACTCAATTCCTATCCAAGTTTTACGACAATAAAGTCATTTGGCAGGGGTGTCCTAACGTAATTTCTCTATACAGCTATATAGTGCTCTATATCGAACTCTATACTGTTGATCAAGTGAATAATAGCGTAAAACCAAATGGATTATAGTCTTTTTTAGAGCACTATATTATTCTATGTAGGTAGAATACTGGTTTGGGTCGTTGCCGTATTGCTTCCTTCCTTTTTAAATACATCACAAATATTTCAATTAAAAAAAGAACGTTTTTAAATTATTATTACTACCAGCAGCTTTACCATCAGTACGGAAAATTAAAGAACTATAAAAAACAAAAGTAATTTTGATTTATGTTTTATAAACATAAATGTGTTTTTGTTTTTTGTTTTTAATAAAAATTAAAAATGAGAAACATTTTTTTTACATACATTAAGAATATATGAGAAAATACTTTTATTTTTGCATTATTTAGAAAAATATAGTAAAGAAATATTAGAATTTATAAGATTATATCTTCAAAAAGATAACAAATAAAATTTGAGAGAAGCTGTTTTATCCAAATTAGTGCGCTATTTCTGTAACTTAATCGGTTAAATACAATCTTAGACACATATAGATTTGGGATTTTAGTAGATGATATTAGTAGTAAATATAGTAGTGATTCCACTTTATATTATTTATTCTTCCTGAAGCACGCGTCAAAAAAATATTGGGGACACAAAAGGAACGACTGTGAGCCCTCTATTGTCCTCTGTTCTCTAATCAACATCTATCTGTCTATTATATTTACTTCACATGAAAAATTATCGTTTGTCTAGTTATTTAGAAAAAATAATTCAGTGCATTTAACAACTCGATCACAGTGTTAGGTAAATGCACTTATCTACAACATAATTCTCCAAGTTTCTCTATCATCCAGTTTCCCAGGCTTGAAATAAAAATTTTCTTTATTATAATTGTAATATTAATAATAATTTAAATGAATACTAATATCAATAGTAACACAAAAATATTTTAGTCATCAAAAAACTCTAAAACAAAGAACACGGTTACAGTTTTTTTGTGAAAATTCTTTTGAAGGGAAATACATAGAAGAAGCACACACACACACAAATATATATATATATATATATTATATATATATATATATATATATTATATATATATATATATATAATTTTATATTCGCTATTTTATATAATTTAATCATTATTATATAAAATACGTATGTGACAAACAGATACAGGGCAACAACCACGTGGCTACAAAGCGGCCATACAAAGGCGCGGAGGTGGTTTAGAGGACCTTTGACTAAGAATTAGGCCATATTTCATGCAATGTTAAATTTATTCATGACAATAATTTTTAGGATATGTTATAAGCTTTCAAACGATACTAAATTCTTTAGTTTAGAGTTTAAAATTAAATTACTAGGTGATAATAATAAATATCTATTTATTCATCTATTTATAATAATATAAATAGGTGACTATTTATAATAAATATAATTATTATAAATATTAGTTAAACTACACAACTAATAAATATAAAGCAAATACACTTCCAATTGATGCTTATAGCTCAGAAATCATATATCATTCATCTCGGTTTCGGATTTTTTTGCAAACACAATACTTTTCCTTTATACCTACAGTATAAATGAGGTGAAGTAAAAAATGAAATTTTTATTTGGAAATAGCTTTAACTTAACTATAAATTTTGCTTGCAACATTTTATTCATAACATTTACTTAATCTAAACATTTCAGTATAAAATTTGAAAACTATTTATAATCTTTAAGCTTTAAGCTGCATTAGTGTCTTTTTTTATTAAAAAAATTGTGATGTATCTATAAGAATAGTGGTGATGTCAGTAAGAAATTGAAGCCTGAAAAATGGAAAATGATAGTGGAGAGAGCGGGGGTTCTTTTCGACATGACTTATCGCTTTACATTTATATGATTTAAAGTCGCGAGAATTTATTTTACTTCATTTTTCATTGTTTAGTCAATATTTTATTAC
This sequence comes from Microvelia longipes, assembly GCA_018340805.1. Taxonomy (NCBI): domain Eukaryota; kingdom Metazoa; phylum Arthropoda; class Insecta; order Hemiptera; family Veliidae; genus Microvelia; species Microvelia longipes. The sequence goes on along the minus strand of JACMZG010001911.1, from coordinate 52,757,243 downwards.
TTCGCGTTTAAGGAGAAAGTGACATTAAATTAAAAATTTTCCTTAGGTTTGAAGGAAAATTGTTAGATAGGAATTATTGTAGAAAATAAATGTTCCTTAATTGCTTCTAATTTTTTAAGATGAAAATTAGAACAAATTGTTATAAGAAATTATACTTTTACTTTCTATCTCTAAGTGGTGTAAGCAGAAAAAATCGGGTGCAGGGTACCTCGGAACTTTTTCTAACCTAAATGTGCTGCAGCACGTCTTCACAAACCTCGCTCGATGCTCTTTAACTTTTATGAACCAACAAAAACAGTAGATATACTTGCCATTTTGAAACGAAACTTAAAACACTTATTTATTACTTACAATTTTATAATTGTACCAAATTTCTACTTAATTAGGTTATTTTTAGTTTTTTTCAAATTTTTTTAAACAATTATATACATTTTTTTCATAAAATTAAATTAATAGTGATCAATTTAAAAAATTAAGCTAATACTGATAATCAGATAAAACTTTAAGCATATGCTTTGAGTTTTATCTGATTATCAGTATTCAAGGAATTCTTAAATTAGTTAAAATTGAGACAGTGAATTAGAGTGACGAAGCTTATACAGGTGGTACTAATTAGAAATTATACCTCGTTCATTAAATTATGATATAGCCTGTTTGCTTCGTAATTTTAATTTTTATATCTTGATTTTATTCTACTCCTATTTGTATATACATGAATGATATGCACATAACATTTGCAATTAATATTTGCACATTTTTGACAGGTCCATCAATGATCAGAATGGCTGCTAATGTTATAAAAGAAGAATCTTATATTCGAGGCTTCAGACAATTCTTGATTGATCAGTAAGTGTTATGTTCTATATAAACTTTTTTATCATGTATTTGACCATGTACTAAATGCCTAAAAAGAATCAAATACTAAAAAATATTATTTACCTAACTTTATTTACTCAGCAGTTTGTTTTGGGATTGTAGGTGCTTCAAGAGGTAGGTTCTCTCCTTCTTTAATATAGCCTTTCCTGAGAAAAGATTAATAGGCTAATGATATTGGTGTATTTTAATCCCAGGGAAGTAATGACCAGCCCACCAATATTGATTAAAAAAGGAATCTTCAGAACTCAAAATATCCTAAATTGAAGTTTTTTACTCTAGTAAAACGGCTTATAATACAAGGTTTCTGGCGTAAAGATCCACAACCCTGAATTCTTTGAATGCGTGCTTTGCTTTCTTTATACGTTTCTAGCTTATTTTTTCTTTTATGTTTTATAATCAAAGAAACATTACTACTTGTTACTCAATTTTTCAAAATTTTTAAAGGAAATATACATTTTATCCATTGTTATACAAATGTATGACCATTATTCCGAAATCGGCTCTACAAAGATATATTCACACACCTTTCGCTCTGTCTAAGCTAATTTTTGAAATGTTTTAACTTAGTCCCTATGAAAAATTAATGTATGAATGACGTATGAATAAGACTACTACTGCTTAGACTATGAAACATAAAAACCGAAATAATACGCAAGAAATGGATTGTTGAACATGGAAGCATGAATTTCACAGGAAATTCGTTTGGCTTGCGGGACCTCCGCGCCAGAATTATCTAGTATTTTTAAATTTATATTGTGTAAATATATTTTTTTGTGGTTAGGGACCTTCATACATCGACTCTCGCTAAGTCACTCTTTCCAGTAAATCGATTTTTTTTATAGAAATTCGCTAAAACATACTTAAATACATCTCAAAATAAAGCATCTTTTCAAAAGAAGAAGAAAGATTGACTTGTTAAATATTTAGACGTAGCGTAAGTCCTTTTCAAGTAGCGTCCTCAGCTTAACTACCTCCCTAACACTTTCAATCTCCAAATTCTTTCTACTTTTATTTAAAAGAAAGAGTGAAAACAAGCAAGGCTGTTTAAATATTTTAAAGCATGGAGCTCAATCTTTTTAGTCGAGAAACATTCTTATAAAAACATCTTTTAAATATAACAAGTCTCACGTGTTACTAGAAATTAGAGAGAAAATATATATGTTATTCGTTCACTTTGTTAAAAAAATTGACTAACAACTTAAAACAGTTCAGTTAAACAGTCTTATGTACTTATTTGTTGGAAAAAGGAATCTGGTTTTTAACTTCTTGTTCAAAGGGTAAGAAGAACCTGTTTAAGAAATGTTGCTGGTTTCGAGGTTTTTCTTAAGATTTCATATTTTTTTGAAAAGTCGACAAACATTATACATTCTGAAAATTTAATGTACCATCCTCTTAAAAATAGGGTTACGCTAGTTGACTCTTTAAATTTTATAATATTTATATCAGGGCTGTTGCAGCCGACCAATAAAACCTCTAGTCCAAGACCCAGGTCTAATAAATGTGACTCATTTTGTACTACTTCAAACCAAATTTTTCTGGAAATATACCTTAAATTAAAAAGGAAAAGCATAGTCTGCTTATCCAGAGTGGAGCCCTTCATGTGAATGCACAGGCTTCAAATTATATAAAAACAAATTTCATTTTTTGAAATAAGTGGTTTCCAGTAGGTCGTGTGCAAACACGAAGAGAATATTGTTTAAAGCTAATTAAATTTCCTATTAAACGAGTGTTTTTTCGTCAAAATCGGGTTACAACAACTAAAGTTTTGACATTGATTAAATAGCTAAAAAAATGCACAAAAAGTCAATATTTTTTCAAATAAATTCGCTGACTTTGCATAAATGAACATTTTTTTTGTGTTTTTGAAAAAGGCATAACTTTGGTTGTAGTTATCCGATTTTGATGACTGAACAATCTTTTATTAAATTTATCGCCTTTAAAATATGCTCTATTCATATGTTACACACGACCCACAGGGGCCCACTTTTTTCAAGAAAACTAAAATTTGTGCGAATTTATACAATTTTGAGCCTGCACAATCATGTGAAGGGCTTCTCTCTCCTGTTTTCCTATCTGATAATACGTCGAAGTCAAAAAGCTGTAAAAAATAAAGTTTATAGCCCTTTGAAATTTAAAAATTTAATACATATTGTTGAAGTAAAAATTTACTAAAACTTATTTATCAGGAGAAGTTTTTAAATTAGTGTTATTTACATTAGTGAGTGATTTTAACATAAAAGAGCATACATTCTATCTACTTACGACAAAGAAGAGCAAAACTATGGATTATGAAGATGACGTTTGCTGTTAACGTAGATTAATAGAGCACCGGTAATTATAAAGTTAAACACTGAAATTGTTTATTATATATCGTATTGTTGCAGTATATCGCATATATAAACTAGCAAATTGATAATCTGAAATAGGACAACCATGTGGCCACGCATAGCTGCCACACGGAGGCCGCAAGCGGCTCCTAGCACCAAAGTCCGGAGCAGACGAGTGGTCAAAGGTCTCTTGTATTTACTTTTAGAACAACTAAAAGACATTTTATGTCTTTATATTCGTATACCGTGCAAAATTAAATTTTAGATTGCTATTTTATTGTTTTTAGAATATTCTTCAATATTGGTATTTATATGTTAAAGCTCATAGTATTTTTATAACACTCAACCCATCTTTGCTTTATAATTTAGCTCAGCATAACCTAATTTAAAAACCACGATATTTATGAATAAAACACTGGATTAGACAGTTAAATTTGTCTCTATATCTATTGCTTTTAGTTTAAATTTCGAAGTTGTGAGTTAATTGAAATAGAACTCATAAATTGCTATATGAGTTTTTGACTGTAGTATAGTGGTTTATTCAAAGGTTTTAAATTTATTTTATACACCTTTAGGTTAGTGCTATAATTTTGTCCAAATAATTGTTTTAAAATTGTTTAAAATAATTTCATACAACTTTTAATTAAACCAAGATTCATATGAAAATACAATAATAGTATTTTTATATAAATCTTGGTTTAATTCCGTTTCGTGAACCACTTGATAAACTTGTTATGTGACTGTTTCAGCTGGATGGGTAATGTAGAACCAGAAGAGCTGTGGAACAGCTACAAGCTGCCAGTAACGAAATCCTACCAAACAGTTTGAACAACATTATGCAGACCTGGACCGAGACTTCTGGTTACCCTGTAGTCACTGTGACCAGGGATATAACTACAGATACCCTTTACTTACAGCAGGTTTGTTTGATAATTGCCATACCCTTAAAATATAGTTTAATATAGCACTTAAAGTACAAATCAAAACTAGCTTTATTCAAATAGTCTTAAAGAATAAAACAAAGTACAAATATTATTGAACTGAATTGGACTTAATATGGCGGACATTTTAGTTTTTATTTTTACTAATAATATCACCACAAAGTAATATGTGGAACTTATAAGAAATAAGTTGTTGAGACAAAAGTTACCTTTTAAGCTCTAAATTATTATAATAAAAATTATGAAATTAATTATTTTTAAATTATAAAAAAAATAATTATAAAATAGTTAAATTAATTATTTTTACTTACTTAATAATGAAGTATAAACTATAAAGTATATAAAGTTAAAAACTACTTAGTGATTGTCCGAGGTAAGCATCGGCTTGTTTTTAAATGGCGTTCAGATACATCTGTGACAACCAAAAATCAAAAATTCACAACAGTATTTAATAATTAATGTATTAAATTAATGTATTTCTCTCACATTTTCTTTAATTTTAAAAGAACACCTAGACGTTTAGATGTCTTAAGATAACTCACAAAGCCTTTCTGAGATCGAAAGAAAAATTAGCACACAAATTAAGCTGATGGACATGCGGAAACCTAAGTTTATAAATAATTCCGGCGCGGTGGTCCGCTGTCGGGCGAATTTCATTTAGAATGCGTGTTTCCGTGCTAAACAACCCATTTCTTGCTTATTCAAGAACCATGCCAATAGCGTGGTTCCGGTTCATGCTTTAGAACCTAAGCAGTTACTCAGTTTAGCACTGCTCGTAACTCATTTTGTCTGTATTTTTCAAAGGAAATGCGCTAAAACCTTTAAAGATAACTGACTAAGCTTAAGATAAGTAACTAATCTTTAAACTAGTGCAAATAATGTGCGTACTTCTAATTTTAGAGGCATAGTTTTGTACAACTGGATGATTATGCGCATTTCCTTCGAAAAATACAGACAAAATGAGTTACGAGCAGTGCTAAATTGAGTAACTGCTTTAGGTTCTAAAGCATGAACCGGAACCACGCTATTGGCATGGTTCTTGAATAAGCAAAATGGGTTTGTTTAGCACGGAAACACGCATTCTAAATGAAATTCCCGACAGCGGACCACCGCGCCGGAATTATTTATTTAGTAGTTGTAAACTTATATAATGTAAAAGCACGGAACAAGCTCCAAAGGAAATTCGCCGACATGCGGACCACCGCGCCAGAATTATTTTCTAGTTGTAAACTTATATTAGGTAAAAAAAAAAAACGATAAAAAATTACTGTCCCTACTAGGATTTGAACCCAGGTACTCTGGGTTTAGTGCTCGCATCCAAAGTAATTTGCCACATGCGGACCACCGCGCCAGAATTATTTTCTAGTTGTAAACTTATATTAAGTAAAAAAAAGATAAAAAATGATCGACCTTTCCAGGATTGAACCAGGTACCTGAGTTTGAGTGGTCGTATTGACTCCGGACCACTGGCATTCATCTCAGAGGCCCAAAAACATTGAAAACGACACCTAAGGTTGATCAACCCAAAGTTGATTTTGTACCAAGTTTGGTTAAAAAATATAATCCGTTCGAAGATAGAGTGTTACAAGAATGTGTCTAGAAAATACATATATAATATATATATATATATATATATATAATATATATATATATATAATATATAATATATAATATATATATATATATATATATATATATAGTATGTATAAAGTTTCACGAAACGTATTTTTTTCGTCATTAGGACCTCTGAAACGGATTTGTGTCGTGGTCCGAGGTTCGAATTCCGCCATGAGCCTATCCCATTAGGCGAATTCCAAAGGAAATTCGCTAAAAAGTATAACTTTGCTATACTTTGAACTTATTTGATACAGTCACACACACACATTTGTTCCTAGACATTTTTATGGCACACGATAACTTTAAAAAACTTTTTCGGAAAATTTCAAAAAAATCACAAAAACTTGTCTATGTGGAGGGGTTGAAATTTAATTAATTAATTAACTAATCAATTAATTAATAATATAAAAAACTGATACTGGACAACAATCATGTGGTCTCGAAGCGGGCTAAGAGAGTCTTAAAGAAGCTGAAAGCTTTTAACTCTGATGTAATACCTGACATTTTGGCAGATAATAGACTCGTTTATTCATCATTACTATAGTTCATCTAATTAACTGTATAATTTCAGGAACGCTTTTTGCTTGACGGAAGCAGTGGTTCAAGTCTAAACGCCACAACCTGGTGGATACCTATCAGCTACACCAGCAAAGCTGAATCTAACTTCCAGAACACTTTACCTAAAGTTTGGTTCTTTCCACAGCAAGTGCAGACTACTGATATCTATATGTCTCATGATTACTGGTATCTCCTTAATATTCAGGCTACAGGTTAGTTATGCGTAATTTAAGACCTATTTACAAGATTGAAATGTTTTTGGGGTCAAAACCACTATACTATGAGTTATTTATTGGTGGCGAAAGTTCCGATAATAAATACTATTTACAAAAAGTGAGAGTAGTATATAGACCGGGCTATGATTCCCAGAAAACTTTAAAATATAAGAAGCAGAGCATGTTTTAGTAAATTATTCTTTTAATTACAACTCTGATTAAGTTTTGTATGGTTATATAAAATATCTGTTATTAATAAATATTTCTGTGTAAAATCTGTATTGCACAATAGAATAAGCTTGTTGAAGCTTTGCGTTGGATATATGAACATTTCATTTCTTTTACAAACATAATAATATTTCATTAGAGCTATTCTATGGTTTAATCTGTTTCAATATTCTACTAACTAGATTTAATACCGAGGAAATATAATCTATTCGTTTTCTAGTTTCAATTTCATTTTATAATTAAATTTGAAATCATGGAACTAACTCAGTGATTCCCTAACTGCCATTACTAGATAAATCCGCGGAAAATTATAAACGATATAACACTGCTTTCTGCAGCGTCATCTATTAATGAAAGTCGAAAAAATTTCATTCTCATTTAGATTTATATAAAATGTTTATCATTTAACACTTTTTAAAGTTTAGTAGAGTTAAAATATCGAATTTTAGTTATTTCTTTAGATTTAGAGTTATAAAGAAGTAGAAGCGTGAAAATAGAAACGTGAAAAGTAACCTCCGATAATCTTATTATTTTGAGTCAAGATTCATTTTAAATTTAAAATATTCTGGTGGTGCAGCGATGACAAGGAAATTGAAGCTCGTTTCGATTCTACGGTTAGGAAAATCTTTATAAGGTCCTGATGTTGATTTAAAGCAATATCCTCTGCAAAAAGAACGAGGATTGGGAGGGGGGTGATTTTTTCATAGATATTGTCAAGAGTTTTTCAATCTTCTCCTTAATTGTTCTTATGAATCACAAAAATCAATTTTTAAACAGTTTGAATGAATAAGCCATACAATTAGCCGATCTGTAAAAGGAAAATTGCAATAAGTATATTTCATAATACTTTATTTAATCTACTTCTTTAGTCAAATGACGAGTGTATTTTTATGCCCATTGAATTATATTGGAATTATTAACATATTAAATGGAACACCTGGAATTATTATTGAAAAATTGAATAGGAAGGTGTAAGTCGTTGAAAAGAGAAGAACCGTTTAAAGACAAAAGAGGGGGGTAGTAGGTTTGTAATAGAGACATAATGCTTGCTTTAAGCACTGCAGCCTTAGGGAGAATGAAGTGTTGTTTCTTTTTATATTGGCAAACTTTGGCTGATAAGTGCTTATAATACATACACACACATATATATATATTATATATATTATATTATATATATATATATTATATATATATATATATATATATATATATATATATAATATTATAACCAGTAATAAGTAAAACTGATAAAATACAACCTTGTGGCCGCGAAAAAAGTGTTAACTTTCTTCGTATATAACTTATAACATCCGATAAAATATAATTTAAATATGAACTAAAGCGAAGATGAAGATGGAATTATATATCATAAAAACAAAAGGCCGCTTGGTTTTGCTCTGCATAAGTATGTCGTATTTGTGAGTTGCAGGTGGTATACTGCCACGGTAAAGTCTATATAAGTCAGACGATAAAATTGGGATTTATACTGATAATTAAATTATACTTCGTCCTTGTGTTTAATATAACCAGTAGTATATGAAGTTAATCCTCGGCTTTGTGGGCAGACCAGTGAGCCTTATATCTAAGAACCCTATTTGGGACTTTCTGGGTCCTATAGGTGGATTCAGCATATCGCACTAGGATGAGAGTCAGTTCCAATCATTCTTGTGTATTGTTTTGATTTAGGCTTCATGAAAGCCAATATACAATACGGCCCTTTACATGGATAATTCGTCTAGTCATTTCGTCGGACCAGATTCTGAGATAATCCGTACCTGTAAATTATCTTACTTTTCGGTTACCTTTCTTAATTTTTATTTACAGGTTACTGTAATGTTACTTTAAAAAAAAAAATTGGATTGTTAAAGCACGAAGTTATTAAAAAGATAATTATTTTTAATTTAGTTTTAATAAGTATATTTTTTTTTTTTTTTTTAACTAAGTCCATCATATTTCACTCAAACCTGTTCGTTTCGACGTTTAAGAATTAAGTCACCTATGATCTTTAATCTTACTTCCAGTATTATAATATGAATGACGCAATAATTAAAAAACGATCCTAAATTGCGAACTCGATCTGTCGGATCGACTTGAAAATTAATAATAAATAATCGCCGTATTAACACTATGTGTAAACGCATCATTTGCTATGCCATTTTCATTCTTTTATTTTTAATTTATAACTCACAAAACGATTTATTTGATAGAATTTATTTCTGTTGTTTCCGCATTATTTAATAGCTTGGAAGCAGAGATTATTTGGAATACGAAGATGGTAAAGCAACTACAGAAGGAGGAATTTAATAGTTAATTCCTCCTAATAGGATTTTATTGATTATTTGTCCCAACTTTCTTCTTATTAAACACATTTAATTTCATACTTTATTTAATAACGTCTTGTGAATAATAAAATTTTATTGAAAATTATAAAAAGTACGAGATATTTCCATTTTTAATATTATGCTACCTGGTAATAATATTAAAAATTTAGCCAATAATATTGCAGGGAATATTATTATTATTATTATTATTATTACATCTTGAAACTATTTACTATCATTGAATTTTCTAAGGAGAATCTGTTCAAAACTTATTTATTTAAAGTTTACAGAAGTTTTAAATAATTTAATAAAATGATTAAATTACATTTACATTTTAATATTTAAAATTTAATCGAAAAATGTAATCACCTCTGGTAATTACCAATGGCGAGTGGTAAATACCGCTATAGGCACTGGTATTAACCAGTGCTCTGTTACTACTATAAATATCAAATAATATATGTGATAGCATATGATAATGACGAGCCATCAACAATTATAATGCAGAACAATTACAATTGCAATCAGAAATTACAGTTTCAGAAATAATAAATCATTGTGCTTTATACATTTATGCTAAGTTCTTAACGTAACGAAAGTATAAAGAAAGATAAATACAACCAATGATTGATTAACGTTAATTGATATATTTGGGATATCATATATCAACTAGAATCTAGAATTCGTAATTGTATTTGTAGCCATTTTGGAGTTACTACATTTTTAGTTTTTGCACATAAATTTAATTCATTACATGTAATTCTTATTATTTTTTACAGGATTCTTTAGAATAAACTATGACGAAGAAAACTGGAGAAACTTAATATCTGAGTTGACGAGTTTCCCAACATCTATTCATGTTTTAAATAGAGCCCAACTAATTGACGATTCTATGGCTTTAGCTAGAGCCAGTAGATTAGCTTACTCTACTACTTTTGATTTAGTTAGGTAAGTCGTTCTTCAAATTCTTTAAATTTGTCAAATAGTGGTATTTTTACTGAGTACTAGTTGTATAAAATAAGAGTACTAGTAATAAGGTAGTCTATGATGTTTTAACTTTGCTCGTGATGATACTAGCAGAGAGTTTAAAGTCATCTCCATACTAACATTAATTACTAAGTGTGTTAGTGAAGTTAACTATGAAGTGAAAGTTAAGGAAAGAGGTATGATGACATTCTATCCAACTTATCAGTGCCCCTGCCTTAACTTGCACTTAACGTAGAATCAAAGTAATGTGGATAATAATTTGGATATTACTACTAAAGTCATATTAGGTAATTTATATTTAATGCATTTAAATCATGAACGAAAATTGATTTTTACTTTCAGGTATTTGGCAAATGAATACGACTACATACCATGGGCTGCAGCTTTAAGTGACAATGGCTTAACGTATCTTAATAATATCTTACAGAAGTCTCAGACGTATCCTACATTCAAGGTAATGCTTTGTTGGTTGTATATTAATACGCTTTGGTTTAGCCTCTAAATTGATGAGCCAGCATGCAAGGTCTTTATTCAGTACCATTGTAAACAATTTGTTTAGGTTTTACGAGTTTAACTCTAAAAAAGGCGTTGTATATGCCAAGTAGGGATATGTTTCATTGTAACTAAATTAAGGCTTAAATCCCGAGAGTTAAAGGAGAATCATTATATGTATTGTTTTCTTTATATCATCGACTCTGTACTAATGTTGATGATTTTCTTGGGAGTTGATGGTAAACTTTTGTAGAATCCACCAAGCGTGGAAATTTTCCTCTTCCAAATGTAAATGTAGAATATACTGCTACTATTATGAGTCTTCTTACATAAGTATCAATGTATAAACACTCTCAAACCTATATTCAATATAATGCAAACTTCGAAGTCTCTTCTCAAAACAAAACTTTATTGGCAAAGCGCTTTCAACCTACAAAGAGGTCATCATCAGTACAAAACCTACAAACAAGTATAACAGAATAAAAAACCAAAATAAATAATATGACAAAACAAATTATGATTTAAAGTAAATAAGTAATCTAAATAGTGTAAAGTTAAAGTGATTACCGTTGAGATGTTAAAAAGGAAGAAGAGCGAGTCTATGTTTTTTAATTGATATCAGAGTCAGACTAACAGTAAAAGGCGTGGGCACCTGTAGCATCCCTTTTAGTAGAGGGGATGACTCTCCTCTATCGTTCAAATTTAATTCACCTACTCTGTTCTGACTCCGCTCAATTTCTAATTTCTCCAAAAACAAATCCATCTTCCGGCCTTTACAAAACAAAATGCAGACACCCGACTTTATAAGGACCGTTAAAGTGATTTTCAGTTAGTAAATGTTGATAAAATGTAGTGTTCTGTCTTGATCTATGTTCCTAAGCCCTTGTAAGTATGTTCCTGCCAGTTTGGACAAAATATTTGAAATAGAGAGTAAACCAATAGAAACTTATTTCTAGACAATTTACTTAATTTCAAACTTTATTTAACGAAAATATGAAAAACGAGACCCATTTTTCCATGTTTTTCGTGGACGAAAATCGTCCACTACGATAGCAGTTATGATGCAAAACCAAGAGACTTTTGTTGGTGTATCCCTAAACATGTTCAAACAAATTTCCAAAATAAAATTTAAACTATTTAAAAATTAGCAAAAAAACCAGTTCGTTGACTAGACTATGTATGTAATAGTCAATATTCTCAACCCATACTCGTGTTTACATCACAATATTGCTGTCTTTTTATATTTATATAACTTTTAAAGAGAAAATAGTTTCAAGTAGAATAAGACGATATGTTTCAATGTAAGACGGATTTAAAGCCGTGAATGTTTTACGTCCCTACTAATATTCTAAAAGGAAACAGTAATAAATTAGTTGCCACTTTGCTCGACTTTATTTAAGGATTTCCTTTGAAATTTACGATGCTACATTATTTAGGATTTTCACTCCATCCAAAATAATTCTAGAGAAAATAAGAATAATTCACTTAACCCTTACTTACGTACATTTATAGACTCGTTTAAAAAAAGAATCCCTGTTTTTTTAAACAAAATATTTACGTTCACATTTCACTATTCTAAGCATACTTTTTAGGGAAAGTAAATTTACTGAAAGGCATCAGTTCTCCCTAATCAAATATATATATATATATATATATATATATATATATTATATATATATATATATATATATATATATATATATATATGTATATATATATAATATATATATATATATTATAATATATATATATATATATATATATATTATATATTATAATATATATATAATATATATATATATATATATATATATATATATATATATATATATATATATATATATATATATTATATACTTATTTATGTGTGTGTACGCGTATGTATGTGAGATTTTTGTGTCCCAGACGTTTTCATGGGACACGATAACTTTCGACTGCTTTCTTGAATCAAAATTAAATATAAGTTTAAAACATGGATTCGGACATTTGGTAATAATCTCTTTCCCTCTCCACCCTGAGGGTCAACATTTACCCCTATTAAATTTCGGTAAATATTCATAAATACGGTAATTGTGATACAACTTTGGTAACTGTGAAAAATTAAATTAGAGCATACCGCAAAGTGGACTGTTTTAAGAACTGCATCAAACTCTAAGTAATTCGGTATTTAATTAATTTGGAGCAAAAGAACCATGGAAATTTTGTCCCCTGAAAAAATAAGTGTTTCTTAAAGTTTTTAACAAAAATCCATGATGTTTGCCTTGAAATAATACTTAAATATTTGTTGTATCAAATTTATTATAATTTGTAACATGCTCCTATTTAACTCTTATCAATGTTGAAAAAACTGCTAAACACAATCATATTTAAGTAGTAGGTACCTCAAAATTAACGATAATTTTGGACGTTTTTGGGTTGACTTATTCATGTTTAAAACAATTTTCAAAAGTCTGGGACCATGTGTTAAAAATATTTTTCTCATCAATGCGTTGTATGCGTTAGTAGAATACATAAAATAAAATAATTAAATAAAAGGCTCTCTTCGCTCGCTAGTATGCTGTAAATATATACGAAAGCGTACGAAAAGAGGCTCGCTTCCCTCACAAGATTGCTAGAGGCTCATATTATAGGCACTATATTAGTTTCTTTTTAAAAGGGATCGCTTCGCTCGCTAGAATGCAAAACCATATACGCAAACAGGCTCGTTATGCTTGGAAAATGGTAAAGTGTAAAATTAGGTACGATTAAAAGAGCTCGCTTCAATTGATAGTTTAGTATAAATATATACGTGTGGCTATGAATACAGGCTCACTTTGCTCGCAAGATTGCTAATGTATTATAATTTATAATTGCCTCTTTACAGTTTCAGGTGTTTTTGAGGCATCCTGAGTGGGTTTTACAAATTTGTCTGTATGTGTGGGTGTGCATGTGTGTGTGTCTGTTATCATCGCAGCTCCAAGTTTATTTATACTAGAGAGTTGAATCTATGATCAAAAAGCAGTCTAGTTGTGCCACACGGAAAATATTTTTTATGACGTCATAAAACACAAAAATGACTTTTATACGTTGACTTGTGTAAGTTTTTAAAAAATTGTAAATATTCGGAAAATGACACGACTGAGTTGAAATTCTGAACAAGAGTAAACCTTAATTACTTTGTCAATACGACAAGTAAATCCACGATTTTTGTTGGATCGTTAAAGGTAAGCGTCATCGAGCATGTTCAGTGCCTGGCTGGGCGATGCTGGGAATGTAACGGATGTATTTAATATCTGAGGACGAATTAAGCTAGTCCGAAGCAGGGATGATGAGTGGAGCGAATCTGATGTAATGTGGAAAAGTTCCGAGGTATCCCGAATCAGATTTTTACTATTATATTGTTTAGGGTTTTGCCTACCATTACAACGAAATATACTTTCTTTGCTGTTTTTTTTCAAGATGAAATAAAATTATTTTCTGTGACGAAATAATAATGTGTATACTCGTTTAGAGCCTTATACCCCACCAGAAATAATCCCTCGGAAGACAATCTTAGGTGGAATTGGTTTTTGTATTTGTGTCTCAAAGAGTAATCTAATGTTAGCAATAATTTATTCCAACAATAACCTTTTATATGAACTGTGTTGCTTCAGAAATACATGCTGACCATACTGGACAACATCTACGCAACCCTAGGTTTTGAAGAGAGACCCGGTGATTCTCACTTGGATAAAATGCTGAGAGAGATTGTAGTCAAATGGTCTTGCAAGATGGGTAATAAGGATTGCATCCATAAATCTAAATCATACGTATCTGCCTTATCTAAGGGATTTTTCCCACAGTAAGTAAATTTATCAAGATTCTATATTTGTAATTATTGAGAAATTTAAAGGTAATTTATTTTTCTTTAAGAAGAATAATGGATTTTATCTCCAGTCTGTGTAAAATGTGAAGTTTATTGACTAGTTTTTAGGAAGTAAAAAGTAACTTTTTCTCCTTTGGGAATAAAAAGTAAAACTACTTTCCCCTTAAAATCACCTTCTTCACTGTCTAGTAACATAATATACTATTATCTATCTATATTAAATAATTTATTAATTTAAGTGTTTGACTGGTAATTAATTAAATTGGTTTTGACTGATTTTAATAAACTGATTCATACAATTTTATGTATCGCATTAATTAGTATTAATTTTAGTTCAATATGTGCCATGCTATCTTACGATGCGTTATACGTCAAAAGCAGTTCACAAAATTCAAAATTATAATACCGTTAAAGTTTAAAATTCAATAGTCAATATTTTCAAAATGAGTATCAAAAGAAAATTTTATTGGATCGATTTATCACTTAGAATATAATAAATGTATATTTGGTCAAATTTCAACTTGGTTTGTAAATGTTTGGATTTTATCAATTTTTTAAATAATTTTTGTCGACTCTTTGTAAATAGATTATCGTAATCATCAGAGCAGCATAACTATCAAACCAAATCAAATCAAATCCTACTTTATTTTTACTAAAAAGTTACAAAAATATGAGGGCAGCTTTTGACAATCAATAAAAATTTAATTATAATAGTCTTATATAAATTGAACAGAAAATAAAATTAAGTGTCTGAGAAAAGAGAAATTTTGTTTTTTGAACATAAAAATAAACGGCATAACTCATGAAAAAAAAATAAACAGAAAAAATGTACTAAATTTGTAAAAAAAAAAAAAAAACAAAAATTTATAAATGATGAGTCACTTGACAATAGGAGGCCCAAACAACAGAGCAGCACATCTATTACTAAAGTCTCCGACACAACGATTTTTGTGCCCAGCCCAAGCGGGAGTTGTGCGTGATACACCCAGCATGCTATCGGACATCATAATGAATGACATTCAGAATTCGTAGAAGTGCCAAAAACAGATCATTGTTATATTGAAAACCTTGGTTTCAGATCTTAAGGGTGTATTTTTTCAAATACTTATGACAGTAGGCGAGGAAAAGTAAAGCGACTTGCTGAGTTAGATCGTGTTAGTTAATTCTGAGGTCGAGTAGAGGTAGATCCAGTAATATAGCCATAATATTTAAACAAACACACCATTTTTTGGTGTGAGTTTGTAAGAAAAAGTTTTAGGTTACCTCTTAGCTGACGTTTATTCGATGTTTTCATATTTTAAAAATTTTCATTTTATCATTGGTATTCCTTTCTTTATTTTACTGTTATTGCATGTAAAAACCCTTACCGCAACCTTTGATACAAAAGACGTACAAATATCTTGAGATACATAAAGATATAAGATAATAAATAATATATGACAGCTATTACAATAGAGTGAGTAGTACAGTGAGTAAACACTGGGAAGGATTGATGCTCCTTGCGTTACACCCGGCTATGGAAGTAAGCCTCTTAGGCAATAGAATATGATACCCTCTCTTCACTATTACATTACAGCATCTCTTCACTTATCTCAGATACCTCTTATCTAAGTTCCTTCTATAAACATTACAATTGTAATACTTTTTGATTTTTCGTGTTTTATTTATTCTTTGATTTTCCTTTAGTGTTGATAATTTTTTTATTTATTTAATATATTGTATAATAAAGCATGCTAAATAATTTAATAATAAAAAATAATAAAATTGTTTATTTCCACCACACCAAAATATAATACAAATACAAATTACAAAAATATTTTTACAATATTTGATTATTTAAAACATATTGTACAAATATATTTATGTTTAATTAATAATTTGGCGAGGGCCCTCAGTAGGAGTTAAAACTCCTAGAGCAAGGGAACCAGACTTTTATTTTTTGAAAATGGATTATTTAAAAGCAGTGCAACATGGAATAACTTTGGTCTGCTAGTTAAGTTAATAATATATCTTTACATTGGGCTTACTATTATTGACTCAATCTGACCCCTGCCGAAACATTGGTCAAGGGTAGTAAGTCCATAAATTCTGTTTAATATTCTCTTCGTGAAAAAGACGTTCATAGATACAGGTGTAAGGAAATCTTCTTTAAACAATTATAGAGTTTATATTCATAACAAGTTAAAGAATCAGCTACTGTCAATACTTACTGTTGGGTGTGCATATCCCCGGACCGGTTTCAGCTTAACGCCATTATCAGCTAGTGGGGCAACACTTGAGCGATCAATTAAATAAATAAAGAGGAATTTTGTAAGAAAGTGTCTGAAATGGCTTTCTTCTGTCAATCATCTTAACCATCTCGACCGTCGAGTCAGCCTAGCTCCCTCCTTCTTTACAGGTTGGAGTATGCGTGTTAAGCTTTCCAACCAGAAGTACTCCGTCCAAGAAGTTATAACCGGGTGACTGTAGCCATCCCTCTTGAGAGATCGGCTCAGTCTCAGGTATATACTCCAGTTGCCTTTCAGTACGAGTTGTGCTCCGAGTGTAAAATCACATGGCCCAAGCGGTATATTTCTGGACCACCAATACTTGACAAAAAGAGAAAACAGGAAGACCATGATACCAGTAAACATTATGCAGAAAGACCCTAAGCATCCCAATATTAGATGACTCACTCACACCCCTTGATTTCTTAGGGTAAAGACCTTGGCTCAGGTAGACACTTTGTTACATAATCCCTGTTTATTTATTTAGTTGAGCGCTCAAGTGTTGCCCCACTTGCTGATAATGGCAGCACTAAAAAGTAGACATAAAAACCTATAAAACATAAAAACTGGTAGACAAAAAATTGGTGATAACTTAAATCTCATAAAATATATTTTTAGCATTTTATGTCAAACAATAAATCATCATATATGTATAATAGTTGCGCTACTTTCTATCTTTAAAACACTTTTTATTAACTTGTGTTTGATAGAATATATCTGATTTTTAATTCTTTTGAATATACCTTGAACATAATAACATGGATAAACATGCATGTTTTTGTGCGTGTTGAGGGGTAAGTTAGAAATGTTTGTACTTTCTGTAATATTTGAACAGTTATATCTCTGGTTCTATTAAACCAATTTAGATAGTTAAAACATTGTGTCACAAATCTAATAAACTTAAAATAAGCCCTTTAACCTTTTTAATAAGCC
Source organism: Microvelia longipes (assembly GCA_018340805.1). Taxonomy (NCBI): domain Eukaryota; kingdom Metazoa; phylum Arthropoda; class Insecta; order Hemiptera; family Veliidae; genus Microvelia; species Microvelia longipes. The sequence goes on along the minus strand of JACMZG010001911.1, from coordinate 52,739,637 downwards.
CATAATAGGAACAGAGGTTCGGTCAACTAATGATTATTGGGCCATTTGTTGGGCTTTTAATGGTCACAGGGGCCAACATTTTTGATCTGAAATGACAGACCAACTGAACCCTTTATGAGGAAGCCAAAATAAATCAATATAGTGGCCTTTGGGGCTTGACGATCACGAAATTTGAAACTGCAACCGGCTCTTAGACTCTTAGGTTGTTGGGTCTGTAGCCTTTTTACATCATATGATCTAACGAACTTTCAGAAGATTGAAATGTAAAGAACAATTCTTTTGTGATGTCCCAAACAATTTACGTTTTTGTTGGTCCCAAACATGTCTTTATATATATGCTTTCTCGAATGAAAATATTTTTAATACTTTTTTCTTATCCTATAATTAAAGTTTCCTTATATAATATTAAAGGAAACTTACGATTTCTTTAGAAAGGCGACTTAAACGTATCATATAAAAGCTAAGTCGATATGAGAGTTTAACACTAGAAGGGTTTCTACGAGGGAATTTCTTACAGGACAATATGTCGAAGACTAACACGTAAGAGAAGGGCGCCGACACCAATATTCTACCTTAATATAAGGTTTAACCACAGAAAAAACCACTTACCATCTTACACTTCGCTTAGTATGGCAAGTTTTTATACCACACTATTAGAGTTAACTTTTAGCTCTAGTAAAAGCAAACTCTGGTAAATATGGTTCAAATCTTTACCTTTCTTACCTTCATATGCTGGTGTTGCCCTTTGAAAATTCTCTAATAGAAAAGCAAAAATCTGTCTAGCATGAATTTTGGTTAATATTTAAACTGATAAAGCTTTAGTCAGATAATAAATGTCCAGGAATTCTGATATTATCGACGGGAAACCAAAGAAAGAAAGAGTCTCGTCGCACCATTTATGTCAACTAATACAATTTTTTTATTCTACATTTATTTTTGAGCTATCTCTTTTTGTGCGACATTTTTATACTTCTTAATTTTCTTTATCAGAAGCATGACTATAAAACCGGATGTATATGCTAAGTATAATATGTTAAAGTACTTTCGAAATACTACAATTATAGTTTCTCTCTTTTTCTACTTATATTTTCTCTAATTAAAATGCTTGATTACATTCTGGTCACAAGTCACAATCCATTTATAAATTGGCTTGATTTATAAATTGTCAAGCTTGAAAAAGACCGTAAGTAACGCGAACTCTTTTATATACTGTCACGTGAACTCAGTTATATTTTCCTGGCGGAATGCTTATAGGTTACATCTCGGAGGCATGTAGCTTATGCATTCCAATTCCACGCTAATAAGACTATCACTCATTTGTATTCTGTTTCAGGATTTCCACAGACGTGATAGACACAGCTCTCTGTACTGCGATTGCAGAAGGAGATCAGTCTCCATGGCTTACAGTCCTCAACCTGTATAGAAGAGCTACAACAGATTTGAAGAAAAGCAGATACCTGACAGCATTAGGCTGTGCTAAACTTCCTGCTATTATGTCTGAGTAAGTAGCACTATTATTTTTTACTGCAACTACCTGTTTTCCGGTAGACAATTTTATGAACAGCAACAATTTATACGAAGTGTACCTATACTAATGTAAGTAATTTAAAACATGTTAATCAGGTACATTTATAGGACCTTAATTTTAGCAGATATAGATAGTTGTTAAACTTCTGTTTTAAATGACGATGTAAGATATTATCAAAAACAAATTCTGGGTGGGGCCAAAGATTTTACTCTTTATTATTACTTATTTTTATCGATTTAATTTAAAAACATGTTTCATGCAGATCACTGGTCCAGTCCATGATAAGATACATCCATTTCATTTCTTATTGCTTAATCTTGTCAAGATGATATTTAACTATTTATCAATTTTATGAGGGAAGGAGACGCAATAGTGCAATTATTGCACTGCCTCTCTTTTTTCAAGACAATTCTATTATATGCTTGCTCCTTTTTTTCCAAACACTGCATCTATTTTCAACCATCAAACTTCAAACATGAATTTACATTTCAAAGTAAATGTTTTTTACTTGTGGGAGACCTTGAATTTCCTTGTGCTGTCCAGAAGTTATAGGAAATCTATATGTTATATTATCTTAATATTTTATAAGTATTTTTAATTTCATTTTATAGATGCTTTAAAACTATCATTAGTTTCTATTGACTAATATAATGCAACTAATCAAGTCAAATAAATTTTATCCTCCTGATTAACGTAATTGAGCAACGTAATTATAAATATTTCTTGAGAAAATCACGAAACTTTTACTTTTCCTCATTCATACCGTAGGTATATAGAAAAACTATTGCATATCATTTGATACTACCGAGTTTTTCAAAACATGAATAGTTGACACAATATGCAATACATGTTTTGCTTGCCCTGCATGATGGCGGTAAGAGAGCACCGCTCGTCTCTGGTAAATACTTTACATTATATTCTTCGGAATTAATTGAAGGTCAAAGTGAGTTCAGGCTCTGACGGCGCCCTGATGAGTTAGACGTAACGAAACAGAGTGGGACATGGCATTATGTCGAGCCATCAATGATGACGAATATCGAATGATGGAACGCAGTTCCCAGATGTAGCATTGCATTTTGCTTGTTACACTTCCTAGGTGTCTCTTTTCACAATTATATTGTTTAGTTTTATTTATTTATTTACATAAAAATAAAAAGTATAGTTATTTACTTTGTGAAAAGTATTGTGTTTGCAGAAAAACCCAAAATCCGGAATGTCACCTGCATTATCGGTTTTAGGTGTTTTATAGCGTCCTGAGTGGTTTTTCTAAAGTTTTCGGTCTGTATGTGTGTGTATGTCTGTTACTATCGTACCTTCCAGTGTATTTATGCTAGAGATTTGAAACTTTATACAAAAATCAGTCTATAAGTGTAGTTGTGCTATTTGGAAAATCATTTTTCCTAATAGCACCAATGAAACCCGCAAAAATGACTCAGCAACATTTTTAAAAAATCATAAAACACAACAAAAAATTGTGATAAAATTGAGATTTAGCAAGCAAATTACAAGCAAAATACAAGCAATACTTATGTACAGGAAATATTACTTTTGAGCTAAAATTCGGTACAAGTGTATGCCTTTAAGTAATAAATAAGTCCACATAGTTTTGTTTCAATAAGTATATCCATGAATTTTGTGGGATCATAAAAGTTACGGCGCATCGAGCGTGGTCAGTGCCTGGATAAATTACCGCTGGAAGTAAAACGTATGAATTTACTGTCAAAAGACGAAACGAAGCGAGCCCGAAGACGTTTTAAAGTTTAAATTTAACGTCTTCTATATTCTGTGGACGAGCGAAGCGAGTTTAAAGTATGAAGGATGAGCTTTCGATCTGATTTGATGAGGAAAACTTTCGAGATACACCGAACCCGATTTTCTAAAGGAAGCGATGATGGGAAAAGTAGTTGGGAACAGTAGGAATTTAATATTGAGACTTAAAAATTAGGTAAATAAGCTATAACTTAAAGATATTTTACTTCCTTGACTCCTAGCCACGGATATACTTTTTTTAATCAAGATAAGATACTTGTTTGCTCACACACAAATCTTCCTTACTCCCGTACCTTTTTGGAAGTCTTACAGCTTCATAAAACTTTGAAAGCTAAGAACAAGTTGTAAATAAAAAAGTATTTAACATTTATATTTACGTTGCTAACATGTTAACATTTTCTTTTTAAAGACAAATTGATGTTAGCATTATTTATTGATTGGTGTCAAATGATATAGGTGTTTATACTTTTGTTATTACATTCAAGCCTTTAGGCTTTTATTACATACTTTAGATTCTAGGTATAAAAACCATAAAAATAAAAATGTCTCCCGACGATAGACGAGAACGATAGCGACGCACGGCAATTGATAATTTGGCTGTCAATTGAGGCTTCATTTAAGTCAGGTTATGTAGTTGATTATCATATCGATAATATCATCAATATCGATAAAGTTGTCTTCATAAAAAGTAGTAAAATAAGAGTAAATTTCCTACCGGTATTTAGATTATCCAAAATATAAGTTTCACCAGCATCCAATGCACAAGATATAACAACTCACAATATATAATATTACACTAATTTTTCAACTCAATTAGGTTTATTTCGCTAAAGATCGGGAGTACCATTGTACCATAATGATTTCTTCGTAATCCTGCAGGAGTTTCAGAGAGTTAGCGATCTCTGAGCTGCCAGGTGAGATACGAGGAAATGCGAACTTGTCACATACACTGACTAGGGCCGACTGGCTGGACACGGAGTCCGGAAGAGCCGATATACTCGCGAGGTAACCACAGCGAGACTCTTGACAAGACAATACATTATTTTCCACCTAAACTAGACATCTTATCTATATTAATGTTAAATTAACTACATATAACTAAAGACATAATACAAATAATAATATATAATTAAAATTGACATACTACTTAAACTTGTATCATTTGATACTCCCGAGTTTTGCAAAAACAAGAATAGTTGACAATAGTTTTAGGCTCTCTTGGCGCCCTGATGAGTTAGACGTCACGAAACAGAGTGGGACATGACTTAATGTCGAGCCATTCATGATGACGAATGTCGAATGATGGAACAGTTCCTATATCTAGCATTTTTTTTTTGTCTTGTTACATTTCCTAGGTATCTTTCGCACAATTATTACGCGACATAATAAAACCGTAATATACTACTGCGTGCGTGAACAGTTATGGTGTTGTAGATATCAACACCAAACACCAAGGTGTTCTAAGTATATGGTTATCAATAGTTTATAGGTTAGGACACTGAAGAGACTTTTATCGGGCTGTTAAATTATTTTATTTCTATACAATATTTTGCTTGTAATCTCCAAGCATATTCATGTACTACATAGTTAAGATGAGTTAGGAGAAATCTAACTACGTCATATATTATTTAAAAAAATGATAGTTCTACTCTACAATGTCATGCCCATTCTGCCATGTATTTAAGTTTCCAGAAATCAAAATTCATAGTTCAGAATTAAAATGATAATAGCTATACACACTACACTATCAAGCAATTTGAAAAATATTTTTAAAAAACAATGTTGGAATAATCACATATAAGTAATTAATTGAAATAAAGTAAACAATCAAAGCGTCAGCAGTGTGTGTCAGCAAAGTGTCAGCAATCAAACAATCAGCAGTGTCCTAACCTATAAACTATAGAAGTATCATGGAGACCAATAATCAAATTAATAATGGTTATCAAGTATTTCTTGTAGTATTCTTATTGTTGACTAATCATCACAGCAACAATTTAACAATAAATTATATCTAATTTTGATATTGCCTTCCATGTATAAATTCGTTTAACTTTATATTTTTTTTTACTTTTCATTTTCCTTTACTGGAAATACTAACTTATCTTTTTGTGTCGAAGTTAAAAGAAAACTTTTCTTCTTTATTTTAACAAATAACAAGTATTTTCAAGCCTGAAAGCCCTAATAGAACAAAAAAGAAAGATGTAACCTTTTCCTTCATCCCAAAAGTAAAAAGATGTTCCTTTTTAGGTCTGAACCTATTTCAAATAGGATTTGCGTATTTCCCATCCCCCAACATTACTCTAAAAACATATAACCCAAAGTAAGAAACGTATTCGGGGCTCTACCATATGTATAATATAGATTTCTGTTTTATTATATATTTTTCCTAAAATATATATCTCCTACTGGCTTATATAAATTGAAAAAAATAATTTTTCTTTTTTCTATCATTTTTTTTCTACTATGTCTTCAATATGTTTCAAACATTTTTTTTACGTTGAGTTATTAGAAACAGTACGGAGTGGAAGTTAGATTTTTTCTAGTAAAACCTGACTTAGATTTTTATTTGGGATAAAAATATTTGAGAGCGATTGAATAGAGATGATATTACATTATTTTTACATTTGTATATTTTGCCTTTTAAAATTCAACTAAAAGATTCACTTCATTCAATGAATAAACCTTTAGATTTATTTTTATTTAATAAATTCTAAAATCTTGCATATTCATTTTTTTCATTTTGACTTTGTATTTTAGGGTGAATAACTTTTGTAGCATATTAATTATCAGATATTGATTTTATTAGAATTGTGTTATTGTTAAATAAGCTATTTATGTACGTAAACCCAGCTTTAAAATACTCTTACCTCCAGAAGGGAGAACTATTTTTTATTCCTCTAGAAGGGAGAAAAAATTATCTTTCCTCCCTTATTTTCAGGGACGAAAAAACCGTATTACGGCCTGATTGTGAAACTAAGGGAGGGAACGAAAATCAGGGCGGAAAGTAAATCTCTATCAGCCCTACTGTTTGGCTCAATCGGTTAGACAATTGCTTGGAAATCTAAAGATTCATTGTTCAAATCCAGTCCGGGAAACTGTGTTTTTCTTGTTTACTATAAACCGGGGCATTAATCAATACTTTTATCAGCACATGCATGAATTTTTATGATATTTGCTAGTATTTTAGTGTGTTTTGATAATGTTGCAACGTCTAAACTAGAAAATACGGGCCTTCGGCCCGTAGCCGCTACGCGGCCTCGGCGCTTCGCGCCTCGTCCGCTCCACGGCGTCGGCCCACCGGGCCGCTTCGCGGCCCGGGGGCCTCCCTGTGGCCGCTTTGCGGCCACATTGTTGTTGGTTTGTATTATGTGTTGTTCTTGTTACATGGCATTTTGCCATGTATCTAGCGAATTTTCACAGCCTTTCCACACAGGCCCGCTTCGCGGGCCTGAGAGGCTTTCTCACAAATTTGATTTTGCTAATTGAGAATTTATTCATACTCTATTATTAATAGTATGCTATAATATTAAAATTAAGAAGCATTATTGTGCCGGCAATCGCGCAACAATCGTCACGGAATTCATTCTAGCTACACAAATTTAAAGTCAGGCAGCTTTAACTTTCACAGAGTTTTATTGGTATAAGTATCGATACGAAGAAGGAACAACTGTAACATAAAACGTCCCGTTTTCGCGAACAATAATCGAACAAGAACCCGAAAAAAACCCATTTGAACCCTGGTTAGAACCCGTAAAAGAATATTTTACCGTCCAAACTAATAAATCTTGAAACGAATCGAAAAACTAGAATAAAATACGTCAAACATAATTCTTTCCTGACAGTGTTGTCCAAAACAAAAACATTACAAAAAAAAAATCTAGATAAAAATAAACCTAGCGGCGGCCGCGACAATTATAAACAAAAATATATTCATGATTTTAGTTTTTAAATAAAAATGCCGTTTCCGTCACTTAAGATTGCCTGACTGAGCTGAAACCGGTCGCAATCGTTTTAGAATGACTTCGACCATATAAAGACTACTTCGAGGTTCTTCCGCTTTACGGGCCTGCTGAGCTCGGCGTGGTTTAGTGGAAGCCATTTTTGTCCTGTCTCTCTGGGACAGTAGGCTTACCAGGATGGAGCAAGAGATAGAGGCCCCTCTTTTATACTATATCACCACCCTCTAACACTACTGAACCCAACAGATATCGTACGAGTCTTTGACCTAGACGTATACATATATACAAGATTATATATATATGTATACCGTTTGCGCCATTTGTGATGGTTCGATTGAGCTGAAAATCGGTCTTAATCGACTCAGCTAGCCGTCTACTTTAATACGAGATACCTTGTTTTAAAGCCATTTCAAGTTTCAAAAAAAATTTTTTTCATGACGTCATAACTTTGGTTGATGACGTCATAATGTTTTTATAAACAATAGGCCTCGTAACCTCCTCGACATCTCGCGATTTGCAAAGTTTCGTTTCAATTTGAGAACGCCTTCGAAAGTTATCGTTCGCCATACGAAAGGGTAGAAACTCTTACATACATATATATATATATACATATATATATATATATATATATATATATATATATAACTTTTTTCGGACATATATTTTTGTTATCAGGAAGTCAATAGGAACCGATTCCGCTCACTCCCACCCTCAACTTCCGTCATCCGAACAACCTCATAAGCGTCATTTTCATAATGAAAATTCGCTAAACGTATCATTTTAAAAAGTTACGGCAGAAATTAAAAAGAATGGTGTCAGTACTTTTCTTACCTTATCTTTTGCGTGTTTTAAGTAAACAACGTAGTAACTAGATCAGCTATTACAATTATTATAGCGAAGTAAAGACAAATCGCACCTTAAATCTGTATTAAACTAGTTTAATAATTTAAATAATTTTATAATTTATTTATTTTAAAATTTAATTTAATAATTTAAAAAAACTAGTAAACAATTAATTACTTTCGTTTGTTTCTTCTAAAGTATTATATAAACCTTATATAAAAAGTAGGGAAACTCCTATATTAACCTGTGTAAACAAACTCAGACATGCGTGATCAGCTGATTGTTGGCTCAAAAATAAAAAATAGCTAAAACTGGAATAACTGCGCATGCGCATCTTAGGATTTAAGTTTTTTACTTAGTTTCATTGGCAACTCTGATAACATTAGGTGAGTTTTACTTGTAATCGTTTTTTACTTTAATAAGTACGTGATAGCTTATTGATTTTGTATTAAATTCTGTGAAATAATTGTTAAAACAAATTAGAAAAGAAAAAGAGAAAATATAGTAAAGGTAAACTACATGTTGTATTAAAATTTTGAAGAACATCCAGACGACTAAGTATTGCCTTAAATATAACTTAAAATCACGATTGCTTTTATTATACTCAAAAATGTTTGCTTAAAGTTGTAAAATTACTGAATACAATTAATATTTGAAGGTGAAAAACAAATATCACTCGCAAAAATGTACTAAGATAAGTAGTGCACTCGAAAAAAAAAGTTTAATTAGCCGCTCGTTTTAACTAATTTAAAAAACCTAGTATTTAAAGATTCGCACTTAAACATCTATTGGATGTGGCAAAACGTATTTCTAACACAAATTATTTACATTTTATACTAAATTGTATTAATAAATGCAATAAAAACAAAAATGTTGAGTACCGTAAATAGTTTGTTTATATAAAGACTATGGCCGCGCCGATATAGGATATTTAAATGAAATTTTGAGCCAACTCCCTGGTGGACAAAATGTGAACTACATGCCAGGTCTTATATATTACTTTTAGTTTCTTCATATTATTGGATCATATTATTGGTTCATATTATTGTTGTTTTGGTCAAAAATAATTATGTTTAACAGTGTTGTAGTTATTTATTGACTTATAACTTTTGTTTTTTTAACAACCAAAAAGAAAAGAGATACGTAAAAGATAAAATGAAACGAAGATAATGTTTATATTAATACTTGATAAATTTGTTCGTTGATTGGAAAGTATTCCGGATAAAAATCAGTGTTGTCTTTAAATTAAAAGTAAAATTTAAGTTGGCATTCCTGTTAATTTGAATTGAATGACTAAGCAAGCCAACCTTTGTATCTTTTCATTTATCTATGATTATTTTTTATTTTTTACTTATTTGTTGTTGAGTATCTAGTTAAAGATTTTAAATAATGCAAAACCTTGTATTTAAATAAAATAAATTAACAATTGAACAAATAAATTTGTTCAATTTATCTCTCTTCTGGAGGAAAAATCTTATACGTTCCGCAGGAGAAAATAGTCATTACACCTCACTTTAATATCCTTTCTTTCGGCTACGCTTTAGGAGTAAACTTACTCCTCCCTATAAACCCTTCGCTACGCCTCTGGTTTAAACATAATGGTACCCTCGGCTTATGCCGAGGCGTAATGACTCCGTTTCCTCCCTTGGTACGTAAATAACTATATTACTCTATATTTTAAGAGGGAGAAAAGTGATGCATAACTCCTGGTTTTAATGGTCTGATTACAGGGAGAAAAATAACTAGCAGGAGTAAAGTATCATTGGTTGTCATAGCAATTATTTTACTACCACTCTGTATTCCCCCTTTAGCTAAATTTTTAGCGTCTTTAATTTAAACTTCACAAGGGACGCGCACTTTTAACACTTTTTAAATATGTCTTATCACCGAGGATTTAATATTATTTAAAACTTTTACCTATTTAATTTAAAAGTTTTAGACTTTAGATGGCTTTATTTCTGTTTACAAAATACGGTAAAATATGGATCAGATTTTAATAATTGTTATAAAAAACATTTATTTAAAGTTCCTTACTAAGCAACAAAACATTAAGCAAGATATAAGTTGTTGATGTAAAATTCTAACATTTAAAAGAAAATTAACTTCGCTTGGAAACCTCGCAGAGAATTATTTTATTGTTTTAAACATAAATAGTATAAATTATACAATTAATACTTACAAAAAGAACCAGCATTCGATCTGGAATCTTCCTTTCAACGTCTCTGGAAACAATGCATCCCTCAATTTTTTTTTCATTTCGCAGAGAGTAAACATATTTAAGACAGATGTTTTGTCTGAACAAACAACGATTTTCTAACAGTAAATTGACTGTGTAAATATTGCGGTAGAAGTTTCGTCTTTTATTTTCCTTTGAACCACAAGATAGTTAACTCAAATTGAATCCTAGTTCTGGTAGGTTTGCACATTGTTTGTCAAGTAGTCTAGTTAGTTAGTGATTTAGTCAGGCAATATCCTCTCTCTACACTAGATACGTATTCCCTTCCGGTGGTTTTATTTCCCCTAGCCTCAAGACATAGTTAGCTAAACTATCTGTGGTCGGTGCCATGTCTTAGGGCTAAATGTACCCAATGTAAAAGATTACTCTATTATATTACACACTTTATAGCGCTGGATCAAAGACTTAATTAATTAAATTGCTAGACCGGTCCCTCATGGATTCAATGTTGGATTGATTCATTTTTTTTTTAAATTAACGAACCTACTCTATTTGCCAATTGATCAACTTGGGTAGTCCGATTGAACAGAATCCAGCCTCTATCGTTTCACAATGCGCATAACTTAAAGACAACTACTTCAATGGTTTCGTGAGAGCCATTTTTATCCTGTCTATATGGGACAGTAGGCTCTCCAGGGTGAATCCAAAGTCGAGGTCCATCTTCCATACTACTTCCCAATCCTCTATTACTATTGATCCTCTATTACTACTTACTTATTCTATTAATAGATATCGTACTGGTTATTGACCTAGACTTATATATATATATATATATATATATATATATATATATATATATATATTATATATATATATATATATAATATAATATATATATATATATATATATATATATATATATATATATATATATATATATATATAATATATAATATATATATATATATACACACAAAAGGTTACTTACACCTGCAAGTGTTAGTATGATAACACTTGTTGGGATATGGTAAGATTTCTTACTGTGTTATTTGTGAAACAAATAGAGGCCAGACCCTTGTTTTTTATGTTTAGAATGATTGTTAATTGATTGCTTTGTCTGTTATAGTTACTTAGAGTCATCAATATCATTTTTAACGGCAGAGGAATGGGGAGCAAGATTTAATAACTTTGCTTCAAGAGCTGAAAATGCTGATGCTCTTCTAGACTTACTATCAAGGAATGTTGTTACTCTGGACAACAGGTAAAGTATTTTACCCACACTCAAGATTAATTATCAAGTTAATTTATTTCATGAATGAGTTAGATACCATCGAAATGGTTATCCTAGAAGCAATACTTTGCGGCGAAAATTCCTTGCGGGTATTTCGAATCAAATATCTTACCAAAGAAGATTTTAAAGACTAAATTAAGAACCTAACACAAAAAATTACAAAAAAAAGTCCTTTTCATTTTATACTAATGCGTTTTGCAAAGACAATGTCTACTAATCTTCAGTATTTAATGTACATGTTCCCGAAAAAAAAGATAACAACATTCAAGACCTCCCGAGTGTACGGTACAAGGGATTAGCAAAGTTGTTAAAAATTAACAACAATTTTTTTTCGCTTAAATCCGTAGGGTCATATTAGTGTTTCCCCTGACTCAAATTTCACTCATCTAATCCACCCCAGAGGTTGTACACACCCAATATAACTAGTCCAATATGACCAAGTCCAATATGACCAATATGACTAGTCCACAGTGTGCCCAGTTCATCTAGCCCAACCAAAACTCTGGCTAGTGCCTACTACTAGTTCACTGTGTACTTTTATATATAGCCATGTATATCTACAAGTAAGCACTACGATCTTAGTCACTTATGTGTGACTATTCGTGTGACCACCTTCGCTTTCACTGACTAAGTTTCCAGACATTCGAAGACTCGGTATATCTTTCTGACCTTCTCCATCAGCCCGCAGAACCTTAATTTTTCCTAAGCTTGAGAACGCTTGAGACGGAAACGTGGATCTTTACTCGTCTCAGATTATACAGAACCCAACCTCAAATTTGCCAATTAGCAGCCAAGGAAACTATTTAAAACACTGGCTGGGTTGGCCGGCCTTGAATTCAAGATTTCCTGAGTGCATGATACAAGGGATATCCTCATATTAAGGTCCTCCCTCGGCTGGATTTGAACCCTCGATCTCCAAGTCGTAAGGCGAGAGCTCTACCACTGAACTACAGCACTCGGTAATCAAGTAAAAATGTATAGTAATTTGTATTCAATTATGAAAATAAATTTGATACAACTCTATCTCTTTTCTAACAACTTTGAGTCAATATAAAATGTCAGTTATATTTTAAAATATAAATAAAATTCATGTGCATTTCAAATTTGAATTTATCCTTAATTTTACAACTATTAAAATAATAACACAAATAAATGATAAACTAAATTTATATAATACATGAATATTAAATTTAAATTAACACAAAAATAGAACGAAAGAACTGAATTCTAATTTTTTATTTAAAAAAGGCATCGTATTTTATGATAATATTTTATGTCACATATTTTACACTACAAAACTGCTATTTGTTCTTATATTGGTTAAAGAACTGTAAACTTCATTTCCCATTTGGACTCAATGCAACTCGACTAAATGTTAATTTATGTTCACCACTGTTCCCTTTTATTAAATTTTATGCTATTTCATAGATATTTCTCGTATTTAAAATATTTTCTAGATTTTTCCTAATGACTCCGATTCAAATGAAAATTATATGGCTGTAACATTGTTCTCTTCAACTAAAGCTGGTTTGAAAATTAGGTTTAAAACCACTCCTTTGCATTCCAATGTCTCGGAAAATGGGAAAAGATCTTTGGAATGTTTTGTAAAATGGAATGCTTATGTAGCAATATCTTTTTATAAAATGAAATACATTTCAAAACTCATTTGTTTTATTTTTTTCATTTATAATTCTTAACTAATTGTTCTTGTTAGCTAGACAATTGTTTAAAATGTTTAACTAAATGAAACCGTGTTTAAACCAAGTACGACAGTTTAGTCCCAGGGCTGTTTTATTAATTTAATCAAAAGTTTAGCTCTTGTAAAATTCCCAACAATTTATTTTCGTTTTAATCTTTTCTCTTAAACCATTTGTTTTTAAAATTTTGTTTTGTTTGTATATTTTAATTAGGGTTTCAGGACAAACATAAATAAATTTGTTGTTTTTATTACAATGATTTCCTTTTAGAATTGTGAATAGTGTAATTATATATATTTATAGGATAATCTCCTACCCCGCTGCTTTCCTACCCCCTAAAAGGAGGGAAGTATTGCATGGAAAGGCAATGAAGTCCTGCATATGACGACGTTTAAGTAGGTGAGGCATTGCATGCAAATGCAATGTCGTCCTGCAAATAACGACGTTTAAGGAGGTGAGGCATTGTATGCAGCAATGTCGTCCTGAAAATAACGACGTTTAAGGAGGTGAGGCACAGCATGCAAATGCAATGTCGTCCTGCAAATAACGACGTTTTAGGAGGTGAGGCATTGCATGCAAATGCAATGTCATCCTGCAAATAACGACGTTTAATGAGGTGAGACACTGCATGCAAATGCAATGTCGTCCTGCAAATAACGACGTTTAAGGAGGTGAGGCATTGCATGCAGCAATGTCGTCCTGCAAATAACGACGTTTAAGGAAGTGAGACACAGCATGCAAATGTAATGTTGTCCTGCAAATAACAATGTTTAAGGAGGGGAAGCATTGTGTAAAAATGCAATGACGTCCTGCAAATAACGACGTTTAAGGAGGGGAAGCATTGTATGCAAATGCAATGTCGTCCTGCATATGACGACGTTTAAGGAGGGGGAAGCATTGTATGCAAATGCAATGTCGCTCTGCAAAAATTCTGGATAACCATATTTAACTCAAATAGCTAGTTTATAAAAAAGTAATTTGTTGTATTAATTGTTCGGATGACTTTCTCTTATAAATTAGCTACCTACCTAAGCTTTAATTTATCTTTATAATTTGAAGTTGAGTTAATGAAAACGGAAAAAATAATCCTCTTAACTTTAGGCAGCTATTACAACACGTTGTCGAATGCAAGGAGACCGTAGAATTTCTACAATAGACATTCACTAATAGTGATATTCTGCAGACAAGTGATAGGCTTCAGGTATGCTAATTTAGACGATGTGCCAATTTTTATTCTGTTGTCGAGGAAAAAAGTTATATCAACTAAGTCAGTAGGTTGCTATACCATTTTGTGATTGGGCGTAGCGAGATTTTCGGTTAATATGACATTATGAAGACGAGCGAAGCGAGTAAAAAGTTCAAAGGAAAAGAAACGAGGTACCCAGTCTCTTAACAACCTTCGTGACAAATTTTTGTTGAAAAATATCCACATTCAGTCGTATGAAGTTCCCTTAGATAAATGGCTTTCTATATTTTCTTAAAAACATATTTTTCTTGTATACAAATTTGTAACACTAAATGTGAATTTCAGGATATAAATCCACATTAATAAATATAAATTATATTGACTGTTTATAATTTTGTTAACTTATGGTTTTAGATTTGGAACTAAGAATTTGGTTTCATATATTACTGCTATCAGCCAATATTTGCAGACATCTGATCACTATCAAAAGGTAACTATACACATATCATTTGTATTTATTCTTTTGACTTTGTTACGTAACATCTTTTAACACTAACTTTAAAATAGCATCTTCAAATTTTCGTGCTAGAGCTATTTCTAAATAAGATCATGTTAAGAATAAACTAACATTACTTTTGTCAGGTAAAACCACAATAATACAGGGTGACTTACTCTTAATGGGACAAAATAAAAATCTTGATTCTATGGACCAGGATGAACAAAAAATGTCATGTAAGCATAGGGTCGATTCTCAATAGTTCTCTAGAAAAATCGATATATCATATTATTCGATATTTTACTATCCAATTCTCTAAAACGACCTGCAACTTGAAAACTACTAAAGCTAAAGAGATGCGGTTTTCATTATTCTCAAAGACATTAAATTCCCTTTAAAATGGTATACTTTATGTCGGAATCATCACAATTAAACTTTAATTTATTTGCATTTAAAATAAAATTTTTTATTAGTACTAAAAATGTAAAAAAATTTAAATGCCAACATCTTCGATATTTGTTCACTCATAGTTGAAACCTAAAAATCTTAAAAACAGCCTCATTCCATACCCTAAAGGGTATGGAATGAGGTGGGTGTTATATCATTTTAAAAAATGATATAACATAATCTATGGCTTGTTTTAAGCTTTAACCGAGATTCTTAAAAACCTTGATGTAAGTCGCTTAGATTCTAAATTATTCACTACGTAAACAAAGACATTTACATTTAAATTATTTTAATTTGATTTACAAAATAAACTTCATTTTATTAGTTATAACTATATTATTAATTATTCTATGTTTTGTTAATCATAGATAACAACCCCCTCCCTCCACTACCATATAGCTTAAAAAACTTAATTTAAGTTTCTTATAATAAAACAAATGCAACAAAAACATTTCTTGAAGAATTTTGTTGAAAGAATACAAAGTAATAGGTATATTTATACATAATTAAATAATAAATAAATAATTAACTTTTTACTGCAAGGGGAATTAAAAATCATTCTTCATGTAAATCATAAGAGAGATTCAAACCTTCCTCCTTATAGATTATATCATTTTAAAGGGTATGGAATGAGGCTGTTTTTAAGATTTTTAGGTCTCAACTATGAGTGAACAAATATCGAAGATGTTGGCATTTAAATTTTTTTACATTTTTAGTACTAATAAAAATTTTTATTTTAAATGTAAATAAACTAAAGTTTCATTGTGATGATTCCGACTTAAAGTATACCATTTTAAAGGGAATTTAATGTCTTTGAGAATAGTGAAAACCGCATCTCTTTAGCTTTAGTAGTTTTCAAGTTGTAGATCGTTTTAGAGAATTAGATAGTAAAATATCAAATAATTAGATATATCGATTTTTCTAGAGAACTATTGAGAATCGACCCTATGCTTACATGACATTTTTTGTTCATCCTGGTTCATAGAATCAAGATTTTCATTTTGCCCCATTAAGAGTAAGTCACCCTGTATAAGACTTAGTTAAAATGTGCTATAATACGACACACGGCTAAAATCAATTGACAGCGTGGGAAAATAATGCGAGGGAGCCAATGAGGTTAGTCCTGGATGTCAAACCACGCCCTCAATTTCAAATCAGGCCAACCTTATTGGTTTCTAAACACTATTTTCCCTCGCTGTCAATTGATTTTAGCCTTGTGTCGTACTATAAATGCATGTCAAATTTACAGGTAATGAAAATAAAACTCAAATAAAATAAATAAATAAAAAAAAAAAAAACATTCAATACTAAACGGCAACCATTTCACGAGAAGGTAGAAGAGCTCCTTGCAAAGCGCTGAAGCCGTGAAGCCGTCAGGGGCTGAAGCCCTTTAATTTTTAGAAGATTGGAAGACTTTATCCGAATTTTAGGTAGCAAATATTGCTCAAATTGGTTTTCTAAAGGCTGTTTGCCTGCCTTTTCTTTTTATATGCAGTTTTAAAGGCTGTTTAAAAGAGTACATTTCTTTAACATATGCTTTGGCTAACTAAATGTATTTTATTATCTCGTAGAAATAAGACATGTTTTGAGCCTAAATACATTAATGTCAGAGTCTACAAAGAAATATCTCGAATTTTTTAAAAATCCTATTTCCCACCTCCTATAAAAATTTGTTATTATTGCTCTTGAAAATACGATTTAAGAAATCTTTAGTATAAGGATCAACGCTTCCTGGGATAAATGTAAAGGAATTCTAAACTTTAAATATAAAATTAGAGGGAGGTTTGTTTTTGTGGTGCTACGTAGGTAATTTAGCCTTTTACATAGGTCCACTAAGCCTAGTATTGACACTTTTTTATGAATTCATGAAATAATGTCCTAAAATATACGATATTATTAGACATCTAAATTCGTCTCAAAATGGAGTTGGATAGTAAAAGATGTAAAACTTACTGTAGCGATTTATAATTAGTCTAGGAACTGTTCTATCATTTGACATTATGTCAAATGAAGGATAAACTAACACTCTGCTTCGTTAGGTCTAACTCACCTGGGCACCGACATACCCCAAACGCACTCTGCCCTTCACTTAAAATGCCGAATAATATAAAGTGAAATATTTACCAGAGACGAGCGAAATTTTAGGAGAAGGACAGAGTTAATGGGAGTGAGATGAGTTAGGCATAACAAAACATAGTAGGACCATGGCAGTATGTCGAACCATCAATGATGACGGATGTCGTATGATGGAACAATTCCTAAGTGTAGCTTGGCATTTTGTTTGTTACATTTTCAAAGTGTCTCTCGCACAATTATACTGTGTCAACTTTTTATGTTTTGCAAAACTCGGTAGTATCACATGATATAATTTTTAAAAATCTGATTTTTTTGTTAAGGAAGAGTTTATATTTTAATAAAAAGGGAAACCAACCTAAATAAATTTAATAATAACTCTAGTTAGGGATTCTCGGCTCGTCAAATTATTCATTCTGCGTAAACCACCACAAATGGGTGGGATCTACTATGCAAGAGTACTTATTATAGTTAGGGAAGTATTTTTTTAACAATTAGTAGTCATAAAAACTGAGCTGCGAACTCCGGACTTCCAATATCTAAATCGAGTGCTCTTCGATCACAGCCATGAATGGCAGATTAGCTTCGTCAGATATAGAGGAAAATTTAAAAGCCGATATATTTTTTGTTGCACTGACTTAATATTGACTGCACTGAATGAGGTCCTATCTCGATGTGAAAAACTAATCAAATATGAAAGAAGAAATTAATACATTAATCTTCTTGTCTAACCGGTTTTATTTTCTATATTTAAATTTTATCATTCAATAAACCTTTAAAATTGTTGGCAAATGGGCATGGGACAACATTAAATTCTAAACTGGACTATACATTTTTTTTTTCGTTTGCTATAAACTAAATTTATTTTGTATATTTAGATCCTAATCGGTGCCAAACGTATACCTTGTTATTTTTCCTTCAACAATTTTTGTCTATTTTATTTCTTCCGGTCCATATTTGTCAAATACACGGAAGCATAGAAACCTATCGTGTACGAGTTTTTTCTGTTTAATATAAAATGTATAAAGTAATGGAAGGCAGCAAGGTTTTTCCACAAAAATATCCGGATTTCAACCTAAATCGTCCTCTCGTTCAAATGCTTTCCCCAAACTTACTTAACCCGCATTTCGCTTTACATTTTTTGGCAGAAATTTCTGTTTTTTTTGTTTTGTTTTTTTAATGCTGAGTTAGTATCAGCCGGAAAATTTTAGAGTAAAAATTTATTGGCTGGAAAAGTACGCAACCAAGCAATATTCCCTTTAAATCTTTAGACTTTTAACTCTTCCATCATAAATTAATAGTGATATTGATACTGATACTATTGGATAAAATCTCCAATTTATGTCTTGATTAATACTGCATGTATTTATTATGGTAGATAGAATTTACATCCTGTTGTATGAGCGAGATGACATATGGATTTTATAAACATTTTTTACGGTATATCGTAAAGAAGGTAATAATGAGAAGGTATTGTATTACAGACGGGCATGATAGTACAAATATTAAACTATTCCTCTCCGTATTATTATCTTATCGTTACATTACTTAATATTTCCTTTGAGGACGATGCAATGATTTATTCGCATTATTTTGCCAGAAATTTAAGTTCATATGTCTAAAAAAGTCAAGACATATGAGTGGCCCTAGTATGCAGCCCAATGAATCGGGGCATTAGCAACTAACTCCCCTACGAGTTTAGAACACTTTTAGCACGAAACAAGTGAAAGAGATACCGTCTTTACCAAATTTCGAAGGCCCATCGGCTATTCTAACCCTAATAATAAAATAAGCCATATAATAAAATAGCCACCTCCTTGGTCGAGGTCGTTAAAGCGTCAGTACCTTTGACACATGGAGGTCTTGGGTTGCCATCTCACGTAACGCCCTTAGTTTTATAAGATTATTGTTGTAATGAATCATCGCTAACTTCTGCCATCTAAAGTAGATCTTGCAGGGGTTTCTCTGATGAGCTGCAAAGTTCTAAACAGATATTATTATCAACATATTGCTAATTAATTTATTAATGTTTTAGCTGGTTAACATCCAGGCATACGGACCATCAATATCAGACGCCCTGACAACTGTCCTAGATAGGAACAAATGGCTGGATGCCCACCATCCTGAGTTCTACAATTACTTCCAGGTCTCTCCTCTCTTTCCCGAGTAACCTATAGTACTGCGACTGCACCTTGGTGTACTCCTCAGCTCTAAATATTGTATACCTGGTGTATACCTTCGTCATGTTTAACGAGTATTAATAGACCTGTATTTCACATTAGTGAAGAACAAATGTAATTATTTTGTAGATATTAATTATTAAAGATTTTATAAATGTTTTAACTTATTACATGTGTAAATCTAAATCAAATTTGTTATAAATAAGATTTACATCCTCTTTTTTAAATCATATCGTCTCTTTCACCTGTTATGGGGTTTTCACGGATTAGCGACTTTAATGAGAGTGACACAGAAAATGCTTGCTCACCTATTCCTGTGTTGATCAAGTTTTTATCTTTAATTGTCGTAACAGTTACACTTCTTCTTGACTTAACGATACGTGTAAATAACAAAAAATTCACTTTTCGAAAAAGTCAGTCTTGATAAAAGCTCCTTTATGTTTTCATACTACTGTTTTTATTTTTAACACAGTAGACTCAAAAAATTCAATTGCGGGCATTGAATTTGAAAGTAGGCTTAGTTACAACTTTTCGAAAAAAAGTAGTCTTAATCAAATTATTTAATTGTCCCTCCTCTCAATTTTCCATGAGATATTAAAATTTGCAAACTTTCCTTCCACTTCCATATTTGGATATTTTAAAAGCTGTTTAATCTGAATAAATAATACATCAGGAACAAAAGTCAATAAGCCACAATCCTCCACACGGTTTAGTTTTGTATTTTAAAAAGTTAATATATTCGAAAAATTGCGTGTGTACTAGAATTCGCTGGAAATACACATTTAAGTTTTGCAACTTGTTTTTTTATTTAGTTTCTATTGCTTACTAAACAGAGAGGTAACCACAAGTGTTTTATATAAATTTATTTTTCTTAAGTAAGCTTATCTTTCGGCACCGATGTCCATACCCTAAATGATATACTGGGCCAGGGCGCCATGCTCGAAAGGTATTACTTTGTCCCTATTTAATCATTTGAAGCAATAGTTGGAAGGGACATAGGATTGTCAGGGGCCCAGGAGTGCATGAACATCTTAAAGACGACCTTCTTAAGTACTTATGTGTAATATTTTTTATTTTTATAGTTTTCAGGATAGATATTAATAATTATTGACATTATTGACAAGTGAAAAGCAATGGTTTATGTAAGTTTTTTTTAAAATTAGCCATTGTATGGCAATTTATTTATGCTTCACATGTAGTGTAGTTAATGGTAGCTATTTTGATTTTATAGTAGATTACACTACTGGGCTGTGAAATATTTCTTTTTTCCGAAGCGACTATATTTACTGGCGAGCGAAGGGAGTCAGTAAAAGGAGCCAAGGTAAAACATTTTATTCACAGCCATGTAGTGTACACTATTTTTCTGAGGTAAAGAGTAATAATAAAATAAATAATATGTACAAACCTTTTTTTTAACAATCAGAAACCGAGTCCGGTAGCTTAGTGGTAGAGCGCTCGCCTTTCAACCTTGAGGTTGAGTGTTCAAGTCCAGCCGAGAGAGGACCTTAATATGAGGTTATACCTTATACCGTACACTCGGGAGGTATTGAATCCAAGGCCGGCCAACCCAGCTAGGGTTTACGTGGTTTCCTTGGCTGCTAATACGCAAATGCGAGTGAGTTTCTGTTTCATCTGAGGCAAGTCTGGATCCCCTTTTCCGTTGTCTCAAGCTCAAGAAAAGTTGGGATTCCCTAGGCCGAGCAACATGAAGATCGGAAAGATATACTGAGCCTTCGTATGTCCGAAAACTTAGTCCGTGAAAGTGAAGGCGGTGACACGAATAACGTAAGGGACTAGGTACGATGAGCTTGGTTCTTGAAGAGAGACGTCTCTAAACTTATAGGTAAGGGCTAAAGAATGAGTTTGTGCACACTGGAGTCAGGGTTGCCGGAGTTCTTTGTTGGGTGGCGCTGGACTAGTCAAAGCGGTGAGCCTAGCTAGAGTCTGGTGGTGTTAGAGAATCTGATGAGATTGGTGACACTGATTAAACAAGAGCGGACCAAGTGAGACTGATGTGGTCAGAGGAGCTGGTAAGACTAGATGAACTAAACACACAGTAAACTAGTAGTCGGCACATGCCAGAGAGGTGATCCCAGCCAAAGAGTAGCAGGTCTAAGTGATCTAGGCTCGCTGTAAGCTAGTCACAGGCACTAGCCAAAGCAGTGGGTTTGGATAGAGTCTGGTTGGGCCAGATGAACTGGACACTGTGAACTGGTCATATGTGCCACCATGTACGGAGGGTGTGTTTCCTAGATTCAGTGAGTACAAACTCTGGAGTGGATTAGTTGAGTAATATTTGAGTTAGAGGAAGACGCTAATATGACTCTACGGGGTGAAAAACTATTAGTAGAAATTGGTATCTATTGAATAAATACAAATAATTATTTTCAATTTGATTTCGATTGAAAAGAAACCAAAAAAAAGATAACAGAAAGAAGGTTCTGTTAAAACAGTGTTGCCATTTAGCAGATCTATGACTAAACCAGAGACCATAGATACTTAAACAGTAAGACTGTCAACTTATGGTGGGAAAATTTGGATTCCGATTGACACTAGCGCCGCTAGCGTCAATCAAATTAGCGCTACTCATCAGATTTAGTTGATGAGTAGTCCACACAGGTCCGTCGCAGCGCTGATCTCTAGCAACTTGCTATAATCGAATTCAAACTTTACCTCATTTAAGTTAACCCCTTCTGGACTAAACTACATAATGAATGTTGTATTCAGCGCTCCTCGCGGCAAATAGATAAGCTTCCATCTGCACAAAGAATGTTGTACGCCGCACAAAACTCTTCTTTTTATAGAGGGTACAAATTTTTCATTTCACGTTCTGTACAACAGGGAATAAAGTGAACCTAAACTACCTACCTCAGAGAAATGTTATTTTTGCTTGTGTGTGCTATTTTGCCTCTTCTTGTTGTTATTTCGTTTGTTGAAAATCAAATGCCTTATTTGTGTATTTTAGGTTAGTTTCTTTGCTTACAATTTATTGCTACATTTTCTATTAGTGCTGCAATTTTGTGTGTGTTGTTTACCTAATTAGATTGTGCTTTTTATTTGTGTGCATTTACATTGTACTTCATATGGTGTGTGATCGTATGTGTTTTAATTATATTTTTGTGTTTAAAAGTATTAATATATTTGCTATATATTATTATGTAGAAGTAGGTATAGGAACGGACAAAACAGGCAGGGTAACGAACAAAACTTGCAAAGGACCGGACAAAGCAGGGTGGGGACTGAAAAAGCAGGCAGATAAACAGATAAAAGAGGTATGGGAACAATCAAAGCAGGCAGGAGACGGACGAAACAGTCAAGAGATTACAAAATAATTACAGTTTGCTCTCACGCGCTCTAAAACGTTTATAGTTAAAAGCTGTACAAGTTAATTATTTAATGAATCCTCCCACGTCGTTTCCAATCAACATTATTAATTTTTGCCTAATTAGAAATTTAGCCTTCCACGCAAAACAAACATTTAAATAATTTAATTAAAAGTATAACATCATATAAAATTTCTTTTTAAAAAATACTTTCCCAGTATTTTAAAATGAAAGAAAAACAAATTTAACAAATTAATTAACAATACCGCTCAGATAAAACCGAATAAAAAGTTTAAGAGAGGGGAAGTTGAAAACAATAAGTGTGGAATTTGCCAACATGCAAATACTTTTTTGAATCCTCTCCCCCTCTTGCTTTCAACAAACAATACTAAATACGATTTTATCGGTAGATTAAAAAGTTTAAGGGGGGGGGGGGCTCTCCCACATACAAACAACTTTATAAATGTTAATCTAAATTAATTTTTTACATACTGAGATTTTTCTTCAATTTAAACTTTTTGTATAAAAGTTTTGTATGTTCGTGTTACAAATTGTTTCGCTGATTTTGTAGGGCAAGAAGAAAGTCGTTTACTTACCTCATTAAGTAGAAGAGTTGCAATAGGAAAAAAAGTTTTCCATTTTAGATGATCATAACCAAAATTTAACTTAATTGTTTCATTAGTTAAAACTACTTCTTCCTTAAAGAAGAAGTTTAGTTTGTATGTGCATATTAAGCAACATTAATTAAGAAAGAGACTACTTTAAAACTTAGATATTTTAACGAATTATTATGAAAGAGTATTTTTACTTTTCCTCATTTATACCGTAGGTATAAAGGAAAAGTATTATGTTTGCAAAAAAAACCGGGATGTCACCGGAATTATCAGTGTCAGACGTTTTTAAGGCCTTCTGAGTGGTTTTCACAAGGGTGTCTGTGTTCGTGTGTCTGTTATTGTCGTAGCTATTTATGCTAGTGAGTTGAACTTTGTACGAAAATCAGTTTACGCTATAGTTGTGCTATTTGGAAAATAATATTTTTTTGACGTCATTAACCCATAATAATGAATCAGCAAAAATGTCTGAAAATCATAAAACGTGGAACAATGATGCGATAGGATTTAAATTTAGCACGCATGTAGCCATGTTTAAGGCTAACATATGTGCTAAGTTTCATCTCATTTTTAGCATTAGTTAAATTTTTATCAAATGATTTCCATACGCTTTTTAATAAATTGTAAATAATCAGATAATAATCTTATTGAGTTGAAATTACGTAATAAATATGTACACAAAGTTTTTTTTAATACAAGTATATTAAAACGTCATTGAGCGTGGCCAGTGTTGTATGGGTAACTGCTGAGAATGAAACGGACGGATTAATTATCTAAGGACTAATAGTAAGAAAAAATAAGAAACAAGTCTCTCTACTGATGTTATAGTTTAATGACAGAGCCAGCTTTCAGACTTAACAGTCTATCATCAGTCCCGGCGAGATGCGAAGAAAGTGTTAGGAAACGCAAGTCATTGAGTTGTCCAACTCGTTGAAATCGATTCACTTTCATTTCTTAACACTTTCATCGCATTTCGCCAGCACTGATGATGGACTGTTAAGTCTGAAAGCTGGCTTTGTCATTAAACTGTAACATTTGTGGAGAGAAATGAGTCTAATATTTCTTATATTTGGACTCCACAACTCTATTTTTTAAAACTGATAGTATTCCGGAAACCTAAGCGAGAACTTGATTGGTGTGCTATAAAGCAAGCATCTAAAGAAATTCGTCTGGTTTGCGGACAACCGCGCCATAATTGTTTATAATTAGACACCTCAAGACATTTAAACTTGATAAGTTTTAAAAACGGGGCAGCTAAAATAAGAAAACTAAGCTTGGCTTGTAACAGCGATGCCTCTGCAATCTAAATGATTAGTCCTGCTTATCATACGGAGAAAAGGATGGTGTTCAAAGCTTAACTTGAGTTGAGGACGATACTTAAGCTAAATTATGTTTCTTATGCCGGTAATTATTCTTTTTATCTTCACTTATTCTGAACGAGTTTTACTTCCTCCATTCTTTTTTTAATTGAAGGTTTTAATGTATCTATTCGTTCCCTAAACAGATCGTGTTATTTTTTAATTATTTTTTTTTTAAATTACATAAATTGTGTTATAAAACAAGAACTTTAATTGTGCTTTTAATTTGTTTCTTTTTAATTTAAAAATAAAAATAACTTTGTAGTTTTGTAAAATTCTATTCATAAATAAATTATTTTGGTAAATAATTATATTAATCAAAATAATTATAATTTTTGTCCAAATAATAATTATTGATTCACCACTACCTCATATATGTATAGAAAAATAAATAAATGCTTAGAAAAATATTTCCACACTAAATCGAAATTTAATTTCCATTATAATGGGTGTTTATATTCTAAATTCACCACGGAAAATAAAGTTCGTTAGCTTATTGTTACTTCATGATGTTTACCTTTGACCTTGTGACAATACACAGCCTTGTTTTTATCGTCCATTAATTTAATTTTCTTATTCTAACTACAGCCGCTAACTTTATGAAAATCCCACCTAATTTTGTTTACCTCGAACTGAAACCTGCATTGTTAGAAGTTTTTCAATGAAAAGTCAAAGTCAATTTCTAGCCATGATATAGAAATCGAAAACGTTAGACCCACCAAGATAATTTGCTGGGCATGTGCCACATGTAAACAGGGTGAAACCCAAAGAAACCATGACATTTTGCCATCTCAGGCGTTGAATTTTTTCTAAGACCCTCATTTGGCTTTACACGGCAGTCATTAGACTCTAGTGGCCGAAAGTTCATGTTGGCGCAAACGTTTCAAAGATCAAAGGTTGGTCTGTAGAAGCATCATAGAAGCAGTAAGTACTGCTCTAACCGCAGCGATGGAAACCCATGTTACTACCCCTGCTGCAAATATGAATCAGAGGCTATAGAAAGTCTGGCGCAAAGAGGCATTCCCTTAACTAAGGTCCCAGGAAATGTATTAGGTCCAAGCTTAAGTTAGACAAAGTTTTCAAGAGGAAATTCTTTCCAAAGACAGTTGGAAAAAAGGTGTTATGTTCAGAGTCAGACTTTTGTGACATTTACCGATGCTTCAAAACATTACGCAGAAGCTTCTAGACTAGGTCTTATTGAAATTCTAGTTTTACCTGAATGTTTATTTTATTGTGTTTTCCTTTAGGTACGCCATATTATTCTAAATATATAATAATGGGATATTTTTTTAGTTAAAATATTTATATTTAGTTAAAAATTATATAACTGTGGTTTAAAATTGGCAACAATTTTGAAGCAGACGATTATAAAGAATCGTTTCTTAATTGTACAAAGAAGCAAGAACAAGAAGGCTATTTCTTTCCTTATAGGGTTGTAACTATGATGCAGATGTAATAAAACAAACCACTCAAGTGCAAGATTTGGGGAAGCCCATCTCAGATCGATCGCTCTAAAGCTTCCTCTTCTTGCTGTGCACTGTGTTTGCCTGCCATTGTTAATATTAATTACAATAAACTGTTCAACAATTTCTTTTGATTATTTGTCGTTATATGTCGTTATTTTGCAATGTATTTATCTTACTCTTATTTATATGTAGCTTTAAAAATTATCTTACACGTATAGTAAGAGAATTCTTCTTTTTACTCATTGGTCATAACGTCATAATTAATTTACCGCAAATGCGCCACTTTGAGATTCTTCCTCTTTACAGGCCTTCTTTGGTCGCCGCGGTTCTCTATAGGTTCAATTTTTGTCCTGTCCTAGTTGACTAACCAGGGTTTTTTTTGGTAAAATTTTTCTTGCGGGAAAAATTTTACCAAAAAAGAGAGAGAAATTCATTTACGCACGAAGACAGCGGTCTGTCAACAGTGTTGGACTCAGGGTCTGCCTCATACCAACTAAAACTCACTCCGCGAAACCCCTTGAACCTAGCCTGGAACCGTTATTCACATTACTTCAGGCTAGGTCTTATCTTGAGCCTTCCCTCCCATCTTATCCCCCTATGTCCCCTTTTGTCGAAGCATTATAGTGGGTCCAGACGTTGCAAGGAAACTTGCAACGCCTTAAACCAACCCCAAAACCTGACCAAAAAAGGGTGCAACAAATGGTAGAGGCTCTTTTTTCATTGTACTTCCCCACAATCTATAACTACTGAATCTTACAAACCTCCTACACCCTTTCAATGCACTTTTCATGTTTGTCATATTATGTCAATTTCTAACCAGGTTTTCCTCTACTCCTTCCTTATTATTACCACATTTGCCTAATTTGTATTGATTTTAATAGGCACATCTTTTAAGGGGAGGTCAGCTACAGCAACATCTAATTGAATTTATGCACAATGCATGAGTACTCGATCATTCGTTTTTTGTACTTTACTGAGCTTCACTAGTAACGATAAACTGTCTAACAAGAAAGAAAAACATTCTAATCAACCATACATGGCAGAGAAACATTCTTGACTATCATTAGAATGAATTTTTACAAGAGGTAAGGATTAAAGTTTCTTCTAAAAGATTACATTAGATAAGATAACAAAATGAAATGTAAATGTAAAAACCCTTTTAAAAGGGATAAATGTAAAAGAATTTACATTTTTAAATCATTTACATTTAAGTCTAAAACTGCTTTTACATTGCAATGTGAATGAGGAAGATTTTTTAGCCCTCTAGCAACGGGTTAACCCTGAGCCTAGTACCCTCCTCCCCTCCCCCCTCAAATGCAAAGATTAAAGAAATTCCTTTCGTCTCGGAGTTCATTAATTATTTATTTTTCATTAAGGGGTTTCTTTTTTTTTAATTTTTAAAATGGGTAAAAATTTTAATAAATATTTAAATGTAGTCTTTGATATCAATATTTTATTAAAATAATTTAATTTCATTTAAGATGCTGATATTATAAAAATAATTTATCATAAGAGTATCACTACAATCATCACAGTAGGTTTAAGATTCGAGGCTTATTCAAAAAGGTTCCAACATAAGACGAAATTATATCATTCTCCTTTGCTCAGCCCTTTAACGAGTTTGCTTGTGGATGTACCATATAACAGTGTATTAGATGTACCACATAAATAATGTATTAGCAACTCCTACCAGGGCGTGACAGCTAATTCAGGGTAACCAAATTTATACATTTAATAATATAATAAGTTACGCCTAACTAATGTTGTATATACTAAACCATCTAATTTTTTCTCATACTGTGGTTTAATCAAACTTTCTTATCGTAGGAGTCCAAAAGAGGTGTTCCCTATTTAAAAGATTCTTAGGGATTTTTAGTGTAAATATCTTCACTTAAGGGGCCGATGGAGTGGAAGAGTTTATTATTACTAAGTTCTCCTGGCTCTAATTTTAAGGCTAGAGCCGTGATTTTTTTAATGTGTTCTATATATAACCCCAACATTTGCATGTGTTTCCAATTTTTAGAATTGCTATCCATTTAGCACAGCAGTGTGCTAAAGTTGTAAAATTGAAATGAAAATATAACTCAGTATCTGGCAACATAGAAATGGAAATATTTGCTAAATATAATTTTTACTTAATTATATTCATTTTTAAATTGCTGAGAGCACATCTTATTAAGCAAAATGTGCGATTGATTGCTAGCGCCCCTGGCAGAAGAATAGTAAAATATGTTTTGAGGGTTGGGTTTAGTTAAAGGGGTGGAGACCAGAGGGGTCAACAATAGGTATTATTTCTTTATTCTTTAAATCCTATATTTGGCACTGACAACCCTTTTTTATGATTTTGTTCAACACTATACCTGTCAGAATGGCTAGGCTGAGTAAAGGATGTTTTTTTTTCATCTCATAATGCAAAGTGATTGAATAGTGAAAGTGATACCCATTTATGATACAATTCCAAACAGCACTCTTTATATAAATGAGCAAAAAGCTTAAGTAACATTAGTAGAAATACTATTAATGGCGTAAGTCTAACATATGTACAGGGTGGATTGAGTTAACGATAGAAACAAATGACAGAAATTTTCGTTTTGTAAAAAAGTTATTCTTCATGAAAGATTCATTAAACATATAAAATATCGGGTCCTGTACCCGATATTTTATATGTTTATGAAATACCCTGTGTACCTCGAAACTTTAAATGGAAAAATTATATCAGACAGACAATCACACATATGTAAGGGCACATTTTTTTCATAGTTAAAATAAGCCTTTTTTAAAAAAATAAGAGGCCCTCTTGGCCAAATTTATCTTAAAAAATTAGTATTCAGATAGAAAATGCATCCATTTTATTCTCAGTGGTCACCAATACAGCACTGACCACGCTCAATGCTCCTTAATTTTTATGATCCGCCAAAAATCATGGATATACTTGTCGTATTAAATCGAAACTTATTTAACTTATGTATTAAGTAATAATGTACACTTGTACCAAATTTCAACTCAATTGGACTATTTCCTATTTTTTTTTAAATGTTCACAAGTCATTCAATAAAAATTGAACTAACGCTGACAATGAGATGAATCTTGACTCATAAGTCTTATACATAAGTAACATCGTGCCAATCTTAATCCGATAATTTTCACGTTTATGATTTGGAAATTTTCGCCGAGTCGTTAATGCGGGTTAATGACGTCATAATTTTTTCCGACAGCGGTAACTAACAAATTTCAACTCTCTACATAAACTGGGCGCTACGATGATAACAGACACACATACAGACAAACAACTTGCTAAACACTCAGGAGGCCTTAAAACGCTGAAACGGATAATTCCGGTTCATTGGTTCGATTTTTTTTGCAAACAAAACTTTTCCTATATACTTACGGTATAAATGAGGAAAAGTAAAATTAAAAATATTTGAGATTTCTTTATGATAATTTTTTTATTTTAGACCTTACGGATTAACCTTGGACAGGTAATAATACAAAAATTTAGGGATTACATTTACATTTAGGGGTTAAAAGTACTTAACTCTGTCAACGCTTTAATTTTTTACCAAGATTGATTCATGAAATTTCCATAAGAAAATCCATCTTTTATGTAACGTTTAAGAGTAAAATATTTTACATAATATGTTTAGTTGGTCTTCTTGTAATATCTGTAAATATACAGATATTAATGGTGTCTTAAATTAATTAGTGCCCAACTTCTTCTCTAATAACAGAAAAAGTTGGGCACTAATGAGACACTAAGAACCGTTTTATTATTTATTGCCCAACCCTTATGTGACCAACTACATCACTGAAATTGTAAATATAGTCTAGCTAGTAAGTGCTGTAAATAGTTTTAACTTAGCCTTTAGTTCTTCTTAGATTAAGTATGAACCCGCCACATAGAGACCATTTGTTAAACCACTATGTGGCAAATTCTTCACTGTGATACTGGTATTAGTTTTTGTGATATTATTCTTAAGACCATAGTTAGTAAGTGTGGTTGGTACGTTTTATCTAAGTTTTTTTTTAGTTTAAGTATGCTTTATTCACACCGTGGCCATTTGTTAAAACCCTGTGTGGCGCCCTCTATACTGTGACGCTAGACTTTAGTTTTATGTTCTCGTTTATTTATTTATATTATTTATTTGTTAATTCATATACTGTGGTCTAATATTAGAGTCACACTAAACTAATAAGCACCACTGATAGCTTCACCTGTTCCAACATGTTTCTCATCGGTCATCGGAACACCATTTTTTATTTTATTTTATTTTACAAAAAATTTACATGTAAAACCTAGACAGCCAGAGGGGTGCAAGTAGGCAACATGGTAAAAAGGCTAACAGAAAGGGTTATGTAGTAGCTCTAATAGTTATCACATTAATGCGGGATATTACACATAATGCGCATGTAATACATAATTTTATTTTATTTTATTATACATATACTTCATTTCCTTCCGTTGATTCTTATCTACGTGACCTAAAACATCAGATTGCAGAGACCAAATGTCTGATGTTCTTCAGTTCAGACCTGGTACTGTTCGGCCTTATAACTCACTAGGGAACACAATGCCCAAAGTTTAGGTTTAATAAGGGAGTAACTTAATAAGAAAAAAAGAGTTTGAAACTTGAAATGGCTCTAAAACAAGGTATCTTGAATTTAGGTAAACGGCAAGCTGAATCGAGTAAGACCAATTTCAGCTCAATCGAACCATCACAAATGGTTCGATATATACCAATTAATTTTCAATAGCCCTCGTTAATTTTTTTAGCATAATTTTGTACCAAGAATTTTCGATAAAAAATACCGTTTAAATTACAGGGAGGGGGGGGGTCCGAGAAGTAAATTAATATATTTTAGCGGTACAATGGGAAAATACGTTGGAAACCTAAGTGTTAGAAGAATAATCTCTGCACCAAAAACTTATGTATATTACATGTCCTACTAAAAACTTATCTTACAAAAAAAGTCTTGCCATATAAATATTACATATCATGACAGTTGCTCTGTAAAGCACTGTTACAAACATAATACTTAGTGAATTTAACAAGACTAGTAAAGTGTTGTCGTTCTGTATAAAGATACAACACTGTCTAAGACGTGTTCTCATGAATGTTAGACGAGGTAATAAAGCAGTTAGACGTGTCTTCATCCTTTTTGAACTTACTTAGTCTATTCTTTTTGTATTATTTTTCTTTCTCTTCTTTATCGTTGTTTTTGGCAAATTGTATGAACAGTTTTTACTTTGTCCTTTATCAAAGATACGTTTTTGGAATTGGAAAAATATTTTTATTAAATTACCCATTTGGTTTCTTTCGGTGTTTATTTGGTTCTACTAAAGAGTGATAGTGTTTTTAAAACAATTCCGTCTAAATCTTTTAAGAGTATTAAACATCCTGAATTTTATAGGTTAACTTTCTATTAAAGTTTAAATCCCCTTAATAACAGCAGTGTAAAAAAAGCTAAGTTTAGCGTAAAAAGAATTGAGATCTTATTTAACGCCAAGTCTTAGTAGTCTCATACGCATTTCATTGATGTCATTTAATAATAATCAATTGAATTTGTAAATTGGCCATAGAACGCAGTGCATGCAGAAGTATATAATAATATGATAGTTGTTCTGTTTAATACACTCGCGACGTGCTGCCCGCGGCCAAAATAACGCATGTTTATCCCATAGGTTATTTTAAACGAAGCACATTCTTCTAAAACTAGCACTGAACAACATTTTTGCACTAATTTTTTGCTCTGTTTATGCTAATTTTTGTTTGCTGTGTTGTACCTTTAAAAAATCTTGACAAAATAAATTTACAAGTCGTTATGGTACTACTAAGGGTATGAATAATGATACAGATGACTTAAGTAAGAAATGAATTGTTGAGCAAAGAAACAAGCATTTAAAGGAAATGCGCCTGGCTTGCGCGTACCTCCTTGCTAGAAATTCATTACATTTATTGGATTTCATTATACTTTCTGAATTTTTATGATATATTTACTAAGTAAAGTAAGTACCTTCTAATATCTAAATTAACAAAACTATACTCCTTTTTCATTCTTTGCTTTTACGTCGAATAGTAACTTTGTAATTCAGGTCATTTAAAGTTAATCCATGTGTTTCACAAGTAGTTTAAAGTTTAATTCCAGCTAAGGTTTTGTTGCTAAACAGCTAATGTATCCAAGTCTCATTTAAGTCCTATGGGAAGCCAGATCTAGTCTTTGTAATCTAAAACTTTACAGCTTTGTGTAAGCTAAAGTGAAATTAAAGTTGACCAAGATCACAGACTTTTAACTTTAATATAAACTTCATGTAGAAGTTTTAAATTAAAAAGTTTTATTTATTTTGTTTTATAAAGTATAAACTGAAACGAGTTTAAGGTTCCTCTCTTAAAAGAGTAGTGAAATTCTCTAAAATGTTTATTACTCCACATTTATAAGTCATACCTCAAATCCCGTGGTCACTTTCTTTCTAATTTGAAATCTGTGCATTTCACTGTATTAACATTTTTGAGTCCTTATTTAGTTTATTATATAAGATCAAATAGAGTTGTACTGGTTTCAAACAATATTATAATAGGAATTTAACAAAAAATTCTGGCGCGGTGGTCCGCATGTCAGGCAAATTTCCTTTGGAATGAGTGTTTCCATACATATCAATCAATATCTTGCATAAGGTTCCGGTTTATGGTTTGTAACTTGAGCAGTTACTCAATTATTAGTTAACTCGTAACTCATTTGTTCTGTATTTTTTATAGAAAATGCGCATAATTTATTATCCTGTTGGTTATACAAAATTTTTCCTCTTAACTCGGCACTCCATTATTTGAACTAGTTTAACGCTAATAGTTAGTTTCTGTAAAAATATTGAAAAATACAGAAAAAGTGAGTTGCGAATAGTGCTTGATAATTGAGTAACTGCTCAAATTATAAAGCATAAACTGGAACCTTAAGCAAGAAATAGATTGTTATGTATGGAAACACGAATTCTGAAGAGAATTTTAATACCAGAATTTCCTATGGGTTTTATATTTAATTCAGAATCCAAAATTAAAATATTAGGATATTGTTTTTTAAGAGTGTATAAACTTTTATCTCCTTAATCGAATTGTATAACCTAATAAGCATTTTATTAGGGATCAAATTAATCTAGAGTTGATTAAAATTCAGGATAAATCTAAATAAAATAACCGATGCTTAATACTTATTATGCTCTTGTAGTGTAACGTAAAGGTGACGAAAGAGATATGAGAGCACAATATTCAATTATCAACTATGTCCCTACGAAGTTTTTACTTAACTTCTATGAACATAGGACACTTTACAAAGCGTTGTGCCAACGCCTGTGGCCAGATAATTACACTAGGAGCTACGATGATAACAGACACAAACACACATACAGACAGACAAGTTTATGAAAACCACAGTTTAAGAAACACCTAAAACGGATAATTCCAGTGACATCCCGGTTTTGGGGTTTTTTTTTTTGAAATCACAACACTTACTCTATATACCTACGGTATAAATAATTATTTTTCTTATAATTAAAGTTATATTTTGAGAAATCTTTAATATGAAGTAGTACAAAATGAGTGACCTGTTTGTTCGGTCTGCCTCCTGGACTATTACACCTACCAAGGTTCGCTAGAGATATGGTATTTTAATATAAATTCATTTAAGAGAAGGTTGTGTCCTATAGGGTGGTAATAAAAACGACGATTAGTGTAACGTTCAGCTATAAAGCGGTGTAATAAAAAAAACGATTAGTGTAACGTTTCAGCTATAAAGCCATTATCAAACCTAAAAGGGTGGTAATAAAAAACGATTAGTGTAACGTTTCAGCTATAAAGCCATTATCAAACCTAAAAATAAATATATAGGGTGGTAATAAAAAACGACGATTAGTGTAACGTTTCAGCTATAAAGCCATTATCAAACCTAAAAATAAATATATAGGGTGGTAATAAAAAACGACGATTAGTGTAACGTTTCAGCTATAAAGCCATTATCAAACCTAAAAATAAATATATAGGGTGGTAATAAAAACGACGATTAGTGTAACGTTTCAGCTATAAAGCCATTATCAACCTAAAAATAAATATATAGGGTGGTAATAAAAAACGACGATTAGTGTAACGTTTCAGCTATAAAGCCATTATCAAACCTAAAATAAATAATAGGGTGGTAATAAAAAACGACGATTAGTGTAACGTTTCAGCTATAAAGCCATTATCAAACCTAAAAATAAATATATAATATATTAACAATTAATTAGACAAATGATACAATAAAGATTGTTATGTATCTCATAATTAAAAGAAGAAAAAGAAGAATATATAATAATTTCAGAAAAAGAAGAATAAAAAGACCTTTTATTCTCCTTTTAATTATAAGATGTTATAGGTTTTTTATATAACAATCTTTACTGTATCTTTGTCTAATTAATTGTTATTACATTTATTTTTTGGTTTTATAATGGATTTATCGCCGAAACGTTAAAATAATCGTCGTTTTTTATTATCACCTTATAGGACACAACCTTCTCTTAAATTATTGAAAAAGGGTGCAAGACTAATATTATTAATATAAACTCTAAAAACTTTTATTTGACTTTTAGTACTGACTCGACGGAAATTATTAAACCACATTGTTAACTTATTAAGTTTAACCTTAACTACTTTCAGACTGCACAGCACAATTACCTCTTGCTGAGTTATAGAGCAAAATTAACAAATCTGATCTGTATATCTATAAATAAGTAGTTTTAACACTATACTATTTATCTTATACTAATACTTTAATGCTACTACTAAAATCATACTATACATATTACTATACTAATCTCTCTTTATATTTTGCTTGGTTCTCAGAGCTTTTACATATTTTCTTATAAATCAACCTAATGAACGTCTGTACGGGTTGAAGGTAATTTGATTATCCCTTTCTAAAAGCATAATAATATTAGGAAAAGGTTTAACGTCCATCTTCACTCTATTATAATAAAACGAATCGACTTTTAGCGAAATTAAAAATTGTAAATTATTATCACCGACAATCTATTTGAAGTTGACTGTTGAGCCGGAAGACTTATAACCTTTTTAAAGTGTACATGCATCCTTTCATCTATATATGTTTATGTATATGTATATATATATAATATATATATATATATATATATATATAATATATATATATATATATATATATATATTATATATATATATATATATATATATATATATATATATATAATATATATATATATATATATATATATATATATATATATAGAATGACCTCATTCAATTGGGGTGATTCTATGCCCCAAAGAGCTACAACATGGTAAACATGGTATTGACAAGGGATCAATTCTCAACTGTTCTCCACAAGGTCAAATTTAATCATTTTTTTTAGGGTTGCGCATGTCGGTTTGAAAAACATGCTTTTAATCCAAAAGTATAAGTAATACATATATGTTATAAATATCGTTAAAAAGCCAAGAAATTTTCCTAAAGAAAAAGTATACATTCATCTTATAAAACAGTTAAAGAGTTGCATTTTTCTGATAAATTAAAAAAAAAAAGCTCATTAACTGTTTTAAAAACTATAGACAATTTTATTGGACCTTTGGAATAACTTCTTTGTTTAACACAGTTTTGATCAATACCAATATTATTTACTCATGTATAAGACAAAATTACCAGTAACCGAAGTTAGAAGGTGTTTTTTAATTAATTTTTATCATTACCAAACAACCATAATAAATAAACCTGGGTTTTTGCTTTGTTTACATTTTCCGCCTTTTAAATTATTCTAAACTGAGTGCAATCACTGGATTGTTTCTCTATCAAACATACCAAAGCCATTAAAACTGTGCTAACTCTAATACTTGTTACTATCACAATTGTTGTTGTCTTATTCAATAAATAAAAAAAATATATTATTCTAACGTTATTATATAAAACTTACTGGTAGTAATAGGTACAATGGTAATAAAATAATAATCACTGTCAATTTATTTTACAATAAACTTACATTAATTGATCATTGATCAAAACAAATAATAATAATAATAATAATACTTTATTTGTTTAAGAACATAGTTCTCCTACAATGGAGTCTTGCTTTACAAAAATTATATCTATCTTAACACAATTGTTGCAAAAAAACAAAAATTAATAAAACATGGATTTGAATAAAGAAAAATTAATCTTCTAAAAATAAAAAATATAAGAAAAACATGTAATTTGAAAGGAAGTAAAGCTTAAATTTAAATTGCTCAGCTAGAAAAGTGAATTTAAGAGATCTTACAAGATAAATTAAGAACAAGGTTATTTAATTAGTTATTTCATTAACATGCCTTAACTTAATCGCTGAAAAAGTAAAGTAATAAACATTATTAATGGAGAGTTGGTTCATGTTGTAGAGTAAGTCAGTCAGAGAGTCAGTCTGTAAAGGTTGAATATATTTTTGCCTGAGAACATTTGTTACTGGACATTCAAGGAGGAAGTGGTGTAGAGTGTCTAAGTGAGATGTACACATGGGACAAATTTCATCAGCTCGTAACATGTAAACTTTAGTATCTAAATATATTTTAACTAAATTAGAGCAAGAGAGTCTGAGCTGAGCAAGTACTCTAATTTTATGAATATTGCCTCTGACCTGTAAGTAAGGTTCTCCTAGGGAACAGAAGAGAGAGATATTTCTGTATAGATCTGAGTAAGAGGAATTTAAAACTCTTTCTATATCCAGGCTAAATAAATGATTGTCGAAGGAATTCAATAAATTTTTTAGATTCTTATCAAACAATTCTGAATCGAAGGTCATCAAACATTCTGAACCAATTTTAGCAAGTAGATTTTTATACAGTGAACACCAGTTTATTCTTTCAAGTTTATTAGACTATTATCTAATTGTATTAGTTTTGAGAGACACTGTAGAGGAAGTCTACTAGAGCTCATTTTTATAATTTTTGACCAATACAACGTTATTGCCTTAAAAACTTTACTTGAAATGGATAGAAGTCCTAACTCGAGTCGAAGCATATAGTGTGGAGTGCTACGAGGCAGAAATAATAAACTTTTGAAAAATTTCGATTGGAAGCTTTCAAGTGGCTCGAGGTAGCTAAATGCCCAAAATTCACAACTATATAGTGTGGTTGATAGTGCAAGTGCATCAAATAGCCTTAATTTAGTCGCCCAACTGTCTGACCTAGATTGCGCTAAGATACTCTTAACTTTAGCGGACGCTATAGACCCTCTTGATATAAAATGAGCAGCCGCTTGTGAGTATTTGTTGGTAAAGTAAAAAGGGACACCTAGATAGGTGTATTTTTTTACATATTCAATTGCAAAACAAATAACTCGACATAAATTCTTAACGATACAAACAAAAAGAAAATCATTGATTAATAAAGAATGGATAGGAACAATAATTAGATTTACATAAATTAAAAATAATTTACATCATTTATTTAAAATTTTCGATGTGACGGCCGTATTTTTGTATGCAAAGCCTAGCACGTCGCCTGACTCCTTCAACTGTTATTTTGGTATTTCGTCCCATTTCCTGTCGCAGTTCAGTAACAGCTCTTGTTATGCGGTTCTTTAATTCTACACAACTTGCTACTTAGTTTTTGTCCCGGAAACTTTATTTTTTAAAGTTCCTCAAACATGAAAATCCATAAAAATGAAAAAGGCTCTTCTAGTCTTTTTCAGTGCTGATGATTAGAATAGAATAGAATTGAAAAACTTTATCTAAATACAGTTTTTGTTTTCTTACAAATACATAAACTACAAAGCCTTCCTCATGGCCAACTCAGGGCCGTCAGGAGGAGGTTCCAGTGCTGCTGACTATGTACAGGTCTTAATCACAGACTGTACATAGCTAGAGAGCTATGGATAGTCTGCGATTATGAACTTACAAGATAAGAATTTAGTCATGCTAATTGAACACAGGTTTAATTAGCATGACTAAGAATGACTTGGAGTATTCAAAAGTCGGTTCATGTTTTTTTTATTTAATCACACTTAATAAAGAGACTTCTTCTTGGTTAATGTCTCTTCCTATTCACTCCAATTCATTTTTTTTTTTTATGCCACTTCAGCCATCTATAATTATAAATGATCTCAGATACTACTGATTTTTGGCTTTAATGTCCTAAATTCCAACAAATATATCAAATTTCATTACAAGCTTATCAATTTTTTAATCAAAATCACACATCACATGAAAGTTTTATGGCACAACAAAAAAGTAATTAATATGTCTAGCACACTTCATACTTATCTTGACAGTCGACAAATACACGGTGAAGCATGTTTAACGCCACTGTACGAGTTAATATTATATTATTTCTTACAAGACAAATACACCACTAAAAATATTCGAGCTCTTGTATTTACCTCACGCTTTGATTATACATTTATAAAGAGTAATTGTCATTTAAACGTTTTTTGAATATAAAACTTCAAGTGTTGCTTATAATATTATTATTAATTTTGAATTATAAATAAATTATTTTATTTTTACTTTTCCTTATTTGTACCGTTGGTATTTAGGAAAATTATTGTGTTCGCGAAAAATCCAAAACCGGGATGAAACCGGAATTATCTGTTTCAGGCGTTTTTAAGGCTTCCTGAGTGATTTTCGCAAAGTTATCTGTCTGTATGTGTGTGTGTGTGTCTGGTGTCTGTTATATTAGTAGCGCCCAGTGTATTTATACTAGTTATAGAGTTGAAATTTCGTACAAAAATCAGTCTACCGCTATAGTTATGCTATTCGAAAATATTTTTTATGACGTCATTAACCCGCAATAATGACTCAGCGAAAATTTAGAAAAAGCATAAAACGCGGAAAAATTATGCGATCGGATTTGATATTGGCACACATGTGACTATGTATAAGACTAACATATGTGTCAAGTTTTATCTCATTATCAGCATTAATTCAGTATTTATTAAATTACTTGAGTACGGTTTTTAAAAAATTGTAAAAAATTAAGAAATAATCGAATTCAGTTGAAATTTAGTACAATTGTTTTTTTTTATTACCTAATAAATATGCACACTAAGTTTCGTTTCAATACGACAATTATATCCATGATTTTTCTTAGATCATAAAAATTAAGGAGCATTGAGCGTGGACTCACTTCATTCGTCCTCAAAATATAAAAATCACCAAGCCCCCTGATGATAAATACACTCTTTACATTCTTTCGTGTTTTACTTATTTTATTTGCTTGTTTGTTAGGTTTTGCACTGATGATGGCCTCTAGTTAGGTTGAAAGCGCTTTGCCAATAAAGTTTTATTTTGTGGAGAGACTTCTTTTCTTTCATTATTTATAATGGACTCCATTCACGCTCACTCTAAGGATATAAATACACTCGTTTCATTCCCAGCGGTTAACCACACTCAAAGCTGCTTCAATTTCATGATCCAATTAAAACTGTGGGTTTACTTGTCTTATTGAAACAAAACTTAGTGCAGTTATGTATTGCGTAAAAGTATACACTTTTACCGAATTTCTACTCGGTTAAATTATTTTCCAATTTTTTAAAAAACGTATTCGAGTCATTCAATAAAAATTGAACTATGTCTGATAATGAGATGAAACTTGGCACATATTGGGCTTCTATATGACTACATGCGTGTTGAATCTCGAATCGTTCGAAAGTTTTCTGCGTTTTATGAATTATCAAATTTTTTGCGCAGTCATTATTGTGGGTTAATGACGTCATAAAAATTATTTTCCGGATGTCAAAATTACATCAAAAGATTGATTTTTTACTAAGTTTTAACTTTTTAACATTATTATGCTACGAGCTACGATGATAAAATAAATGCACATATACTTACACACACATACTCAAACATATAGACACACTCACACATACAATTTAAATTGATTTTAATTTAAATTTTAAAAATTAAATCGGACTTAAAAGAAACAAAATTTGAAGTATTTACTACTGAAAAAACGGAAAAAATCAGTATGTTGGAATTAACATTTTCGAAGATCATTTTAACAAGATAAAGTTTCAAGATAAAAAGAAATAATAAATTACAAGAAATACGGAGATTAAAAAACAAACAAAGAGTTTAAAACGCATGTAGTACATATGTGGAACGTGCTAAAATATACGGCCCATCAGTAGGGATACTACTGAGGGGAAACAGAAAAAAAAAAAAAAAAAAACTCACACATACACAAATCGACAGTTTACTTTGTGAAAACCACTCAGGAGGTTTAAAACGACGAATTCAGATGGCATTCCGGTTTCGATTTTTTTATGGGTACAATACTTTTCCTTCTTACCCAAGGTTCAAATGAGTAAAAGTAAAAAACTAGAGTAAACAAATAACTTAGAATAACGAACAAATAACATGCTGTATTTATTCATTGTAAAACAATTAGTGTTATAAATGTTACAAGATACTCTACGTTTGGTAAGTGGTTGTAAATTTATATTGAGTGGCTTTTAATTTGATAAAATTCATGTAACATCAATTTATTGATAAGTGGACATTTTTATTCTTGTATAGCATGCTTTTAATGTATTTATAAATATTTTGCTAAAAACAATAAAACATCTGACGTTTTTATAGCTTCTAGAAAAACGAAAAAGTTGCTTATGTCTAAGTAAAATTTAATGTTCAATTAATATTAATCCAACATTCCTTTTTTTGATGAGGAACAATAAGGATATAATTTATAGATGATTGAAATAATTATAAGAAATATGATAATTAAAATTCATTTTTGTTAACAAATCATTACTTTCGCAGTGTTTTGAAGCACTTTCATCTACATGAACGAATCAATTTTCGCTCCTGGTGACTGTTTTTTACAGAATTACAATAAAAGGCGAATTTTTTTACTATACCAAGCTAATATATTAATGATATTTATTTTATTTCTCAACATTTACTTATATGGATTGGGAAGTATTGTAACTACAACACATATTTTCTTTAAATGTTTACGTTTTAGAACCTATGGATCCTAAAATTCGACATGTATTGTTTGGGATATATTTATTTATAAATTAAAAACAATGACTTTAATTATATACGTTAATTAGCTATAAAATTAAGCTAAGGCCATTTCACCCAACACTGTGGGCATCATCAGGCTAATAAAGTAAACACTACATTAGCAACTAAAAATCACAGAAAAGAAATAAAGCACATATATATATAAGACTAGAATTGAATAAATAAATAACCACTTACTTTATAGTATAAAGTAAAAGATACTTTTTCTGATTTTATTTTTTTCATTTAAAACGTTGATAATTAGGAAAACTGTGTGATGTGTTTTCCACTGTAGATCCGAAATTGGGATTTCAGCTAAATTATTTATTTCAGGTGGTTTTAGCACTTCTCTGACTGGTTTTTACTATGGTATCAGTCCGTATTTGTGTGTGTATGTGTGTCATTTATTAGGAATTACGTAAGTTGATGTAGAGGAAACTTTATAAAGATCTGCGCAGTACCCCCCCCCTCTACTTCTTAACTATAAGAACCTCTGTAAAGCAGCAAACTTAATGTGTACATGTTAAAAAAAAACTTTAAAGTAAGCACCAGTGGAGTTATTGTACGAATAACTCTATCACGAACTAACATTATCCAGATTAAGAAGAAGAGAAAGAAAACTTCTCATTTGACATTATTATTATTGCCAAGTCTTTTTAATAGCTGCTCTTTGTTGTAATAACCTCCGGCCCTCAGCATGGTGATATATGACCAGGCTCTGAGAGATATTTATTTTATGGAGTGGCTATTTTCTTCGTCTAATTCTTTATTTTCACAGTTTCGTTTTGGTAAGACACCTTACTGATACTAGTCTTACATTTATCGCGTTCATTGTATATTTTATTATTGCATTGCATATTTTTTCAAATTCTTTTGTTCAACTATGGTCCAAAACGGAACAAGTTATATTAATGAGGGTTGCTATTGGTTATGCCAGACTTACACATGGATATCTAAAATGTAAAATTAGATATTAAAATGTAGGGTATATATTAAAATTTATAGTCCAAAAAAATAAAATAAAATGCCCGTTTTAAGAATTTTTTGGGAAGGGGGAACTTGCTATATATATATATATATATATATATTTATATATATTATATATATCAAAAATAGTTCATATTCTTAATCAGCAAGTTCCCCTTTCCCAAAAAATTCTTAAAGGAGCATTTTAATTCATAAATTTTAAGAAAGCAATATTTTCTCAATGGTACAGGCTTAACCTATTATTATAATTCTTTAACTAAATTATTTGGACTATTAAATTAGTCTGCCTCCGTAGGCACTCGGTTTCAGCACCGGAGGTGCGGGATTCGCAGCCCGGGATATGCTCTAAGATTATATAAGATGTATTAATAAGATTTAGCCATCTTTAATTAATGTTTATAGTATAGTAAATGAAATACACCTGAGGTTGTTCCTGCTGGATAAATACTCTGATGGACCAAAAGGCCTTAAAACGGGCATTTTATTTTATTTTTTTTTTTGGGGACTATAAATTTTAGAAGTAATACTTGACGACAAACTTACTTGGAAATCGCAACTGGACAGTCTAACTTTTAAAATAGCGACGCACATAATATGCTTTCAGAAAACTAAAAAAATAAGTGGCCTTGTTACTGTTTGAAGTCCATTATTCAGAAATGTGAGTTAGCTGGGCTATAGAATAATTATGTGGGGTTATACAATTACCAATCAGCTACTCTTATAACAAAAAAGATTATTCATATCATATTAGGGTTACTGCAGGACGATGCATCTTTGCCTCGCTTTAGAATGACTAAAATTATGACAATTAACAACATATTTATATATCACTCTATACTGTATATCAAGACTAATATTTTTGTGACAAAAACAGCCTAACACAAAAACTAAAGAGGCTGGTCAAGTGCACAGACTAAAAAAATAAGGTTGGTCATGAAATCCTATAACTTAAATCGAAATCATAATTTTCTGTCATTTTATGGTTTTCATTACTTTTATATTTTCAAATTTTAACTATTAATTTAGAGAATTAACCATTATCGTTCGGCCATGATTGGCTGCATATTTAAAGTTATTACCATTAAACATAAAGTTACTTACTACATCTATGATATTTTTTTATCTCGTATCTAGTTGCTATAGGTCTCTGTTGAAACCAATATTAGTAACCACGTGTGATGAACTAATTAGAATGTTATATTTATAGTTTGTTAATTTTAAAAGAGCTAATATTTTGATTTTTATTTGTGCTCTAACAGAGTTTATATTAGACATTCAGGTACATGATATGAATTACAATCAGTTTCTTTGCGAGAGTGATAATAAAGTGATAATAGATAACAAAGAGGGAGTCAAGAAATTCCGCTCAGTTAACAACATAGAGGGGGAATTTACACATATAGATAATATTCGGTAGACTGTTAGTAACGTGTCGTCGGCAAATATTAGCTTC
Source organism: Microvelia longipes (assembly GCA_018340805.1). Taxonomy (NCBI): domain Eukaryota; kingdom Metazoa; phylum Arthropoda; class Insecta; order Hemiptera; family Veliidae; genus Microvelia; species Microvelia longipes. The sequence goes on along the minus strand of JACMZG010001911.1, from coordinate 52,695,763 downwards.
CTTTAGTTATGATGCGGTCTAATTTAACGCTACCAGATGACCCGCCTATGAACCGCAGTCCGTTTTCTAGTCCGATGATAGTCCGTGCTAAGCGTATTCAGATCGGTGGCATCACCAATGTACCACCTAGTAGTAATTTGTTATTACCGGCTCATATGAGATTGAGTGTGCGTTCTCTAGATTCTATTGGTATGGGATCAACTGACGGTAAAAGGTTGACTATTACCAGATTCCCAGTGCCTGCTTCTCATATTGTCCATACAACTACTACGACTACTACTACCATTCAGACGTAAGTTTTGGTAACTTATATATTTTTTTTCTTCTAATCCGTGACAAAACTTAGCACACGCCAATTACATTAAAAGATAATGAAACTAAATAACCGATGAGTGGCTATAGGATTTAAAGTTTAGCTAATTTCTTAAGGTAAAATGTGGCAGTCATAAATATAAAATTAAACTATTTTAAATTGAAGTTTAATGTATGTGTATCTAAAGACTCACATAATTTCAATTTTAAACCTTAAAAATATTGACTATTGAATATTTACAATCTTATGAATAATAGCTCTCAAGTATTGATTTGTATTTGTCACATAATATCGTATAAATATCGTTAGAGTTAGCGTTTAAGCTGTCCAGAGTCTTATTACCTTTTTAATTAGGTATTCATAAAATGATAAGGACGATCTAAGCTAGAAAAAAATTAAGAGGTAAAGTTTTAACATGCCTCGTACTTGATTTTATAAAATAGGGCAATATATTAAATAATAAACTCGTTCATTTGATACGTATTCATTTAATGCAAATATAAAAGGTTTAATAAGTAATTTAAATAATGGTATAACTTGAGTTTTTTTTTAAATTTAAAAATTAGGTTCGGGGTACCTCGGAACTTTTCCTTGCCTTATCGGATTGTCTAAGAAATTTCTTTCCTCATCAGATTCACATCGCTCATGCTCAAAATATAAAAAAGGTTTTATATATCTAGGTTTATATATAGGTTATAATATACACATTGTTGAATATTTAAGGTATAAAACTATAACTATGATAAAAATTGGATCCTCCTTCACTTCTGATTTATACTACTTTCAAAAAAATGACAATCTGACAAATTATAAATTAATAAAAATAATAAATAAAATTCAACCATCTCCAACATCCTGCCCCTCAAAAAAAAAGTATTCTCTTCGGCCTTGCTGTCTGCCGTCCTCTTTTCGTAGTATACAGGCTCTTTTAATTTTTTCCTATCTCCTAACCTTTCTATTTCCTTTTTCTATATTTTTTTTTCACCAGTAAGTAGGTCTTTAATTTCTGCTGTGCCTTTTCTTTAGCTATTATATCTTCTTTAGTTTGACAGTATAACAGTTTAATTTATTCAGTTTTGTTCTCACGATTCTCTACCATCCTCTCCACAATGGTAATAGGATATTCAGGCAAGCTATAGAACTTTGGGAAATCAAACGAATCTTCTCTCTGTATTATCTTGGGTTTCAGGTGAATGAGATTGTCAAAGTAACCAAAATGGGTTAAATTTTATCATACTTCGTCTCAAATTGTTAATTTAAAAATTGTCAATTCCGTTCTTATTTTATATTTTTTTTTTTTATCAATTAATTAGCCCCAAATGAATAATTTGTATTTTTAAATTTTCCAGTTAAAAATATCAACATTTTAAAAATATTAGTTCTGTAGCAATATAAGACTTGTACTTAAATTTTTAATTGTAGTTCTGTGTCTATAAAAAGACTGTGAACTAACATTTTATAGTTGTTCGTGTCAATTAAGACTGTGAACTTAAGTTATTGTAGTTCTGTTGTCTATAAAAAGACTGTGAACTTAAATTGTAGTTCTGTTGTCTATAAAAAGACTGTGAACTTACATTTTTATAGTAGTTCTGTTGTCAATATAAGACTGTGAACTTAAAGTTATTGTAGTTCTGTTGTATATAAAAAGACTGTGAACTTAAAGTTATTGTAGTTCTGTTGTCTATAAAAAGACTGTGAACTTAAGTTATTGTAGTTCATTTGGTATTCTGTTGTCAATATAAGACTGTGAACTTAAAGTTATTGTATTGTTGTTGTCTATTAAAAAAGACTGTGAAAACTTTAAAGTTATTGTAGTTTGTTGTCTATAAAAGACTGTGAACTTAAGTTAGTAGTTCTGTTGTCATAACAGCTGTGAACTTAAAGATAAAAATTGGATCCTCCTTTCACTTCTGATTTAATACTACTTAAAAAAATGACAATCTGACAAATATAAATAAATAAAAATAATAAATAAAATTCAACCATCTCCAACACACATCATGTGATAAAAAATAACCAATGCTAATAATGAAAAGAAATATGTCAATTTTTTAAGTTTTATATAAGACATGTGTAGAAACTAGACCGAAAATTTTTTGGACATCATAATTAAATTATTTTGTAAGCACTATTAGGTCTGAATTGAGGTTTGTTGGAGCTACAATGGTAAGAGCCACTGTTGAACCTATTTAAACCTTATTTTCATGATTTTGTAAGTCTAAACACCGATTTTAATGTGAGAGAATAAAATATTGTACATGAAATACAGCAGGTTTCTGACTCTTAGCATATTTGCCTGCCTTCGCTTTGTGGTTTATATGTTTTCCTTGCTTCATCTGGCTCAGAGGCGAAATTGTTTACTTGTTAGTAAAATGTAATTTTATTTGTCTCGTAACATCAGTTTAAGTTCATTCTTATTACAACAAGAATGAATCAAAAGAAAAATACCATCAGTTTATATAAGTTTAAATTAACTGTTTATATAAGTTCAACAGGCGACTGATCACGGTGAAATTTATATGATCGATACTCCACCAAAAGATATATATCAAAATTTGAATTTGATTGGTAAATTTTTACGGGTTTATTTTATTTTTTAGCGAATCAGCAAAATAGATTAATATAGTTTCAACAATATTATCTTGGGTCAGCTCTTCTAGACCATAGGTCTTATTTTCGTGCCAAGTTTCATGTCGTTTTGAAACTGTATACAAACTTCAAGTTTGCACACAGCGGGATCTATGCATTACACAGACACACACACATAGACAGACTGCACGATGAAAACCACTACAATGTAAATAAATGTGCCTGAGTAGGATTATTATAATGTAATCTCGGTTTTTATATTTGGTTTATATTTTATATATAAATTAATCAATATGAGTATTATCATCATGGTTATCAATAAGAACTTAAAATAGCCAAATAATTTTATTATTTATTCCAGCAATTATATCTACGAAAAAATTGCTCAAATATGCAGTTTTCCAAGCAGCTAAATCTGCTCTTATTTTTTATTCAATTCTTAAATATCATTTTAACAAAAGTAAGTACGTTTAATGTTTAAAAGACCCGTGTATTACTTCTAGCTAAATGATACAATTAGTATTATAAGTACATAGTAATAAAATACACCTGTTATACGAATGTAAACTTAAAATAAATTAATTTAGTTAGAATAAAACACATTGACATGACACTCAAGATATAAAGTATTAAGATGTCACGTACGTTATATCGTGATTTGCTCATTGCTTTCATTACATCACGTTTCCTTTATGATATATCATTTTTCTCATCCTCTCAAATTATGCTTTTGTCGACTTTTCATATGAGGCGAGCGATTTAATAACAGGTTTATATTAAGTGGAAAATACATGCTTTGTGTATGTTATATAGTTTTATTTCTGCACTTTAATTTTTACTATTTTATGTATAAGTCTTTAATGCTATTGTTTGGTGTTTATGTAATTAATGTAATAAATTATTGTTTACTACCAAATGTTATACATATAAATAATTAATTTTTTATATTGTTTTATCAATCAACTATTGTAAACTTGACAGGTTACAAATTATGTAAAAGTGAACTACAAAGCGAGACCGGTGTACTGTGACATTTTTTATCTTCTTGACCGATATCAAGATTTTATATTTTCCTCCTTTCTATAGGTTCGCTCTTTTCAACACCTAACCTGCCCTACTTCAACGCAACCTTAGGCTCTTGATTTCACAAAGTTGGGAATATCCCTGCCTACGCTTTTCCTGTTGTGAATTAATGCAGGGAAAATCTAGAT
>JACMZG010001911.1:52680672-52691569 GCA_018340805.1 Microvelia longipes | reverse complement strand
GCAAATAGTCATTAAACTGAAATAACATGTATCAATCTTCTTTATCAAAAAATAAATCTATTTAATTACAAACTTTTTCCAATTGGTTTTCAAAATTTTTATCTAACAAAACAAAAATTACGCCCAACGTGGGGCTCGAACCCACGACCCTGAGATTAAGAGTCTCATGCTCTACCGACTGAGCTAGCCGGGCTTGAATAATTTAGAAAATCTTCACAAATCCATCTTTCAATAAATTAATTCACTCTTTTACGCAATTAGTCATTAAACTTGAAAATAACATGTATCAATCTTCTTTATCAAAAAATAAATCTATTTAATTACAAACTTTTTCCAATTGGTTTTCAAAATTTTTATCTAACAAAACAAAATTACGCCCAACGTGGGGCTCGAACCCACGACCCTGAGATTAAGAGTCTCATGCTCTACCGACTGAGCTAGCCGGGCTTGAATAATTTAGAAAATCTTCACAAATCCATCTTTCAATAAATTAATTCACTCTTTTACGCAATTAGTCATTAAACTTGAAAATAACATGTATCAATCTTCTTTATCAAAAATAAATCTATTTAATTACAAACTTTTTCCAATTGGTTTTCAAAATTTTTATCTAACAAAACAAAAATTACGCCCAACGTGGGGCTCGAACCCACGACCCTGAGATTAAGAGTCTCATGCTCTACCGACTGAGCTAGCCGGGCTTGAATAATTTAGAAAATCTTCACAAATCCATCTTTCAATAAATTAATTCACTCTTTTACGCAATTAGTCATTAAACTTGAAAATAACATGTATCAATCTTCTTTATCAAAAATAAATCTATTTAATTACAAACTTTTTCCAATTGGTTTTCAAAATTTTTATCTAACAAAACAAAAATTACGCCCAACGTGGGGCTCGAACCCACGACCCTGAGATTAAGAGTCTCATGCTCTACCGACTGAGCTAGCCGGCTTGAATAATTTAGAAAATCTTCACAAATCCATCTTTCAATAAATTAATTCACTCTTTTACGCAATTAGTCATTAAACTTGAAAATAACATGTATCAATCTTCTTTATCAAAAAAAAATCTATTTAATTACAAACTTTTTCCAATTGGTTTTCAAAATTTTTATCTAACAAAACAAAAATTACGCCCAACGTGGGGCTCGAACCCACGACCCTGAGATTAAGAGTCTCATGCTCTACCGACTGAGCTAGCCGGGCTTGAATAATTTAGAAAATCTTCACAAATCCATCTTTCAATAAATTAATTCACTCTTTTACGCAATTAGTCATTAAACTTGAAAATAACATGTATCAATCTTCTTTATCAAAAAATAAATCTATTTAATTACAAACTTTTTCCAATTGGTTTTCAAAATTTTTATCTAACAAAACAAAAAATTACGCCCAACGTGGGGCTCGAACCCACGACCCTGAGATTAAGAGTCTCATGCTCTACCGACTGAGCTAGCCGGGCTTGAATAATTTAGAAAATCTTCACAAATCCATCTTTCAATAAATTAATTCACTCTTTTACGCAATTAGTCATTAAACTTGAAAATAACATGTATCAATCTTCTTTATCAAAAAATAAATCTATTTAATTACAAACTTTTTCCAATTGGTTTTCAAAATTTTTATCTAACAAAACAAAAATTACGCCCAACGTGGGGCTCGAACCCACGACCCTGAGATTAAGAGTCTCATGCTCTACCGACTGAGCTAGCCGGGCTTGAATAATTTAGAAAATCTTCACAAATCCATCTTTCAATAAATTAATTCACTCTTTTACGCAATTAGTCATTAAACTTGAAAATAACATGTATCAATCTTCTTTATCAAAAAATAAATCTATTTAATTACAAACTTTTTCCAATTGGTTTTCAAAATTTTTATCTAACAAAACAAAAATTACGCCCAACGTGGGGCTCGAACCCACGACCCTGAGATTAAGAGTCTCATGCTCTACCGACTGAGCTAGCCGGGCTTGAATAATTTAGAAAATCTTCACAAATCCATCTTTCAATAAATTAATTCACTCTTTTACGCAATTAGTCATTAAACTTGAAAATAACATGTATCAATCTTCTTTATCAAAAAATAAATCTATTTAATTACAAACTTTTTCCAATTGGTTTTCAAAATTTTTATCTAACAAAACAAAAATTACGCCCAACGTGGGGCTCGAACCCACGACCCTGAGATTAAGAGTCTCATGCTCTACCGACTGAGCTAGCCGGGCTTGAATAATTTAGAAAATCTTCACAAATCCATCTTTCAATAAATTAATTCACTCTTTTACGCAATTAGTCATTAAACTTGAAAATAACATGTATCAATCTTCTTTATCAAAAAATAAATCTATTTAATTACAAACTTTTTCCAATTGGTTTTCAAAATTTTTATCTAACAAAACAAAAATTACGCCCAACGTGGGGCTCGAACCCACGACCCTGAGATTAAGAGTCTCATGCTCTACCGACTGAGCTAGCCGGGCTTGAATAATTTAGAAAATCTTCACAAATCCATCTTTCAATAAATTAATTCACTCTTTTACGCAATTAGTCATTAAACTTGAAAATAACATGTATCAATCTTCTTTATCAAAAAATAAATCTATTTAATTACAAACTTTTCCAATTGGTTTTCAAAATTTTTATCTAACAAAAAAAAATTACGCCCAACGTGGGGCTCGAACCCACGACCCTGAGATTAAGAGTCTCATGCTCTACCGACTGAGCTAGCCGGGCTTGAATAATTTAGAAAATCTTCACAAATCCATCTTTCAATAAATTAATTCACTCTTTTACGCAATTAGTCATTAAACTTGAAAATAACATGTATCAATCTTCTTTATCAAAAAATAAATCTATTTAATTACAAACTTTTTCCAATTGGTTTTCAAAATTTTTATCTAACAAAACAAAAATTACGCCCAACGTGGGGCTCGAACCCACGACCCTGAGATTAAGAGTCTCATGCTCTACCGACTGAGCTAGCCGGGCTTGAATAATTTAGAAAATCTTCACAAATCCATCTTTCAATAAATTAATTCACTCTTTTACGCAATTAGTCATTAAACTTGAAAATAACATGTATCAATCTTCTTTATCAAAAATAAATCTATTTAATTACAAACTTTTTCCAATTGGTTTTCAAAATTTTTATCTAACAAAACAAAAATTACGCCCAACGTGGGGCTCGAACCCACGACCCTGAGATTAAGAGTCTCATGCTCTACCGACTGAGCTAGCCGGGCTTGAATAATTTAGAAAATCTTCACAAATCCATCTTTCAATAAATTAATTCACTCTTTTACGCAATTAGTCATTAAACTTGAAAATAACATGTATCAATCTTCTTTATCAAAAAATAAATCTATTTAATTACAAACTTTTTCCAATTGGTTTTCAAAATTTTTATCTAACAAAACAAAAATTACGCCCAACGTGGGGCTCGAACCCACGACCCTGAGATTAAGAGTCTCATGCTCTACCGACTGAGCTAGCCGGGCTTGAATAATTTAGAAAATCTTCACAAATCCATCTTTCAATAAATTAATTCACTCTTTTACGCAATTAGTCATTAAACTTGAAAATAACATGTATCAATCTTCTTTATCAAAAAATAAATCTATTTAATTACAAACTTTTTCCAATTGGTTTTCAAAATTTTTTATCTAACAAAACAAAAATTACGCCCAACGTGGGGCTCGAACCCACGACCCTGAGATTAAGAGTCTCATGCTCTACCGACTGAGCTAGCCGGGCTTGAATAATTTAGAAAATCTTCACAAATCCATCTTTCAATAAATTAATTCACTCTTTTACGCAATTAGTCATTAAACTTGAAAATAACATGTATCAATCTTCTTTATCAAAAAATAAATCTATTTAATTACAAACTTTTTCCAATTGGTTTTCAAAATTTTTATCTAACAAAACAAAAATTACGCCCAACGTGGGGCTCGAACCCACGACCCTGAGATTAAGAGTCTCATGCTCTACCGACTGAGCTAGCCGGGCTTGAATAATTTAGAAAATCTTCACAAATCCATCTTTCAATAAATTAATTCACTCTTTTACGCAATTAGTCATTAAACTTGAAAATAACATGTATCAATCTTCTTTATCAAAAAATAAATCTATTTAATTACAAACTTTTCCAATTGGTTTTCAAAATTTTTATCTAACAAAACAAAAATTACGCCCAACGTGGGGCTCGAACCCACGACCCTGAGATTAAGAGTCTCATGCTCTACCGACTGAGCTAGCCGGGCTTGAATAATTTAGAAAATCTTCACAAATCCATCTTTCAATAAATTAATTCACTCTTTTACGCAATTAGTCATTAAACTTGAAAATAACATGTATCAATCTTCTTTATCAAAAAATAAATCTATTTAATTACAAACTTTTTCCAATTGGTTTTCAAAATTTTTATCTAACAAAACAAAAATTACGCCCAACGTGGGGCTCGAACCCACGACCCTGAGATTAAGAGTCTCATGCTCTACCGACTGAGCTAGCCGGGCTTGAATAATTTAGAAAATCTTCACAAATCCATCTTTCAATAAATTAATTCACTCTTTTACGCAATTAGTCATTAAACTTGAAAATAACATGTATCAATCTCTTTTATCAAAAAATAAATCTATTTAATTACAAACTTTTTCCAATTGGTTTTCAAAATTTTTATCTAACAAAACAAAAATTACGCCCAACGTGGGGCTCGAACCCACGACCCTGAGATTAAGAGTCTCATGCTCTACCGACTGAGCTAGCCGGGCTTGAATAATTTAGAAAATCTTCACAAATCCATCTTTCAATAAATTAATTCACTCTTTTACGCAATTAGTCATTAAACTTGAAAATAACATGTATCAATCTTCTTTATCAAAAAATAAATCTATTTAATTACAACTTTTTCCAATTGGTTTTCAAAATTTTTATCTAACAAAACAAAAATTACGCCCAACGTGGGGCTCGAACCCACGACCCTGAGATTAAGAGTCTCATGCTCTACCGACTGAGCTAGCCGGGCTTGAATAATTTAGAAAATCTTCACAAATCCATCTTTCAATAAATTAATTCACTCTTTTACGCAATTAGTCATTAAACTTGAAAATAACATGTATCAATCTTCTTTATCAAAAAATAAATCTATTTAATTACAAACTTTTTCCAATTGGTTTTCAAAATTTTTATCTAACAAAACAAAAATTACGCCCAACGTGGGGCTCGAACCCACGACCCTGAGATTAAGAGTCTCATGCTCTACCGACTGAGCTAGCCGGGCTTGATAATTTAGAAAATCTTCACAAATCCATCTTTCAATAAATTAATTCACTCTTTTACGCAATTAGTCATTAAACTTGAAAATAACATGTATCAATCTTCTTTATCAAAAATAAATCTATTTAATTACAAACTTTTTCCAATTGGTTTTCAAAATTTTTATCTAACAAAACAAAAATTACGCCCAACGTGGGGCTCGAACCCACGACCCTGAGATTAAGAGTCTCATGCTCTACCGACTGAGCTAGCCGGGCTTGAATAATTTAGAAAATCTTCACAAATCCATCTTTCAATAAATTAATTCACTCTTTTACGCAATTAGTCATTAAACTTGAAAATAACATGTATCAATCTTCTTTATCAAAAATAAATCTATTTAATTACAAACTTTTTCCAATTGGTTTTCAAAATTTTTATCTAACAAAACAAAAATTACGCCCAACGTGGGGCTCGAACCCACGACCCTGAGATTAAGAGTCTCATGCTCTACCGACTGAGCTAGCCGGGCTTGAATAATTTAGAAAATCTTCACAAATCCATCTTTCAATAAATTAATTCACTCTTTTACGCAATTAGTCATTAAACTTGAAAATAACATGTATCAATCTTCTTTATCAAAAAATAAATCTATTTAATTACAAACTTTTTCCAATTGGTTTTCAAAATTTTTATCTAACAAAACAAAAATTACGCCCAACGTGGGGCTCGAACCCACGACCCTGAGATTAAGAGTCTCATGCTCTACCGACTGAGCTAGCCGGGCTTGAATAATTTAGAAAATCTTCACAAATCCATCTTTCAATAAATTATTCACTCTTTTACGCAATTAGTCATTAAACTTGAAAATAACATGTATCAATCTTCTTTATCAAAAAATAAATCTATTTAATTACAAACTTTTTCCAATTGGTTTTCAAAATTTTTATCTAACAAAACAAAATTACGCCCAACGTGGGGCTCGAACCCACGACCCTGAGATTAAGAGTCTCATGCTCTACCGACTGAGCTAGCCGGGCTTGAATAATTTAGAAAATCTTCACAAATCCATCTTTCAATAAATTAATTCACTCTTTTACGCAATTAGTCATTAAACTTGAAAATAACATGTATCAATCTTCTTTATCAAAAAATAAATCTATTTAATTACAAACTTTTTCCAATTGGTTTTCAAAATTTTTATCTAACAAAACAAAAATTACGCCCAACGTGGGGCTCGAACCCACGACCCTGAGATTAAGAGTCTCATGCTCTACCGACTGAGCTAGCCGGGCTTGAATAATTTAGAAAATCTTCACAAATCCATCTTTCAATAAATTAATTCACTCTTTTACGCAATTAGTCATTAAACTTGAAAATAACATGTATCAATCTTCTTTATCAAAAAATAAATCTATTTAATTACAAACTTTTTCCAATTGGTTTTCAAAATTTTTATCTAACAAAACAAAAATTACGCCCAACGTGGGGCTCGAACCCACGACCCTGAGATTAAGAGTCTCATGCTCTACCGACTGAGCTAGCCGGGCTTGAATAATTTAGAAAATCTTCACAAATCCATCTTTCAATAAATTAATTCACTCTTTTACGCAATTAGTCATTAAACTTGAAAATAACATGTATCAATCTTCTTTATCAAAAAATAAATCTATTTAATTACAAACTTTTTCCAATTGGTTTTCAAAATTTTTATCTAACAAAACAAAAATTACGCCCAACGTGGGGCTCGAACCCACGACCCTGAGATTAAGAGTCTCATGCTCTACCGACTGAGCTAGCCGGGCTTGAATAATTTAGAAAATCTTCACAAATCCATCTTTCAATAAATTAATTCACTCTTTTACGCAATTAGTCATTAAACTTGAAAATAACATGTATCAATCTTCTTTATCAAAAAATAAATCTATTTAATTACAAACTTTTTCCAATTGGTTTTCAAAATTTTTATCTAACAAAACAAAAATTACGCCCAACGTGGGGCTCGAACCCACGACCCTGAGATTAAGAGTCTCATGCTCTACCGACTGAGCTAGCCGGGCTTGAATAATTTAGAAAATCTTCACAAATCCATCTTTCAATAAATTAATTCACTCTTTTACGCAATTAGTCATTAAACTTGAAAATAACATGTATCAATCTTCTTTATCAAAAAATAAATCTATTTAATTACAACTTTTTCCAATTGGTTTTCAAAATTTTTATCTAACAAAACAAAAATTACGCCCAAACGTGGGGCTCGAACCCACGACCCTGAGATTAAGAGTCTCATGCTCTACTAAAAATTTATTAAATATAACAATATTGATTTTTTGTACAAAGGAGCATAGTCACATGGAACTACCATCAAACATTCAATCACAAAAATTTATTCATAATTGTCTATCAATTGTCTCCTTGGCTTTGACTGAAGTTTCTTCGATTTCTTTATCGGCTTTGCTACATTGAACAGAAATAAAATTCTTTATTTGGATGATTGGTGCTGGAAAAGAAACTGCCCAAAGAATTATCTAACATTTCATTTTGACTTTGAATTGAACTGGATATATCGACATTCTTCTTTTAACTTTGATAATTTGTTGATCGATTGTTTTAGCTAAAAACTGAATTTATCTGAATATAGAAGATTGAATATAAGAATCAGGAAAAGCTGCATCAATATCGTAGTTTGAATTTTATTTGAAAATTCAATAAAGAAGAATTGATAACCATTTTCATAAAATTGCTAATTCTGATAAATTCAAGTGTCAGTAAAACAAGTATCTTTAAATTTTTCCATAATTTTGACTTCAACAAAAATGTCATAAAACGAAGGAGTTTGAATTATGTTTAGATTTCAAAACAAATTTAAACAAATTTAAAATTTCTTTTAAATAATTCATTTCATTATTTTTTTTTTTAAAAGCATTTCAAACATGTAATATTTGGATTTGTGAAATTCATGAATTATGGCTTTTTTTAAAATTTTGATTATCGAAAATATTTCTAAACAAATTTTTTTTCATCATTTCTATCAACATTGTCATGATAACAGTGATATTTTGAAATTTCAAAAGAGATTCTGGTAAGGCAAATATAATCCACGACATGGAGAGATATATCTGATATAATCAAGGTAGTTTTGCATTGTATTGGTTTATCATCTGATCGATATTGACTCTTCATATGAGCAGTTTTACATTCAAATCTCAGTTAGTTAACATTTTATTTTTAAATTTGATATCTTACATAATAATTTTAATGACTCTGATAATGCTAGCTAAGTATTTATTTGTTTTTTTTAGTGTTCTTAATACCTTAATATTTTAAAAATGATAAATTGATTATATGATTTAAAGTTTAAATTTAATAAATTTACAGATTTTACAAATTTTTGACTATAGTTTTAGTTTGTATGCCCACTGTTTTGTGGAAATTCCAGATACAAGATGAATGGAAATATTACTAATGCGCACTCTTCAAGTAATTTTTTTTGTTTTTGCTTTTATTAATCCCAATTGATTCAAGTAGACATTGTGTTTCAGAGGGATCGATCCGAGTGACCCAATGATGCAAGTTTTTTAATTCTACTTTATAATCAGGTTTGTTCTTTTGAACAGCTTCTTTCAGTTCTTTATATTTTTCTAGATTGAGTTTGTCAACGGATTGAAATTCGCTTCAGAAATCAATTGGACATTTCATATCTACGAGAAAAGATTGTTTTTGTTCTTCATTTGTGATTCTTCAAATCAAATACGACCGTTATAATCGGAATTAAGGAGCATTTCTTATCAACAACCACTATAAGTTTACGTAATTTTAAATATTAACAACAATATCAAAGGCAAGAATTATGTCTTTTGGCTGCTAGTGCATGTTTATGCTGCAATTTGTAAGACGTGTGCTAGACTTTCTTCTGCATTTTGACATCTACGAACATAATCTATCTTCGAGTTTCGTGTGAAATGGTCGTGCACGAATTGCTAAACTATTAGTTCGTGCCTGATGAATAAAATTCCATTCAAATTCATCAAGTCGACTTTTGTAAATAAGTTTATTGATATTTGAACTAAATTTTATTGCTGAGATGAGGAAACTAGAATGCAGCCTTTTTCCCACTTTTTCAAGATATGCATCAGCAATCGAATTATGGATAATTTTTGCAACATCTTTTCGATAAATTACCAAGTAATGATATAGGTTCCACGAGTTTTTGTAGAGATATTAAGATAGGCTGACGATCCAAAATGTCGAAAAAATATTGAAATATTGTGTGTTCTTTAAAAATATTCAATCGAAGTACGTGGACGTTGAAAATGAGTTTTCTTCGATTCTGGATTACTAATAGACATTTTACCATTTATCCATTGAAAGTTTCCAGTACAGAAGCACTAGCAACACCAATTCTGGATCTAGCTACTAGACATAAAGAGTCGGTGAAGATTTGTCTAGTATAGTCACATTTGGAGGTCAGAAGTCGAAAATATTGTACAATCGACTGACAGTGGGTACTCATCTAAAAGGTCAACACAACCTGCACCTCCATTTTCAATAGAAATTAAAGGTAAAATGTTTCAGAATTAACAGAAAGATTAAGAATATCTCGAAGTTGAGTTCTTAATTTGCTGCAGTTGTTTCCATGCTTTTCAAGTTTCCAATTAGGATCGCTAAGTGCAGAAATTTTGATTTGACGTGTTCGAAATGGAAAATTAATCTCGAGTGCAAAAATATTTTGTAAGTCTTCAACTTTTGCCATCCACAGAGGTCTGAGCTTGCAATTTTTTTCGCGTCAGTTATGATCCGTCAATAATTTCATATGGGCTTTGATCGTTATTTCGCCTATTGGGACTCCAAGGTATTGTAAAATCTGCTGTCATAAGCTTTTTGATATTTGATTAGAAATTATGATTTTACCGGGTCTGTATTATTTGGTAGTTCAATGAATGCACATTATCAGGACGAAATTGGAACCCAATGATTTCCGAATTTCAAACTGCTTTGTTAATGATGATTTGTAAATCAATATTGTTATTGGCAATGAGAGCAATGTCATCTGCATATGCTAAAGTTTGTATCTTTGAGGAACCTATTTTGAAGGCAGGAATGTAGCAGGAGCCAATTGATTCTAAGACTGGATTAATAGCAATAGAAAAAAGGATCATGGATATCGGGCATCCTTGCTTACACCTTTAAAGATAGGAATTTCAGGTGTAACTAGAGAGCACAACAGTAAAACGATTTTGTATTTGAGTATAGAGATTTCCAACAATTTAATGACTCATGGAAACTCCAATAATCCAAGAATGTCCCATAAATAATTGTGCGGCACATTACCGAAAGCATCTTTGATATCCAGCCAAGCAATAGTAAGTGGAGTGTTTTTACTGTACTTGGAATGTTCTAGAGCAGCTAGCAAGATTGAATTGTGTTTCAAACACAACCTTCATGTTCAGAACACCTTTTTGACCAACGTGCAATAGTTCATTTATATTAATCCACTGTGTGAGTCTTCTAGCAAGAATCGAAGCGAACAATTTGTTATATGACTGAAAGTAGAGCAAATGGGTCTCCAATGCAGCTACCTTATCATATATTGATTTTCCTTGTCTGGTTTAGGTTATTAAAATCGTTTTTAAAAAG
>JACMZG010001911.1:52663243-52677110 GCA_018340805.1 Microvelia longipes | reverse complement strand
ATATTTGTTGATAGATTTAGGCTGTCAATAAATTTTTGAAGTATATCATCGTTAATTTTTTCCATTAATCGAGTTTAAAGATGGTAAAATTTCTTCACAGAGCTTAATATTCAACTGTGTAAGAGAGTTATACACAATAGTAATATCATAATTGCGATTATGAATCATTTTTTCAATTTGCACGATAAATGCTGACGCAAAATATATAGGATCAGTTGAAACAAATTTGAAATGATTAATCCCATGAATCTTTGTGTACGTGATACATTTGTTTAAGAGAAATGTATTTAAAATATTCAGTAATTACTTCTCCAATAGAACTAAGACGCTCGCTAATTGATTTTTGGCAAAAGTCAAAGATGTAGCTGATCTTAAATTTTATGGAGTAGATGAGTAAGCACCAAACCTCAAGATTCGGAATGATACCAATGACACAATCGATACCAGTGAATTGCTTGAGAATTATATTTTCTAAAATGAACTGTCTATCTTGTGCTATTAGCTTTGAAACCAATAGTGGAGATAAGATTAAAAAGTTTGCATATGATTTGTACCAATTCTGAATCAGAGATGACACACATGCCTTTTCATTTTTCAAATTTTGATTGTTTGAGATTTTGTCATTCCTCTTGAATTTAATGGCGACTTTTTTGATATTCTGAATGCATGGTAATTTAGGTTTACCATCACCACCTCCATCATTAGGTTTAATTTCTTTTATCACTAAATTTTGATTCAGCAAGAAGACTTCTTTACGAATATTATTAATGATATTTTCAGGGAAACGTGTCCATCCTTACTGATATAAACTGCAAATGCACATGTAAAAGGGCCGCAGTCATAATCATTGTCTTGGTAAATCAAAGTTTCGTGAGGATGTGGAATGTTTGTGACTTTTAAATTAAAGAGCTTATTCAAAGCAATATTGATTCTCAGAGAACTTTGTTTATTAACTAGTTTGTGGCGATAATTGTATATTGGGTCAATATAATATGACGATAAACTGCTTATTATAGACAAGAGAATCCAGTGACAGCAGTTAATATTAATTGAACAGAAGATAATATTTGCATCATATAACTTTTCAGGAAGAGGCAAAATATTTTCATTCAGATCACTAAGGAGAATTTGGATGATGATTGATTTAATGTATATATGACTAGGGTTGTCGATATGTTTTAAAAGATAACTATCAATGTCATCATCGGTAAACCATACTTTGTTATCAAAGTCAATTAATTGATAATCGCTAATTTTTCACATTCAATTACACTTTCAGTGCTTTCTGCATCAGTCTCGAGAGATAATAGCTGATGTAGAAACTGATGCAGGCACACACCTTCATTTAGTTGCTTTCTTTTTAGTTGGTTATTGGCAGCGGATCTCGTTCTCGAATTGCCTGGATGTTGAATGGTAGTTGATTTAGTGAGAGATCCATTTGATTCATCATCAATATCAGTTGGTAGTTGTTTAATAAGCTTGTTGAGGCAATTTTCACAAACCTCTCTTTCAGTATCAGTTACCGTAATGGATATATTGATTTCATTATTTCCACAATTGTTTACAGATTTTCTTTTTATTTTCGACAGACTCAGTTAAGATTATTTCACTATCGTCTGAAAGACAAATGTTTTGATTTGTATTGGTAATCGAGTTTAAGTTGTTAGTTTCATTAACCATGTTTTTACTCGATATTAAAGAATGCAACAGTGAGACAATAGTGAAAATGTGTTTTGACATTTCGCTACCACATATTTTGCGACAGTCATTAGATATCCTGTATGGCATCTTATTTTTATTAATTGCGTTAAAGTATGTTCGGAGAGTCCAATATATTCATTTTCTTTGATCTATTGAAGTCAGTATTGTTTGTGGCTTCCTCAATTGTGTGGTTGTTGACAAGAATGACAAAGCTTGTCGACTATTTCAAGTCGCGACTGTTTTGTTGGCATAGAATTATCAATCGCTGCTAAGAGATTATTTATTAACAAAATCGTTTTCGGAGAGATAATTTCATGGAGTTCGTTTATTTCGCCATTTATCTTCCATTGTTTCAGCTTTAGTAATCGTTCTGAACAGCTATTTCTATAATATGAAATTGCAGGAATTTTATCCGTGATGTTTTGACCCCACATTTCAATACCGTTCTCATTTAGCATATCGATGTCTTTCAATGATAAAATCGAGTGTAGAAGAGAACAATTACGAATATAATTCTCTACATATTCCTGATAGTTTTGATTTTCAATAAATTTGAGTTTATTCGAGATGTTCAGATAATTTAAGTAAAAAATTAATTCAATTAATTTTAACTTCTCATTCTGCCCATTCAAAATTGATTTTAATTCAGCATCATCATTTAGACATTTCAAATAAATTAAATTGCCCTAAATTGAACATGATATCGGTAGCATGTTCAGAGGTGAAACTAGTGCCATTCAATTTTGTATCATTCCCTTCAGAGTAGAAGTTGCCACTTTCAAAGTAAATATGACTGGGGAAACCTTTGTTCAATTTTAAATCCAGAATTAGAGTGTTAACCGCAGAAGCTAAATTATTTTTGTCCTCAACAAATAAAATTTCCTTAATAATAGGAAAATCTTTGTAAATTTTATTTAATTGGGATCGCGAGACTTTATTTCTATTGCTAAAAGTATTATTCTGTGGTTGAACTGATAGAGAATCCGATATATTAAAGGAATCCAAAAATAGAAAGTTTCCATTCTCATATTTTAGTTTAGATCTCACTAAATAATCTGGCAGTTGATGGATAGTTTCAGTGAATTAATTGTCTTGTTCATGATGTTCTCTCTATGACCGTCATTGGAAATTACAGTCGACGAAAATTCCTTAAAGGAGCTAAATAAAAACTTTTTTAGAGAGATTGGAACAGGAATATAGTGATTACAATTTTCGTCAATATTGCTTATTTTCGACTCTATAATGTGTATTTTATTCATCACACTATTTTTCGAAACCAGTTTAGAAGTATTGTATTTTCCTAACACGGATAATTTTACGCATATATTTTTATTTCTAAAAAACAAAAATTTAAAGCCAGCAATACTAAGTGGATTTTTGCCGAAATCAAATTTTTTAATCTCATCATTGATGGAATTAAATTTCTTAGGACCTTCTTTGAGTTTAATCAAAGCCGATAAGGATGGTATAATACCAAACAGTTTCAGTTTTTCGGACTTTGAAAGTATCCTTACTATATAATCGAAATTTTGTCGGGAATATTTTTAGAATGTATTTTAAAATTTCTAAACTTTTTTGAATTTTGGTTAATATTTAAAATATTGTTTTGATGTTTTTTTTATCATTATTATTAATTTATCAATCTCATTACCAAACGAAACAAGACCAACATTATTACCTTATTATTGCTAATTTTAGGTTTAGGAATTAAATTTTCATTTAAGTTTAATTTATTATTAGGAACATTTGAGTTTATAGAACAGTTTAGAAGATTTTACCTTATTATAGTAATTATTCAGATCTTTATTTATAATTACATTACTAGATGAAATACTTTTATTTACAGAATCTTTTTTAATGAATTATTTAAATTCGTTTTAAAATTATTAAAAAACTAACTGCAATTCCGAAATGATACAGTTCATTAAATTCTCCAAGTGATTCATCTCGTTTCAATAAAACAATCGGGAGAAGCAGCCAAAATGTCGCTATTTTGATTTGAAAATTCAGAAAATGAACTTTTAAATGTTTTAACAAAATCAGAAACCATATCCAGATTGCACTTGTCGAATTGATACGATGTCGAATTGTGATTTGCATTAGAAAATCCGATAATGAATTGGTAATTATCTTCATCATATTGCAAACTAAATCAAGCTTGAATTGAAACATTGTTGGAATAATATTAGCATTAGAAAAATCAGAAAGTAAATTGCTAATCATTTTCATCAAATTGCAATATATATCAAGTTTAAACTTGTTGAATTGATTGATATATATCCATATAGAGTCAATACAAATTAATTGTAGTTAGAAAATAACCTTTAATTTTCAATATTAACACTATCATTATTTTACAAACATCCTTTACATTTCACGTGATTTTCAACATTTTCCATTGAAATTCTCTCATTTTCTTTTTCTGATTTTCATTTCTTGTTTCCATTTCTTTCAAAAACACACATTTCTTTTCATCATTTTCTATTTTCTTTAATTGAAACTGCTTTCGGAAATCAAATAATCGCATAATAATCGAATATGTTTGAAAAATAAATCACAGTCGTCATAATTTATTGTGAGATTTGGAGAACTTTTGTTTTTTTTATTTTTTTAAAGATTTTTTCTCTTGACACATATGATTTATCATTATTCATCAGAAATTCTGTAAAATTTGTGTGACGAAAAAATTTCGACGAGGATGGATTCGAACCCACGCGGGGAAACCCCAATGGATTAGCAGTCCATCGCCTTAACCACTCGGCCACCTCGTCCTACGAAAAATGTCGTTAGAAAATAACCTTTAATTTTCAATATTAACACTATCATTATTTTACAAACATCCTTTACATTTCACGTGATTTTCAACATTTTCCATTGAAATTCTCTCATTTTCTTTTTCTGATTTTCATTTCTTGTTTCCATTTCTTTCAAAAACACACATTTCTTTTCATCATTTTCTATTTTCTTTAATTGAAACTGCTTTCGGAAATCAAATAATCGCATAATAATCGAATATGTTTGAAAAATAAATCACAGTCGTCATAATTTATTGTGAGATTTGGAGAACTTTTGTTTTTTTTATTTTTTTAAAGATTTTTTCTCTTGACACATGATGATTTATCATTATTCATCAGAAATTCTGTAAAATTTGTGTGACGAAAAAATTTCGACGAGGATGGGATTCGAACCCACGCGGGGAAACCCCAATGGATTAGCAGTCCATCGCCTTAACCACTCGGCCACCTCGTCCTACGAAAAATGTCGTTAGAAAATAACCTTTAATTTTCAATATTAACACTATCATTATTTTACAAACATCCTTTACATTTCACGTGATTTTCAACATTTTCCATTGAAATTCTCTCATTTTCTTTTTCTGATTTTCATTTCTTGTTTCCATTTCTTTCAAAAACACACATTTCTTTTCATCATTTTCTATTTTCTTTAATTGAAACTGCTTTCGGAAATCAAATAATCGCATAATAATCGAATATGTTTGAAAAATAAATCACAGTCGTCATAATTTATTGTGAGATTTGGAGAACTTTTGTTTTTTTTATTTTTTAAAGATTTTTTCTCTTGACACATGATGATTTATCATTATTCATCAGAAATTCTGTAAAATTTGTGACGAAAAAATTTCGACGAGGATGGGATTCGAACCCACGCGGGGAAACCCCAATGGATTAGCAGTCCATCGCCTTAACCACTCGGCCACCTCGTCCTACGAAAAATGTCGTTAGAAAATAACCTTTAATTTTCAATATTAACACTATCATTATTTTACAAACATCCTTTACATTTCACGTGATTTTCAACATTTTCCATTGAAATTCTCTCATTTTCTTTTTCTGATTTTCATTTCTTGTTTCCATTTCTTTCAAAAACACACATTTCTTTTCATCATTTTCTATTTTCTTTAATTGAAACTGCTTTCGGAAATCAAATAATCGCATAATAATCGAATATGTTTGAAAAATAAATCACAGTCGTCATAATTGTGAGATTTGGATTCTTTGTTTTTTTTTTTTTTTAAAGATTTTTTCTCTTGACACATGATGATTTATCATTATTCATCAGAAATTCTGTAAAATTGTGTGACGAAAAAATTTCGACGAGGATGGGATTCGAACCCACGCGGGGAAACCCCAATGGATTAGCAGTCCATCGCCTTAACCACTCGGCCACCTCGTCCTACGAAAAATGTCGTTAGAAAATAACCTTTAATTTTCAATATTAACACTATCATTATTTTACAAACATCCTTTACATTTCACGTGATTTTCAACATTTTCCATTGAAATTCTCTCATTTTCTTTTTCTGATTTTCATTTCTTGTTTCCATTTCTTTCAAAAACACACATTTCTTTTCATCATTTTCTATTTTCTTTAATTGAAACTGCTTTCGGAAATCAAATAATCGCATAATAATCGAATATGTTTGAAAAATAAATCACAGTCGTCATAATTTATTGTGAGATTTGGAGAACTTTTGTTTTTTTATTTTTTTTAAAGATTTTTTCTCTTGACACATGATGATTTATCATTATTCATCAGAAATTCTGTAAAATTTGTGTGACGAAAAAATTTCGACGAGGATGGGATTCGAACCCACGCGGGGAAACCCCAATGGATTAGCAGTCCATCGCCTTAACCACTCGGCCACCTCGTCCTACGAAAAATGTCGTTAGAAAATAACCTTTAATTTTCAATATTAACACTATCATTATTTTACAAACATCCTTTACATTTCACGTGATTTTCAACATTTTCCATTGAAATTCTCTCATTTTCTTTTTCTGATTTTCATTTCTTGTTTCCATTTCTTTCAAAAACACACATTTCTTTTCATCATTTTCTATTTTCTTTAATTGAAACTGCTTTCGGAAATCAAATAATCGCATAATAATCGAATATGTTTGAAAATAAAATCACAGTCGTCATAATTTATTGTGAGATTTGGAGAACTTTTGTTTTTTTTTTTTTTTAAAGATTTTTTCTCTTGACACATGATGATTTATCATTATTCATCAGAAATTCTGTAAAATTTGTGACGAAAAAATTTCGACGAGGA
This sequence comes from Microvelia longipes, assembly GCA_018340805.1. Lineage (NCBI taxonomy): Eukaryota > Metazoa > Arthropoda > Insecta > Hemiptera > Veliidae > Microvelia > Microvelia longipes. The sequence continues at coordinate 52,670,335 of JACMZG010001911.1, read as the reverse complement.
TGGGATTCGAACCCACGCGGGGAAACCCCAATGGATTAGCAGTCCATCGCCTTAACCACTCGGCCACCTCGTCCTACGAAAAATGTCGTTAGAAAATAACCTTTAATTTTCAATATTAACACTATCATTATTTTACAAACATCCTTTACATTTCACGTGATTTTCAACATTTTCCATTGAAATTCTCTCATTTTCTTTTTCTGATTTTCATTTCTTGTTTCCATTTCTTTCAAAAACACACATTTCTTTTCATCATTTTCTATTTTCTTTAATTGAAACTGCTTTCGGAAATCAAATAATCGCATAATAATCGAATATGTTTGAAAAATAAATCACAGTCGTCATAATTTATTGTGAGATTTGGAGAACTTTTGTTTTTTTTATTTTTTTAAAGATTTTTTCTCTTGACACATGATGATTTATCATTATTCATCAGAAATTCTGTAAAATTTGTGTGACGAAAAAATTTCGACGAGGATGGGATTCGAACCCACGCGGGAAACCCCAATGGATTAGCAGTCCATCGCCTTAACCACTCGGCCACCTCGTCCTACGAAAAATGTCGTTAGAAAATAACCTTTAATTTTCAATATTAACACTATCATTATTTTTACAAACATCCTTTACATTTCACGTGATTTTCAACATTTTCCATTGAAATTCTCTCATTTTCTTTTTCTGATTTTCATTTCTTGTTTCCATTTCTTTCAAAACACACATTTCTTTTCATCATTTTCTATTTTCTTTAATTGAAACTGCTTTCGGAAATCAAATAATCGCATAATAATCGAATATGTTTGAAAAATAAATCACAGTCGTCATAATTTATTGTGAGATTTGGAGAACTTTGTTTTTTTTATTTTTTAAAGATTTTTTCTCTTGACACATGATGATTTATCATTATTCATCAGAAATTCTGTAAAATTTGTGTGACGAAAAAATTTCGACGAGGATGGGATTCGAACCCACGCGGGGAAACCCCAATGGATTAGCAGTCCATCGCCTTAACCACTCGGCCACCTCGTCCTACGAAAAATGTCGTTAGAAAATAACCTTTAATTTTCAATATTAACACTATCATTATTTTACAAACATCCTTTACATTTCACGTGATTTTCAACATTTTCCATTGAAATTCTCTCTCATTTTCTTTTTCTGATTTTCATTTCTTTTTCCATTTCTTTCAAAACACACATTTCTTTTCATCATTTTCTATTTTCTTTAATTGAAACTGCTTTCGGAAATCAAATAATCGCATAATAATCGAATATGTTTGAAAAATAAATCACAGTCGTCATAATTTATTGTGAGATTTGGAGAACTTTTGTTTTTTTTTTTTTTAAAGATTTTTTCTCTTGACACATGATGATTTATCATTATTCATCAGAAATTCTGTAAAATTTGTGTGACGAAAAATTTCGACGAGGATGGGATTCGAACCCACGCGGGGAAACCCCAATGGATTAGCAGTCCATCGCCTTAACCACTCGGCCACCTCGTCCTACGAAAAATGTCGTTAGAAAATAACCTTTAATTTTCAATATTAACACTATCATTATTTTACAAACATCCTTTACATTTCACGTGATTTTCAACATTTTCCATTGAAATTCTCTCATTTTCTTTTTCTGATTTTCATTTCTTGTTTCCATTTCTTTCAAAAACACACATTTCTTTTCATCATTTTCTATTTTCTTTAATTGAAACTGCTTTCGGAAATCAAATAATCGCATAATAATCGAATATGTTTGAAAAATAAATCACAGTCGTCATAATTTATTGTGAGATTTGGAGAACTTTTGTTTTTTTTATTTTTTTAAAGATTTTTTCTCTTGACACATGATGATTTATCATTATTCATCAGAAATTCTGTAAAATTTGTGTGACGAAAAAATTTCGACGAGGATGGGATTCGAACCCACGCGGGGAAACCCCAATGGATTAGCAGTCCATCGCCTTAACCACTCGGCCACCTCGTCCTACGAAAAATGTCGTTAGAAAATAACCTTTAATTTTCAATATTAACACTATCATTATTTTACAAACATCCTTTACATTTCACGTGATTTTCAACATTTTCCATTGAAATTCTCTCATTTTCTTTTCTGATTTTCATTTCTTGTTTCCATTTCTTTCAAAAACACACATTTCTTTTCATCATTTTCTATTTTCTTTAATTGAAACTGCTTTCGGAAATCAAATAATCGCATAATAATCGAATATGTTTGAAAAATAAATCACAGTCGTCATAATTTATTGTGAGATTTGGAGAACTTTTGTTTTTTTATTTTTTTAAAGATTTTTTCTCTTGACACATGATGATTTATCATTATTCATCAGAAATTCTGTAAAATTTGTGTGACGAAAAAATTTCGACGAGGATGGGATTCGAACCCACGCGGGGAAACCCCAATGGATTAGCAGTCCATCGCCTTAACCACTCGGCCACCTCGTCCTACGAAAAATGTCGTTAGAAAATAACCTTTAATTTTCAATATTAACACTATCATTATTTTACAAACATCCTTTACATTTCACGTGATTTTCAACATTTTCCATTGAAATTCTCTCATTTTCTTTTTCTGATTTTCATTTCTTGTTTCCATTTCTTTCAAAAACACACATTTCTTTTCATCATTTTCTATTTTCTTTAATTGAAACTGCTTTCGGAAATCAAATAATCGCATAATAATCGAATATGTTTGAAAAATAAATCACAGTCGTCATAATTTATTGTGAGATTTGGAGAACTTTTGTTTTTTTTATTTTTTTAAAGATTTTTTTCTCTTGACACATGATGATTTATCATTATTCATCAGAAATTCTGTAAAATTTGTGTGACGAAAAAATTTCGACGAGGATGGGATTCGAACCCACGCGGGGAAACCCCAATGGATTAGCAGTCCATCGCCTTAACCACTCGGCCACCTCGTCCTACGAAAAATGTCGTTAGAAAATAACCTTTAATTTTCAATATTAACACTATCATTATTTTACAAACATCCTTTACATTTCACGTGATTTTCAACATTTTCCATTGAAATTCTCTCATTTTCTTTTTCTGATTTTCATTTCTTGTTTCCATTTCTTTCAAAAACACATTTCTTTTCATCATTTTCTATTTTCTTTAATTGAAACTGCTTTCGGAAATCAAATAATCGCATAATAATCGAATATGTTTGAAAAAAATCACAGTCGTCATAATTTATTGTGAGATTTGGAGAACTTTTGTTTTTTTTATTTTTTTAAAGATTTTTTCTCTTGACACATGATGATTTATCATTATTCATCAGAAATTCTGTAAAATTTGTGTGACGAAAAAATTTCGACGAGGATGGGATTCGAACCCACGCGGGAAACCCCAATGGATTAGCAGTCCATCGCCTTAACCACTCGGCCACCTCGTCCTACGAAAAATGTCGTTAGAAAATAACCTTTAATTTTCAATATTAACACTATCATTATTTTACAAACATCCTTTACATTTCACGTGATTTTCAACATTTTCCATTGAAATTCTCTCATTTTCTTTTTGATTTTCATTTCTTGTTTCCATTTCTTTCAAAAACACACATTTCTTTTCATCATTTTCTATTTTCTTTAATTGAAACTGCTTTCGGAAATCAAATAATCGCATAATAATCGAATATGTTTGAAAAATAAATCACAGTCGTCATAATTTATTGTGAGATTTGGAGAACTTTGTTTTTTTTTTATTTTTTTAAAGATTTTTTCTCTTGACACATGATGATTTATCATTATTCATCAGAAATTCTGTAAAATTTGTGTGACGAAAAAATTTCGACGAGGATGGGATTCGAACCCACGCGGGGAAACCCCAATGGATTAGCAGTCCATCGCCTTAACCACTCGGCCACCTCGTCCTACGAAAAATGTCGTTAGAAAATAACCTTTAATTTTCAATATTAACACTATCATTATTTTACAAACATCCTTTACATTTCACGTGATTTTCAACATTTTCCATTGAAATTCTCTCATTTTCTTTTTCTGATTTTCATTTCTTGTTTCCATTTCTTTCAAAAACACACATTTCTTTTCATCATTTTCTATTTTCTTTAATTGAAACTGCTTTCGGAAATCAAATAATCGCATAATAATCGAATATGTTTGAAAAATAAATCACAGTCGTCATAATTTATTGTGAGATTTGGAGAACTTTTGTTTTTTTTATTTTTTTAAAGATTTTTTCTCTTGACACATGATGATTTATCATTATTCATCAGAAATTCTGTAAAATTTGTGTGACGAAAAAATTTCGACGAGGATGGGATTCGAACCCACGCGGGGAAACCCCAATGGATTAGCAGTCCATCGCCTTAACCACTCGGCCACCTCGTCCTACGAAAAATGTCGTTAGAAAATAACCTTTAATTTTCAATATTAACACTATCATTATTTTACAAACATCCTTTACATTTCACGTGATTTTCAACATTTTCCATTGAAATTCTCTCATTTTCTTTTTCTGATTTTCATTTCTTGTTTCCATTTCTTTCAAAAACACACATTTCTTTTCATCATTTCTATTTTCTTTAATTGAAACTGCTTTCGGAAATCAAATAATCGCATAATAATCGAATATGTTTGAAAAATAAATCACAGTCGTCATAATTTATTGTGAGATTTGGAGAACTTTTGTTTTTTTTTTTTTTAAAGATTTTTTCTCTTGACACATGATGATTTATCATTATTCATCAGAAATTCTGTAAAATTTGTGTGACGAAAAAATTTCGACGAGGATGGGATTCGAACCCACGCGGGGAAACCCCAATGGATTAGCAGTCCATCGCCTTAACCACTCGGCCACCTCGTCCTACGAAAAATGTCGTTAGAAAATAACCTTTAATTTTCAATATTAACACTATCATTATTTTACAAACATCCTTTACATTTCACGTGATTTTCAACATTTTCCATTGAAATTCTCTCATTTTCTTTTTCTGATTTTCATTTCTTGTTTCCATTTCTTTCAAAAAACACACATTTCTTTTCATCATTTTCTATTTTCTTTAATTGAAACTGCTTTCGGAAATCAAATAATCGCATAATAATCGAATATGTTTGAAAAATAAATCACAGTCGTCATAATTTATTGTGAGATTTGGAGAACTTTTGTTTTTTATTTTTTTAAAGATTTTTTCTCTTGACACATGATGATTTATCATTATTCATCAGAAATTCTGTAAAATTTGTGTGACGAAAAAATTTCGACGAGGATGGGATTCGAACCCACGCGGGGAAACCCCAATGGATTAGCAGTCCATCGCCTTAACCACTCGGCCACCTCGTCCTACGAAAAATGTCGTTAGAAAATAACCTTTAATTTTCAATATTAACACTATCATTATTTTACAAACATCCTTTACATTTCACGTGATTTTCAACATTTTCCATTGAAATTCTCTCATTTTCTTTTTCTGATTTTCATTTCTTGTTTCCATTTCTTTCAAAAACACACATTTCTTTTCATCATTTTCTATTTTCTTTAATTGAAACTGCTTTCGGAAATCAAATAATCGCATAATAATCGAATATGTTTGAAAAATAAATCACAGTCGTCATAATTTATTGTGAGATTTGGAGAACTTTTGTTTTTTTTATTTTTTTAAAGATTTTTTCTCTTGACACATGATGATTTATCATTATTCATCAGAAATTCTGTAAAATTTGTGTGACGAAAAAATTTCGACGAGGATGGGATTCGAACCCACGCGGGGAAACCCCAATGGATTAGCAGTCCATCGCCTTAACCACTCGGCCACCTCGTCCTACGAAAAATGTCGTTAGAAAATAACCTTTAATTTTCAATATTAACACTATCATTATTTTACAAACATCCTTTACATTTCACGTGATTTTCAACATTTTCCATTGAAATTCTCTCATTTTCTTTTTCTGATTTTCATTTCTTGTTTCCATTTCTTTCAAAAACACACATTTCTTTTCATCATTTTCTATTTTCTTTAATTGAAACTGCTTTCGGAAATCAAATAATCGCATAATAATCGAATATGTTTGAAAAATAAATCACAGTCGTCATAATTTATTGTGAGATTTGGAGAACTTTTGTTTTTTTTTATTTTTTAAAGATTTTTTCTCTTGACACATGATGATTTATCATTATTCATCAGAAATTCTGTAAAATTTGTGTGACGAAAAAATTTCGACGAGGATGGGATTCGAACCCACGCGGGGAAACCCCAATGGATTAGCAGTCCATCGCCTTAACCACTCGGCCACCTCGTCCTACGAAAAATGTCGTTAGAAAATAACCTTTAATTTTCAATATTAACACTATCATTATTTTACAAACATCCTTTACATTTCACGTGATTTTCAACATTTTCCATTGAAATTCTCTCATTTTCTTTTTCTGATTTTCATTTCTTGTTTCCATTTCTTTCAAAAACACACATTTCTTTTCATCATTTTCTATTTTCTTTAATTGAAACTGCTTTCGGAAATCAAATAATCGCATAATAATCGAATATGTTTGAAAAATAAATCACAGTCGTCATAATTTATTGTGAGATTTGGAGAACTTTTGTTTTTTTTATTTTTTTAAAGATTTTTTCTCTTGACACATGATGATTTATCATTATTCATCAGAAATTCTGTAAAATTTGTGTGACGAAAAAATTTCGACGAGGATGGGATTCGAACCCACGCGGGGAAACCCCAATGGATTAGCAGTCCATCGCCTTAACCACTCGGCCACCTCGTCCTACGAAAAATGTCGTTAGAAAATAACCTTTAATTTTCAATATTAACACTATCATTATTTTACAAACATCCTTTACATTTCACGTGATTTTCAACATTTTCCATTGAAATTCTCTCATTTTCTTTTTCTGATTTTCATTTCTTGTTTCCATTTCTTTCAAAAACACACATTTCTTTTCATCATTTTCTATTTTCTTTAATTGAAACTGCTTTCGGAAATCAAATAATCGCATAATAATCGAATATGTTTGAAAAATAAATCACAGTCGTCATAATTTATTGTGAGATTTGGAGAATTTTTGTTTTTTTATTTTTTTAAAGATTTTTTCTCTTGACACATGATGA
>JACMZG010001911.1:52623646-52662391 GCA_018340805.1 Microvelia longipes | reverse complement strand
TAGATGTCTTCCTCTATATTTGTAGCTTTTAATGTTCTTAAGATGTTAAAAATGATAAAATACAGATTATTTGGGTGTTATTTAAATTGTTAAGTAAGAGAGACATTAGATAGATAGATAGACATTTAGGTTTCCAAATTTAGCCATTAGTTTTGATTTTATTCCCTACAACCAGAAGTGATAATATTTTCGTAAATTGTTTTTTCTCACGTGGAAATTATTGCCTTATATCTTGTTACCGTAAGCATAAACTTATGTTTTCTCAACAATTATTTTCCTCTGAGTTAAACTACACCACTTATCATATCTTTAATCTCAATTGACTTAAAGATCTATTAAGAGAAGTAATTCAAAACTTATTATACTTTAATATTGTTTAAGGATAATAAAAATAAATTAAATAAAATTTACTGTTAAATGTTTGCTAAAATCAGTTCACTTTACTTCTGGGAATTATCTAAAACGACTCGCTAAAAATTATTTTTTTGATGTAGCATATTTTGGTAATTGCGTTAATAAAGGAGAAGTATCACATAAGACGTTTACGTCTTTTAGACTTTTGACAGCGTAGTTGTATATTCGACTTCTGGGATGTATTAAAATTAAATCCACTTCAAAGCTTTAATTGTGTCTAGTCTCTTAAGGATCTCCATTCCGGATCGCATAATCCCAAAAACAATCCAAGTTTAAAAACATTTAAAATGTCCATTAGTCTAAAATGTTTAAACTTGTCAATAAAACTTTTATATTATTATTTGAAAGACAATTTCGCAACTTTGTCAACTTTCCTTGATAAGTTTCACAAAAGGTTATTAGAAGGAAAGTTTCCTTTAATAGCTCTGGGATGATGAGGGAAATTTTAATAACAATAATGGACAAGTTGTCGGGGGGAAAGTTATCTGACTTTGACTGACAACTACTTGGCAACTTTTATTGCCAATTATCTTATGACTTTATAAACTTTGGGAAATTCGGGTGAAAAGAACTTGAAATGGAGATAATGTTGTTGTGAAACTCCTTATCTAATTGCCATTTTCGTTAGATGGTCACATTCAAACCCATGAATGACCTGACGAATACAACGGGCTATTTTATTTCTACTTCAAAGGTCTCTTAGAAAACTGTAACAATAAAAATCATGTATTCTAGATTATTATTCGACCAAATACGTATGTGTTCTTCTTGCAATGAGCCTCGTTATGTGTTTATGTTATTTTAGCAACTGAATGAGTCCAAATCTGGCTCCATCTTAAAGTAGATTAGGTCATTCTTTCTTAGTGTTTCTCATTAAATTTTCTCTTTCTTAGATTGAATTTAAAATAAAGATATGCTCTAAAAAATATAAATATTAATACATGTTTAAGAAATGATTCTTTTGTAAAAGAGTAAATTTTTTGGATTTCTTGAAGACTACAGTCCTTTATAAATATTAATTTATTTAATAACCTTGACATATATCTTCACAACGTTTCATTGAGCGAAGTTCAGCATCTTCAGGTGAAATCAAATGAAACTGAATTTGTAATGTAAAAATTTTTACATTACGAAATATAAAATTTAAATTGATTTAGAAAATAACAGTAATAAAGGACTGTAGTCTTCAAGTAATTTAAATTTTAAATGATTCTTTTGTATCAAGAAGTCAACAAAACCATTGTATAAACTCGTACATTAAAATATATTTAATTAAATTAAATTTTTGCGCCCAGTTTTTTTTTAAAATAATATTAAAATAACAAATAATACAAAACAGCAACAATTAAAATGAGCAGGCTGAAGCCTCACAAAGCAGAAACCGTAGTGCAGCTGATGTGCAAATCTCCGAAACCGAGCTTTACACACTTTACATTTGTTTTTTTAACTTTCAAGAATCTGCACATTGTTTTCCTAGTCTGTTGGGTTTAAGTATGATATAGTACCTGTATTTCCTTCATTCAAACCTGAGTTATGTATCTTACTTAATATCCACATGTTTCCCGGAAACATGAGCTTATATATATTATTCGGTGAAATTCTACACGAAAAATGAAAGGATTTATAATTTTAAAAAAGAAATATAAATAATTCAAAAGTATAAGCGATACATCTTATGATACATATCTTGTTTGAAGGTTTTTTATATAAACAGTGATCCTGGGATTTTTTAGAGGAAGAAAAGCTTAAGGAAACAGAAGACTTGCTAAGAAAAGCATTTTCCAAACAGTGACAGTAAAAAAAGATGTTTTTCCTGCTAGTAGAATGAAATCGATTTCAGTATTTTCTCTTTTCTACCCCTTCTTGAACCTGTATAACTTGAAAACGATTTTCCTTTAGAGTTTTTATATCTTAATTGTAGTATGTGTGTGTTAAACTCGTAAGTTTTGTGGATAGTTTTTTTATAGACAAAGAAAGTTCAAATTTAACCAACAATGAAAATCAACTTACTAAATACGAAACTACAGTAAATATCCCAGTCTCATGTGTTGAACTCTATAGATAGACTAAGCCCACATTGCTTATCTTTGTTTTCGATTCAAAGAAATTTATGCGAGTGAGATCGTTGGCAAGAAAATGGCGAAACGTGCGATCGATTTTGCTTGTTCTCTTGATTTTAAACATATATACATACTTGTCTTTAGTTTATACATACATTACTGTTTTAAAATGACTGCGCTACCTCCAGTTGCGCGAACCAATGTTTTTGACGTCTTGTAACCCTAACATTAATTCAAGCCCTACGAAAAATCGTTTTTTTTAATTAACTATAACGTCTATTTGCAACACTGTTAATGCATTTAAAATGCATTTCTATAGTAAATGGTATATATATTATTATAATATATATATATATATATATATATATATATATATATATATATATATATATATATATGTATATATATATATATACATCCTGTAATATTTTATAAACTTTACATCCGCCGGCTGTTATATGATGTACCATTGCCTTGGCAATCAAATAATATTTTACTGACAATTTTATGACGCTGGCTTATTTATTCTAAGGTCATAAGGTCATTAAGGTCTAAACAAAGATCTACAATTTAAAGGGGCAAAGGCCTCTTCAAATAAATCTTAAAATGTCAAGCCTTGAAAAAGATAAAATTACATCGAAAGCTTGGCAAAAGTTTTTATTTTTTTTATTTTGGACCTATTCCTTCTTAAAAGGTTTAATAATTTAAAATAGAGGTCCCTATAAAGTTTTTTGTCATTTATTATACGTATTATTACTATTTATTTGCTCTAATAATTTTCATGTTTAAAAGTAATATTTTCTTAAGACATATAATTTAAAAGACTAGAAGCGTTGTGGCATTCCAGGCAATGTATTGTTTTCTTATATAAAAAATATAATAATTGGTGATAATAGCCCTTCTTCCTGTTTTCCACTGAACAAAAGTTTGGAATGAAAAAAGCCAAGTGTTTATAGAAAAAGTTTAAAGCAATTTGAAAGTTTCTAAAATATACGTTTTTGTAGCGCTAAATTCTATTTTCTCTTTCAAAGGCAGTGTCGCTGACGTTTTCTCGGTGCAATCATAAATTAACTAAACTAAAAGTTTTAGTCACTAATACTGATCAACAAAGGTAAAGTTTATTAACTTTTAGAATTCAAAAAAGAGAGTACTTTAATATAAGCTTTTTTAGTTATCATGTTGCAGTTAAAAGTAAATTTTGAATTTATATGCTGGATGCATTGCTGCTAAACATGGGAAATTAAAATATTGAGATCTTTTAGTAAATTATAAATACCATACCAGAGGAAGGCAGTAAAATAAATAAGCCAGCATCATAAAATTGTCAGTAAAATATTATTGGATTGCCAAGGCAATGGTGCATTCATATAACAGCCGGCGGATGTAAAATTTATAAAACATTACAGGAGATCTATTGTGTCAACTCTATTATACTCTCTATACACCTACCTCTATTATAAAATATTCAAACTTAATTTTATTTAAAATGCTTGTTATTTTTTTGTGCTCTATTTTATTGTAACGTGACTAGAAATGTCAAAAGAATTTAATCAAACCTCTATTGAGTGTAGAGTCTGCAGGTGCCATTTTTATTTAGTGTGAATAATTGAATAAGGAAAAATGCATTTATCCTATAAACAAGAGACTAGACGTGCTCTATAACCTTCATGTAGCCTTGTATTACATGTTTTTTCAAACGATAAATAAGTAATAATATAAACATATGAGCTACCAAGTTTATTACGAGTCGCGTTCGTTAGAATTAATCTTTGACTATAAGGAGGCCATGTGTTTATTTTAAATAATTATTTATGCATCAAAGGAGTAAAGAATGCAATTATTCCCCTGACCTTTTTTGTTATCCCATTCTATCATTTCCTAAGGCAAAAAACCCGGGGGAATAATAAACGTACGTGAGGTATTCATTTATTTTACTCGCGATAAGAATCCAAGGCATAGGCTCCGTATCGTTCCGTCGACAAATCTCTTCGTAGACAAATCATAGCGTCGACAAATCATTGCGTCTACAAATCGTTCCATCGACAAATAATTTGAGTTTGTCGACGGAACGAAATCACATCAAGGCATACATATATTTAACTCCCGAGGCGAAGCCTCAGGAGCTAATTGCTTAAATTGCTTAACAGCTAAAACTTTTATTCTACACCCAAAGTGCATACAAGATTTTATCTTCAGACCATAACTTAACTTAATTTTTGTCATATTGATTTTAATTTAAACTTCTTTAAGGGTAAGAAAAATCAATAATGTATAATTTCAAGCGACTTCTTTTGGCTTAAAAAGGGTACTTGAACCAATGAAATAAAATTTTGTAATTTTATACATACAATTTGTAATTTATGATCGAAATTACAAATTGTAGGAGTGTTGACCGCGAAAAGAACTTGCTTGGCTTCCTTTATAAGTTTAAAGTATAATGAATAAACAAAATAAAAAATACTAAATATTTGGCATCTAAATCTTTCTTTTTTACTTTTCCTCAGTCATACCATAGGTATATAAGAAAAAGTATTGTGTTTACAAAAATCCGAAACCGGGATGAAACCGGAATTATCCGTTTCAGGTGTTTTAAAGGCCTCCTGAGTGGTTCTCACAAAGTTGTCTGACTGTATGTGCGTTTGTGTGTATGTAGTATGTGTGTGTGTGTGTGTGTGTGTGTGTGTGTGTGTGTGTGTGTTATCATCGTAGCACCCAGTGTATTAATTATTGAGAGTTGGAACTTCACACAAAAATTATTCTACCTCTTTAGTTGTGCTATTCGAAAAATATTTTTTTATGACGTCATTAACTCGCAATAATGTATTGGCAACAATTTTGAAAAAATATAAAACACGAAAAAGTATTGCGGTCAGACTGAGATTTAGCACTCATGTAGGCATGTATAAGACTAACATATGTGCCAAGTTTCATCTCATTACCAGCATTAGTTCAATTCACATCGAATGACTAGAGTTTGTTTTTAAAAAATTGTAAAAAATCAGAAAATTATTTAATTGAGTTGAAATTAGTACACATGTATAATTGCAAATAGCACAAATGTAAAAACGTTTACATTTAATAACAATATGTGCATATTATATGGATATGTATGTAGATGTATGTGTGTGTATATAGATATATGTTCCTGTGTTTGCATGTGCATTTGGATGAATGTACGCTTTCATGCTAATGCTGTACATGACTACAGAGATTAAAATCAAGCCTACTATTATATTTTTTGTCTCAAATTAAATTATATAATTCCATTAATATCATAATTTTTATTTATTTCTTCTTTCATTCAAGAAGATGAATCATAAGTTCAAAATTTAATAATTTGTAAACAGAGGAACCAGAGTCTCCGCTCTAGCTTGCTACTGGAGGCTCTCATCAAAAACTTAAAAATTTTAATTAAATTTGTAACAATTTGATGGAAATAAAGGTTATTATTATTATTTACTTAATAAATAAGTACACTAAGTTTCTTTTCAAGCAGCATTGAGGGTGGTCAGTTCAGTATGGGTGACCGCTGAGTATGAAACGGATGTATTTAATATCTGAGGACAAGCAAAGTGAGTCCGAAGGCGAGTTGCATTCTAATTTTGGCGAATTGTATATTCTGAGGACGAGTTAAACGAGTCTGAAGCAGGGAAGATGAGCGTAGCGAATCCGATGTGATGAGGAAAAGATCCGAGCTACCCCGTACCCGATTGTATTATCATAAAATCCACTAAAAATTGTAAAATATCTTAATTTTTTACCAAAATGTCCTAGTTTACCTGCTATTTCATTAAACGGCTCTTAAAGCATTAGTCGTTAATGTTTAAATTTAGAGTAATCCCACTTAAAAAGCTATTAGTAGAGATAAATTAGTTCACACGACACCCACTTACGCGCTAGTGGTTTAAAGACTGTAGTTTATAACTGAGCCGTATGAAAGCGCTAGAAGTAGAGGTGTAAAAATATAATTTTGATTAATGCATCCTTTACACCATGCCAACATTTTCCCTTTGAATGAGCATTTATTTTCTGAGTGTGTGTTACAGCGTGTGAGTGTGTCACATCAGAATAAGTAATAAAGGTATTACTCGCGCATCATTTAACATTTCTGTTTTCTAATTTTCTAAAGAGGTACGAATTTTATACTTGAAGAAAGTGATAAGATGATATTGCGTCATAAATTTGATGGCTTGTTTTACTGTTTTATCTCACTTCATTACATAAGTAGAACTAGACATTAAAGTTGTGTTCAAATACATTTTCCGTTATACAGTGATTTTAGATAAATGATTGCTAGGAAAACCAAAAGTCGAAGAACGCGTTTATAAAAAATAAATAAATTACTTCATTCCCCTACCCAATGGTATTTTTGAAACCATCTTTATTCATGCAAATTCTAGCCCGGTGGTCCACATGTCGCATGTGGTCCGCATGCCGGGCGATTTTTTTTTTTTTAAATAACGTTTTTCTTTACTTAACAATCTATTTCTTGCTTACGCTTCCGGTTTATGCTTTGTGACTTGAGGAGGTACTCAATTGTCAAAACCACTATTCGTAACTCATTTTTTTAATATTTTAAAGGTGTGTGCATAGTTATCAGGGGCCCGTTCCACAAAAGTACAAGTCTTGTAGTTACAAAAGTTGTAAAAAACAACTTATAATGACGAAGTTACAAGTGTTACCAAGGATACACTTGTAAATTTTTATTAAATAGACAGTTTATTAAATAGAAAATTTATTAAACAACATTTTTTGTCTATTACGATTACTTGTAACATTCCTACCCAAGTACGAACCTAGATAGGCTGGGTTACAAGTTAATTTTATTATTTAAAACTTAGTTTTTATCGCAAACTATTACGTTTTTAGCAATCTAGTGCCCAATATGAGTTTGTAAAACTTTTTTTTTTAAATATTACTTTTAGTATTTTAGAAATAATTGCATTCGAAAAAAATCACTTATATAAATGAAACTGGGTTTTAAAAAATGTTTACACATTGATTTCAAAAACTCTTGATAGGTTACAATAAATTGTAATTTTATTCGGGAAATGCTTAATTGAACACTTGTAGTTACAAGTTGTTTTTTTTAATAGTTTGTATGATATGTGGGGGAGATGGACAAATTTGATTGTAAAAAAATGTACAATGAATTAACAAATATGGTCGTTTCCTAGGAGATTTAAGATAAAACTTTTAACCTAATAGTGTTTTATAATGAAATTGTATAAAATTCGCTAATAATTACTAGTCTACACTAGTACATTAGTTAACGAAATTCTTACAATTATGAGTAACTCGTAGCTTTTTACTGGTAGTATACAAGACTACCAGTAAAAAGCTAAAGACTACCTCTAAAAGGTTTAGAGGTTTAGTTTTTTTTCCTTTGAAAAATACTGAAAACATTGGTAAGAAGTAGTGCTTTATAATAAAGTTACTGCTCCAGTAATAAAGTACAGACCGAAAATTTAAGCAAGAAATAGATTGTTAGGTACGGAAACACGCATTCTAATGGAAATTCGCCCTGCATGCAGACTACCGCACTAGAATTATTTTTTAGTTCATTAAATTATATAAGGTAAATAGAATGACAAAATATTATTAAAAAGCATCAAAAACGACATCACACTCATAAGTTTTCATGTGTATTATTGCCTGTTAGGGTTTCCGGTAATTTACTTGCGTTTTTTCACCTTTCGGGTCATCAGCAGGCGGAGTAACATTCGAGCTCTCAAATCCTTACAACTAAAAGAGCTCTATATCCTCTTTAATTTTAATGCAAAGTCAATATTTACTTTTGGTATTTTATTTAATTCCTTTTAGTCTTAATTTTATTTCAATATTGACTCAACGTTTTTATACACATTAAAAGTTATTGGCATACCTAATTTATTCTTCCTTGCAATCTTAAAACAAAAATAATGAAAATCCTAAAAGACGTTTATTGAAGAAAAAACTATAAGACTGAGAGCGGCTTAGAAAAACTTGGTGTATTTTTACCCTAATTATCTACTCACCTTTACCTTGTCGGCTTCTCCAGCTTTTATTTTTCCATCATTTACTTTTATACGAACATTTCTCTCTAAAAAAGAAAAGGATCCTCCTTTTTTTAAGATATTTTCAAAAATAGCTCATTATAGATAGAGATAATTAATTAGATTAATGAAATATGGTCTTAATTATAATTATCTTAGATTAACAGTAAAAAGTAGGAGTTAAACAAAAGATTCAAAAAATGACTAAACAAAAACTTTTAAAATCCTATGTTTTTACTAAAACACTGCCTACAGCCCCTATATTTCTTTTTAACTTTGGAAGCCTCATTTTTTAAATTCCTGGAGTTAAAAATATTTTCTGAGGCTGGGAAAATTGTCGTTGAAATGCGTATTTTCTAGCTTAATACTCCATTCCTTGATTAAGACTTTGGTATGAGCTTACAACCTGAGCAGTTGTGTCCTGACTTTTTATTTAATTATTCTGGATTTAAAAAAAATACGCGTATTTATCCCATATATTATGAAATACTACACGAACGAATATCATTACAATATCGGCACTGCGCAGCGTTATTCGGACTCATTAAAAGATTATTTATGGTAAATTTGGAAAAATACATAATTTTGACGCTATTACACGGGTATAATGAACACATCAGAAGCATGAACAAGAATAGATGATTGACCAAGAAAACGCTAATTAAAAAAATATCGCTTTATTGCCCGCAGTTTAGTTCTGGCAAAGGCCGTATCATGACATGTATAGGTTGACTGATTTGTTATTACTTACTTCGATATTGAATTGACTAAAAAAATGGACTTTAATTAAATTCTCGATTAGAACTATTTTGTTATTGTAGAACGATATTTTATTATTCTATTATTGTGTCTAGTTAAAGTTTTTGTTTGTAAAATATTATTAATTGTATGTATCTGGAAGACCGCCTCCGTGGCCGAGGTCGTTAGAGCGTTAGTCTTTACACTGACATTTGACACCACGAAGGTCTGGGGTTCGCAGTCCAGGTTACACTCTCAGTTTATGTAAAATTATTGTTTAGATCAATTATTGCCAACTTTAGAATACACTTTGAGCGTACCGGTTGCTACTACCATCAGAGGTGGTTCCCGCAGGGGTTATCCCTGATGAGCCGCAAGGCTCTAAACGAGCATTATATATGTATCTGGAGCGACTGTCCGTTTTTTGGTAGGAGAGGACTCTGTGTTGCTCACGAGCCTGTGCTCATGCAACACATATGGGTTGGTAAGAATTGTTGATTAAATTGTTGATATGATTTTTCTGTTAAAAATGTATCATTTAATCTTGTACTTGTAAATTATTAAATAAATTATATATTATAATTTTTTAAAATGGTTGCTGTCGTGGAATAATGTTCCATTAACTATTTAAACTAAAATTTTAATTTTGTAGTTACCAAAGAACTTTAAGCTTATTTTGTTTAAAAATCTCTATTAAGATACGAAAGTTCCATAAAATTAGTAGAGGTTTAATAGAAAATTAAATGAATTACTGTACATCAATATTTCATTATTAAATTGTATTTTCTTTCTTTTACTAATCTGTCATTGGCTTTACCGTACCAATTGCAAAAAGTAACCCTAGGCTGCAAGTTATAATCTAAGAAAACATCCATTACCATCTAAAAAGCCACTCTTCATTTAGTTGTCTATTAAGGTTTAAGTATAAAATAGGATAGTATTTAGCTTGTTGTACATGGTAGGTAAATTAGAGTAGTTAATCCGTAACCTTGGAGTTTAATCTGTCTAACAGTACTAATTCTTCTCTATTCTTGTTGGGCTCTTTTGTCTAATTTTATCCCAATTGAGTGACCAGTGTATATAATCAGGTAGAGTCACCAGGGTCAGTAATGTTAGAGCTTTTCATTAGTTTGTTCTTGTTCATAGATTTATACCAGTTTTAGCAAATATTTCATTTTTGTTGGTGTTGTGTCAACTTTTTACTTAGAATTAAATAATCCTATAAATAACCCTTTACATGATTTTTTAATGTAATAATTATTATACTTACGTTTATAATAGCAAGGGTTAATTTTATTGGAGCCACTTTACTAGGAGGGTGTTTAAAACACCTATCTTTAAAACTAATTTTCGACCGATTAACATCATTCACTTAAAATTCACAAAAACTACTCTTAATTAACGGCAGAATTTTTTTTGGTTGCTAAATAAATCTATATTTGAAGTATTTGAGGAAATAATACTCTTGCCTTATCTTTTCTTATCAAATATTTTCCCCAAAATAACATTTAACATATCTAGGCATAAACTCTAAAATTAAATAGATATTACGAATACCCAAGTTAAAACACTAGGTATATTCCGTTGGTAATTAAATTCACTACTTCAACATTAGTAAACCCCACTTCTCTGCAGTATTACTGATTTCTAAAATTCTCTAACATAGAATTAACAATGGTTTAGTAAAAATATAAAAATCACAGGCGAAATCTTCTAATTTCAATTTTTTTTGCATCATAAATCCTTATTCGGCAATACTGGTCTTAAAGTTAAGACCATCTATTAAAACAACTAGATAATTTTGACATTTATACCGTAGTAGAGATAAATCCAAGACTGAGATTTAATTTGAATTATCCGTTTTAGATGTTATTGATACCTTTTGAGTTATTTTTACAAAGCTACAAAGTTGGTAAGAGTGTGTGTATGTGTGTGTGTGTGTGTGTATGCTATCATCATAACTTCCAGTATGTTTATACTAGGAAGTTGAAACTTTATACATAAATAAATATTTTGCTCTAGTTGTGTTACCTGGAAAAAAATTATAAGGTCATTAACCGCAAATAATGACTTATCAATTATTTCATGAAACCACAAATTGATCGGATCTCTTTGGCACTTACATAAGTATATATAACTGTGAGTAACAAGCGTGATAATTGGATGGATGGGTGATCGCAGGGGGTTAAAATTAATCTCGCTCTTGACGAGAAATACTTTTAAGGTAACCCGTATCCAATTTTTGTAAATAAAGCCTTTATTTTCGGCTATAAAATTTACATACATGACTTCAAATTAGAAAAATTAAAAAAAGCGCTGGTTTTAAATTTGCGTAGGATCCGAGATAATTCAATTTAAGTGGCTATAACCCTTTAAAGTATAGTTAAGGTTGTTTTTAAAACAGGATATAAAATAATAAAATTAAATTCAACCACAAGAAAAATAAACTTTTACTGTTTTGTTTTTAATTTTATGTTAATTAGTTGGTTTAATTGTTTTATTTTTAAGAGTTTAAAGTATTTTGAAATACCGAAGGAAGCAATATACTAAACACATTCTGACAAAAACCAGAAGTAAAGTATAAAGTAATGTGTTAGTTTTAATAGTGATATCCAGTGATTAAGATTCTATTGGTTCATTATAAAAGGTAAGAAATTTTAATTTAAATATCAAATTATCTTTTCACAAACGACCAACTTTGGAACTAATTTTTCTTATAATTTTCACCGTGGGCCTCCAGCATGCTTGGAAAAAGTCGAAAATCATTTAGTAGGTGTATATATGTATGTATAAGTTTTGATATGAAAGCATAACATTAAAAACGTACTGGTAAATAAAAGTATAACAAAATGGTAAGAACAAGCATGGAATAAGTTCGTACTTCGTATAAATAATGGCGTCAATCAAGCGCGATATATGTGTGTCGATATATTTAAAACTAATGAGATGTACACGAAGTAAGCTAATATTTAATTAGAAAATTATAAATAACTTCTACAATATAAGTCTTGAGTGAAAATATTTGAACGAAGTACAGAAGGAAATAAATATTAAACTGATTAAAACTAAGTGTTAATAATTAGGTACTAATGATGAAGTGAAGTAGTAATCCAAGTAAAGCATAAAATATAATATGAAACGAATGAATAATTACGGTCTGACCATGGCAAGCATCAAGTATGGATGCATGCAGGTATATCAGGGTCCAAGGAATCTGGAGAAAATACAAAATAAAGTCTTAATAGAGGAAAAAGTCTGGATACCAGAAGAAACAATATATAATTTCATAAAATAGTACACTTTTATCGGAAAGTATAAATTATTAATTAATAAATTCAATTATTTAATATCAGGAAACTTTTTCAATGCACAGTTTTAAAAGTTACTCGAAATTTCGTTATGACTGTTACAATTTAAATTTAAATGAATTAAGCATTTTGCTGAATGGGATGCAGCATATTATTGCTTTGGTGTGATTTGATGGATGAGTTGAATATGTCAATTTAATGCGTCAGCGGTGAGTTTTGAACAGCGGCGCCTTTGGGAAAGGTTGTTCACTGTTATTCTAGTTAAATAACGTTATTGTTTACATGTGAGGGCTCTCGTGGTTTTTCATCTCATAAAATAAATAATTGAGCGGTATTATGTATTGTGAAAATGGCCGTAACTAAGCAGAAGAAATCCTTAAGAAACGGATGTGAAAAAGTGATAACTTATAAACTATGTGTTAGTAAAAATCTTACATCTAAAGTGCATACGTTGTCACCAGTGCAAATACGTTATCTTAAATATAACTACCTAAACACTTAAGTAATTAGAAAATGAAAGGGTAAATAAACAGATACATAAATAGGAGATAACATACACAAAGTAGATATAAATAAATAAATAATCTACCTGTATCCGAACATGACTAATGTTTTGAGAAAATAAATTTTTGGTGTAATCATCCCCAAAAATGAAGCCTTTAAAAACCTAAAAAAATTTTACTTTAAAAAAAATATACAGGAAAATTAAATAAATATTAAAAATTGTCGTGAGGATCATAATAGTGAAATAATTGCAGTAATATTTGTAGAGAAGGCATGGAGAATCATATAGTAAGTGATAAAATACAATATATTAAGGGTAAAATCCATAGCAGAAACCCGAAATTTAGAATCATTGGATTTATTCCCAGTCTTTTTCCAAACATTTTTGCACAACTAGATTTATAGCAACACACTAGTTTTGCTCTATAAATTTTGAAAAGAAATCTCTGTATCCTATTATTTCCTTTTTAAGTAAAATATAAATAAAATTTATTAAATGTAAAAAGTGCAAAGATATATTAATCAGCCCATAAATTAGTAGGAACCGTTATAGTACATCTTGCATTCACTGGGACAAATTTATGATACTGTTTTTCTCTATTAATATAAGTCGCGTTAATGCGGTATTTTAACTTAGATCTTGTTGAAAAACAGGAAACTAGTCGAATATTTTTTATTTTTTTGATACACTTGTGTTTCCAATTCTAATTCCTTACTTCTTCCTTCTATTCATCCATAAATTATATATGTTAGTTGTATTTTCTGGAAATATATGTTTGAATCGAATAGTTGCGAAAATTCCTTAACTCAAAATACATTCTAAGATTATGTGGCCCATTGTAGTTGCTGCAAGTGCAATGCAGGGTTGGGTGAATTGCGCCTCTAATGTTTCATTTCCTTTATAATGCTATGAGTAAAAACAAGAAAACAAGGGGAGAGCATATTTTGGGGAAGACTCCTTATTTCCTTGTTTTATTTCTAGTATTATTTACAATTGCTATGCTTTCTCCTCCTTATGAAGGATAGAAAGCAGGATAATTAATTTAACTATCTGTGTTAGCACTTATACACTATCTTCGTGGCCCTGTATTTTTTTATATAAATTCCTTTATTAGAAAATAAATAACAAATTAATTATAATACATAACATTAAAGGATCTAATTCCACACTAAAGAGTTAAAAAACCCTGCGCTGTGTGGCATACTACAGCTGTATTATTACTACAGCAACTACATAGGGCCACATTATATTGAAGTTTGTATGATACAATATTATTGTGTGATAGACACCTTGGAAAATGAACTAACAGCAACGCACAAGCACAATGCAATTCCATCATTTGACATTCGTCATCATTAATGGCTCGACATAATGTCATGTTCCACTCTGTTTCGTTACGTCTAACTCATCAGGGCGCCGAGCTCACTTTGACTTTCATTTAAAATTCCGAAGAATATAATGTGAAGTACTTACCAGAGACGAGCGGTACTCTCTTACCGCCACCATGCTTGACAAGAAAAACATTGCATTATGCTTATTACGTTTTCTAGGTGTCTCTCGCACAATTATACTGTGTCAACTATTCGTGTTTTGCAAAACTTGGTAGTATCAAATGATATTTGTATTTTGAGTTTTGGACGTTTTGCGCAACTAATCAACTCAAATGTTTTGGCATTAAAATATTAATAACGTACGAATTAAGGAAAGAAAAACTAACTAAGTGGACGGGGCTTTTTATTAGTGCATAATTTGCACCTTAAGGAGATTTTGGTGGTATTTGCTTTAAATGAATGAAATTAAGTTGACTGTCTAGACTTGACGGAAAGATAAGTACTTGACCTGTTTTTCAAGATGTTAGGGATAGGAGTGGAATTAAGAGAGATAAGAAGCTAAGAGCAGTTATCTGCAGGCAATGCCATCTACATCTTACTATTGACTTTTTATTCCTATGAGAGAGTTTTCGTTAACCTTCTTATACTTTTTATAACTGTAGCAAAAATAATCTTTAAGGCATTATAAAATTTATAGCTCCAATAACAATAAAGGTAAACAATGTATTAGAAAAAATCGGGTACGGGGTACCTCGTAACTCTGACTCATTACATCGGATTCGCTTCACTCAACCTCAGAATATACATACACATGTCGATAAGTTAAATAATGGATGTACTTGTCGTTTTGAAACTAAACATGATGTATAACTTGAAATAGAAACGGCTCAAGTTATTTTCACTCTTATTATTTTTATATAAATCACAACAATTTTTTAATTAATTACATAGCTCTTTTCTACGCGTACTGAAACTTTTCCAAAGTAGTTACATATTTATAAATGGTTTGTTGGAAACAAACCATCAGGATTGTGGAAACATCTTTTTTGATCAGTTATTTTACTGGAGGGCGAAGTAATATGATAACTCTTTTTCTTCTTGTCTTTTTCTTTTAGTGTTTCATCGTCTTTTTTTTTGACCATTTATAGAGCCAAAATCTCATAGAAAAGGTTAGCTCGAGATTAAATCTTCTGTAAACTTAGTAGAGATTTTAAGTGGTTGAACTAATTAGTACTTAAGGGTTAATTCATGAGTCATAACTTAAGTGTGTTTAATCTATAGATTTAGGTACATTATAAAATCAATAAAAAAAGCAGGGGAAATAATAAAATGCCATTATCAAAAAACAGTCGTCAAATTTGATCATTTTTTTCTTCACCCATCGCAGGTGTAAAGGCAACGTACATTTTTCAATTTTAAAATCCGAACCGATTTTGTTTATTCATTAAAACAGCCTTTCTATTAATACAGATTAAAAGAATTATAATCAAAACTAAGCTGAGGAGTATAACCGCAGGCCTAACTTGGTTAATGCAATCATGATCATGTAAAATTATTTTCCGTATTAGTTAATTAAATTAGCTTCAGGTCAATTAGGATAACTATTTCTACAGTAATAGATATCCTAATTGACCTCAAGATACAACATCCTAAATATTAATGAGATACAGTAATAGACATCCTAATTGACCTCATGATACAACATCCAAAATATTAATGAGATACAGTTATAGATATCCTAATTGACCTCAAGATACAACATCCTAAATATTAATGAGATACAGCAATAGATATCCTAATTGACCTCAAGATACAACATCCTAAATATTAATGAGATACAGTAATAGATATCCTAATTGACCTCAAGATACAACATCATAAATGTTAATGAGATATTGATTCACTGTTTTATTCTAGGCTCGAGCGTAGAATGACCGAAGTAATGCCTTAAGCTTTGGGTAAAAATGTTATTCTGAGCATTAGCAAAGCGAGTGCTGTCCGGAAAGTACCGAGATACTTTACCTCATTTTATATTTAACTTAATATAAAATAAAGAAAATTAAAAGTAAGACAAAGTTTAACAAACTAAAAGCAAAAGAAAAAACTCTGGTTGTAAAATAAATACAAAGGTTACGAAGTAAAGCATCATAACACAGTTAAATAAAAGAAAATGATTATACCTTCTGTAACAATGAGGAAAGGAAAAGAAAATTGTAGCAGTTTTAAAATAAAAAGAAAAATTAGGTAAAGGAAATTTGTACGTGTGCTTTCCCTTTACATCGTCTGCCAATCATGTGCCTTCCTTCAAATTTCTCAAAACCAACAAAAACTCTTTAACTTTTTACTTCTTTATTTTCTCGTGTGAGTTAAATTAAAAAGAAAACGTATTGGTTAGATTATTTTGGTTTCTTTTATGAGTTTTATATAGGAGTAAATGTTCGACACTGCGTAATTATTTTATTTTTTTATACAATATTTTTTCCGAGACTCTATTGGTCTCATACAAATGAGTTGCCAATTTAAGCAGATTTACAAATTTTATAAAGTAAGAAAGCTTGGACCTATTTATTATTTAACATATTTTTATTTTTAAGTATTTATTATTTCATTCTTTTATTTATTTTTTTTTTAGTTTGTTAATTTTTGTTTAAATGTTAACACTTATTATAAAAAGAAAACAAACTTAAGTGTGACAAAAACTAATAAATGTTGATAAAAAATCAATAAAAATATTTATCATTATTTTATTAAAATCTTTTCCTCTATTAAAAAATTCATGTATTTAAATTTTTTAACATTAAAAAAAAGACAAAAAATTTTTTTGTCTTTTTATGTCTTTTTTTTTATAAAAAAGACAAATCAAAATTATAAAGTAATTAGTATATGAAATTAAGTTCAATATGACAAATAAAAAGGATATCTATTTTGTATATCTAACCTATCTGACACTGTGTAATTAATTTATAATAATAATGATTTATAAATATATGGTTGCTCAGCCACCAGGTATCCTTCTATGGTACCTTTCATAAGATGAATATATCAGTTTCCGGTATTTCATGGAAATTTTTTATCTTGATGTTTCATTAAATCTTCTTGATTGGCGTGAAGAGCGTGACGCGCCCAGCCAAAATTTGTCAACTTATAAATTGTTCATTGCAATTGGTAAAATAATAATATTTCATTAGTATTATTTTAATTATTAATTTTAAACCATAAAATAATTGTTCTGGGATAAATCAAGTATATTTTTTGTATATATGTGTGAAATAGATTTTTTCTGTTGAAGCAAAGTAGTAATTCTCATACCAAGATAAAAAAGCGAGCTTTTACTCCCTGGACAATCAAGTTGGTTTCTGAGGTCAACTTGAAGAAACCATAATTTTTAAATCCCGAGGCTCGTTTTTCTTTTTGGATATATTTGGTTCTGAGGATATATATAAAGTTTCACATTGTATTTTTTCGTTATTTTAGAGACCTCTAAAACGGATTTCGGACATCCTCCCGAGCGCCACCTTACTTACAACGAGCCGTCTCATTAGCGATTTCTTTTTTAAAAAAAAAACATCACTAAAACTCGTTACTGGGGAGGCAGTGGCATCGAAGCCTAATCTAATCTTATGTTATATCTTATGTTGTTTATTTTTTTTTCTTTGACACCTTATTGTCACGTTTATTTTAGATTTCTTTGTTTATTGAATTTTTTTATTTTATTTTTTACATTTTACTCTATTTTTTTCATTTTATTAATTGTTCAATTGTTTGTCATGTAGGCACTGATGATGACCGTTAACGGTTGAAAGCCGGCTCTTTTATATAAATATAATAATGTGTGGAGAGACAAAAACTGTTCTGTTTTTATTCATTGTGTTTTATCAATTTATTTTGCAATTCTTATATCTCTTCATCTTTGTTTTATTTAATTTGCCATATCTGGATTCTAATCTTAGATTCGCAATTTTAGTGTAAACATATTAGATTTCTTATACACCCACAGTAGTTGGAAAAGTTAACATAACTGTAGCCATGTTATAATAAGTATAGGTGTAATACTATTTTTGCTTTAAACAAATCTTATGAGACAAGAGGATAAACGTTGTCCTGAGCTTTGCTGAAGTCAGTATAGTCTTTTGTCGCAAAATATTTATCATTAATACAATACTTTAAACAAGTATGAAGGGCTTCTACTGAAAAGCTTATGTAGATAAATTATACTAAAATATTCCAAATATGCTAATTTTGCAAGCATTAAATTAAATTAATAGTTAGGTTAATGTTACGGTGTGTTACTATGCATAGGATGTAGGAAGTATATGTCAGTAGGATGAGTTATGTTGTATGTCCTGCCATAGTCAAGGCTATGTTAGCCTAGACTCTGACATACTGACCGGTCCATTCAGTTAGTGTCGGTTGCTTGAACTTTTGTTGAAAGATTACCTGTATATTTAATTCCGTTAGGCATGGCTGCGATGTCACAGCTGATATATTATGATTGCTTTAGGTTTGACTTATACATTTATTCAATTATTAGATGTTACTAGAATTCGCACTTTGTTGTTGCATGTATTTGGATCAATATATCCATTAATATAGTCATATTTTATAATAGACGTTAAAGAGGGGTCATATTTTAGATAATAGTCAATATTACGAGGTTTACACAAGTTTCTGTATACATTTATGGTTCTGTATCATCATAAACATTTCAAGTACATTTCTAAGACGATTAAGTCAATCAATTTATGGGGTTAAAACATCAAGTTAAATAAATAAAAAATAAATAAATAAACATCAAAATAAATAAATGAAATTATATGGTATATTAACTCGACAGAATTAACAGAAATTAATATCTGTGGGTTGCACATTTGAGAGATTTAAAACAAACTTTACATCTATAGGTGGCACTTTTAATAGATTCAACTGGATTTTAATATCTGTGGTGTGCCACACACAAATATTAAGATCCTTTTAAGGTCCTGTTAAATCTCTCGACTGTGCCATTCGAGAGATTTAATAGGACCATAACATTTATGGATGACACATTCCATAGAATCAAGTGGAAATTTAACATTTGCAGGTAGCACATTCGAGAGATTTAATATTATCTTAACATCAGTTGCACTATGATTGCATAGTTATTTAATAGGACACAACCTCATCTTAAATAATTATTTAAGTGAATTTCTAATAAATTACTATGTTCCTAAAAGTTTTATTTACATTAACTTATTAAAGTTTATTAAATTAAATTTTATTACATTTATTAAACATTATTTTTATATATATATATATATATTATATATATATATATATATATATATATAATATATTTATATATATATATATATATATATATATATATAATATATATATATATATTATATAATAGGGTGTTTCATATAAAGTGTCCACCAGAAAAGGAGGTGATAGTACTCCTCAAAAGAAGAACAAAAAATGTCCTATAATATAAACCCGATCTCCAAACCGTTTTCCTACACAGGTCAAATTTAATATTTCAAAAAAATATTTGGCCTCACATCATAAAATGTTATAGAGATTTAAATATTCAAGCTAGAAAGGCGAAATTGGTATCATTAGAAAGCTGAGTAAATTTCCTAAAGGACAAACTACTAACCATGTCAAATATTTTGGAACTACTGCCAAAAATTTTGCATGAAACATGATTTTTTAAAAAAATTAATTTTATGGAATTTTTGTAGTAGGGCATTAGAGGAAGTAAGAGATGAGCAAAAGTTCAGCCAAGATCGGAAAAAACTTCTCTTATGACTGACCTTTAAGAAAATGTAAATATTTTCATACATTCAATAGTCAAAAATGTAAGCTATTGTTGCTAGAAGTTGCAAAAACTGATCATTTTTGTCGTATAAAAGTGAAAATAAATGTTTATTTTAATAAAGTTATTTTATTTTTCGAAATAATTTAATAATACGATTTTTAGACTCTAGAAGGTAAAAAAACCTATTTTATTCTTACACATTTTTCTCTAAAACCACTCTTTTCCCTTGCTTTTGAGATTTTTAATTATTTTATGTACCATGTAATTAACATTGTAGACATATGCAAAAATGCCAAAAAATATCAGTTTTTGCAACTTCTAGGAAGAATGGCTTAAAATTTTGACTATTGAATGTATAAAAATATTTAATTTTTCTTAAAGGGCAATCATAAGAGAAGTTTTTTCCGTTCTTGGCTGAACTTTTGCTCATCTCTTACTTCCTCTAATGCCCTACTACAAAAATTCCATAAAATTATTTTTTTTTAAAAAATCATGTTTCATGCAAAAAGTTTTGGGCAGTAGTTCCAAAATATTTGACATAGTTAGTAGTTTGTCCTTTAGGAAATTTACTCAGCTTTCTAATGATACTGATTTCGCCTTTCTAGCTTGAATAGTTAAATCCCTATTAACAATTTTATGATGTGAGGTCAAATATTTTTTGAAATATTAAATTTGACCTTTGGGAAAACGGTTGGAGATCGGGGTTTATATTATGGGACATTTTTTGTTCCTTTTGAGGAGTACTATCACCTCCTTTTCTGGTGGACACTTTATATGAAACACCCTGTATATATAATATATATATATATATATATATATAATATATATATATATATATATATATATATATATATATAATATATATATATAATTTATATATATATATATATATATATATATATATATATATATATATATATATATTATATATTTTTATATCATTTATATTTACCTTCATTATGGAGATAATTATTTTTTAATTTCCTCAAACAGATTTCTACTACAGTAATATCAAAAATGTTTTAATAAAACCCTAAGATAACAAAGTACGGTTTTTACCCTCTTCTAAAAATATTAAATTAATTTATTAAATTACTCAAGAGCTTAATATAGCCACTGTGGTTAATTATTAAATTGAATTTAATTAAATACCTCGATTATCAATGGGTAATTAAAATAAGCAATATTGGTTCTTCAGTTTTAAATATTAAATTTTCCCTTTTCCCTATGTATAAATTGTTTTTCTTTAAATTTTTATTTAAAGCCCTTTTTCTAAACAATAAAGCTTCTTGATCATTCAAAACATTATTCTTTAAAACATTTAAAAATATATTTCGGGTGGTAGAAATTAAATTTTATGATTTTAATATTTCATTTTTTATTTATTAAAATAGAATAATTAATAAACAGTTTTTGCAATAAAAGTATTAGGTTTATTTCATAAATATTTAACTATATACATGTTTTAATTTAAATCGCTTTCCGTTCTGACGTGTCTTAGCACTCAACCTTTTTCCAAGTTTACTTGGTGGAATTTACTTCAAATAAGTCAATTTAATTTATTTTAATTTTAAATTGGCCTAAAATTAAAGGCCAAGAGGCCTTCGGTATCTTGTCCGCTCACTACTTTCCCTTATACCTGCGAGGAGAAGTAAAAAGCATTTGTTGGTGATAACTTAGCTTATATTATCTCCTAAATGTTTTTAATAATATTCTTGAATATGAAGACCTTCCTCCCTCTTGGGGAGAGGACCTTTGGATGTCTTATTCCAAAAGGTGGTAACGCTGATGATACATTTTTAGTTGATATTTTAACTTAATTGCTCACCGCTATAATAGCTCAATAATTGCTTGCCTGGGTTGATATCATAGGGCTCCGCTTGAATGTGGGTTCAGCCCTGGTAGTTGTGACCAAGTCGTTACACTCTATGGGCTTTTGTGTTTAAATACTAGATTAAATCAAGATGTCTGATTGAAATCCTTGTTGATATTAGGAGAGCGACCCTCAATCAAACTGGTTGGGAAAAATTTTGTGAGCTTGGTCTGATTGCAATGTGATAAGACATCGGCAGCATCTCTATATTTTTCCAAAACTTTGTGTTCGATGGGACGGTGAATTTACTTATTGGTTGTCTAGGTGTATCTATTAGTTCAATTTTATTTTTGCTCTTCCTATATAATATAATTATTATTTTTTTTTATAGAGGATTGCTGCCGGGACTACCCGTAAATTCACTTAGGGAAGTGATCATGTTACAACTGGCAGATGACAAAGTCATATTGTGTGACTCTTGGTCTGATACTTATCTTAAATTGAAAATATTCAAACAATATCGTGACAAGTACAAATCAGTCCTGAACTCAGATAAGATCAAAATAATCCAATTTCGTAGATCTGATAGACAAAGAAGTCAAAAACATATATTAGGGAGAAATCAAATTGAGTTATGTAAAAACTTAGAAGTATTGGGTCGAGGAATAATTCATGAGCGTTTTTTTCAAATTTAAAAATGCACGCAGAAATAAAATGCATCGGCAAAATGTTTTATGTTGTTTGAAAGAGAATGTTTTGCTCTACAAGATTGTGCGTTTTGATTTGTATTTTTTTTTTTATTTTTGTGTATTTTCAGATCATTAAAATGGAATGTCAAGTGGACAAAACTGAGCATTTTCGACACCATTTGCTTTTTACATTTAATCGAGGTGTTAAGGCCGCCGAAGCTGTTCGTGAGATTTGTGCTTTGTATGGAGAAGGAGCAATGCCTGAAAGTATTGCCCGCCGTTAGTTTTCACGCTTCAAAAATGGGGATTTTTGACCTCAAGGACGGATCACACACCGGTCGACTAATTGAGTTCGACGAAGAGCGATTGAATCATCTTCTTCCCGAAAATCCACGTTAAACGACCAGAGAATTGGCGGAGCAGATGGATTGCAATAAAAAAACTGTGGTGAACCACCTTCACTCAATGGGTAAGGTTCAGAAACTCGGCGCTTGTCGTTTGACGTGGATTGGTCGACCGGTGTGTGATCCGTCCTTGAGGTCAAAATTTCCATTTTTGAAGCGTGAAAACCAACGGCGGGCAATGCTTTCAGGCATTGGTCCTTCTCCATACAAAGCACAAATCTCACGAACAGCTTCGGCGACCTTAACACCTCGATTAAATGCAAAAAGCAAATGGTGTCGAAAATGCTCAGTTTTGTCCACTTGACATTCCATTTTAATGATCTGAAAATACACAAAAATAAAAAAAAAAAAAAATCAAAACGCACTATCTTGTAGAGCAAAACATTATCTTTCAAACAACATAAAACATTTTGCCCATGCATTTTATTTCTGTGTTTATTTTTAAATTTGAAAAAAACGCTCATGAATTATTCCTCAACCCAATACCTACTAGTAAATATTTTATAGCAGCTCCATTAAATTATAATAGCTTCTAAAAATCTGTTAAATTTCTGCTTCTATTAGGAGCAATGTTTTTTTACCAAAATGTTAAACATTTTGATCGATGGAAAGATATAAGCACTTTATATCTTTATATAGCACACCAGGATAGCACTTTTTTATGGCCTTGTCAAAAGTGTTTTTCTTTATGGAAGTGGAATTTGGGCTCTAAGATACGTACATGAGATAGAGGAAGTTGAAACTATTAATTACAATTAATTCATGGGTTGTCCAATAAATTTACTGGACTTTATAGTCCGTCTAGAATGTGGTGTTAAACCCTTAGGTCTCATAGTGATTCTTATAAATGTCACTCAGGCAAGAAGTTGATTGTACCTAGCTTTCAAAATATGTTGTTAGGAGCATTGGAAATATTAACTTAATTTTTTTCAATTTTCCGTTGTTTCGGCATTGATTTTAGTATGATTGAAACTTAGAACAAAGGAAGAACGAAAGAAGAATCACACACGCTGTAAACCATAACTTATATCAAACTTATAACTTATATATTTATATGTACTTAGCTCTAACGGAGTTAGAGCCAACATTCATGTACTTTTTAGGCGGACGATTGATGCAAATAAATGATAGTGATATCATTTATTCGTTTCAGCCCTCATCGTAAGTGCTGAAACGAATCAAAGCCACACAGATTGTCAATAGTTAATTTGGCCCTGCGGTCTTTTAATTCAACTAACAGTATTTTAATCTCGCTTGAATAAATAAAATTAACTGATAACAAAAGTAATTTTCCTTTAGACCTAGACTGAAGTAAAACTTATTGCTTTATTTGTAGGTTCATAATACTTTGGTTTGTTATTTATAAATAGTAGATACATCGAGATTAGGAGGAAAAAGAACTTAATAATTTTCAATACTTATAAAATCCTATTTTGGTGAAGTTATTCAAGCATATAAAAAACTCAGGATACAAAATATAATCGCGAGAAAAATTCATCATAATTACTTTTTAGGCATGATTTTTTGTTGCTTTTTACGCTATATTTTTAACTTAGTTATAGATTTTATCATTTCTTTTTAATTATTTGTTTGTTGGCATTGATAACACCAAAATAACCTTTAGCTGGTAGCAAATCGACTCTATTTTAGAGAAATATTAACAATATAATAATTAGTGGAGAGACTTACTTAATTACTCCAATAAAAGAAACTGACAATAAATCATATTATTGTTTATAATATTATGAAATTAATTTTTTACATTTTATAAGATAAAATTAATTTATGTAGAGATTTTTTTAATTGATATTTTATTCTTTAAGTTTTGTGTATAAGGCTAAAAAATCACCCTCTATCGTTTGAAAAACATTATCTTTACTCTGTAAATTATTAATACTCGGCACTAGTTTAGCTGGGTAATAGTGATTTGTCATTATGTCGTTTACAGGGCCTCAGTTATCTGGTGTTTTGATTTAGCTGCTAATGTATGCGAAATCATGCCTCATTATGTGTTAGTTTTAAAATAAATCATACCATATTATAACATGTATCATAACCTTTCATACCGTATAGTTTTATTATATTACACAAATACATGTAATATATGATCTGCATCATGAATTATTCTATGATGCGTTCTAAATAATTAAAAATCGGGTACGGGACACCTCGGAACTATACCTCAACACATTATAATCGGTTCGCTTTTACTTAGAATATAACAATTGCCAAATTTATACTGTATCACGTCTTTGGACTCTCTTCGCTTGTTCTGAAATAGTAAATACATTTTTTTAATTTTCTAGCGGTTACCCATTTAGGCGCTGACCTCGTTTAATGCTCCTTAACTATTATGATTCAACAAAATCCATAGATATACTTGCCGTATTGAAACGAAACTAGCTTTACTTATTTAATACATTAAGGGATTTTGTATAATTGTACAATAATACTTGTACGGAATTTTGCCTTAATTCAATTATTTTCCGCTTTCTTACATTTATTTTAAAACTCTTAGAAGTCATTTGTTAAAAATAAACAAACGATGATATTGAGATGAAACTTAGCACATATATTGGTCTTATATGTGACTACATGTGTGCCGAATCTCCTAGTAAAATACAACTTCAAAAATTTTGCCGAGTCATAAATCCCAGTTAATGA
This sequence comes from Microvelia longipes, assembly GCA_018340805.1. Classification (NCBI taxonomy): domain Eukaryota; kingdom Metazoa; phylum Arthropoda; class Insecta; order Hemiptera; family Veliidae; genus Microvelia; species Microvelia longipes. Next base: position 52,636,630 of record JACMZG010001911.1, on the reverse strand, counting down.
CATAAAAAATAATGTCGTAACAGTACAACCAAACTTAAAAATTAATTTTTGTGTCAAGATTCAACTCTCTAGCATAAATATTTAACGATCAACGATGATAAGCGATACACACACACACAAACACACATATAGAGAAACAACTTTGTAAAATTCACCTAGGAGTTTTTAAAATCACGTAAAACAGATATTTCGAGTTAACTCTTTTTTTTTTTTTTTTTGGCATTAGTCGGTAGACTATACAGCCATGATTATTATTAAAAATTTTCTTTAATCGTTTTACCTGTATTAACCTATTTACAAAAAATTTATATGATTATTATTTTATTTTATTTTTTTTTTTAATTTTTATTTAAATATTAAATTATTTAAAATTAAATTATTTTCTAAAATTATATTCATTTAAATTTATTTTTATTATAATTATGTTTGTTATTTATTTATAATTTTTTATTAATTAATTGATAAATAAAGTAGTTTAATTAAATAGAATTACTAAGTATTTAATATGTTTATTGTTTTATTAGATTATCAATGTTATATTTTTATATATTTAAGTATGAACTGAAATATAATGTGATATGCCACAATATCCCGGCTTGAAATAATTGTAGCGTAATTGAAAGGTTGAAGTAGGTTGGTTTTATGTAATCTTTGGAACATTATGTTTCTATTATCCTCATACTTTGAACAATTCATTATTACATGTTCTAAGCTGTCGAGTTAACTCTTTATTTCATATTACTAAGATTTGAATAAGAACAGGATTTGTTTAGCATGTTGAACAAGTACTATCTTTATTTTAATATGATTGACAATAACATTGGATATAATCTTCATTGGATTTCGTTGCTAACACAATACTTTTCCTATAAACCTAGAATATGAATGCAGTAAAGGTAAAAATAATAGCAGTCCTTTCTCTGAATAGAAGAACTGAATATAATGAACTGAATAGAAGTTCACGTATATTAACTTTAGTTAAACTTTTTGCTCTTTTTAAATCTTTTCCGATGTTGAAGCTTTTTTTAAAAAAAGAAATCTATCTAGTAAAGAAAAGAGTATATGATAGAGGATGCCTCACGAGTGCCATAAGACCTGAGTTGGGCTTCCCATGAGAATAGCTTCTCTCTATCAGACATTCTTTATAGCCGAACAGCCAAGTTGGTTTTATAGAGATACTATGTTGACTTTAAAGCTTTGTAGAGTCTTATAGAGTTGTCTTGAGAATAGCAAATGTTTACTTTGATTAACTTGCCAACAATTTTCCTATACGGGTGTCAATTTCAATTTTTCCCTTTTCTACTGAAAATGTGCTCTCAATATCTTTTGACATTTAGTTTCTTATAGATTTCTATTTCTTTTTTTTTTGAACGAACTTTCCAATGAAAAGAAGTTTTCTTTATTCTAGACAGATTTATAGGGTTTACTTAATGCTCGTCCTAGAATGGCATGTGAAGCTTGGATGCTCTAAACCAGCCCTTCCTAACCCTTGGGTCGCGGAGGCAATTTTTTGGGTCGCCAATTTTTTTATTATTAACAACCAAAAAATGACAAAATTTATGTGAAAAGATTATTATAAGCAAATAACAGATTTGCTTGAACTGATATTATTTTGAGAAATTGATAATACTTTAAACATGTGATAATAAAAGAAGACGCGGCCAAAACATTTCTTAGAAGTCCTTTACCGACAGAGGCACCCGCCTTTATCTAATTCTTGCTAACTTTGATGAATTGTTATACCTATGATAATACTGTGTTTAACAGTTTCTTATCACTTCTTTTAAAGGTTCGAGTTATTAAAATTATAATGTTCAATTATATGTGAATTTGGTTCTAACAAACATCAACGTAGTTTAATATCGCGTACAAGTTTTTTAATTATAATTGTTTCATCAGTTTATTTATTTTATAGTTTTGCGTTTTAATTAAAATAGTGAAATGAATAAACAAAACACTACTTGACTTATTAGTGGAAAACCAACAGCAACAAATTAGTCATTGATAAGATACATATTTTATTTTTTTATTCTTTTACTTGTTTACTATAATCATTATTTGATTTTTCCCTTTAAATAATAAATGCTCATTTTTATATTTAACAATGCTAATTTTTATATTTATTTATTTTTTTTTATTTTATTGCTATTATATAATATACTTCTTTTGAACTCCAATTAGTGTGTAGTTTTCTATTTAAATATAAAAACCTCATGAAAATTATGATTTGACGATGTCTGTTGGATCATAACTAGTTCGGCAATAAATAAAAACGCCTGCAATTTTCAGGTTATGCAAAATAAATGCATTTGGGTCGCCAAACTTTAGAAAAGCAAATTATAGCGTCGCGTTACTGAAAAGGTTGGGAAACGCTGCTCTAAACCGTCCAAGTCATTTACAAACGTTCTATTGTCGTACTGAAGACATAGAGATATATTTACAAGAGATGCTCTTTTAGTCGAATTTAAAACATCAAAAAAGTAACATGTACACCTTCGACTATTAATATAATCAAATAAATTGTACAAAAATATAGTAGCATTTGTAATAGAATGTATAAAATACAAAAATTAAACCAAAAAAGAGCGTGAAAAGCGGACGACAATTTATTAATTATAATTTTAACTTAATTTTCTTAGTATTTCTCGAAAGAGGTTTCAATGTGGTTACACAGAGCCCCTTAAAACCCTAAATAGGTGTTTTAAGCTCCTTAATTTAATAAGGTAGGCTATGTCCTTGTATGTAATATATTTCTATCCCATAAGATAAAAAATCTATATCACCTTATATGGTAATTTAAGTAGACACTTGTATTCTAAAGTAGAGGAATATTAGTAACATTAAAATTGAATGAAAATATAAGTAGTATTCATAATTACGTATTTATGTATTCATTGAATACATAAATACGCAATTGAGTGTCAAAACAACCCAACTACGTATGGGCATTTTTATGAATGTTTTCTTTTCATTCTAATGAACATCTTCAGGTACTCAACGATCATTTTAGCTAAGCGGGATGATGTGCGATAATTTTTGCTAAATAATAGTGTAACTGAAAGTTAAACTGTTATTTGAAGATAAGAGATGGGAATAGCCTAGAGTATTTAGAGTTTTGAAGTCTAGATCGCTAAGGAGCGGTACTTCGTTTAAAAAAAACACTTTTCCTACAAAATTCTTAATAAATAGTTATAATAAAACGTCTAACTAAATGCTATGCTAACTAAGTGCCGCTCCCGTGGTCGAAGTCGTAAGAGCGTTAGTCTTTACACTGACCTTTCACACCACGGAGGTCTGGGGTTCGCATCCCAGATGGCTTACAATGGCTTGTAAGCCAATGTGTTGTTAAATCAAAACAACCTCATAAGCGTTATTTTCATTATGAATGATCATGAAATTTGGCACAAGTATATTCCTTAAAGTAACAAATAAGCACACAGTTGTAAACTTAGAATAATACTATATATAGAAGGAGCGCAGGGTCGTAAACACAATGTAATTCCACTGATAACACGAAAGCCGGTTGACTGGTGCAACTAAGTAATGCTGCCAACCTGACAACAAAACATTATTTTAAATATTTGTCATAAATATCTATTAATGAAGAAAATCGTAAAGAACAAATATAATAACTTAAAACACGTGCTGAGTATTTAATAAAACTGGTCTTAGATGGCAAAAGGGTGGCGGAATACAGAATCTACATTTAGTTGATGAGGACTACTTATTATATATAATTTTAATAAATACGTTAAACTACAATTTAAAATGCTTTAAATATTGTAATGCACCGATATTTATATTAGTATTTTATAAATAATCAATCATTAATTAATAATATAACATAATAATTCAGCAACCGGAAGTATTGCCAACTTTTTTTTAGAAGATTGTATATTGTAAGGGTGGCAGCATTACTTAGTTGCACCAGTGAACCGACTTTCGTGTTATCAGTAGTGCTCCTTCTATATATAGTATTATTCTAAGGTTGTAAATAAGTTTCTTTTTAATACGTCAAGTATATCTAAAAATGTAACAAAACAAGTATTGTTTTTAACCTGTTGCACATTAGTGGCTGGATTTGTGACCGCTGAGAATAAATTTCACTTATTAACTGTCTGAGGAGAAGCGAAATTAGTGCGAAGACGTGCTGCAGTTTATTTGGTAATCTATTTATTCTTAGTCCGGAGGAGTAGGGGTAGCAAATCCGTTGTGGTGAGGAACAGTTTGGAGGTACCCTGTACCCGGGTTTATCTTATTACAATACTTCCTGTTCTATTACAGGTGATAGGGGAGCATTAGGGAAGCAATACTTTTAAATAAATTTTGAAAAATTAAATATCATCCTTCAATTCTTTCTATTTTTATTTAATTTGTTTACAAATTTCAATTACTTTCACAGCTAAAATATTTGAGGGGATAAATTATATTTAATAATAACGTTAAGTCCAATATAATATACTTCCCACGGGTAAAATTTAATATTAACAAGATATTAATAAACATTATATTAAATATATACAAGAGATAAAGGTTTTTTCGTAATATTACGTATTAAAAGTATAAATAAAATATAAAGGAAAACAATTTTTTGGAAAAATTTCATTAAGTGTTGACCTATTGTTATGGAAATAGTTAATTTTCCTTCTTTCAAAATACAACTCGTATAATGTTTTATAATAATAAAAGAAAAAATAAGAAACTTAAGATAATAAGTGAAATAATTTTTCTTTTCCGTGTTTCAGGATATCAGTGTTGTAATAAATATTTTTTGTTATAAAATGACTGGTTTATAGTTATTAGTAAAATCTTTAAGTTAAATTCTCAAGTTTAAGCTGCAATTATAATAATATTATAAAATTAAAGAACTGAGAAACACTAGAACCTAAAAAAATAAATAAAATATAAACAAAAATTACTAGTTTGCATGTAGTTGAACTTCATAGTTAATATAATTTTATATTTTATCCAGCATAATTCAATAAAATGCTGGCTACCATTTTATTTTGTAATTATTGTTACGGTTTTACACTGCGAATATATATATATATATATATATATATTTATATTTGTTTATATATATATATATACATTTCTGATCAGTGAGCACCCCATCTTAAAAATCCACCCCCACCTCAACCCTCCTTTATGACCCTAACCTCATAAGTTAATTTTTATTCACTAAAATCGGGTACTTATTATAAGTTAATTCTTATTCACTAAAATCGGGTACTTATCATAAGTTAATTTTTATTCACTAAAATCAGGTACCTTAATTTTTTTCATAAGTCGGTATTATCATAGTTAATTTTATTCACTAAAATCGGACTTATCATAAGTTAATTTTTTATCACTAAATCGGATTATCATGATACTTTCATATTCATAAATCGGGTACTTATCATAGGTTAATTTTTATTCACTAAAATCGGGAACTTATCATAAGTTAATTTTTATTCACTAAATCACATAAGTTATTTTTATTCTAAAATCGTTACTTATCATAAGTTAATTTTTTCACTAAAATCGGGTACTTATCATAAGTTAATTTTTATTCACTAAAATCGGGTACTTATCATAAGTTAATTTTATTCACTAAAATCGGTTTATATCATAAGTTAATTTTTATTCACTAAAATCGGGTACTTATCATAAGTTAATTTTTATTCACTAAAATCGGGTACTTATCATAAGTTAATTTTTATCACTAATCGAGTACTTATTATAAGTTATTTTTATTCATAAAATCGGTACTTATCATAAATTGGGTACTTATCATTTCACTAAAATCGAGTTAGTATTATAAAATCTCTAAATTGGGTACTTATTGATAAAAGATTTAGTATTTAATAATAATAACAATTATTTTGAAACGGCACTAGTTAAAATTTATCACGTATATTATTTTTACTGTCCTTAACTATAGGTAAATTTGTTGAAACATTTCAATACTTAAAACTTATATAAAAAGCTTCAATCATTAAAACTTTATAATGAGTGCTGTGTTATTAAGCGAAGTTGTATTACAAGGTTCTGATAAAATACGTGCTTTGTTACTCTTTTCTTTGATAAATCAGGTCTTAAACCCTCATATACTTTTACATAATTATTTAGATTTGATTGTAAAAAGAACCTGCTTTTATATAAAAAAATATTTTATTAAGAATATAAATAAAAGAAAGTAAGTAGTGCTAGTAAATCCTACGTAACTCTAAGACAGGAAGTCTTCTCTATCGGGGCTGGGTAGTTTGTATTTAAACTTGATTTACTTTGTATCAATTCTTTTTGTAATTTTTACAATAAGTTTTCCTCATTACATCGGATTCGCTACTATTATCCTCCCTACTAGTATAGTAATTACATTTGTTTTATTTTATCGAAACTTTACGTAACCTATTTATTGCGTAATAAAATACACTTTTACGGAATTTCAACTCAATTAGATTATTTTTCAATTTTTTGTACAATTTTTTAAAAAACTTATGCAAGTCATTTGATAAAAAATGTCTAATGCTGATAATAAGATGAAAGGTAGCACATATGTTACTCTTATGTGCTAATTGCGTACTAAATCTCAAATTGATCGAAACATTTTTCCGCGTTTTATGATTTTACGACATATTTGCTGAGTCATTATTGCGGGTTATTGACGTCTGAATATCACAACTAAAAAATAAAAAATAAAATGCCCGTTTTAGGGCCTTTCGGCCCAGGGTATTCACCCTGCGGGAATCACCTCAGGTGGGTAGCATCTACTACACTCTAAGAATTAATTTAAGTTGGCGAAATATTTTTTTAATACTATACTATTTCATAAAATCTTAGAGCATAGCCCGGGCTGCGAACCCGAACCTCCGGCGCCGAAATCGAACGCCTTTACGATCACGGCACGGAGGCAGACGAATATCACAACTACACCTACAAATTGATTTTTGTACAATGTTTCAATTCTCTAGTATCTATACACTAGGAGCTACGATGATAACAGACATACACTCACACACACACAAACAAACTACTTATTACTTACTTTTACATTGGTACAATATTGTTGATTTTGTTGTTACTTAGTTTTAAGTAAGCAGTTTTAGTTTTATACTCTTTAGTTATGTAATATCTATATTCATCTTACACGTTAAGATTTCTTATATACTTACTCGTCATTAGTTTTACCACTAGGTTGCAAACTTTTTTTTTTTTTTACTAAAATTTATTTACTGCGTTAATAGCATGTAATACTATTTGTGAAGCATGCTATAAAACTAACTTAAATAAATACATACACACAACTATATTAGTCTTATACATGACAACATTCCATACTACATGCCAAATCTCAAATTGATCAGATCATTTTTACGTGTTTTGTGATGTTTTGAAAGATTCGCTTGATTCAAATTTTTGCGATTTAAAGGCGTTATTTAATAATTATTTTCCGGATAACACAATAACACCTACAGACAGATTTTTGTGCAATGGTTCATCGTTCTAGCATAAATACACTGGGAGCTACGATGATAACACACATACACACAACATTAACACATATACTTACATGCATACATATAGAGGGACAACCTAGTGAAAACTAATTTAGAGGCCTTAAAACACTTAAAACAGATAATTCTGGTGATGTCCCGGTTTCGGATTTTGTTGCAAACTCAATACTTTTCCTATATACCTATAAACACATAAATAAGGAAAATTAAAAAAAAATATTCATTCATACACATTTATTTGTTCCTTAACTAATATTAAGGAAATGAGTAATATGTGAAATGTAGTCACATTTCTTACCTGAAATGTAGTCACATTTCTTACCTGAAATGTAGTCACATTTCTTACCTGAAATGTAGTCACATTTCTTACCTGAAATGTAGTCACATTTCTCATCTGAAACGTGATTACTTACAGGTTAAATTGCACCGCACAGCCTAAAGTCTGGGCTACGTCCTGCATATCCTTTATTGATAGATATCTGTTCCTACATGATCACTATGCATAACTAAATTATGCTATATTTTTCAAACATTTATGTCTGCTTTTCTACTTTTACGTTTTGTCATGTGGAGATTTCTTTATGTCTGTTTTATGTTCCTCCGTCTCAACACCAGAAAATGCGACAACATAATCGTAAAAAATAAAGCTGTAAAATTGAAATTTTACTTACAGTGCTATGACGAAAAACTCTAAATAAAAAGTCCATTTGAAAAAAAAATATATTTTTGAGTTTTATGAGCTTAAAAACTTAATAAAACCCTTGCTTATATTTTTCTTTCGTCTGATGTCTTTTTTGCTACTTTTTATTTTTTTACTTCTTTAAGACTGGTTTATGCTGGTGGTATATTTTGTTTAAAAAAGATTTTATATAATAAAAGATTTCTGTATTTATGCATTATTAAGTAAAATAGTTGATAAGATTTTTCTCAATATTTTTCAAAGAGAATACGCTATTAAGTATAATAACAAGGCCAAAGCTCTTAGTAAAAGCCCAAATATTTATGCAAAATGACTATGGAAGAGTATAAACTAGGAGTTAACTGCATACAAAATAAATGTGCTCATTGCTTTAAAAGCTCTCACAAATCTAGATAAAATTCTTGAAAGTGGAAGAGATACAGATCAATACATTACTAAATTACTAATATGTATTCTTAACATTCATTTTTAGAATTCAAACTATGAGCACTAGAGAATAATAAAATAAGTCTCTCCACTGACGTAAAAATTTATTTTAACTTAAAGCATAAGCGGCTTTCAAGCAACAAGGCCATCATTGTTCGGTAAGGTGTTAAGAAGTTAGGTTTGTTGTATTTTCTTGTTGTTGAATATTAAAAGTCTAACCTTCCTGACTATTTTTATAACAGTCAAAATTAAGAAAAGACTCAAAACCTCGCTTTCTGAAAAAACATCTTACTGTCTCTGAAAATGATGACTTTTAGTTGTTTCAAATCCCGTTATCCTTTATTTTAAATAAATATTTACGTTATTGGGTCACTTATTTTAAAATTCTGATAAATTTTAGGAAAATATTTTGGGTTAAAATGATACTTGTAATTAAAGGAAATAATGGTCCCTGCAAATGCAGAGAGCACTTAATACCTCCTATAGACTCTATTTGCTACTCCACTTTAACTGCACTGCTTTAGCAAAAGTAGTTTATGCCCAGGAAGAATAGACTAGTTCGCATGGGGGTTCATATATATATATATATATATATATATATATATATATATATATATATATATATATAAAGTGCGAGCTATAAATTTTTGCAGTTTTAGGATTTTATCTCCTGTTTTGGGGGCTTTCGATCTTGTTCGAAGTTGGCTCCCGGACAGCTTGACGCTGGACCAGAATTATTATTTTACCTTTATTCCTTTTTTTCACCCTTTCCCTTTTAACCGTATATTACAGTTTGGAATATACAATTTAATAGACCAACAAAGTGTGTAATTAAAAGAAATTAATCTATGTATAGCCGTATGTATCCATTTAGAGTAAAGGCAAGTGTCAAATACTAGGAGGTAGCCGAACTATGCTCTAATCTATGTTTATTCAAATTTTAATATCATTAAACAAAAAAAATGGAATTGATAAAATATTTGTTTTATAAATTTAATAGAATTTTTGTCAAAAGGATTCTTACATATTTTTTATGTACTCTTACCAATAATTATCTCGAGACCTAACAATAATTGTCTGTAAACCAATTTGGGTCATGACATAAGGGTTGTAAATTGGTTATTATCAAAAGTATTTTCTGCAAGGTAGATTAATAAAAGGCTGATATTTTATGAAAATTGATTTATATTTTAAGTCTAGCAAAAACACTTTACGGAAAGTTTAGCTTGCCATTGCTTTGATTCATCTTTACTTTGATTATAAATCATAATTCTAACAGAATGAGTTCCAAGTTTTCCATTTATTTATTTCCTTATTGTGTCATTCTTTGTTCCTAATAATTTCCTTTTGTCTCTTTCAGTTTTTCTATACCTTTTGTCCTTTAGGGTCATTTTTCTTTGTGATCCTTTTGTATCAAATGTAAGGTGGTTAAAGAAAACCCATTTTTCCTTTAGATGTAGGAAATGGAAAAATCTATATTTACACTCACATACATAAGGTTTATATTTAAAGGTTATTTAGTTTTCTAGAAACGTTTCAGATATTCTTTTCATTTTATGTATTTTTTGTATCACTGAAAACCTTACCAGTAAGATATTTTATCATGATCAATAACATATTAATTTTTGTAAATGATAGAAGAACAAAAACTTACAGTTACTGCAATTATAATAATAATATTAATAATAACCGAGTCCGGTAGCTTTATAGTGGAGCACTCGCCTTTCGACCTTAGTATGAGGTAATACCTTGTTCCGTACACATGAGAGGTCATGAATTCAAGGATAGCCAACCCAGCTAAGGTTTTTTGTAATTTCTTTGCCTGCTAATACGCAAATACGGGGTTGATTCCTGTCTTATCCAAAACTTGTATGTCTGGATCCATGTTTCCGTTGTCTCCTGCTCATGAAAAGTCAAGGTTCTGTAGGCTAATGGAGATGAAGGTCGGAAAGATATACTGAGCCTTCATATGTCCTTCATAGTCAGTGAAAGCCTTTACTTTCACTGACTATGTTTTCGGTGACACGAATACGTAAGTGACTTGGATCGAAGTGCTCTTTTCGTGAAGACAGACGTCTCTAGTAGTACTGCGGAGTTAGTAGTAACTACTCCTAGTAGTAGGGCTGAAGAATGTGTTTGTGCAAATTAGCGTCGGGTTGCCAGAGTTCTCTATTGGTGCTAAGCTACCCAGAGTGGCGAGTCTAGCTAGATTCTGGTGATGCTGGAGGAGCTGATGAGATGGTAGACCTCTTAATAAGAGTCATAGTCAGAAAGTAAAAAAGTTAATAAAAAACTGAAAACATCTCCATCACTCTTTATTGCACAGTTCTGTGTTAAAAATTAAAATAAAGTTGGTGAAGAGTAAGAATTGAAAAGAGCAGTAGAAAGACGTAGTAGAAGCAAGAAATAAATAAGAGATGTACCAAGGAAAGGCAAAAAGAAAAGCTTTTCTTTTTCACTTTCCTTGGTACAGTCTCTTATTTATTTCTTGCTTTTACTAGTCTTTTATGCTCTTTTCGATTTCTTACTCTTCACCCACTTTATTTTAATTTTTAACACAGAACTGTGCAATAAAGAGGGTGATGGGAGATGTTTTTAGTAGTTTTTTATTAGCTTTTTTACTGTTGACTATGACTCTTTTTAGAGGTCTACCTTTTCTCAATTGTTTGATAATGGCTTCATAGCCGAAAAAACGTCAAATAATCCTAGTTTTTTATACCACCCTATGGACACAACCTCATCTTAAATATATATATATAATATATATATATATATATATATATATATATAATCAAAATTATTTATATACTTCATCAGTAAGTCCCTCTCCCAAAAATATCACCTCCCCTTCTCTATGACCTCAACCTCATAAGCTATTTTTTTAAAAAAGAATAAAAATTCGCTTAAAAACGAAAGATTTGTTTATTATAGTAAATTGTAGAAGACAAACAATTTAAAATAAAGAGGAGAAAATGTTCAAATGTGGGCAAATAAGCTGTTAAGCAAATATAACATATTTCTTTAATTCAACGAGTATATTTACATAACATTTTATATTAAATAAGCACTCTCATTTATTTCACGTTAGTAAATATTGTCTTAAAAGCTTAATTAATAATTTGTTACTTAACTTAAATGATTATGTCCTTATTAATTTGGTATGAACAGCTTCCGTGGTCAGAGTGCATTCGCAGAGGTATTATTAGATTTTATCTCTTTTTTCGTATCTCATGTAATTATAAACATATTTTTACGGGCAATAATTTATGAGTATTAGTTATGGAAAAGAATGTCGATTTCATACTTTTGACAGTTCGGAAACAACATGTAATACTTGAGTAGATATCAAGCTAAATAGAACATTATTACTTAATTTCTGAAGATAGAAGTTTTAAATAAAATTCAAGTATTTTTCCATTAGATTTCCAATATGTGAAGTTTAATTCTTATATCATTTTAATTCCATTTTCATTATTATTGTGATAATATCTTTTTAGAGCATATTCTATAACAATTTTTGTAAATCTATTAGATGTTTAGTGGGCTCTTTATTTTTAATTTAAAAATGTATGTACCTCTTAACGTACCTACTGTAGGTATTATGCATGTCTGTTGTTATTGGTACCTTGAAAAATGTAAACATAATATTGAATAAACCACTAAAGTTGTTCCCAGCGGAAGTTTTCTTTTAAGTTTTTAATGAAAGGGATGGTTTATAAAAATATCGACAGTTATTTTAATAAGTAAATCTTGTTTAAAAAAGCGGAATAGTCCTTAGACAAGGATTGTTTATATAGACATCAACGGTTAATTTCGGTGATAAAACTTTTTTGAAACAGCGGAATTGTTCTAATACAATCATAGTTTCACACTGTGTGTTATTAAATAATAGTCCAACGATATGGTTATTGTTTTTATTCACTATTTAAAACAAAACAAAGTAAAGTACAAAAAATACAAAACATGTGCAAAACTCGGAGAGCAAAAAACTGTAAAAAAAAGGGGCTTGCTTTTTGTCGAGAGAGAAAAAAAAAGGTTTTATACAGTGTTTCCACTCACTGGCTAAAGAGATTTATCCGGGGCCCCCGCTAATAACTCCCCCAATCTAAGGGGGACCGCTAACATCACTCCCCAATGACACTGTCACAAGAAGGATGCATGTGACGTTCGGACAACGGTCCTTGCGCAACAGGGTTGCTGGGGTGTTGCTTCTGTGTCAGGGTTCATTGAGCTCAGGTTCTTTAGGATTTCAGGGTACTTTGGATCTTATATACTTGTACTACGAGGTTTTGGCACACAGATGTTGACATATATTGTGCGAGAGAACCTAGGGAATGTAACAGCAAATGCCCAAATTGT
>JACMZG010001911.1:52355152-52623546 GCA_018340805.1 Microvelia longipes | reverse complement strand
AGAACATAGATATAATGTCATATAAAGACATAAACATAAAATAAGTAATAGTATAAACTTAGATTTTACTAATAAGGCCTTTGAAAGAAATAGTAGCTACTTACGAGAATTCTCTTATGTAAATAAATATAAGTACTTATAAGTTCAGATCTGACTAAGTTGTAAGTATACTTATTGTAAGATGTCTTCTGACAGGAGTTCAGCACCGTAGTATAGCCTTTAGCTGATGCGTTGGAGGCCTCCTCTCATTAGATATCTTAATAATAACTTGATATTATAGAGCTCTGATGTGACCAGGATGGTAGTTGGAGACAGAGAGAATTAAAATATATTAATAATTAGTAATTAGGAAGAGTAGAAGAGTGGGGGAAGTCAGAAGACTCCTCCTACATTCTCTGATGTACAGACATTCCGCCCACCAAAAACGAATGTCAGGTCGTTTTTAGTTAGAAGGTTCTTCTTTGGTGACAGAAGATTCTGAAGTAGTAGTAGCAAAAGGAAGACGGATAAGCTTAACTACTGGTCGCTTATATACACCCGATGTAGTCTTAATAGTTGCAACTCTGATGACTCCATCATCTCCAGGATGTACTTGAACTACCCGGGCTAAGGGCCAACAGCTTGGAGGTGCATTATCATCATTGAGAAGCACTACTTCGTCCACCTTCAGGTTCTCAGTAGAGTCGATCCATTTACTGCGGGCTTGCAGAGATTGCAGGTAGTGTTTCCTCCACTGATGCCAGAAGTCCTGCGTGATGCGTTGTATCAGCTCAAGACGATCCAGTCGATTTTCTGGAAGATGGGTGAGTGATGGTTCAGGTCGTAGAACTAAAGGCTGTCCAATAATGAAATGTCCAGGTGTTAGTGGATATGGATCCGTAGGATCCGTCGACATCATACACAAAGGCCTAGAATTTAATACAGCCTCTATTTGACAGAAGAGATTTTCAAATTCTTCTTTAGTAAGTACTCTGCCGTTAACAAGCTTCCGTAAAATCCCCTTGACCGATTTAACACCAGCTTCCCACATCCGCCGAAGTGGGGTGCCCGAGGTGGGTTAAAGGACCAGTGGATTTTACTTAGAGAAATAATCTAAGATTTCAGGTTGATTTTCTCGAAACCATTGATAGAGTTCTTTTAAATGGCGATCGGCGCCTATAAAATTCGAACCACAGTCAGTCATGATGGTTGATGGGATGCCACGGCGGCAAATAAAACGATCTAAAGCTCCTAAAAAGGCAGCAGTGGAGAGACTAGATACTAATTCAAGATGGAGTGCTCTTGTTGATAAACATACAAAGAGACACAACCATGCCTTTTCAGTAGGAGCATTTCTTCTTGAAGACTCTTTGCAGATAAAAGGTCCTGCATAGTCGATACCAACCTTATCGAAAACGAAATGAGACGAAACCCTTTCTTTAGGTAAACATGCCATTTTTGGTAATATAGGTTTACATCTATACTTATGGCAGATCAAACATTCATACGCTACTTTCTTGATTAGACGTCGAGCTCCTACAATCCAAAACTGTGCATGTATGATGCTCTGCAATGTTGAAGGTCCAACATGGAGATACAGTTTGTGATAATATCTCACTAGGAGTAGAGTAAATTGATGATCAGCAGGAAGCAAGTATGGATGTTTCCATTGATAGACGATGTCCGCATTATTTAACCTTCCACCAACTCGAACAAGCCCATCCTCATCAATGAAAGGACTCAAGTTTTTAATATTATGGTAATCATTGTATAGATTAGTAGTAAATAGCTTAGGCCATGTTTCTAATTGAACCAATTTTATTAGATTTTTCTGAGTGTAGTAAAACTCATCTAAGGTCACATGTTTTTCAGTCCACCGATTTTCCTTGTGCAATGCTTTATTTATGAAGCGTAAAGCTAGGGCTGAAAAACGTACAAGTCTTAGATAATGGGAAAAATCTTCAAACCACTTGAGATCTGATTTGAGAAAAGTAACCAGTGTTGTAGAATGTCCCTTCCCTTTTAATTCAGGAATTGGGCCACTTAATTGCATGTCGCGAATGGTATTGACAGGCCAATGTTCTTCTTTTAGCTGTAAGAATAATGGTCCACTCCACCATAACGAGTGATTTATGAGTTCACTTGGAAGTATTCCTTTAGATCCGCAGTCAGCCGGATTGCGGTTTGAACTTATATGATTCCACATAGTAGATTCAGTAAGAGTAAGGATTTCACTGATTCTGTTTGCGACGAACGTTTGAAGGCGATTAGGCACAGTGTCGAGCCATCTTAATACCACCATGGAGTCAGTGAAAAGATAGATCCTTGTAGGTTGAACTCGATCGGAGAATTTAACGACCGATTTTAGCAGACGAGCAAGTAAAAGTGCGCCACAAAGCTCTAATCGAGGTACACTTATAGTTTTAATAGGAGCCAATTTTGATTTTGCTTTAATTAGAAAAATCTTGATATCACCCTCAGACTGGACTCTGATGTATAAGGCCGCACAATAACCTTTTATGGAGGCATCACAAAACCCAAACAATTGGCATGAGTAAGATCCTGTAGTGCACAGAAACCTTGGAATTGAAATTTCAGATAGCAGATGAAATTCCTTTTCGAACGCCGCCCACCGTGACGCAATATCATCAGGTAGTGGGTCATCCCACTTTAAACTATTTGAAAGCCAAGTTTCTTGCAAAATACATTTTGCATAGAAAATTGAGGGAGTGAGATATCCTAAAATATCATAAAGTCTTGCGATAACAGACAACAGGGATCGCTTGGTCATGGTAGTAACTGTAGGTGGGTAAACAGTATAGGAGTAGGCATCTGAAGTACAATCATATTGAAATCCTAATATTTTAACCTTAGGCTGAAGATCTTGCTCAATTTCAATAGAATGATGTTGGACAGTTTGTTCATTTTCTAGTAAAGCTGGATGATTGCTGCACCATTTACTTAGAGGGAAGCAACCTTTGTTCAGCAAACTCACTAATTCATGCTTAATTTCTAAAGCTTCGCGAATTGAGTCTGCTCCAACAACAATGTCATCTATGTAACGATCGTTTTGAAGAGCTTTAGTTGCTAAAGGAAATGATTGTCCTTCATCAGACACTAATTGATCAATAGTCCGTAGTGCTAGGTAAGGACTAGACGAAAGCCCGTATACAACTGTTGTAAGTTCAAATTCTTTGACTTCACAACTAGGATCGGCTCTCCATAGTATATGAAGATACGATCTATCATCAGGATGGATCTCTATTTGTCTATACATTTTGACCAGATCAGTGACAAATATAATTTTATGGATCCTAGAGTTAAGGATTATGGTACTTAAATCACCCTGTAACTTAGGACCACTCAGCAAAATGTCATTTAAACTGATGTTGTTACATGTTTTTGATGATCCGTCAAAAACGACTCGAATACGTTTATTTTCACCTTCTCCCTTAAATACGCAGTGGTGAGGAATTATATTTTTAGGAGTCGATTTAGTAAGAGACATATGTCCTAAATCATAGTACTCTTTCATAAAATTAGAATATTCTAATTTGAGGTCATGGTTTTTAAGAAACTTTATTTCCATACTGTTCAGCCGTTTAAGAGCAATATGTCGGGATTGACCTAATTCTTTTTCTTCACGAAAAGGGAGTCGAACTCCGTAACGTCCAGATTCTAGTCTGTAGTGTGTAGATTGGTAGTATGATTCGCAGTATTCTTCTTCGGGAGACATTTTAGGCGTAGAAGAGAAAACCTCTTCAACCTCCCAAAACGCATTCATAATTTCAGTTAGATTTTTTCTTGAGGATATTAGAAAATTATTAGATTTATTGTTTTCTAATTCATAAAGTTTGCCAGTAACAACATGGCCTAAATGTGTTGGCCATAGTTTAGGAATATTATCTTTAATAGTAATAGGAATACCAGTTATAATATCACTAAGCAGATCGGCTCCCAGCAAGAAATCTACTGGAGCTGGTGTATAAAAGGTAGGGTCAGCTAAGTCGAAAGATAGGTAGTGTTGTAAAAGATCAGAGGGTAAAGGGCTAGAAGGTATATTCCTTTGTACATCCGGTACTACTAAGGCATTTGTAGAGAAATGGTAGGTTCCTTTAGTAGTATGCAGTTTACAACTAACTTCTCCTCTTACATCATCTAATAAAACTCCATTGAGACCAGTCAATGTTTTCTTGCTAGGTCTGATAGGTAAATGTAGTTTATTAACAATATGTTTGGATATTAGCGAATCTTGACTAGCTGAGTCTAAAATCAATCTAATATTATGACGATTGCCACTAGAATCTTCTATAGTTGCTATGGCTGTGCCCAAGACAACAATAGTTTGTTTGCCACTATCGGGTTTAGTTCTTTGAGAAGTGTTGACGCAGACAGAGAAACTATTGCCGGTGTTTGTACCTGAATTCATTAAAGATGATCTATTTTTTGTAGATTATTTTCATCTAAATGTAAAGTAGTGTGATGACGTTTTGAGCAGATACTGCAGTTTCTAAATGAAGTGCAGGTACTTTGTTTGTGACCTTTGACCATACAGTTGGTACAAACATCATTATTTTTCTTTAAGTACAAATGACGTTCATCGACAGAAGAATTTAGATAGGTTGGACATTTTAAAACAAAGTGGTTTTCTTTGCACACAAAACAGACACTTTTATGTTTATCGATATTATTTTTACTAGGTTTAAAAGTTTTTTGAGACTTATGTTCATCTGAATCCTTTCTAGAAGTGTTCAAAAATAAGTTAGATTTATTATGTTCCTCAGGTTTTGATGATGGCTTAGGCGGAGGAGGCTTAATATTAGAAGAAGTAGGTTTGGAATCAGATTTTGAATTCCAATTATCATCAGCACCAGCCAATTCAAGAATTTTACATTGTTTTTTAACAAATTTACTAAGATCACTGTAGTTAGGGTACTTAGTATCAACATGTTCAGATTCAAATTGTTTTCTTGTGTAAGGATCTAAACAACGAACCGCTAATTTAAACAAATAAATTCTTCTGAATTTTCAATGTTCAAATTTTGATAAGCAGTCACATTTTCATGAACGACACAAAGAAAGGATTTCAGAGAACTTAAAGTTTGTCTACCTGTGTGAGGTTTGAAGTCTAAAAGTTCTTTTAAATAATAAGAGGCAAGCTTGCGAGGATTATCGTAAGTTTCCATGATAGTATCCCATGCTTGCTTATAATTATCACTAGTCATAGGAATAGATTTTATATGACTTAGTGCCTCACTCTCAAGATAACTATGTAAATAATTAAATTTCTCAATGTTGTCGAAAACGTCATTATTGTGTACTAAAGATAAGAACTTATCTCTAAAAGTTATCCAATCTTTGGGTTCACCCTTAAAGATTTTTAATTTCATATCAGGTAAGTTACGACCAGCTCTAAGTTTGTCCGTGACGGTTATATTTAAATCTTGAGGTGTCCCAGAAGTGGAGGGAGCAACCTGTATAGTAGGAGGGGCAGGTGCAGTCCGAACACTAATAACAAGTTCGTCATAAATATTTAATATTTCATAGTAATATCTATGAGCGTTGGATTGTATTGTGTCATCATCTCTCGTAGGGAAATCATCAGCCATATCAGCCAATATGTGAATTTCTATTAAATCATCCCATGTTTGATTAAAATTATGAAGATAATTCTGAGATTCAGTGAAATAAGATTTAAATGTCCTTAATTTAGAACTATCTTTCAGTGCTGCCCTTCCAAAATTAACGATTTTATTTAAATCGTTGTGTGTATTAGATAATTTCTTTCGTAAATATGTTATTTTACGAAGAGTAAGAACTAAATTTTCATCTTGCTGATCTTTGCTAGAACTAGATTGAGGCGGAGCATCAGCTTCTCCTTTAGGCCCCAAAGATTTACTGTCTTCACCCAACATCTTATTAATTTACAATTATAAGTTTCAAAATTAACAATATAAAGAAAATATAGAATTTTATAATAATTCTTAATAGTAATAAGTAACAGATATACCAAATATTGATATTCAGTAAGATACAGTAAAATTTAAAAACATAATAATAGGGAAAAGTTATTACAACAGTATATTCTATTTCACAAACACAGTATTTATAAAATATAATAAAATATATATGATGTATAAGAAACAGTATAAAGTTTATCATTAAACAATAAAATTTAAGAAAATAAAACAAAGATTAAAGATCAAAACAAAATAAATTCGACAGAAGTTTGTTAAATATTTGTAATAACAAATCAAAGTTCATTTGTAATAATTCAAAGTTCGTATAAAAGTTTAAAAAAAATCAATACAAAATAAATCACCTTTTTTATATTATAACAAAAGATAAGAATTGTTGCAATCAACAATAGGTACCAAATTCCACTAGGTAAATTACATAAACAAAGAAAATATTCCAGCCAGGTATAGTATAAGGCAATATAATGAATTTTCATAAATGTCCCTTTGCTCCCGGGTTTCGGCACCAATGTTTTAACTACACGAGAGGTCACTAAGTTTTCCTCTAACGTGCACTTACGGAAATTAAAGCAGAAGTAGAGAGAAGTAGTAATAGTAATAGTAAATAGGAAACAGGGAAACCAACACTGGCTTGGAATAAAGAAATAAGATTTAAACAACAGAACATAGATATAATGTCATATAAAGACATAAACATAAAATAAGTAATAGTATAAACTTAGATTTTACTAATAAGGCCTTTGAAAGAAATAGTAGCTACTTACGAGAATTCTCTTATGTAAATAAATATAAGTACTTATAAGTTCAGATCTGACTGTAAGTTGTAAGTATACTTATTGTAAGATGTCTTCTGACAGGAGTTCAGCACCGTAGTATAGCCTTTAGCTGATGCGTTGGAGGCCTCCTCTCATTAGATATCTTAATAATAACTTGATATTATAGAGCTCTGATGTGACCAGGATGGTAGTTGGAGACAGAGAGAGTTTAATTATATTAATAATTAGTAATTAGGATAGAGTAGAAGAGTGGGGAAGTCAGAAGACTCCTCCTACTTCTCTGATGTACAGACAAGTTTGACGATTTAAATAAATTGTCAGCTATAATTACTTTTTTCCAAAACAAACTGCTTTTTTTGTCGTTTGTATAATTGAATGCGTATTGTTTCATATTATAAAAATAATATGACACAATATGCATTCAAGACTTAAAAAACCAAGACTGTCATCTATTAAAAGAAAAAAAAATGCTTTCTTTGGTTGACAGAGAGCACAGAACCTGCGCTGTACTCAAATAGCAAGAAATGCTTGAAGAATACATCAATTTCCATGCGTCAAATATAGGCACTCAGATCATATTACAACTTCGCAATAATTGGATGAATTGAACAGATTTGGAATGAAACGAAACGAAATCAAAACAGATCAATAAGCCACAATGAGGGAAATAAAAGCGACGCGAGGTTACAAATATTTACAACCAGTGTTGCCTTTTTATGATTTTATTTACGAAAAAGGTATTTTTTTATACCGAGGTTGGCATGAGGTGGAGAGGAAGGGGCGCGGTCGGTCTAAACCATAGGATTCTTCCCTTCCACATTTAAGCGCGCTGTCAACTGACTTTAGCCGTGTGTTATATTAAAGTTTTGTCACTAAATCTCTAAAAGGTGGAGGGGGAAAGAGCGGGGTCGGTCTGAACCAATAGAATTCTTTCCCTCACAGATTTTTGGCGCGCTGTCAATTGATTTTAGCCGTTTTCGTACTATAGTTTTAATATTAATTTATTTTTTGGCATTATTATTATTTAATTTGCACTGACATTGATCAATGCTGGTTATCATTATAAATAAATAATGAATAAATAAATGTAATGTATTTGGTGACTACAAAAAAGCATTATACAAATATAGTCAAAGAAGAAAACAAAAATACAAACCACTTTAGCAACAAAATCAAGTACAAAAAAAAGTCATGCTTTAGACTACTAAAGAATAAAGTTCCCTTCTACTAAAGAAGGGTTATCTAGTATGAAGTGTTTAACGATACCAATAAACTGTTTGTAAGGTGTGTCTCTAGTCTGTTTAGTCAAATGGTTGTGCAGTTTGATACCTATGCTGGTTTGTCCAGTGCGTGAGTGGATGAGACTGAGTTTGGTCAGAGCCAGTTGGTTACCATATACCATGTCTTGCCTCGAATAATAAGAGTCATTAGATTTTACAAAGTGGTCAATGTAAGATTTCACATATTTTAAGCAGACATATATATATATCTGCAATAAAACGTTAAAATTTGATGTTTCTTGAACAAGCGTTTGCAATACTCTGTGTGTTTCACACCAGAGATGATCCTTAGAACTTTCTTGAGCTGAAGCAGTTTTTTTCCAGAGTCTGCATGGCCTCATAACATCATACCATATCCTATGATATGGTCTTCAAGGAAGCCTCATTAGATACTTCTTAATACTTTTGATAACATTTATTTTAATTGATAACTTCTTTCCTGTAAAACTAATATGATTCTTCATATTAGTTAGTTCTTCCATGGTTAGTTTTTTGGTGATGACTCCAATATAATTATTGGAGTCATCACATTATTTAATGTACTTGGTTTGGCTGTTTGGATAAATTGGCTTTGATTTATTTTCGTCCCATTTCATGAGATTTCTTTTTGAGGAAGGAAGGCAGGTCATTGATGTTGACTATGAAGATGGTTCTTCTGACATGGGATCTTTGTGGTGTTTCGGGTCCAATTGGCACTACTTTTGACATTTTTATTTAATATTCAACAAGTTGATATCTCTCATCAGTATAGCTGTTTATAATTTTCAAGCATTTCCTTCTAATCTATAGTACTCCATTTTCTGACTTGATAAGTCTGGCGGAACGAACTAAGCCAAATGCCTTTCGGAGGCCAAAACAAGGTAGAACTGGCATTTCTTGTTTTTAAAGCCTTCGAATATAAAATAGACGGCTAATCTAACCACAGTCCACAGTAGATAGATTTTTGCTGTACCCGAATTGGTTTTCAGAAAAAAGTTATTCTTCTCAAAGTGATCTATAACATCATTATTTACTATCAGCTCTAGAAGTTTTGAGTCTATTGGGAGTATGGATATCGGTCTATAGCTGCTAACGGGTCTCCTTTTTTGTATATAGGTACGATTTTAATGATTTTGAAGGCTTTAGAGAACGTACCTTCTCTTAAAAATAAAAACTAAAGGGGTCCAGAATTGTGTCGAGTATCTGTTTTAGCAAAAAAGTAGACATACCGTTGTCTATAGTCTATTGTCTACAGAAATTTGACATTTACGAAACCATGGTATTAGAGTCAAGTAGTTCTACTCCAGATACTTCTCAATCCATCTACACCGATTTGCACTGCTTTATCTCCTATCTTTTAACTCTGTCTCTTACATATACAGCTGTGCCATAGTGTATGCATGCTAATCTGCAGTAATAAGATATTAAAATAAAACCCGGTAAACCTGCGGGTAAGTTTCGTCTTCTGACATCAAATGTTCTACAACGAGTAAAACATATTTTTTTACTATTAATTGTTAGGTCTATAGAGAGTCCTGATGTATCATTTAATACATAAGTAAACCATTAAAACTCCCTATAGGTCTCACACTAAGAGAGACATCTTAAAGGGCTTACCAATCCCAATAAGGGAAGATATATATATAAGACCAGGGAGGTTACATATGGAGGGGAAAGGTTATAGTTCGTTTTATTTTGTGCTGCCTATTTTTATCAAGTTTTTATTATTTATTAACTTCTAAAATACTTTTATTTAGTTTAATTCTGGTATTAAATAGTCTCTGTGTTTGCTAAACCATTTGTTTAGCTTGGAAGTTTGAGATTGTCGGATTTTTCGTGGATGAGTAAAAACGTGTCTGTGTTTTCTTACCCTTCGGGTTCCGTAACCCCTAGTAAAAGACTTCGAAATCAAGATTCACCTAACTCATCTCCTTCGCCTGATTCAAAAAAAAAGTAAAAAATAACATTATGCCTGATTCGGGAAGCCTAAGTATGCCTATAAACGTGGATAGAACAGCTCTAGTCGGCACCTTAGCCTTTGGCGATCTTTTAGATGCTTTACAATACACATTTGTCAACGTTTTTGCTACTAAAGACGAGGTATGTATCGTTGAAAATCATGTTAAAACAATTGATAGAGATGTTGAAACCTTGAAAAAACAAGTGGACGCTGGAAATGCTCGTATCATTGAATTAGAAGATCGTGGTAGGCGGAATAACCTTATCTTTAAGGGAATTAAAATTGAAGGAGACTGCCAAAATTCTATTAAATGCTTCGTTAAGGACTATTTAGGTGTTGAAAATATTTATGTTAACCGTGCCCACTTTTTAGGCCAAAGAAATCAGAATGCCAAGGACATCAGAATAATTGCACACATTCCGTCTGATGAGAACATAAATAGTATACTTAAAAAACTGTAGCAAGCTTAATTCTCAATCATCTATGTCAGTTTCAAGAGATTTTTCTTATCCTACAAGAATGAAAAGAAACTTTTGGCTTGCTTTGCGTAGGGAAATCAAAATCTTGAACCCTAACAAGCGTGTAAGTTTGATAAGAGATTACATAATTATTGATAACCAACGCTTTGATCTGGATCAAAATTACAACATACTTCATAAAGGAAATGATGGATTAAATATTATTTGTGATCTTATTGGATCAGCTGCCCTAAAGGATATACACTCATCTCTGATAGCTACTTGGAACAAGTCTAATGATGGCCGTAGAATTAACTGACGGAGAAAAAGAGGGAGAAGAAAACAAAAAAACTGCAAACTTTAAGGATCTCAGAGGAATAATAGTTCCTTTAAAAATAGTTGTTTATATATTAATGGTATTAAGTCTAAGTTAAAAGATTATTTATTTATTAACTACATAAAAACTTCTGATGTGTTTATTTGTTAAACTCATTTGCTCGGTGAAGAGTTTGTTGATTGCATTGTGAGAACATTCTATAATTATAAGCTCAAATTTGTGAATGCAACTAAAAGTTTAAATTTGGTCGTTGTATTGGAGGTATATTAATGGGTATAAAGTGTTCTCACAGCGCTATTGACTTTGTCTCTGATGATAACCTTAACTATGTTAAAATCAATTATTCAGATACAGGTCAGACTATAAACCTTCTCCAGTTTATATTAATCCTAATAATTGGGAAGACGATTTTACCATGTTAAGTGATGCCATATCAAATAAGAGTGATAATAATTTTATACTGATAGGAGATTGCCAATGTCCGTATAGGCGAGAGGCAGGTGGTTCCTGAGGATGTTTTACAAAGTTTTGGTCTGAATATTAGTTCTCACAGGGTTTCAAAGGATAAAAAAATTGATTCTAGAGGTAAAAAACTGCTGGACCTTTGCGAGAGTTCTAGCACTATAATTATGAATGGCAGATCGGAGGGAGATGCTAATGGTAACTGGACTTTTGTTGGTGTCATGGGATGTTCTGTCAATGATTTGTGTGGTGTGCAACTCGAAGCCTTAAACCGTTTCATTAATTTTAAAATTGGCAAACAACATTTCTCTGACCACATGCCTCTTGAACTTGAGTTGCAATCTATAATAACTTAAATTCTGAAAATAAAATAATGCCTCTTCTACCTAAGCTTGTTTGGACAGGGGTTGATAATGTTATGTTTAAACTAAAATTGCATGAATTAACTGGGAAAAGTAAATTTATTTTTTCTGATATTGAGAAGTCAAATAATTTTATTTTGGATTCTATTCATAACAGTGCTGAAAAAGGTAAGTTAACATTTTCTAATCCTAAACCTAGTTTTATACCTAAGCAACCCTGGTATGATCTTGAGTGCAAGAAAGCCAGGGATATTCTTATGCATGCCTTAACACTCACTCAAAAACTAACTTGCATGAAGACAAAATTAAGTATTTTGAAGCAAATAAGTTTTTCAAGTTGCTTCTGAAGAGAAAAGAAGAAATTTTTAAACTTAAAATGCTTGAAGATTTTCTAAGGTGAGAGATACAAGGGATTTCTGGAATACGGTTAATAAGTTTAAAAATAAATATAGAATGGTTAATCCACATCTGAAGAAAGATGACTGGCTTAACCATTTCAGAAATCTCTTGACTCCTCCACCCCCTTCTAACCAAATCTCATTTGCTGAACCATTAATAATTAACCAAGACCTGGATAAGTTATTTTCTTTTAATGAACTGTCAATGGCCTTAGATAAGTGCAAAGTTGGTAAGCTCCTGGCCCAGACAGAGTACCATATGAGTTTTTTAAACATACCCTCTCAACTGTCAGGAAAATATTCTTAAGCTCTATAACCTGATATGGTCTAAAGAATTGATACCTACTAATCTAAAGAGAGCAATAATTTACCCATTGTATAAAAGGGCAATACTTTGGACCCATCAAGTTATAGAGGCATTTCTTTTTTAAACTGCATACTTAAGCTTTTTCATCCATGATGTTAGAAAGACTCAAAAACTGGGTTGAAAGTAACAATATATTGACTGAATGTCAGGCAGGTTTCAGATCAGGTTATTCTACCACAGACAACATTTTTAATTTAGCCAATATTGTTAAGATATTTATTTCACAAAAAGGAAAAAAACTTATTGTCTTTTGTAGACTTTAAGTCTGCATTTGACACTATTCAAAGAAAAGCACTGTTCTTTAAACTTTATGGTTAGGTGTGTCCTCTAAGTTTATTAATATTCTCAAGTGTCTTTTGTCCGAGACTGAGGCCTGTGTATGGTGTAATGGAGGGATTACAGAATATTTTCTTACGTCCTCAGGTCTCAGACAAGGCTGTTTACTTTC
The DNA here is from genome assembly GCA_018340805.1 of Microvelia longipes. Classification (NCBI taxonomy): domain Eukaryota; kingdom Metazoa; phylum Arthropoda; class Insecta; order Hemiptera; family Veliidae; genus Microvelia; species Microvelia longipes. The sequence goes on along the minus strand of JACMZG010001911.1, from coordinate 52,610,762 downwards.
AGCACTGCTTTTTTCCTTATTTATCAATGACCTTGAGGGAGCGCTGTCGGGGGCATCATCATTGGTAAATGGTTAATTAAAGTCTTACTGTACGCAGATGACCTTGTGCTGATGGCTCCCGACATTGCATCCCTGAGAAAATGATATTAGACCTAGAGAGATACTGTGACCTGTGGAGCCTGTCAGTAAACTTATTGAAATCAAAAATAGTAATTTTTGGTAGTAAAGGCAAAGTTACAAAAAATGACAAATTTTGGTACAAAAATGAAAAGATAGAGATTGTTAAAAGCTACAAATATTTAGGTGTCACCATCTCTCACAGTCTCTCTCTAGACACACATTTTCAGGAAAAGCTGTCTGCTGCCAAACTAACAATAAACAGTGTTTGGAAGAATTTCTTTTCACAAAAAATTCCCTTTGAGCAAAAGTTAAAGGTTTTTAAAGCAGTATCCCAATCAATTGTAACTTATGGTGCTCAATTCTGGGTTACCAGCAGGTCGAGCAGGTGGAAAACTTATTAAGATTCTTTTTAAAAAACTATTCCTATTACCCCCTAACACTCCTAATTATGTTCTTACTTTAGAAACCGGGTTACCCCCATTTTGCCACCACACTAAAGCTTCATTTTGATTTCATTTAAAATCTTTGGATCAAGGTGATCACAGGTTAACTAACTTCTTAGCCAGGGAAATATTCAATAGAAAAATATACTGGTGTAAGGCTTGGGAGACGTTAAGTAATATGCATGATGTGGTTCTGGACTTGAATGGACTCAGAGTGGAGGAGCTCAAGAGTCAACTTACTAAACTTAGTGACAAAGGTAGAAGTGGCTCATAGACAGGAAGCATTTGAAAAAGCCAGTAACTCACTATTTCACTCTCACTATATTTATTAGTACAAGGTAAACAGTGCCAAAAATATTTATCTCTTATCCAGGACAAATATATTATAAGTAATATTATTAAAGCTAGGGCCAATTACTCCCGGTAAACTGCAGATATGGTAGGTTGGATCATAGATGCTCACTATGCAATATGGGGGCACTTGAAGATAATTTCCATTTTGTGGCAGTTTGTCCAGTGCTATCTGAGTTCAGATTGGCTTCACTAGGGAAAAAAAATACTCACTGAAGTGAATATCTAAAACTGTTGGATAACCCCTGTTTGGAGATCTGTTTTACCTTGTCCTCATATATAAAAACAATCTGTAAATACAGATCCTACCTTATTAAAGAATTTAACTTTCAATAAAAATTTTAGTTTCTTCTTCTTTTTCTTATCAATTTCTTTTTTAGTTTTTATAATAAAAATAAACTATCTTTTAACGACTTAATACAAATAATTAAGCTAATGTTCAGCTTCACAAAAAAGTGAGACATGAAATGCACTCAAAGTATTCATGTGTGCATATATATATGTATTAGTATGAATGAATGTATGTGTGTGTATGAGTATATATATATGTATGTATGTGTGTGTGTATGTGTATATATGTATGTATATGTATGTATATATATGTATATATATATATATATAATATATGTATATGTGTGTGTGTATGTATGTGTATATATATGCAGATATAATTATAATAATAACTAGAAAGCCAATTAAAACGATAATGTAACCCTCCTCCTAACGGTCTCCTTGACCCTGGAGTAGAGGCTTTATTACATATTCTTTCTTTTACAAGTTCTGTAAATTTTTATGTTTTAATAAAGAATTCTTATTCTTATTCTTATTCTTATATATAAAGACCACTAAGACTATGAAGGGCATTCCTAATTAGTCAAGAGTCAAGTACCGTGTCGAGATACATCGTAGCAGTTCCGTTAATCACCCTCTACATCTGAGTATCGTCCCTCTACAAGTAAGTCCTTTAAGATAAAGCCATATATAATTATATCTCATCATTATACTATATGTATAATTACCTTTTTTACCAATAATATATTCTTTAATTATTATAATCTATTTATTTGTTAATCCCTTGAACCTGCGCACCATAACACTGGTGAAGGCGCCGCTCTTTCCTTTTACCTGACCCGCCACTTTAATTCCTTTCAATCAATTTATTAAATTTTAAAATATTTTATCTCCCTGATAATCTTTTTTTAATTTTATTTTTATAATTTGGGTTTTTTATAACGTTTTGATTTATTCTTTAAATAAAATGCAAAATTTTGACATTGAACTAGACATTGAACAGGTTAGAACTTAGGTGAAGACGATTTGCGTAGGTTATTAACACAGTACCATTTATCTCTATCGGGCTTTACCGGTTTGGAGACAGAGGGTATGCGTCTTTTAACCCAACAATTAATACCTTCAGACCATGCAACTTACGATTCTTCCTAATACTACAACACTGGCTACTACTACTACTACTTCTACTATTACAACTACTACATTTACAAATACCAACAACACTGACTACTACAACATCTTCTAGCATACCTATTACAACTGCTTCGTTTTCTCATATCCCTCAGGTTAATACTAATCCCACCCCGATTACAAGTCAAATCCCTTATTTTTCTCCATTCAATAATTCCTAACAACACATTTCTACCCACCCAAACCACAACCTTCTTGCTCCTTTTCGCAACATTTCCCCCCTTCTTTCATTAAACACTAATAACCCTCCTGGTACTACTTTTGTAGAATCTCCTATAAAAATAAATTGCTGACCTACGACCTTAATACCCCTACTGATAAATCGTCGTCTAACAATAAAATGCCTCTTGTAATCCGCCAAAATTTTCCGGAGACACCGACGTGCATTCCTTCATAAAAAATTTTGAGAGAGCTGCTTCGATAAATAAATGGTCTAACCAACAAATGATTTTATTGCTACCACTTTACCTCGATGGCCCTGCGGCTAGATTTTACGAAAATTTAGAAAGACAATATGATCGCGCGTTCGCTAATTTTTCGTGGGAACTCCTAAAAGACCAATTAATAAGGCGTATTCCCCACCCCACGCAGAATTTATGTTAAAACTAAAACTAGACAATACGTTTCAGGCCCCAAATCAACCATTACGTGAATACCGATATAGTAATTGACTTGTGCTACAGGATAAATCCGCACATGTGTGAAAAAGATATTATTCAATTTATTTTGAAAGGCCTTCAACCAAAGGTTTATGAACGAATATCAATTTTTCCTACGGATACTCTTAACAGATTATTTGAAAGCATGGACCGGTACGTACAAGATTCTTTTATACTGGAATATAAAAAATCCTTTCCACAAATGAATAACTCTCAAAGCACCGCATCCTTAGAACAGAAAATAGAGGCATTACAACATCAAGTACATGCGATAGCGGTTACTAAATCTGATTCCCCTACAAAATCACCTAGTCAGCCCCGACGATTTGAACGGTCCACCTCAGTACCTCCTAGAAAATTAGAATACCGAGGTACTACGCGTTTTACACAAAATAATTACTCCCCTAATAGATTTTCACAGAGACGAGTAAGCTGGTCGGACAACCCTTCCCCACCTCCATTAATACTCCACATTACCTCTCCCGATCCAAAACACATTTCAACAAATAAGACACTCAACCACTCTGCCAACTCTGTCATTGCCAAATCATGTTGCACTTTCTTGTCCGAAATGGAAAAACAGTCAAAAAAACTAATTACAACGGGATTGGACAAGTCTAGACGGATATTACCTCCAGTCCCGTCTAATAAAAATATAAGGCAGATAAAGTAAATATTTTGTTTCCCCAATTTTAACTTCATCAGCACTTACGATACGTGTCTCATTTTTTAACAATGTAATATTAGCATTAACGGATACAGGAGCTTCCGTTTCATGCATAAACTCGTCCTTATTGCCCCAAAAAGAAAATAATCGAGATAAATTAGCGACTATAACTGCCGCTAATGGCCAACCGTTAAAGACGTTAGGGATATTTGATATTACATTTTCTATTCAAATAATTTTTTTAAAATTCCAGTTTTTTCAGTCCAAACTTACCTTGTCAATTATTACTAGGCACAGACTTTTTACAAAAATATAAGGCCACCATTTCCTTCCCGTTAAAAACTATTACTTTTAATTTTAAAGAAAACCCTTTACTGTGCCGTTGTATTTAAATTCAAACCCATCTTCTCTATCTCCAATAATTCAAAGCTCTTCAAATTCCAGTCAAACCTCTAAACTTATTCCTCCCTTATCGAGAATTATAAAACACCCCATATACTGACCAAAAATCCGATGTTATAGACCGCCCTGTAAGCCCAATAAAATCAGTTGACACTACGACCATTATACCCAAATGCCTACTCCTACCCGAAACCCCCCTTGCTAATAATAACTCTTCCATCCCAAATATGGACCAATACCCGATGCGAACGACTCCCCTATGTCTTCAATAAACCCAGAAGGTCACAGGTCTATTAAATCCCAAATGACTACCCCTAAACCAAATTCCAATTATCTTAATCCCCCTATTACCCCACAGGTAAAGTACCTGTATTTCTTATTAATGACCTTATTATACCCTCATACTAGGGCCGTAGCGCCACTTAATCCCCTTGTAAATAAACTTGACCCAGTAACCTTCATTCATAACCACATCTTTTAACAAAAAAAGGCATTTTCCCTTCTATTTTTAACCCAAAAAATGCCTGTATATCCCTTTATAATGCTTCCACATGTACCCAGTATCTTTTAAATACCTCTTTGTTAGGTACCGCTGAACTACCTACTCCTTCACCCCTTACCCTCGAAGGAATCAATGACCTTCCGAACCCTTCATCCACCCTCTCCGTCAATGTCCTAGATACAACTAATTCCAACCCAGACTCTTAATACCCTTCGCAAGATCCTATAATGAAAACATTCGGTTCTTATTTCTCTGATAACCCCGTAAAAGATCTTGTCGATCGCCCTATAGATATAAATCCTGCCTTACCCGACAACCAATACTCCCAATTAGCAAATTTAATATCAAATTATAGGCATGTTTTTGCAACTCACTCTGCTGATCTAAAACCAGCCAAGTTACCCCTTATAAATTTAATTTAATTTCAAATGAGCCTGTACACTCCCCACCATATCGTTTAAGTTTAGCAGAAAGAAAAGAAATAGATCGTCAAATTGACGCATTGCTAGCAGCAAATGTGATAGAACCCTCGGTAAGCCCATATTCTTCCCCTGCCTTCCTAGTTAATAAAAAAGACACTACAGAAAGACGTATGGTGGTAAATTATAACGATTAAATGAACAATTATTAAATGACACTTATCCAACACCTCATTCACAAACACTTTTGACACTTTAGAGGGAGCACATTATTTCTCTACTTTCGATATAACCAAGCATTTTTCCAGCAACCAATAGATCCAAAAGACCGTCCCTTAACAGCTTTCGTTACACACAGAGGATGCTTTCAGTTTACACGATTACCATTCGGTATAAAAACGTCCCCTAGTGCATTTCAACGTTCTATGAATCACGTTTTTAACCATCTACTATACATATCATTATTAATATACATAGATGATTTAATTTCATTCAGCAAAACGTTTCCTGAACATATACAACACTTAAAACAATTGTTTAAACTATTAGAAAAATATAATATTAAATTAAAAACTTCCAAATGTCATATCGGCTATCAAAAAATTAACATTCTTGGACATGTTATCTCTCCTAACGGTATTGAACCCAATAAAGACAAAATAAAAGCAATATCTGAGTTTCCTCGACCAACCTCATTTAAAGCTCTAAAATCGTTTCTAGGCACTACGTCATATTTTCGCCGTTTTATCCCTAAATACACCGACGTTGCCGCACCGTTAATTAAACTTACTACTTCCGATACATGGTATTGGGATGACTCACACGAACAGTCCTTTAATAAATTAAAAGAGTCATTAATCTCTCCACCAATACTCGCATACTTTAAAGAGGACCGTCCAATCGAAATTTGGTGCGATGCTTCCAGAATTGGTATAGGTGGACTACTTATACAGGTAGATCCAACTACAGGTAAACGTCATCCAATTAGTTATTTATCGCGCAAATTAACACCCAATGAACAGAATTGGAGCGTTTCCGAAATCGAACTTCTTAGTGTTGTTTACTGTCTTACCACCTGGCGTCCTTATGTATTCCAAAATTTTGTCACAGTTTACAATGACATGCGCTCTATCATTTAACAAAAAGATAAACAACCAAACACCCGTTTACATAAACTAGCCATGAAATTAATTGAATTTGATTTTGAAATCAAACATAAAAAATCAGCATTAATGGTGCCAGCCGACACCCTTTCTCGGTATCCAATTGATGAAACTATAAATGATTTGTACACGGAAGAACATATTTTTACAGTAAATTTAGTGAACCTACCTCTATTACAAAAACAGGATCCAGATCTTTTTCTAATTTATCGAGCACTTTTAGACCCCGATTCAGTAGATAATAAAGCAAGACGAGTTTCTCGCCAATATTGTATAAAAGACGATATTTTATATTTTAAACATTATAAACAAAAGGAAAAACTTAATTATTTAGTTGTCATACCCAAATCATTACGCCCTAAAGTACTTGAAGCATACCACGAACACCTTTTAAGTGGCCATTTTGGCATCAAACGAACCATGCAAAAAATTAAAATAAAATATTATTGGCCAACATTGGCAAATGACGTGACTCATTACGTTCAAACATGTAACAGCTGTCAGCTTATAAAACCTGACAAAACTGGCAAAACCGGTAAACTTCAGCACTTACCTATAACTGGCGAAGTTTTGAGTCACCTTGTCATAGATTTTCGGACCCCTACCTCCATCTAACGGTAAAAAGTATATAATTGTGGCAACAGACGTGACTACCAAATACGCTATTGCCAAAGCCACAACAGCAGCCGATGCCACAGCAACAGCAAATTTTATTTTAGATATAATAAATATATACGGTTTAATGAGAACAATTTCATCTGATAGAGGCACTCACTTTACCAGTGCAGTCATAAAACACCTTTTAACTGCCCTTAATGTTGACCAAATATTCAGTACAGCTGGACACGCTCAAAGCCAGGGTCAAACAGAAAGACTTAATCAAACCCTGTATAAAATACTAACACACTATACAAAAACTGAACAAAAAACATGGACAAAATTTTTGCCATCCGCCCTTTTTGCTTACAATACATCCCCCATACAGCACACGGATACACACCTTTCTATTTAATTTTTAACTTTCATCCTCGCCAACCCTTGGACTTATCACTACTCCCCCCAGACACTGATAAAGACGTTCTGGATTCTTTGCAAATAATTTCAGACGTAAGAAAAACTATACCCCCATAATCCAAAAGTACCAACAATCATACAAGAATCGCTATGATCAATCTCGCAAAACCGTATCTTATAACCCAGGTGAGCAAGTCTTATTACAAGCTTTGACACATCGCCCCGGCACCTTTCAAAAAAACTTTCCCAAACATACAACGGACCTTATACCATAATAAAAAAATTATCAGATTTAAATTACTTAATTAGAATTCCAGAAAGACCAGGACCAATTAAAACTGATACAGTGCATGTATCCCGTATCAAAAAATACCTACCTAGGTAAGGTAACCTTCATTAACACCTTAATTACATGTTACTTAATTATTGATACTTAGACGTATTTATTAACTATGGATTATTAAATATTGTAGATAAGAACGACTATTGTAATTTAAGGATTGTTTATTTTTTTTTATTTTTTTTATATTTACCCCATACGTATTCTAGAAATGTTTTAAATAATTTTATGATATTATTATTTTTTAGACCCACACCATCCAAATAAGACCCACGTTACGGTTTAATGTATTCCAATCCTTTCTATTCTAATAAATTTCCTAAATGATTTTCACCCTTTCCAAACCAACCCCTCAACAAAAGATCCCACACTAAGACATAATGTCTACCAACCTTCCTAAAACCCCGTTGATATACTATAAACATTTCCTTTAAAATAAATATTATATATTTACGACATCACATGATGGTTTAAACCACCCCATACTGGGATGAATCTCATACCACTCATAAACAGTCTTTAATACTTTAATTCGTTTACTCTCTTTTCTGAAAGGCCCCCCACATAGGGACAACCCTTGCATATGTTGTGTCCTCATAATTTTTAAAAAAAATAATTTTTATATATCCTATGTACTTCCTTAATACCCTCCCACAAAAAAAAACCATAAGCATTAGACAACATCTTATTCTTACCAACTAATTATTTTTAACGAACCCACCATCCAACACGTGTTACCAAACCAATGGCTGACCAAACATAACCTTCCAACTGACCCAACTAAGGACCAATTCCACGTAGTAAATCACTCGTACAAACAATTTATAATAAAACAATTTATTAAAGAAAATTTTCAACATAACATGGGATTTTAAAACCTTAATTACATTTTCATATTTGTCTATATTGACAATTATGACAATAATTCATAAATTTTTCTATAGCTAATCGTAAAAAATTTAAATCCCACCTATCCCTGCCGCTACTTATCGTGCATATTCAACCTCTTTAGATTTGCCACCAACCTACCTCAAAGGAACAGATCTCCCTGACACATCCCTTTGACCTGATTTCACATAGTCCCCCTTCCCTTTTTTATAAAAAAAAAAAAATCCATTTATTTGACTAAAGGAAATATTTCATATCTATTTTATTATAAATATTATTATTATATTATTACTCAAATATTTATACATCACATATTTTTCTTTTATTTGACATGGCTTCATATCTGCGAGGCTTACATTGCAAAAGAACATAAAAGGAAAGCGATGAATATACCGTATTATTCCTGCCATATGGACTTACTACTGGATAACCGGACTTCAACGTTATCCATTACAATTCAACCACTTTTTCCAGAATATTACTTGAACTGGATAGACAATTAATTGCAGACCAGTACTGCATTTACTTACTGAATTAAAGTATCAAAAAAAAATATATAAAAATGGACACGATGTACTCGTACTATGCCAACATCAGGAAATGAATTTCAACACTTTTAAGCAAAAAAAACGCTTCGTTTCAATAATACGCATTATAAATTAAACATCACGAATTACAAAGCAATAGATTTTCGTTCCATCTCGGAATTTAAAAACATTCACAATGGAAACGGAATTATCAAGAGTACCTCTCATTGGAAATTTTCAAGACCTTTTCTCTATAATTCATCCCAACTACCTTAATCAAAAGGTTATCATCATAAAATTCTACAAGTTTGCTAAAACCACGACAACTGTAAGAACTCAAAACTGATTTCATGTCGGTAACACCACTCTTCTTTAATCATCTATAGACTACACTCCACTGTTAGTCTACACAACGCACAATCATCACATCACTTTTGGAATATGCAGCACAATGTTTTATTTTTTTTCTATTGTTTTTGTTTTGTTTTATTTTATTTATACTAACAGTAATGAAAATATTAATCATAATAATATTTTATTAGTTTCCCTTTTAAATTAATATTAATAATATAATAAAAAAAAAAAAAAAAAAAAAAAAAAAATCATATACATAATAATAATGATTAAAAATATTAATTAATGCATTAGTTATTAAATTATAATTGTATTATACATGATATTGATATACATATTTATATATTAATAAATATGTCATTAGTACAATAATAATATAAACAAATAATATGTAAACAATATAATCTAACTAATTAATATATTTATTTTTTCATTTTTAATACCATATAAAGGTAAACCTAAATTCATATTTTAAGTAATGTCTTATTCTTCCATTCATGTTTCATAGTTCTAAGTTTGTTTTGCTTAATCAATTTAAAACTTTGTTTAACTTTTGACTTTAAAAAAAAAAAGAAAAGAAAATTAATAATAATTTGTGTTTTACAAACACTAAGTCTATGTTAGGTCTAAGTCTAAGTTATGTTAACTGTATAAAATAAAACTTAATAAAGTAAAGTAGCGACTTCATGCTCCTACTAAATATATAACATGTAGCTTAATCTTAAGCTATGTATAAACTGTAAGTTTATTGGCTCAGTACAAAAAATTTACTATATCTAATCCGACTTAGTAAATTTTTTTTTTTCTCTTTCGCAACTTTGCGAGAGTGTTAGGTCTATAGAGAGTCCTGATGTATCATTTAATACATAAGTAAACCATTAAAACTCCCTATAGGTCTCACACTAAGAGAGACATCTTAAAGGGCTTACCAATCCCAATAAGGGAAGATATATATATAAGACCACTAAGACTATGAAGGGCATTCCTAATTAGTCAAGAGTCAGTACCGTGTCGAGATACATCGTAGCAGTTCCGTTAATCACCCTCTACATCTGAGTATCGTCCCTCTACAAGTAAGTCCTTTAAGATAAAGCCATATATAATTATATCTCATCATTATACTATATGTATTAATTACCTTTTTTTACCAATAATATATTCTTTAATTATTATAATCTATTTATTTGTTAATCCCTTGAACCTGCGCACCATAACATAATAATTAGTTCTACTATTCTATGTTAGAATAATAGAGGGGATTTAGAAAGGAATATGCTCGGATCTGGCATTAATCCACTAATGCAATAAATCTAGCTTAATAAACATTAATTTAACAATGAAATCAAATTTTGAAAGATAGGAGAAAATAATAATTAGATGTTATAATCTATGGGATAACTTTATTTAAAATTATTTAAATAAAGAGATAGTGCAGTGATAATTTTAATATACAAATTTAAAAAAATCTTTTAACTTTTTACATTAATTTTAAGTTTTAAGCAGACACATGCACCTACACAGAAAATATGATGAAAACCAATCAGAACGTCTTTAAAACTATTAAAAGAGATTAAAAAATAATAATCATACCTTAAAATCAATGATTATGATTTTTTAGGGCTAACACATTACGTTTTATATATGCGTACATTATTAGGTAAGAAAAATATAAAAATGCAAACTTTCTATCTTTAGCAAAAAACGTTTTTCAATTACCTTTCTTTAAGCATTCTTGGATAAATCGATGTCTCTACAAACGAAAGGAATCTGTTGAAAGAAAAATAAATAGGGAGAGATTTTCTTAGACAAGTTTGCCAGGGAAATGCTTTTCCCTGGGAAAGCTCATTCTCGAGAGGAAGAGGCTGATATCCTGGTACATTCCATTAATGTTTTGAATTCCTGTGACTGGGGAGCGGTAAGTTGCGTGTAACCGCATACCGAACTGACTCTAAAATGGTTTTAAATCTTCTGAAACATTGTTAAGTTCGAAAACGAAATTAAACGATCTTATATAGAAAATTTAATTATATTTTAATTATTTTACACCCTTTGAAGATTTCTTTTAAATGATAAAATTTTGTATACTTTTATTTCTTTTGTTATTTTATTTATTCATTGCTGTCTTTGATGTTATAAAACATCAGAGGACGAACAATGTACATTTCATTTTAATTTGCAAGGATGAATGAAGTTTTTTTTTTAATAAAATAAAATATTTTTTCTCACCCTTATTTCCTTTTTATTGTATATATTTTAAGATTTTATAAAATTTCCTTTACAACGTTTAATTTATATTATGGTTTAAAATTTGCGATTTTGGTTCAAAAAAAATTTCTTGAAAAAAGCGAGCGTTTCTAATAAGTTATGTTGTAAATAATTATTTGCGTACCAAGGAAGTAAACACAATTATTTTTACCAAGCGTTCTATTGGTCCGCGCCAGCCGAGCAAACTTTAGATTATAATACTCGTATTATAAAAGAATTATAATATTATAAGTATAATACGCCGCCGTTCTCTTGGCGGCGCCGAGAGAACCATCTAGTTTAATCCCAAGACGGAGCCGAGTGAGTCAAGTTTGGTCAAGATTTGAGAAAGCCTACGAAAGCTATTGTTTACTATGTGCAAGAGTTGAGACTGTTACACAAATTGAAGTTGGAGGAGGATCAATTCAGTTTAGCTTCTTAAGAACAGAAATATAAGTCCTAAATAAATAAATCTTATATATATATATATATATATATATATATATATATATATATATATATATATATATATATATTATATATATATATATATTATATATAATATACATACATCTATTTCGGACATTAGGTATATTTTTGGTCTCTGGAAGCCAAACTGAATCGATCGATGATTTTTATAATTTTCATAATAAAAATTCCGTAAATGGAAATTGCGTGATGTTATTTTTACGTTAAAGAACGGTATAACAGTTTATATACTTTTACTTCGGTTACTCCTAAAAAGGAGTAGTGTAAACTACTCAAAAATTTACAATTTATCAGAGTTTTTTTATTACTTATACAAATAAGTAATTAAGTCATACATTGTTCGGTGGATTCTAATTATTTGATGTATTTTTTTTTAAATATATTCGATATATGTATATCTACAAAATTAGATTACAAGCAATCTAACCCTACTAATAGACTGCTAAAGGCGGAATCACTAACTAATAATTGGGTTCCGGTGGTTGGTACGACAGAATTTAAAGAAGTACTCTTAAGATGAGTATCCAATTCTATTTGGGTAAATTGTTTAAAAAGAATTTTTAAGAATAGTTTGCTAGTGTAAATTATTTATTTGATATGACTTGAAATGTGAAACAGTCACACTGCAAGTTGTAGTTAGAAACTTGCCTCATTTTATAATGAAAAATCTATTGAAAACTGTATTTAATACTCCTACAGGGATACTATGTCACTATTTCACTTGTTGTTTATCATTCTGGGATTCATAATAAACTTATCATTTTGTAAGGTAAGAATCAAAAAGAATACGCTAAAAAATATTTATTTATCAGAACTGTTTTACTGGTAAATATTTTGTTTTCACTCATTAGGAAGAGTTAGTATTCCGGAAACGTAGCGAAACTAAAAGAAAAAAAAACATTTTTAGCTGTAACTTGTTCCAAGCAAAGGTTGTAATGCTAATTAACTTGCTACAGCGATGCTCGAGTGCTGGTGGTAGTTTAAACTCTCGAGCACGTCTAACCGGTAACACTCCGATAACCATTTCGAGTTTTCAAAGGATTTTTTATTTTACTCTAATGCGGCATTCTTTTATGAGTATTGACTTTTATTTAAGTGCAATTTTATTGAGTAGGTGATCATAAAGTACAGACCTATTTCAACGATTTAGATCCCTACGATTGTTTCATCAATACATTTGCGATTGTTTCGCTGTAGCTTTTATAGTGGTTCAAACAAAATGGTTTATTTATTTAGGATCTTTATTTCTCTGACTCTGTGGTGAAAGAATATTTTTTAGCAAAAACTGCTGGGACAAAAGGACAAGGCAAGACAGTAGTCTATCTTGATAACCATAAATGAAAAAATAATTAGTTCATGAAATTATTTCGCCTTATAGGGAAATTAATTAAGATATAATACAAGTATTATAATTGCTATAATTGATGTCCATAACTATATGTATTTTTTATTTTCCTGCAATTATTTTCTACAGAGAAAGAAAAGGGAAGATATTTGCAAGAGGACAGCCATGAATAAATTATATATTATTAGTATATAATGTATAATGTATTAGCATAACGATGTGCTGAAGTGATAGTAGTAACTGTAACATCATTTCATTAGAAATTATTTACTAAGATTATATGACCTTAGAACACGATATTTTACATTTTTCTTTTGACTTTGTTAGCGTAATAATACTATATTATGTCACAAGGCTGTGAAGAAAGTATTTTTTTTACCGTGGGGACTATATTTAATGTTGAGCCTAGTGAAACAGTAAAAGGAACCAAGGAATAAAAAGTCATTTCCAGTAGCATATGCCATTTTTTGGGGCGTAGTAGTAGCGAACAACTATTTAGAAGAAAAAGAGTAAAATGTATTAAAATTAGCCGGTTCACTTCTTTCCATCGCCTCGTTGGGCAAAAGTTTCAATTCTGGCGGCGTATTTTCAATGTATGAATCACTATCTATGATAATTAAACAGTTGATAATAAATAATTAATAACACACTTTCCAAAAATAACAAAACTTTGTTAATAAAAACGTTGGATTATTTATTTGTTGGACAAAAAAAGTAAGAAGAAGAAGGTAGGTAATATTGTAACCTTGTAGTAAACTACTAGTGCTCACCTAATGAACATTTGAGGACCTTCAATAGCGACAGTAAAAAAAACTCTTTTACTGTCGCCGACAGTAAAAACTACGAAACCGTTGCATTTCACCAACATTTTTGAGGATGTAAAGTGCCTAATTCACAGCCGCAAAAAACCAATATTATTAATAGCATTATAATACGCTTATATTAATGTCAATATTATTTGGACCTGTTGCAGGGCGGCAGAAGACCACTCGATGAGTAGCAGCTATTGGGAGGGAGAGTGGGAATCATCGTGCGATGAAAGCTGTCAGGGAGGTGAGGAATGTCACGTGGCCAGGTCATCATCAAATAGAAGATATAGACCTCCAAAAACTAGAGGACATTGGTCTAATAAGTTACAATTTATACTAGCCTGCGTAGGATATAGTGTTGGCCTAACCACACTTTGGAGGTTTCCATATTTATGCTACACCTCGGGTGGAGGTAAGCTACTTCTAAAGTACAAGATATTTACATATAGATAGATCGCCAACGTTAAAATTACTAATTTATGGCTACAGAATATTAAATACAGAATATAAATTTTTCGCCATAAACGGGTTCCTGAGTTCATTGATTTTATTAGGCAAAAGGGCGAAGCTTAGTGCTATTACAGGTTCACCTTTTCTTGGGTCCTGAGACTGTATTTCTTTTATCATAAAAATGACTGGCTCATAAATTATTTCGCTGTAGCACTAAGACAAAAGTCAGGTCCACAACCCGGGCGAAGTTTCTACTCTAGTTTATTTTAAGGTCCTTACCTATTGCCTAAGGCTTTCTTTGGATATTCTTCGGAAACACTAATGACTTCTTTTAGGCCATCTTAAGGGTTCTTTAAAAACCCTTTAGAGGTCTTTTTAGGTTTTTTAGGCGTCTTTTAGGTCTTCTTTGGGGTTTTTTAAGAGGTTTTTAATATATGTTCTAGAAAGCGAACAAATGAGTTGTGCCATTGCCTGACACACTCTTCTTAAGGGTTTATTAGGGAAACCTAAAATTCGTCCCTGAAATTGTCTTATGTAGGTTCCTTTGGGAATAAATTATGAAAACGCTTTAAATGCTGAGCTCAACGTATTGAGGTTTAAAATATACTTTATATTACCCTCTTAAAATATAAGGAAAAATAAAAGCTGAAGAAATAAACTGAATAAAATTAATTGGAATTAAAAAACGTGAACCAAAATAAAAATAAGGGAATCTTTAGAAGCTAAGAAATAAGTGAATTAAGTTAATATAAAGTTTTATTTGAAGTAATAAGGTGCCTCCAAAAACAGAAAACTGCCTTTAAGTTGGAACGTGCGTACTTTGTTATGTATTCTATGCGGGGTTGCAGGAAGCGTAGAGTTCACAAACAGGCGTGGCTCCGGGCTTTAGATGTAAAGTTTTAACCATCTTTCATCTTCACCTAACTTATCTAAGTTTCTCTCTGTGAATTTCATGTTAAAGTACGTGAAAGCAAGACGACTCATTCAGTTAAAGTATTAGACTTGTTTTTAACTTGTTTAATGCATTCGTAAAGTTAGTTTTGTTTAAAGTGGCTAATGTGATTCAAAAGTTTTTCAAACAAAATTTTAGTTTATTGTTTTGGTTTTCTACTTCCAGAAATGATGATTCGTAAACAAAAATGTCTTATCAAACAGAGTTGCTAAGACTGTACAATAAAATTTGAACTTATAAGGGTGAATTGCTACAAACCTTATTTAATATAAGGTTCGTACTTAAGTACGAAATTCTTGTTAAAAAACTTGATATTTCTTTCCTCAACTGAGTATGGATCACCAAACTTGTTATCTTATCTCATTTTATTTGATTGTGTTTGCGTAGTAACTTCTTGAAGTTGTCTACATTTTTAACCATCAAATCTATATTATTACCCAAACATCAGTCATATTTTTTGACAGAGCATCAAGATTGTAGGGAATTCAACGCTTTTATGCTTATAGAATACGCCCAGTGGCCATAGCATAGAGTAAAAGTGAGTTTCTATTCCGATATTGGAATTCAGGACTCGACAGCATAGCAAGTGCCAAAAAATCAAACACTACGCTTTCAAAATTTTCTCTCCGACAAAACAAGACAAAGCAATTTTTGGAAATTAAAAAAAATTACAATATCAACCAATTTATAATACCATCCTGAAAATAAAAAGAAATAAATAAAATAAAATACCTTAATCAAAATTATCAGAGTTTTTTTATTACTTATACAAATAAGTAATTACATCATACATTGTTCGGTGGATTCTAATTATTTGATGTATTTTATTTGAAATATATTCGATATATGTATATCTACAAATAAATTACAAGCAATCTAACCCTACTAATAGACTGCTAAAGGTGGAATCACTAACTAATGACTGGGTTCCGGTGGTTGGTACGACAGAATTTAAAAGAAGTACTCTTAAGATGAGTATCCAATTCTACTTGGGTGAATTGTTTAAAAAGAATTTTTGAGAATAGTTTGCTAGAGTAAATTATTTATTTCATATGACTTGAAATGTGAAACAGTCACACTGCAAGTTGTAGTTAGAAACTTGCCTCATTTTATAATGAAAATTCGCTGAAAACTGTATTTAATACTCCTACAGGGATACTATGTCCCTATTTTAATTGTTGTTTAACATTCTGGGATTCATAATAAACTTATCATTTTGTAAGGTGAGAATCAAAAAGAATACGCTAAAAAAGATTTATTTATCAGAACTGTTTTACTGGTAAATATTTTGTTTTCACTCATTAGGAAGAGTTAGTATTCCGGAAACGTAGCGAAACTAAAATAAAAAAACATTTTTAGCTGTAACTTGTTCCAAGCAAAGGTTGTAATGCTAATTAACTTGCTACAGCGATGCTTGAGTGCTGGTAGTAGTTCAAACTCTCGAGCACGTCTAACCGGTAACACTCCGATAACCATTTCGAGTTTTCAAAGGATTTTTATTTTACTCTAATGCGGCATTCTTTTATGAGTATCGACTTTTATTTAAGTGCAATTTTATTGAGTAAGTGATCATAAAGTACAGACCTATTTTAACGATTTAGATCCACTACGATTATGGCTCTGGTTTACTCAAAATAAACTTTCTATACTTTTGCCAATAATAAACATAATTAAAAAAGGTTCGGAAAGCACATGCTTCTATGCCACTAAATTCTAACCTCTGAAGTCTGTAAAGGAAAAAATAAAAATAATTTTTGACGACACTCTATATTCAACGAGGTACACAACAACAGCTTTCGGATTTTTTTCTCGATGTTGAGCTGCATAATCATCTATAAGATTTTCTTGAACCAAGACCTAAACATTTTGATAATTTTTGCTTAAAGTAAATTTCTTTGAAAGGATAGCTGTATAGTACATTTTACAACAGCAAAATTAGGATTAAATCATAGTTTATCCCACTAGAGTTATACAGCATTTGCTTATTTAGTAGGCAAAGATAAATTTTCACTTAAGATCCTCGAAACGTAAGACGAGAACCTTATGGTGAAACATTGCAGCTTGAAAACTCTTTGACTTACTGAATAGTCGTTTTTTTGATTGAACCAAACTATTTACTTTTAATTGTGAACACCTTGTATTGTAAGTAGGGGTGCTGAGTTTTTTGTTAGTTTTATTTCTTGTCGAGCAAGAGTGCGATACATACAACTTGGCTTCATAGAAAAATTTTGTCAGAATAACTTTTTTGTAAAGTTTTTCTACGGTAAATAATTTATTATCACTCATATTTTATTGTATAACTACTTATTTACCTGGAAGTAAGTCCCAAATTAGAAAGGGCTCTTTAAGGTAGTCGTTAATTGCGTATTGAGTTTAAAGGTTAAAGCAAGGAGTATAGTATAAGATGAGAAACAACGCAGATTAGGGATCTCCCCTTTACCAAAGTCTCCAGGCATTAGCCTGATCGTATGGTACATGTGCCTGGTGATATTTTCTTGAACTACATCAAAGTTCATGTACCTTAGTATAAGGAAAAGATAGAAGGTATATAAAAAAAGGATAAATGTATTTTTACGTTGCCTACCTTATTTGTCCCTTCGCCAAAATATGTAAAATTCAAGTTTATGCCTTTCTAACATAGTAACCCTTACCAAGGAGTATAGAGTATAATATAATCCTTGGTTAAAATCTTAAGAACCTGCACATAACACACTCCCCGTCTTTCTCAAAACGAACCAGTTGATGGGAGAAGTACCTGCTCCGAAATGTCGTGAATTGTAAATAACATTGACAATGGATTACGTCCAACTGATTTTAGTCATTATTGTAAAATTAGCCGAGTTAAATAGTTTAAAATTTTTGTAATTTTTCTTCTTTTCCCTTTGTAGTACTAATTTCCCTCTTTTCTGTTGCAGGGGTATTTTTAATACCATATTATTTAATACTAATAACATGCGGAATACCGTTATTGTATATGGAATTAGCTATTGGACAATTCACCAAAAGAGGACCAATAGGAGCTTTTTCTAAATTATGCCCCTTATTCAAAGGTAAGCTCTCATAGTATAATCATTACCATTAAACCCTTTAGGACAAAATATAACAAAGCTTTATCGCAGGGTACACCCAGAAATATTTTAGGATTAAAAATTGAAAAGAGAAGGGGTCAGAAAAATAATTTAATTTTCCTTTTTTTGAAGTATAAATATTTTCTTTAGGTTATAAATGAATATGTTTTGTACTCGATTACATGCTGACTAAAATATCCTTTATAATTCAGTTTAATGTAATATCTTAGTTTTTTATAAAATAATTTTACAAATATGGAATAAGTAAAAATAAATGTGTGTTATAAATTCATTGTATAATTTAGAATATAATACAAAAAAGAAAATACATCTGAAATAAAATTATTCCGAAAACTCATGGATATAGCACATTGAACTTCATTTTGTTTCGTGTTTTGAAAGAACGCTGATATTTTTGCTACAGAGTTCGAATATAGAATTTAAATTCTATTATTAGCTTATTCGAGTTATTCTTACATATCACTGGATGGTTTTGGCAAATGTCTCCACTCTTCTATATCTAGAACAGTGTTTATTTTTTTACGGGTTGCACTCTTTCTCGCATGCTAGCTTTAAAATTAAAAATTCCGTTCATGTTTGTGCATGTTATATCTTTTACGGTGTTTGACCTTGGCCTAAATCTTACTAAAATTTGAACAAAAACATTTTTTTTAAATACATTACTTTTGTATATGTTTCCTTTGCGTATTTTGATATTATAACATGGTACTTATTTATTTTTATTTATTTATTTATTATTAAGGTGCTTATTAATTGCTTTTATTAACTACTATGTATTTAATACTTTATTTATTATAAAGAAAAATGTATGTTTTCCTTACTGCTTAATGTTAAATTTCGAATGTTGTTTGCGTATAAATGTTGTTGTTTTACTCCATTATTTTAAAAGTCTCTTGTATAGCTACAAATTGAAACATTTTAAAATTATCAATATTTAATTACAAACCATTGTCCAGAATTACTATTTTTAATAACTGAAGAGAACTTGATAATTTTCTGCAATAAATTAAAAATTAACTTAGCTATAAATGTAAACATTTAAAAAATATAAATATTTAAATTAAAAACTCTTGCCCATAATTATTATTTTTAAAAACTGAAAAGAACTTTATAGTTTTCTGCATACATTTTGATACAAATGTGTTGTTTATGAAGATTGATCTTTATAAAAGCGTAGATAATTAGCAAACATTTGCTCAAAATTAATTGATTTCATAGTAAATATACGCTTTTGAATTTATGAAACCTTCCTTATGCGAATTTCCTTTTGAAATAGTCTGCTAATATTGAAGATAGCTCATATGGAAGGTGAAACTAGGAGTGTGACCAAAATCCATATCAGAAGACCCTAATTTGTAAATAGGCTATCTTCCAAACAAATGAATATTTTTTATACGAAACTTGATGCAAAAATGACCCTAATCGTTGTGATTAGGGTAATTATAGAAAAGCGTTGTGCTTTTCTATAATACATTTCGAAAATCAAGCATGTTTTATAAATGATTCTGATCAGATTTATTAATAACAAATATTAAATGTATTTCAATGAATATTCCAAAGAAAATTTGTCCGGCTTGCGAACTTCCATTTCTGACTTAAAAAAAATTTAAATAAAATACGAAAATATAATATGAGTATTAATTTTAATACCTAAAACTACAACTAGTTTATCTAAGAGGATTTACAATTTTCCCTTCCTCTACTCGATCCTCTATTTCTCTCTGGTCCGAGAGAAGGTTTAATTCCTCATGACAAACTTTTCACCTGTTATCTGAAAGCCAGATTATCACTATAACTTATAGCTTTTCCCTGAAAATCCTTTTAATTAAAATTTATGAGATTATAAATTTTCTTTTATAGGAATTCTATTTAATACTTAGTACAATTTTAAATCATATTTAGTTTTAAACTGTTGCAGTTTTTAAATGACAATTATAAGGGAAATTGATTATTAAAACTCACTAAAATTAATGCAGACTGTAGAATGAGAATTTTAGGTCTGAAGAAATGTTCTATTATGAACGAGCTAAACGCGTAACTTATGGTTTTATTTTTCAGAGATTCACAATCATATTTTTATAAACATTTTGGGGACAAAAATTTCTGAATTGGATTTTAAAGTTTTCAAAAAAACTGTCTAATATTTTTAATAGGAAAGACATTTACTAAAACCATTTTTAATTTTAAATATAGATAAACACTGAAAAAACAGTTCGCACTAATACCAGTAACAGATCGTACACTTGTGGAGTAGTTAGTAGAGACACTACCTCTAGTGTCCCTACAGAGGGTACTAAGTAAATCTTGAAACATGATAAAATAAAAATATAATAAATAAAATACAATTTTTCTCATTTATCCGTAAAAGTATTGTGTTTGCGAAAAATCCGAACCCTGGATTTCATCTACATTACCCGTTCAGGTGTTTTTAAGGCCTCCTGTGTGGTTTCACAGAGTTGTCTATCTGTATGTGTGTGCTTATGGGTCTGTTGTCATAGATGCTCCCAACATATTTATGCTAAAGTAGTTAAACTTGGTTAGAAATTCAATCTTTTGGTTTAGATATGCAATCCGGAAAATAATTTAAGTATAAAGACATTAACCGGAAATAATGAGTCAGCAATTATCTCGAAAATTCATAAAACGCGGAAAAATTATTCTATCTAGTTTGAGATTTAGTTCGTCTGTCATCAATAATAAGACTAACATAGGCGGCAATTTTTATTTCGTTATTAGCATCAGTTTAGGTTTCATCGTAACTTGTATGAGATCTCTTAAAAAAAATAAATAAAAATCAAAAATAAAAATAATCCAATTAAGTTGAAATTTGGTACATGTATGGATGATACATGTACCAAATTTCAAGATGCTTATGTACCAAAACTTAGAATGCTTATTTGTTATTGTTATTGTAAGGGAGATACAATAACAATATGCTGCTTATTTATTGTTATATATTGCTTAGATAATTAATATTTTATAATATTTTATAGTAATATATAATATAATATAATATTTTATAATGCTTACAATTAATATTTGAAGTCGAGCGAAGCGAATCCAATGTACCGTGGATGAGCGTAGTGAATTTTGTAAAAATTATTCCGAGGTACCCAATTTTGTTTAATAGGAATTGAGATTGTTTAAGAAATTGCAATGCTTTTTCATAAGCCTCACTTACAAGATTAGGGAAAGCAATAAGTGGGAATCACATTTTTCACCATTACGGTACATCCCCTTTGAATTGGATTTCAGAGAACAAAAAAAATAGAGGCGCCACTGTGTCGCTATCATTTTATTTTTATATAATACTTATATTAATTCGTTAACTTCTATCTAGATACGCTAAGATGTCTAGCCTATTATTCAGAAAGGACTATCTTAATAAATTCAATGTTCCAGGTCATTAGGGCAGAGAAAAATCAACTTTTGCTCAGTGAAATATTTTATCCAGTTCAACTGGCATCGAGCCAAAAAGTATGTTAAAACTTTATTTCTTCCCAAATGAGAAAGAAGTCTTAAAAAGAAATTTCTTGCTTCTGATTTCTTTAGATAGCTTTTAAAGAGATTTAGCGGAAATTATATAATAAAAGGAAGCAAGTTTTTGCAAAAAAAATGTTATATTCTCTTTTGTTTCTTTTTAGTAATTCAATTTCAAATGACAAAAATTTTCTTTATTTTTTTTAACTATATTGGTTTTTTATTCTTCAATTTAGGGGAAAACAACGAAAAAATACTCATATTTTGGTTCACAAAATCGACAAGAGAAAATACTAGGTTTGTTTTGTTAAAAAAAAGTTATACAAATTAAGTTAAGTAATCAACCAATAAGCTCTTATGCTCCTCTTCCCCCCTCAAACCTCCCCAGAAACTTTGATTATTTATCCGTCTCGAATATATTCAATTTTATATTGTTTAGTTGCAAATAACTAAAACAGTTACTCCTGAAACAGTTTCCAAACTTACATTGGATCATCTATCTTATTATATTGTCTAGTTTTTATTTTATTTATTTGTAATGTGAAACGTTGGAATAAAAAATGTCCAATGATAATATTTATAATCGTTATCCAATGCTTACAATTTTATTGTAAACGAACTCAGTACACATTCATATAAACTGTGTATGGGATAAGAACTCAGCATCAAAAATACAGCGATGTTACTTCAGCTGTTTAAAGGTAGATTCACAAGACACCGGTAGCGATGCGTCCGTAGCGGTCATTACGATGCGGAAAATGATGGTTCCACAAGAACCAACGCTACGGCCGCCAACACCGAATCTTTAGCGCACTCTAGATCTGAATTTTGCAAATAGAAATATATTTCTCTTTTAACAGGAGTTAAAAATACGAAGAAGAATAAGGTTTTTATGGACGAGCTGTGTCTTTTCGTATCTTATTTATACTTCATAATTATTTAAAAAATGTAATTTATTTTATCATCTCTGATGATAATGAGAATTTCCACCCTAAATGATAGTTCTTCTTCTTTTTCAAGTTATATTCCTTATATTTATTTTCCTTTATTTTTTATGGTTAAAGTTTTATTTTTGTAAAAAAAAGGAAGACTTTAGTTCTATAAAGGGAATATATTTTAAGCTATAATTAATTCATTCCCATTTGAGTCTACTTCAGGCTTGAGCAATGCAATGACACTGGTTTTACAATAAAATAAATTTGTAGTTACCAATTTGTTGTACCTAACAAATAAGTTTGTTGTTACGTGTAGTGATGTTGTTCCATTAGAAAGATGTTTCTCTTTACAACAAAGTCAAAGTTTAAATATTTTTAACTGACCATCCCGGGTCAAAAGTACGCCAACTAGTATATTGTTTAGTTAATTATATTGTAATATACATAGTTGATATGCGAATATATTAGTCAAAAAACGTGATTTGTTTACATTGTGTTATATATGACAATCAACAAAAAAAATTACAATTGGTATATTGTAATTATTACATATTGGTACATGTGAAAAAATTGCAGCCCAACTTATGAAACTCATCACTTTATGAAGATTTGTGTTTTTTTAATGTTTGTGGGGTTGTTACTGTGGGTTAATGATGTCAAAAATATTTCATAGACAGTAGAGTTTTGGATATTAACAAGGTTGATTTTTGTACCAAGTTTCATTTCGATCCGAGAAAGCGTTTGAATGTTATCGTGGGAGTAAGAAAAATTCCTAAACATTGAAAACGGAAAGGTTTCTTTCATGTCAGGTCTCTAAGGTGTTTCCTTATCAATCAAATGCTAATTACTGAATTATTTGTGCGCGTTTAGTTAGCGAAAGTTTAATTTTCCGCAACGCTATCGCAAGCTGTTTTAGAACGTCCCGTAAGATGACATAGGTTAGGATATGAGCTGTCACCGCACGCAACAGACGGAAGCATTGCTACCAAAGACTTTTAAATCCATCTTAATACCCCACACTTATAATATTTTTTTACAACGGATAAACTAGCCGTTGAGAACATTGAGAACTGTATATGAGTGCGAGTGTATCAGTTCAGCTTGGATACAAATTACAGCTTTGATACAACGTTTAAAAAAGTATTGGGTCAAGGTCGAATCATCTAGTAGTGTGGATACATTTTTACAAGCGTTGCAAGATAGCTTTTCCGATGATCTTTCATGAAACATGTCAATGAAAGTTGTTAATATTTACAGCTTTTATTTCAGAATCATTAAACAAACGGGAACGGAGTATCTCGGAAAATTTCTTATCACGTCGGATTCGCTACGCCCATGCCCCCTACTCTGGACTCGCTATGCTTGTACTCCGAATAAAAATCACTTAATATGTAAAAATGAAAATTCGCTAAAATCACATTTTTGTCTTGTATAGGACTACAAGCGTGCAAAAGCTCAAATCGATGTTCCTTGTTTCATGAATTTGCGAAATTTAGCCGAGTCATTATTGCGGGTAGATGACTTAAAAACGTTTTTCCAGATAGCACGACTGGACCTAGAGCTTGATGTTTGTTATAAGTTTTAACTCTCCAAGGCAAATTTGCTGAAACAAATGATAACAGACACACATACAGACAGACAACTTAGTAAAAATCACTCAGGGGGCCTTAAAATCACATGAAAGGATAAGACAGGTGAAATGTTCATTTCACTTTTTTCGCCAACACAATACATTTTCTATAAACCAACGGCATAAATGACGAAAAGTAAAAAGCATTATATTTTTGTAAAAAGGTTGTTTAAGAGAGAGCACAACATAGAA
This sequence comes from Microvelia longipes, assembly GCA_018340805.1. Classification (NCBI taxonomy): domain Eukaryota; kingdom Metazoa; phylum Arthropoda; class Insecta; order Hemiptera; family Veliidae; genus Microvelia; species Microvelia longipes. The sequence goes on along the minus strand of JACMZG010001911.1, from coordinate 52,585,816 downwards.
GCCACCCCCTTTTCAATTCTTCTGATGTCATAATACGCCCCATTCATTCATTCATCCATTCATTCATGATTTTGATAGAATTTTGTGTACCATATTTTAATATTATGTTGAGAACTAGATTATATTGAACACAGTCAACCACAATCGATATTGTTCTTGTTTGAATTTTTATAACTTCTTGGACAGCATTTAAATAAATAATATTTACACTAATGTTATGCAATGTTAACAAGAGACAGTTTAAATGCTAACATCTTTCAATCGATGTTCTATAGATGTACTGATTTGTGTGAGTTTTGGGACTGACCCATGATGTTTCTAAGAAAGGTATTCTTCCATGGTTTCTCAGAAGTTTTGTTTCTAAATAAACGGCAGACTTTTGTCGGTATTTAATACTTAAAGAAGTTGGCTTCGAGTTGTGATGTTACTAAGTTTGATTACTGCCAAGTCCTTAAGCTCATATAATGATTATCTTTTAACTTGTCTCTATAAAGCCTCTATATTGAGCATTCTTTTAATTAACTTTCCTCTCAATAAATAGAGAAAAATTTACAACTTGTAACTTATTAACTTGGATAAATAAACAGTTTTAGACGGATTTCCTGGTTGATAAGTTTAGGTTAAGGGTATTATAGAAAGAGTGGTTTTACGGCTGTATTTTAATCATGTGACAGTGTGAAGTACAATGCTACGTCTATTTTAGGCAGTAAACATTCCTTAGTCTTATGTTTTTTGCGCGTTGTGTTTATGTAAACGTGTTTTGTTTTATGCAAACAACTCAGCTACTGATCAATATCTTTCCACTGTACAAAAATTTTTTTTATATAAAATTATTGCTTTTTAATAGTTTATACGCGTTGTTTATAGATATTATATTGTTTTTGTATAATGATGTGTAATGTTATTAATTATAAATTATTAATTAATTTAAATATAAATCAATTTATATTATGTACAGATGTGCGTATATACATGCGTTTATATTATATATAGTGGTGTATGGATGCATAGATTTATAATATGTGAATGAATAGAATTAGGGTTATTTTAGAACTATTTTAAACAGATATAAAAGACTGTGGTTTTTAATTAGTTAATTAAATTGTGTTTAATATAGAAGTGCGTTTAATGTTTTAATTTTAATTATATCTAGTCTCGTATTTGATATGGTTTATCTTGTCAGTCCTAATATTCTAAAATATGCTAAATCATAGAGAGGCTATATCATAGTATATTCGTATTGAATAAAGATCATCACTTCACAATACTAGTAGTTGAAATGCAAACTCTATAAAAAAACACAATCTAATGTGTGTAAGAGAACATTAGAATACAATTGCTCTGCACTATTTGATAAATTACCAAAAAAATTATCAAAATATTGATAAATATAGTAAATATATAAACAAATATAAAGATATGCTTACTCAGCTAGCTCCTTACACAGTTCAAGAGTTTATTAAAAAAAATATTATAATAATTTTATAATTTAATTTAATTAAATATTATTTAAATAATAATTAAATTTGACTGTATTTGATTCTACATTTTCGTAAATAATGTAACAATTAAAATCTTATTCCTATTAATTTAAATTTATTTTAACATTTATATTGATAATTCAACAAAAGAATAATTAAAAGTATAAATGTTGATATAGTAGTTTTAAAATTAATAATGAAAAACAACTACGATATTTTCTTACCTGTTCAAACGTGTAAAGATCATGATGTTTAATAAAAAAAAAAAACACTAGAATTAAAAACAATTAATATATTGTAAACCACAATAGTATAAAAAACAGTCTGTAAACAGCTCTGATAACGACGTAAACGCGAAACCCGTCAGTTATAATTTTTTTAAACTATTGTGGTTCAAAATGTATGAATTGTTTTTTAATTCTAGCGTGTTTTTTTATTAAATATCATGCTGATTAAATACCAGAAAATCTCCGTCAAAACAAGTAATGATATTTTATCATCTTATAATATGATAATAATGCATTAATTTAACATATATGAGGCGAGAAAACCGCTAGAGGGGTTTTATAAAAGGCCGACGTTACAGATCGATTTATGGACTCCCTGGGGGGCTGCGGTGGCGGGATGTTGGGGGCCTAAATCTCCCGGGCCTTGATGAAAATACCAATTTGCGAGTGTTTTATTCTTTTTCGCAACAACTCGTTATTTTTTGCACTTTATATGTTTCCCCTTTGTTGTTTTATAACTTCCATTTTAATAATTTTGATATTTATGTTTTTAAAAAGAAGTTAAAATTAAAATCTGCGCTATAGTTATTAAATTTAAACTATATTTTATTAATCATTTACAGATATAAGTTAATTGCAAGCTAGTGTTTTAGCATTATATATATATATATATATATATATATATATATATATATAATATATTATATATATATATATATATATTAATATCTTCTCTTAGCTGTATGAATTGTATACATTTATATTATTTTATTCCTAAATTAACTTATATTTTTATTTAGGATTCTCACAACTGTGGCCCAAAAGATCACTACCACTAAGATCCAAAAAATCAGTTCCACTAAGATCTAAAAAATCACTTTTGCTATGATCCAATAGATAACTAACTACCAGCAAGATGTAAAAAATTACTTTCCCTTAAATCCAAAAGATCCACCACTAAGATCCAAAAAATCAGTTCCACTAAGATCCAAAAAATCAATTTCACTATGATCTAAAAGATCACTACCACTAAGGTTTAAAAGATCTCTACCACTGTCATTCAAAATATCACTACTACCTCTGAGATCCAAAAAATCAGTTCCACTAAGATCCATAAAATCACTACCCCTAAGATACAAAAGACCATTGTCAGTATGATCCTAAAGATCACTACCACTCAGATCCAAAAGATAACTACCAGCAAGATGTAAACAATTACTTTCACTTAAATTCAAAAGATCACTACCACTAAGATAAAAATTAAATACAAATTTGATCGAAGCGTTTAGACCACAGTAAAAATGTTTACAGGATAATTGCTGTAATAAACAATGAAGTTATAAATAAAATACAAGTAACTAAAAAATTGTTTGTGCTGCCGCACAAAAACATTAATTTACCGCTACAGTTTTAAATTTATAATTGTCCTTATAAAAGGGAAAAGACAGCAGTTTTAGTTTTTAAAAACTGTTCAAAGCTTCTGTTGGACGGATCAAAGTGTTAGCAAAGTAACACTACTATAGTTACTCGTTAGATGATATTCCATTTTTCTAAGTAGATTTATAGAGAAAGACAAATCAACCGGATAATAAGGTTTTCTTTGCTAATACCTCTATTGTGCCTTAGTATGTTATCTTACTATTGAAGGAACCTGTACTAATTTGATGGAATCAATAAATGAAAACTCTAAGGAGAACTCCTATAAGGGAGTCATCCTTTATAGCAAGATGTAAAATATTAATTTCGACTTCTACCTGGGTGTTATGTCAGGATATACTAGATCGTAAGCAAAACAATAAAATGTTCATGTTTAAAAATATTAATTTACGTACTGTTTCAGGAGCAGGTTTATCTAACGTAGTCGTGTCTCTATTCGCATCTACGTACTATAATGTCATAATAGCATACTGTTTATACTATCTATTCACTGCGTTTCGAGCGCATTCACCTTGGTCTGAGTGCTTCAACAGGTGGAATACAGATCAGTGTTGGAAACCTGATATAAACATAACTAGACCGCTTAACTCAACCTCACCAGCCGAAGAATTTTTCGAGTTAGTATTTTTCATTTTATTTGTTTAGTTAAAACGCATTCCCATTTCAATTTTAAATTAATAATAAAGCGATCTTGTCCCATAGGCGTTTCTAAGGGGGGGGGCTGCAGGGGTAGGGGACATAAGCCCCCCTGGTTTGAAATTAGCTCCCCCAAAAAAGCATATTGCTTTTTTATGTTTAAAAGTAAGTTTCTAATTTACTTATTTAAGTTTATAAATAAGTTAAAAGTAAAATTAAATTTAACTTATTAAAAATATATTACGAAAATAAAATATATTTATTTATCATATAAAAATATACTTTATCAATTAATATTCAATTATGACTTTATTGTTCCTATTTTTATAAGTTTAGTTGGCAACCAAAGGTTACCAATCAACAAAATCTACTTTTTTAGATTCATTTTACTTCAAAGTTAAATAGGAAGATAAGTAATATTGGTAAATAGTAACAACGACAATATTAGTTTAGAATGTATTAAAAAATACAGTAATATATATATATATATATATATATATATATATATATATATATATATATATATATATATATATATATATATATATATATATATATATATATATATATATATACTAGGGGGCTGACCCCCTAAGAGTTTATCTAGAATTGCCTATGGCTTGTCGAGTAGTTTCTTAATCTATTGCATTTCAGGGCCTCGCTCATTACTACAAACAACAAAATTCAGTGTACCCTTGTCTAATTTGTGGCTGGTGTACGAATAACGCAGCCAGAATTAATCCCTCGAACCTCTGCAGGACCCAAAATACACTTGTTTAATTTCAAGCACTTATTTTTGTTGTCTCCAGAGATGTGTTTTAAGTGTTGGCTTTCTACATAATGCAGATAATACATAAACCTCTCGCAAGGCGAGTATATTGAATGTTGACGTATGATTGAGAGAGCAATTAAGAGTAGTAGCATTAACTACTAGTAGGGTCACTATAGCCTGGCTTACTTTTAATTATCTCTCTACTTTATCTGTTAACAGACCGATTTATTTTTTTAGAGGATATTTTTTTTTTTCATTAATATCTCCTTATAAAAACAAAAGCAAATGGTGAAATTCCTCACTAAAACAAAGTGCAGCGTAGATTAAATTTTCATCATACTAAAGATTCATAAAATTCTTATATATTTTTAACTCTTTTAAAAATATACCCTTCTCTTTTAACCTTACCGTCTACAGGCCTGCTAATTTTTGTTTCGTTTAAAAAAAGGGAGGAGGGTGATTTTTCCCTTTGTCCTATAATTGATTTCAAACTATATAGATTTGTAAAAATTCTGAGTGAACATAAAAGTAATATGTTCATAAAAGCTAGAATGAGAGCTACTATTTAATACGATATTTTTGTTGCTGTAAAATAAATATAATTATACCATTTATTAAATGCTTTTAGCGAGACCGCCTATTTAAACTGTTGTTATTGCTTCAAGTTTATGCTGGACCCTATTACTAATATCGTCTCCAATAAAAGCATTAAAAAAATGAAAAACTCAAAATTAAATAGTTCAAGAAAAACTCAAAATACTTTCTTACTTACTGAATACTAAAAGAGTACAGTAAGAAATGTAAATTTTCTAGAAACAAAGTGCTGCAAGTTAGTGAAGGTATCGAAATTCCAGGACTTGTCAGATGGGAACTGGCAGCCTGTCTTCTTTTTTCTTGGATCCTGGTGTACTTCGCGCTGTGGAAGAGCGTCAAGTCTTCAGGAAGAGTTCTGTACTTCACAGCCACTCTTCCGTTCCTCCTAGTCTTGGCTTTTTTGGGACGGGCTCTGACATTGGATGGAGCGAATTTAGGATTAGAATATCTATTCAAACCCAGATGGCATCTTTTAAAGGACGCTAAGGTATTATATTTGGACATTCTTTATAATATTTATAAGAAGTTAAAAGGAATATAATTAATTTTAAGTTATTAGCTCAATAGTTCTGTTTTATATTTGGTCTTCCAACTTCATTAAAATCTGCTAAATCTGTAAAGTATAGATAAAGGAAAAAAGTCAATACCAGCCTTTATGGATATGATCAACACACATACACACACACACACACAAAAAAACACACACACACACACATATATTATATATATATATATTATATATATATATATATATATATATATATATATATATATATATATATATAACATATTTATGTAACATATATTAAATAAGAAAAATTAGCACTAGGTTAACCAATTAAAGTTCTCTTTGCCTACATGTAAAATAGAATTTCCAGAGTGAATAATATCATAGGAAATAGGTATAAAGATGAGTATTCAATTTCTTAAAGAAGTTGTTTTTTGGCTACCTTTTTATAATATTAATATGAATTAATTTAAAAAAGACTTGACGGACTAATATACGGATTTTCTATGACGATTTGACAAAAAAAATAAGGAAAATCGTGTAAAGAAACACATATCGCCGCAGAGCGAGACCTTAAGAACGTAAAAAACGTACTATGAACATAAAGTAAGTTTGAATTTTAGTCATCCTGTATTTTTGAGTTTATCGTTGACTGAGACGCAATAATCTACTAACTCAAAGCTAACACTACATGCACACGATGAGACTACGGCGAAATGTAACTGCCCCACTTTGTAGAGAGTTGACTAGCTCTATAAACGATTCCAACAGAAATTGGGCAATAATTAGACAACAGTGCTTAATTTCTGGTGTAATATACAATTATGGAGACCAATAGAAGAAGTAATGTATCTATAAACTATCTCCATATAGAATAGCAATAGTAAGTGGAATACCAACCAGTGGATTAATGAAACGATTCACCATCCAATATTAACGGCTAAAGAAATACCGGTACCTTTATAGAAAAAGGACCTCCAAGATTCAAATTAAATTCTACCGTAACAAACTTAGTTTGTTAGGGAATCCTTCATTGGGGGGCCCTTTTTCTATATCGTGCCTATTATGCGTCCTTTTATGGAATAAGGCCTCCTATTTATATTAAAATAATATTGTCCCCACCCAAAATCCAAAATTTCCACATTCTGTCCCGTTAGGGATTGAATATTTACAGGCAATTTAAATTTAATTAATATTGTCCCATCCCATAACCCCAAATTCCACATTCTGTCCCGTTAGGGATTGAATATCTTTAGTTTTTTATGTTTAATTCAGTTTTGATTGGGGGTCCCTTTTCTTTAATGTCGCCCCATGGGAACTTTTATAGAATAAGGAAAAAGGGGTCTCTTTTCTATAAAATTGCCAAAATACCCTGAAAGCTAAACTGAAAACCTGTCTATTTGACTCCCAACTTAACAGCCAACATATTTAGAATTGAACTTTAGAATAGCTATACTTGTTCTGAGAATGTCATATTTACCCAAATCTGAAAATGGTATCACAACACTGACTTATTGTGTTACTAAAGTCCCTTATAGAGTTCCCTTTATGCTCCACATTTTTTTAATTATTGATCATCAACTTAGACCGATTTGCATGAAATTGAATAAGTATTATTTAATAATAATTATAAAATGTATTTAATTATATCATGCAATAAATGGTTATTTATTATTTATTTACGTCAGCTATGTCGGTAAACATTGTTTAAAAAGATTATTTATGTTAGTTAACTTAACATAAATAACTTAATAACTAATAAATAAATAACTTATAAATAACTATAAATAACTACATGCTAGTCTGATTTTACTGTGGTGAGTAATAACAGAGTGTATTGCGTTCCTCCTACAGTTCCGATAGGCTTTTCTACGCAAAAATACCTAAACGCATAACTGCGTGTATAAAACTAAACATAAGAAAATGTTTTTTAGCTTTTAGAACTACTTTATTTCTAAAATAGAAAAGTATTAATTGTATTTATTCTTAGCAATAATTTATTTTCAACTCTATATTTTTTATTGTTTAAAAAAAAGTAAAATTTATTAATTTCCTTTCGATACCAAATTTTTCTTGGTTGAGAAAAGTTTTTTAAAAACTCGTTGTTAAAGTGGAGCAGATTTTTTCTTCCACAAGACTTCTTTTAAGTGATTTACAGTTTAGTTGTCTGAATAGGATGGGTTCTCTGGACCTAAAGAATTTATAGCTTGGTCTAGGCGAGGGTAATATAAGTTAGAACCGGCTACACACAGTCCGAACTCGATCCCCTTGAACCACTATCCCAGTTTCCATCGCCCCTTTTTGGTTTTTTAGGACAAACCCTTTTTTATAGCAATCCAAATTATAAGATACCTCATTTTTTGAAGCACCTATTGAAGATAAAATTTAAGAGGCCGATGAAAAACACCTGCTACTGTTAGTTTATAGACTTTTTTTAAATACGCTTTTTTCTCTTAAATTTATAGCACATTCTTTTATGATCACCACCAATTTTTACTAGCTTTGTATAAAAGTCAATTTATATAAGAGGAAAAACAAATTTATGAGAATTAAGTTAAAAGTTTTTTCTTAAAATTATTTTAATAAAATTTAATCTCAATTTGATTTTTAGATTTCTTATGAATTTTTAAAATGTTTGTTTTTTCATAAATGAGAGTTTATCATATCATAAATATACATAATTTCCCGGATAATAAATAACCTAAAGGTTGAATTTGTACTATTAGGTACATCCTAATTTCTCCAAATAATGGTCATCATTATGCAATTAAGTATACATGCTGCGTGAATTGAATTATTATATTAAGTTAACTTTCTCTCACCCACTACCAAAGATAGTATAGCTATATGCTATGATATAGGAAAATGTGTTGTAATTCAATATAAAACACCTACATTGTGTTGTTCTATTATACAATATAAAAACTTCATTCATAACCAAAAGTCATTTACACAATTTAATCATTTATTATATATAATAAAGTTTTTTATTGGCAAGAACATACACAATAAACATACAACATTTATTTTGTGTAGACCATATTGCATTGGGGGCCAATTTATTTATTTATAATTTATTTATTCATTGGACAAAAATAAAAATATAGAACAAATAGCTTTGACCACTGGATGCATATTTATAAAAATAGAAAAAAATAGCTTGGACAATTCGATGTATATTTTTAAAATTCTATTAATTCTGAATAGGTGCCGTAATCTCAAGGAGTCATTAAAAAAATGCAAGTCTTTAATCATGAGAAAAAGATTGTCTTAGAATAGGTAATATAACACTCCAAGATTCTTCTTAGCAAATAGAATATTCGTATTATCTTCTAATTATACAATTATAATGAAGCTAAAAATATACGTAACTTTCTTTGACTTAAAATAAATTTTATAAATGTTAATTTATTAATATTAGACAATTATTTATTGATTTATCTTGAGTTTTTTAAGTACAAAGTGAAACTAAGTTTTCCTGTGAAATATGTTCTAAATTCCCTTAGTTGCATTTTAATTAGTTAAAGACTTTCCATTACGGTAATTGCTTTTTATTTTTCTTTAATATAGTGAACTATTTGCATTATACCCAGATCATGTTCAGACTTATATTTACTTTATTTTAATTACGAATTTAAATGACATTATACCTTTTTACTTACCAAATGAAAGCACTTGGTTTTTAACCAAAAAATGTGTTTGTATTTAAACGAGTGTAGAGTATTAAAAAAATATATGAAATTTACTACATTTTGGTGTGATAAAAGAATTTACAAGTCTGTCAAATGCTATCTATTATTATAGCTAATTGATAGATGATTTTTAAAATGAAAACAGCATTCCCAATCATTAATGCCTTTATATCGCAAGGCGATAAAGTGTACTAACGAAAACGGCTTGATAGTGGACCTACAATAATCAATTGCTATTAGTCGAGTTTTACTGCATTATTGTTTTAAATTCATATTATAAAGTGTATTATACACTTTATATTATAAATTAAATAAATGGGGCTTTTATTGTCCAAAAAGACTTGACAAAGGCGGTGAGTTAGTAACTAGTTTTAAGACCCTAGTTTGTTGCGGCTGGTTGGCTGACGCTGAAAGACTGTAAGGAATTCGAAACGATGTTTCGCCTCTGACCATTTTAGATCCTTTTGAGTACACACTTTGCTGTCAGCAGGCAGTTAAATGCATATTTTCTTTCTTAAGTCATAAAGCTTAATTTTCTAACCCTTCCCATTGAATCTGATTTTATGATAGTGCCGTTAATCGCGCAACAATGGTCACACAAATTTGAAGACAGTTTTAATTTTTACAGTTTTATTTGCATAATTTTTTTTACGCAAAGAAGGAACAATCGTAACATAAAGCGTCCCGTTTTTGCAAGCAATAATTGATCAAACCGATAGGACCTGTAAACGAACCGTTAAAAGAATATTTACCGTCTAAACTATTAAATCTTGAGACGCATCGAAAATCAGAAAAAATACGTCAAACATCTCTTTTATGACAGTGTTGTCCTAAATTAAAAACAAAAATAAATTTTGGCTATAATAAAACTAGCGGCGACCAAGACAATGGTTTTATCATTACTTCTTTCTTTATTATTGAGCATAATTAAGTAGTTGTTTACGATTAATTTGTTTTAGAAAATAATCTGTCAACTAACCATAAGCCTTGATAGCGTTGTTGATGCGTATTTGCTAATAATACAGGAGATTGCGAGTTCGAATCTCTGGTCTTCGGTTACTTTTTATTAAAAAAAAATACAATTTTGTTGCATAATTTTTACTTTTCCTTACTTATACTGTATGCATTTAAAATGTTTTTTTTTTACCGTAGGTATACAAGAAAAGTATTGTGTCTGTACTGAACATTTGAAACCGAGATTGTGTCTGTGTGTGTGAGTGTGCCTTTCAATCGTAGCTCTCAAAGCATATGGTAGAGAGTTGAAACTTGGAACAACAATTAATCTTTAGGTCTAGTTGTGCTATTCAGTAAATGTTTTTAAAACGCGGAAAAATGTTTGATTCATTTGATCGAAAATTAGTTATACACATGTAGAAATATTTAAAAGATTAAAATAGTTTATGCCCCCGGCCGGGGTTCGAACCAATAACCTTCGAGATCCTGAGCAAACTCTTTAACCACACAGCCAAGGAAGCTTACGAACACAGGGTGACTATTATTTTGAAATTGAGAGCGTGGTTGAAAATTCAGGAATAATCCCACTGAGTCAACTGATTTTAGCCGTGTGTCATACTCTAATAATAACTAAGTCTATAAAGACAAGTTTAATCTAAATGTTTAGGCGAAATCCTGGTTGAAATAATATAATTTCCATGTCATATCATAGCGTCGGTGTCTCAATATCTCTTAAGTTCCAAGCAGCAATTAATAGCGAGAGTGGCTATAAATCCAATTACTTCTAGGTATAAACTTCTCCAGTATGCAATCTTCGTTGAAAGATGTTTTCTCATAAATATTTTCACTTGCTAAAAGAAAACCTTTGATTAATTAAAACTATTTTTCACGGTTAAACTCGAAAATCCAACTATGATTCGATTAAAACAGAGCCTTAGAATCCAAATTACACTAAAATATCTGCGTTAGAATGGTTTCTTGAGTTACTCCCTAAGATTAACTGTTTCTTACGTTGAATCAATCTACATAATTAAACTATCTCCGCTTAGCAAAATATACGTTACATAACTCATCACATTAATTGAAGGAACTGTTAACAGACTTTTGTTTCAATTTCAAATACCTAAGAGTTAAGAAGTTTAATTTAGTTCTTTAGCAATTTTACAAAATATCATTTTAAGACAAATTTTCTTTTAGTGAGTTAGATGAAAATTACTCAGAATATTAATGTTTCTCCAGTTTTAATTAAAATGTAGATGTTATATTAGGTTCTATTTTGTAAATTAATTTGGGGAAACCGTCTACTTAACAGTGTAGACTTTTAACATTGTTGTATTTATGATTATTAGAATGAAATATTAAATACAATGCTAAATTTGTCGTCAGATAGATGAAATTGGCGAAACGGGATCCATTAGGTTTTATTATTTAGGCAAACCTAATTTATCAAATTTGTTTTAACATCCTTATTATCATCAGTCTTTTCAAATATATATTTTTTTAACATTTTATTTTGAGTAAAACAAATTAAGTACACATAAGTCGATTACATTTATTATTTAAGAAATAACTAAGGCTTAGATTAAAAATTAGTCATCATCAGTGTTTAAAATAATAAAAAATAAAAAACACAATTTACAAACTACTTCATACTGAACCTTGGAGTGGTTTGATAAGCTATTACTAAACATACCATACCAAGTTGCAATGTGAAGTAGTTTGTAAATTGTGTTTTTTATTTTATATTATGTTAAACACTGATAATGACTCATTTCTAATCGAAAGCTTGGTTATTTTTTATATATTAAAAATAAAGAACTGCGTTTATTTTTAAAACTGAAACATTATTAATTAAAAAATTAATCTGTTTTTATTTATTAATTTTTAAATCCACAATAAGAAACCGTTAAATTTTTATTTTAAATATATTTAGCAAAAACCTTATAGAGACCTCTATTTTAAATTATTTTAAATTCCTTCTCAAAAGCTTTAATAAATATTTTAACAATATCTGTAAGAAATCTATTGTTAAATTATTATTTTATTTTAAAAAAATTCTGTACAGAATAGCTAATCAATACTTCTTAGCATGATTACTTTGAATGTTCTAAGAATGATATATATTTTTAACCTAAATTGTACGTAATCATAGCATTACAGATAGTGCAGCCATTTGGTGCCTAATATTTTAATAAAAAAAATGCAAAAAGTTTGAGAAGGGTCCAAGGGAAGGCCACCTGTCACAGGTGTTGCTGAAGTTTCATTTAACGTCGTCTCTATTTTTCATACTCTCTGTTCCCTGACCTGTGATTTCCATTATATATTAAATGTAATATTATTTCGACATCTCTACTACACTAGAAATTTAGGTTATTTTTTTATTCTAAAATATTTTATTTATATACGTATATGAATAAACTTCTTTATTATTTATTTATTCGCATTAGTATATACATTTATAATACAGGGTCTCCAAAATTCTCCCCACCCCTACTCTTAAATTTTTGAGCCGCTAAAACAAATTTTTGAAACTAAGGGGATTTCTATAATGTGAAGTAAAGTTTACATTACTTTAAGATTACACAATCTTTTTGAAATAATATAATTGTGCGAGAAACTCACAATTTCACACTCAATTTTTCAACACAATTTTCAACACTCGGTAGTATCAAATGATAATTACTTTTTGCATTGGCGATTTTAGCGCAGCACCCTCATTGAGGAATACTTTTTCTTGCATATTTCGATACTTTGACCAAATAATTATTATTCTCCTCTTACGATTTTTTAAATTTTTTTATGACTAATAGTTTTTCTTCTATGGAGGGGCAAAAATGTAAAAGTACGCTAGCAAATTTTTCGGTTATTGGCGATTTGTGTTTTTTAGGTAGAATAATTGATGTTTCATACACAATTTTTCGTCTACATCACTAATAGTTGCTCTTTTAAAAGGGACAAAACTGTATTAGGGTACCGAAAAAAAATACAGTTGTAAAAAAGGGATACTATTAGGGATAGTACTACTGGGAAAAATTTTCAAGTATAATACGTCATTTATTCTGCCTAAAGATCACAAAACGACTATAATACATTTTATTTTTTAACTTTAATATCTTTTTCTCTTTTGCCACGTTACAGGGAGGTAAATTGTATTTATAAATATTATGAATACAATTTACCATTGTAATAGATATGTAAGTATTATAGTAATTATATCCTTTATTCAAAAGTTACAAGTATCCTATAAGTCTTCTCCTTCTCTTTAGATTTACCATTAGAGTTTGTTTTTGGACTTTTATAGTATAGTTTAAGTAAGTATGCTACCCCTTATACCTGATGGTTCCCTAGAATCCAGATCCGAAATTAACCCCGCTCATCCAACACCATCCCCACCCTCACCCCACACACATCTTAGACCTTCTCCTTCAATTTAAGCAACTCAGTTTATAAAAGGTACTCTGAAGATGATTAATTAATAGTCAAAACCGGTTTTTTTTATGTATTGTGGTTTGACAATTAAATATATTTTAAATAAAACGCTGAACTCTGGAGTAAATTATTAAATATAAACAACAGTCTCTCCACTAAATGTAACATTTATTTACAGAGCCGGCTTTCAACTGTAATCAGCCATCATCAGTGCCGGTGAGGTGCGAAAGAAAACGTTAAAAATTAAACGATTTGTTTTATTTGAGACAGAGGTTTAAATCTGACTCGATCTTAAATCTGAGTCAGATTTAAACCTCTGTCTCAAATGAAACAAATCGTTTAATTTTTAACGTTTTCTTTCGCACCTCACCGGCACTGATGATGGCTGTTTACAGTTGAAAGCCGGCTCTGTAAATAAATTTTACATTTAGTGGAGAGACTGTTGTTTATATTTAAATATATTTTTTTAAACTCAACTGTATTAAATATTAACCATGTTTACATTCTAGTTCAGCGTCGTAATGATTGTTCGAAGCTCTTTAAAATGACTGAATTTGTTGGTTTATTGACAAAATGATTCGGTTTTAGCAGAGTTATTTTAATGTTGAGAGATTAACTTTTATTTGATTGATGTTGTAGGTGTGGATCAATGCTGCAGCTCAAAACTTCCAGTCGATCGGCATCGCGTTTGGAACGGTCGTATCCTTCGCTAGCTATAATCGTCAGGGGAATCAGATTCTTATAGATACAGTGACTGTTTCAGCTATTAGCGGCATTGCCAGTCTCATTGTTGGTATATTTGCTTTCGCTACTCTGGGAAGTATTGCTAAGGAACAGAGTACTTCTATAGATCGTGTTATTTCTGATAGTAAGTCATCTTAGAATTTATAAAAAATGTATAGAAATAAATATTTTCACTAGTAGGAAGAAAAAGTGCTTCTTTCTCCCTCTGATGTAGGTTGAAAAAGTCCACTTTTCTTCCTCTGATATAGAAGGAAATAGTACACTTTTCTCCCACTGATAAAGAAAGAAAAAAAAGCACTTTTCTTTCTGTACTTTGGATGTTTCAGTGTTGCCCAATATCTTACGATATTGTCAGTGTTTAAGGATCTTTAATATAAACGACTTAAAGTTTTCGTTATTGAAAAAAAAAAAAAATTAAAAAATAAATCATGAACACTAACATTATTAAAATTAATTTATTTACATTATTACATTATTAAGTAAAATTAATTAATTAATAAATCATTTTAAACATTATTTAAAATTAATTTGTTGACGGTCATAAATCATGAAAATCAATTAAGTTATTGACGGAGCCAGCTTTATTTATTTATTTGGTTTTTTGTACATTTCATGGGTTACCTTTAATTTATTTATAATTATGAGGCTTTTTATGTTTTGCTTTTTTTATCTATCTTTTTTTCTCTTTTGTGTAGTTTTGGTTAGATTTTTACATTGTTAGTTAGGCACTGATGATGGACTGCTACAATTCGACATTAAGATTCTCAAATTGAATGTTTATCGTTAAAGTTAGGCCATAACTTTATCCTACTTGTGGACATTGTCTGTTAGGGTAACATGTAAAACTTTTTAAATAAATAAATAAATAAAAAATAAATAAATAACTAACATAGTGTTTCAAGTATTCAGTGACGCTTTGTCAAAACACAAGAAATAAAGGTACCCTGCAAAACGTACATCCTCTCAGGATGTATTAAATAGCCTAAAACGTTTAACTTAGATACTATCTCAGTCCCAAATTTTTGAAGTGAACAAGCACTTTTTGCACTTGCCTTTAGAAAAAGGTACGCCCACAATTTTTATTAAATATTTTTTTTGTTGATAATAATATCAACAAATAATATATATTATATACAGTTCTTTAAGTGGTCCAGATAAAAAAAGAATAATACTATAATAAATATAAAAAAAAAATATCCTAAAATTATATGATAATTGCTAAAGATATGATAATAAAATGTTTTTTTTTTTTCAATAACAACCCATTATAACATTAATATACAGAGTTTATCTGTATAAAGAGGTTTTTTTCAAATATATTAATTTTATTACGATAATTTATGTTTAAAATATAATTTATATTACATCATTATTAAAAATAAATATTTTGCAAATTAATCACATTTTTTTACACTGCACTTATAAAAGGATAAGAATGTACACCCAATTTAATTCCGATTTAAACTAGATTAATCCGGTCAAAAGTTTTGTGGAAATTTTCACAAATTAACAATTTATTATCTCTAAAATTAATATTGGTATATTGATAATTATAATAAATTTTACTAGGATTTATTTATTTAAATTAATTAAAATAGTTTCTGCTAATAGAGGTGATTTCACAGCTGTAGAAATTTTGCTATCCATAAAAGCAAGGCAAGCATAGATTTCAAGTGCATACGATTTTAAATAAATAAACATTTTCACTTAAACAAATGTCAGACTGGCTACATTTTAAATCACATTTTACTAAACAAACTATGAATTCTCTGAATGTTTGACATGTGCATAGTAAAATAGAAATTAGAAATAATTTATAATGTAAACTTTACACTTAAGTAAAATTTTTATTCTGAGAGTTATTTAAAATTGAAGAGTTGGGAGTGGGTAGAGGATTTCCCTGGTTTAAATATTTCACTCCTGTTTTACCTCTTTGGGGCTCTCAGGTTTTTCTGAGGTCACTTAATTTTCACGAAAAACCTACTGGATAAGGTGAAAAATTAAAACTTCTATTTTCATTCGTTAACCTTTACTTTTTTAGGTTTTGAGGCTTTATTTTTAAATAAAATAAAATTTTAGCAAAAAAGTCATTTTTCATTACCGTAGGTGCTTAGGTAAAGTATTTTTTATCAACCAAAATACATTGAAACATAGTTGTATTTTTTTATCCTCACCGGTTTGTAACATCCTCAGGGGTTTTTGACGCAATCGTAAATGTGTACGCGGTGTATACTCGTATATACGCTTAGATATGCTCTCTTTCAAAGTATTTTTGAATGTTAAACCGGAACACAAAATTAAACTTTTCAGATTAGATGTACTTTCCAAACTGTATTGTAATTTTATCTACACATAGTTTGATTTAATAAAAATTCGTATCAAAATATTAGGACTAACTTGTAATCTAATATGGAAAAGTAATTGTGGAATTTTAAGTAATGAAAAAATACAGGGTAACTCCACTAATGATTTTTATGTGATTTAGCCAGTATTAATCTTAACAGCTTATCATGCTCATCAGGGTTGGTGAGCATCGAAGAAAATATTCAGGGACAGCGGGTATTGTTTTGTCACGGGGTTTGTAGCTGAGATTAAAGACTGGCAATCTCAAATATGTATCATCATTGTAGGAATCTATTCCTATAATTGTAACCTATTGGTAAAATGCGTAAAATTTTAATGCTCCTGCTCCGTGCAAATGTATTTCCTCCACTTGCTTTCTCACTTGTGTAATATTTAGATTTAATTTTCATTTATAGATATATTTCTATGTGTTTAAGGTCCTGGAATGGTGTTCATAATATACCCGGAAGCGATGTCTAAGATGCCTTTACCGAGTCTCTGGGCACTTCTCTTCTTCTGCATGCTCCTATGTCTCGGACTCAATACTCAGGTATTCTAATTCTTTATTTACTGCCTTTGTAGCATTTTTGAAGTATTCACAATACTAGCCAATCTGAATTTGTTAACAAAATTTAAGGGACTTGGATTTTTCTTGAGCAAGTAATTTTGGGAGAAAAAAATAAACCTAACGCAGGAGTATTCAAACTTGAGCGTTGTTGACCACTACCTAAGTAAAACAGTACGTATCAAACCCTCTACAGCTTTCAGTTCCCTCCTAATTGAATCATAGTTTTCAACATATCAATAAAAAATTACGTACCGTCTGCCGTTCTCGTGGCGGAGGAAGAAAATTGTTTAAATCAATTCTCAACAACTATGGAATACACTAAGCTCTTTGTGTATTCCCTCTGCATTTATCCTTCCGCAAGGCTCTTACCGAGCATTATTATATAAATAATATAAAATATAGGTACGGGGTACCTCATACTACACGTACGGGGTAAAGTAAGCTTAGTAATATTCTGCTCGATTAGTACAAAAATATTCATTTTGGGTGGTTCCTGCATACTAGGTGAATAGTGTGAATCTTAATAGGCTCTGATTTTTCTTGATTAACTTAACAGACTATTAGAGTGGTTTACAAAGTAAAAAAACTTTGTAAACCCCTTTTTCAAGAGTCTTTAAAACAGTTGATTCACGCAATATTGGATCGTAAATGTCATCAGTTAACATCATAAGTTAGTTCAAACTTTTATTACAAAATTATCCTATAATTTAATATTTTTATTTCGATGGATTTATTTAAAAAGTAGGTATTCGTCTACTTGAAAATCTTTTAATACCTTAACTTAATATTAAAACTCCATTTGCTAAATTGATTTAAGTTTTTTTATTCTAAATAACTTTGTTTTACTTTTGTTTGATTTATTTAATTTTTATATCATTCAGAGTATTTGATTTTCCCTTATTTTCCTACTTTTTATTTTCTCTGCAATAAGCTTTAAAGAAAACAAAATTAATATTTTTTATTGAGAGTTATAAATATTAAAAATAAATCGAATTGGTAAATTTATTTTAGATAGACTCTGTTTATATAATATAGCTTCCTTTTTTGTTTATCTTTTTCGTTTTTTTCTGTGTCTTTATAATCAATTTATACAACAATTTATTTGTAATAAATTTAAATAGCTAGATTTTTTTGTTTCAATTTGTGTATATTTATTGTTTTTACATATTTAAATTCATATATATATATTATATATATTATATATATATATATATATATATATATATATATATAATATATATATTATATATTATACACTTTATCAATTTTTATGAAAATATTTCAAACAAATAAAAAAAAAATAATAATCTGGGTAATAAAATTTAGTATAAAGAGTTATTACTTGCTTTTTATAGCTCTTTATTTGCTCACTTTTGCCATGGATGGATTAAAATAGAAAATCAAAAATCTATACAATATATATATATATATATATATATATATATATATATATATATATATATATATAGCTATATTAATATATATATTGATACAATATATATATATATTATATATTAATATATATTATATATATATTACATATAATATATAAGTATATATATATATATATATTATAATATATTATAAATATATATATATATATATATGTATATTACATATTTATATATTAATATATATATTATACTATATATATATATATACATATATATAATATATATATATATATATATATATATATATTATATATATATATATATATATATATATATATATATATATATATATATTATACATACTTTTATCAATTTTATTGAAAATATTTCAAACAAATAAAAAAAAATAATATCAGGGTTAATAAAATTTAGTATAAAGAGTTATTACTTGCTTTTTATAGCTCTTTATTTGCTCACTTTTGCTATGGATGGATAAAATAGAAAATCAAAAATCTATACAAAGCCTTGTTAAACTTTGAACTCTTCTTCTTCACTCAATGTTCTCTTATTAATATAGCTCTACGTTTTCTAGTTTTCTTTCATGTTTGATTCATCTCTTACATTATTGAATTAATTTACCATATTCTTCTATTTTATGTCCAATATTGAACATTTTTTGACTTTGAAGCTGTAATAGGTAATATAGAGCTTTTCGAGTCTAGAGAACTACAAAGGATTTGCGAGCCTGTTTTATATTAATCTTTGTTCCTCTATGTTAAAGTTTATTGTGAAATTTTCTTTCAGTAATTTCACTTGTTCAGTGTATAAAATAACATTAAATATTAAAATATAGTATATTTAATAGTTAAAGCTTCTGATTTTGTGTTTTTTATTTGCTTTGAAGGAGGAGTATAAAATAGAGTGTGTTACAAAAATTATCAAATCTTACAACTGAAAAAAACAATTGAGTGCCTAACATGGTTTGATTGACAATATGGTTTTACTATTTTATTAGTAGGGAAAATGAGCGTAGCGAATCCGATTTCATGGGGAAAAATTCCAAGGTACCCCATACCCGTTTTTTTGGATTATCATGTTACAGGACATATACTACGACTACTTAACCGCAATCCGCATATACAAAGGGTTCAATATCTTAAGGTGATATTACCTCGGTCTCGCACGTTATCGCCTCAAAATAAGTAGTGATGCAAAAAGTCTAGGGTATCATGACTTCGGACTTCTTTCTTGGCTTGACCTTAGAATTATCAGGTCTGTCAATGTCTAAGGTGTTACAACAGAAGGTTAATGAAAGCTTCAGCTACAGCTACAGCCAGACAGCCATTCAATTCAATAATACGGGAAATACTTTCTATATTATAATAACGAAAGCATTAAAAAGTTGTGGTGATTCTTGGCAATACGTGCGTAATATTAGCAATACATTATGTGATATGAATTTATTAGTTTAAATTTTGTGGATAAAATTTATCATTTTGACAAATGTAAATTAATATTTTTAAATAATTTTAAGTGCCGGTCCGAGTATATTATATTTTCTATAATAAAATAAAAACTAATAACTTATTTTTAATAGGTATTATAAATAAAATTTAATGGATTGATTCGCCATTTTGGATTTACATTTGTGTAAAATTTCATCAACATTGGTGGGAAATTAGACATTATAAAGAATTCTTTATATAAAATAAATGTTTTTGATGAATAAGCAAAATAAATACGGTCTACAACATTACATCTTCCGGGCAGCACAAGTACCTTATTAAACTAATGCTTTTAATAAGATAAAACTTGGTAAATATGCTGCACTTGTACATGACTACGTACGCGCCATATCTCAAACCAGTAGAAAAAAATGTTTTGCGTTAAATGATTTTTTAAAATTTTTGCTGTCATTTTTGCAGGTTAATAATATAATTAAAAAATCCAGATAGCACAGCTGACCTAAAGATTGCTTTTTGTACTAAGTTTCAATTCTCTAGCATATTTATAATTTAATCTAGGAGCTACGATGATAACAGACTCACACACATGCAGATAGACAACTTTGTAAAAACCACTTTAGAATACCTGAATTACACATCCTGGTTTCGGATTTTCGCAAGCACAATACATTTCCTCTATAGGGTGTATAAATGAGGAAAAGTAAAATTTAGAATGTAACGGTAGGCAATGGGTTTCATTCAACGATATAAGTTAGATCTGATGGAGGGTTCTAAGTTTCTCGGGAAACACATGCTATTTGGTAAGGTTTGCATATCTTTTCTAAGATTCATCCTCGAAATTACAATCTCTGGCAATTTGTGACAAGATGAATTCCACATGAATTTTGTGTTCATCTATTAACCTGTACCGAAGTTGGATTTAACAGGCTTGTAAAGTCTCGAATGATTACTGTTGTGACCTCTGATCTTATGTTTTGTTTATTATAACACCCCCTTCCCTATACTTTGTTTTAATTTTTATAAATATTAATATGATTTATTTAATACAGTGCAGTTCTGGCTCTCATTTAAACATGTCTTAATCAATTTATTTAACCCACTTCATAACAATTACTAAGTTCAAAGTATTTGTTTTAGACTATTTTTTGACGTTCTAAGTGGATTTTACTATGTTGTCCGTCTATGTGTATATATGTTTGTATGTAGTTCTTGTTATCTAGTCCACTTGTGCTGTCCGTAGGTCTATAGGTGTTCCTTCACACCGCAGGTACAAATAAAGTCGGTTTACTGCCTACAAAATCATTCTGACTAAACATATACTTTGTTCAGACGCGGGGTTTGGCAGGGGGTTAGACCCCCCAGTAGTTGTCTTGTTAACGGGATTGAACACGGGGTTCAACTCTGAAACTCATTTTGCACGGTGAAAAATACGGTTGAAAACCGAAAAGGGTTGAACACAGGGTTGTTTAATTCCCTGCCAAACCCCACGTTTGAACAAATATATAATATAAATAAAATCAGGTTAATTACACAAAAGTCCTTTATTGTTTAATATATTATAATAACTAAGCTTTCGACTAAAAATTAGTCATCATAAGAGTTTAAAAAATATATAAAATATAAAATAAAAATACAAATTTACAAAAAACCAAAAATGCAAATGTAAATGTAAACGTAAAATGTAAATTTGTAAAAATTATAATGATAAAATAAATTCCTATTATTAATTTTAGGATTAGGGTAATAAAAGTTCTAAAATTAACTTTTATTATAAACTCAATAGCGAGACCGAAGTAATTAGCATAAACCACTTTCAGCTATATGCGACTTAAACTGAAAGTGTAATAAACGACAATAATTATAACCTTCATATAAAAAAATAAAAAATCGGATACGAAGTACCTTGCTACATATTTTCATAACTTGAAAATCGCGACGATTTTGAAGTTATAAGAAAATGTCTTGAGGTACTTAGTATCCGATTTTTTATTTTCATATGAAGGTTATAATTATTATGGTTTTAAATCTTATAACTTGAAAATCGCGACGATTTTGAAGTTTATAAAAAATGTCTTGAGGTACTTAGTATCCGATTTTTTATTATTTTCATATGAAGGTTATAATTATTATGGTTTTAAATCTTATAACTTGAAAATCGCGACGATTTTGAAGTTATAAGAAAATGTCTTGAGGTACTTAGTATCCGATTTTTTATTATTTTCATATGAAGGTTATAATTATTATGGTTTTAAATCTTATAACTTGAAAATCGCGACGATTTTTGAAGTTAAAGAAAATGTCTTGAGGTACTTAGTATCCGATTTTTTATTATTTTAATATGAAGGTTATAATTATTATGGTTTTAAATCTTATAACTTGAAAATCGCGACGATTTTGAAGTTATAAGAAAATGTCTTGAGGTACTTAGTATCCGATTTTTTATTATTTTCATGTGAAGGTTATATTTATTGTCGTTTTAATAATTTCTATGAAATCTGGTAGACATAAAGTAATACGGTATCAATATCAAACTTGGACATTTTATTTACATTTTTTTATTACATTTATTTAGTCATGTTTAATTAGACGCACATATTGAATCATATGAAATCAATCTTTTAAACAGAATATCGTACTTGAATAAGGACAATTTAGCATTTTGTGCAATGAGAGTAAATGTAAAGTAATAACATAAACCAGCAAAACGTAGCATAAAGCATCAAAGATTTGCATAGCATTGGGAAGGCGTAAAGAAGGAAACACCCCTGTTAAAAAACTTATGTTTTCTTCTATTTGTTTAGGACTTAACTAAGTCTACCTCAAAACAACCTTTCCGCCTTGAAAGCCGTTTTCTCTGAAATTAAGTCCACATCAAAGTTAAATGTGGTAAATGCGTTTAGGTGTTTACAAATGCTTTGTCAAACTCCTTTAGGCATATTTCTCGCAGAAAATGATCTAACTTTTAAAAATCCTTTTTTAAACTACCCGATTAAAATTAATGGATACACATTTTTCCGTACGTAGAATCTCTAATAGTTCACTAGCAATAAATAAATGACGGCACTTGTTTAGTATCTTCAAAATAAAATATTTTGTTCTGATGTAAAAATTCTAATGTGATACTAAATTGAAACGCTTTTATAGGATCGTTTTAGTTGGTATTGAGTACAAATATTGTGTTAGCACTAAGAAATCTAACAAGGGTTTCAACTGAATGATCTGTTCCAGGTGTTTTAAAACCTTCCGAGTGGTTTTATAAAGTTTTCTGTAATTATTTGTGTGAGAGTTTGTTATAATCGTAGCTCCTTGTATGTTTTACTAGAGAACTGAAAGTAAGCACAAATAGTTATTTATGCCATAAGGCTAAGTGTGTCTTTATGTCACGGCAATTAGATTTACCGACGAGCGAAGCGAGTCGGGAAAAATTGCCAAGACATAAAGACATTCTCAGCCGGATGGCATACACTTTTTTTTTAGGTAGCACTCATTAAATAAACTGCGCTATATACTTAATTGAAAAAAAAACGTAAAAAAATAAACACATGTTTAATTATAATGAAAAATAAACAAACAAATGTCAAATACCTGTTTACAATTCATCCATAGCTTCACACTTTTACTCAAAAATGTAAAAGCTTTACAAATAAACACACAAAAATTGTCAATTAGAACACCTTTTAAAAACGAGAAAAAAATTAGTCTACGAACAAAAACAGAAACAAAATGAACGTTTTTAAAAAAACCTCATGATGGTTTTACACAGATTGTTTTTTGAACACGCTACATTACACTAATGGCGGCAATATATGAATTACTTTTACGTCCTAGGAGTTTTTTTTACATTCATTATTGTCCTCGGAGGTGAAAAGAACTAAATAACCTCCTATAACAATAATGATTGGCTTCTCATCCTAAAAACGGTCCAATAAAGTGCTCAATTACGTACTACCTCAAAAAAAGTAATTTATTGGTCTTTCTCACTTTTAAGTTTATAGAACTCACACATTTTAAAGAATTAAAATAAAAGCTTATATTCTACAATATTTTCTTAACTAATCTACTAATTAGCTTATTTACAAATTAACTAACTTGTAAATGAGTTAAGAAAATACGATAGAATATAAGTAATATTTTATTTTCTTAAACGAAGAATAATTGTTTATTTGGAGCAGCTGTAAAATAGGCACTTTACATGCTCAAAAATGTAGGTGAAATGCGTTTTTTACTGTCTGTGACAGTTTCGTATAGTATTTTACTGTCAACGGCTGTAAAAAAATACAAAACGGTTGCTGGTTAAGTTCCTCAAATGTCCACTAGGTGGGCGCTAGTAGTTTACTACAAGGTAATGATGTAACCTCCCTTCTTCTTCTTTTGTTTATCAAATCAATCATCGCACGTTTATGTTAACAAAGTTTTGTAATTATTTGAAAGCGAATTAATAATTATTTACTATCAATTATTTATTATTAATTATTGTTATCAAATAATCATGGATAGTAATTCAGACATTGAAAATACGGCGCCAGAATTGAATTTTTTAGCCAACGACGCGATCGAAAGAAGTGTACCAGCAAATCTTTATACATTATAATAATTTTCTTCTAAATAGTTGTTTACTATTACCACGCATGCCTAAAATAGCA
Organism: Microvelia longipes; assembly: GCA_018340805.1. Lineage (NCBI taxonomy): Eukaryota > Metazoa > Arthropoda > Insecta > Hemiptera > Veliidae > Microvelia > Microvelia longipes. The sequence goes on along the minus strand of JACMZG010001911.1, from coordinate 52,560,928 downwards.
AAGGCGACAGGACTGGAATAGCTTTTTATTACCTCGGCTCCTTTCACTGTCTCGCCACGGTTAAAAAAAATACCTTCACAGTCTTTTAACACAATATACTATTTATAGTGTTATTAATGACTTAGCAAATATTCAAAAAACTTTTGTGGATGAATTTAAACTTTAGCACGTTTTGAGTTCTATAAATAAAAGACCGAAAAATGTGTCAAGTTTAATTTCATAGCCAGTGTTGTAAAACGCATTTGTTTGAAGAAACCTGGTTTTTCTAATTTTGAGTAATGTTTGTTTACGTTTTTATAAAAATGAAATAATGATTAATGTCATCTTGGTTGTTAGTTCCAAAATACAAGCTTTCTACCGTTTTTATTTAACTGATCTGTTTTAAGTAGTATTAGCTATTACACTTATCGTAAAGGACCTGCAGATAGAACAGCCAGCATTGGATATGTCGGCAGCATATATTACATCCTATGAAATGTACGCAAATTTTTAAAAAATCGTTATAAATAAAAAAATTATCCAATTTTGGTGAATTTAGGAATAAGTCCATAAAGTAAACAAGTATAAAAAGTTTTGATTCAATACAGCTAGTATATCTACGGGGTTTTTCGGATACCAAAATTTAAATAGCATCGAGCAAGATCAGTCCGTGGATGGCTGACCGATGGGATTTTAAAAACTGAATAAAAGAAGTTACAGTTAATCCTTTTTTACTGATTTCTAATCTGTAATGCGATGTTAGGCCGATTGTCTTCACAGTAATTTTTGCTTTTATTTTCTCTGCTTTGGACCTTACAAATTAGAAAATGTTTAATATGTGATGACGAAAGATGCAAATCCGAATACTAACTGCAATATAAATTTTATGGTTTTTATTTTGTAAGAATGATCGAAGCGAGTCCAAAATGGTAGGGATCAGAGTAGAGATTGCGAAATTGTGAAAAATGTTTCGGGGGAGCCCGTCCTCAATTTTTTTTAGATATGAATTAAAATTTGCCATGTTCATGGGTAAACTAAATATTAAAAAATTAAAATTATTATGAAATAGTTCTTCTTATATTGCTTCAAACGGAAGCGATTTGAATTTACTTAAATGCACCGTTTACTTTTAAATGCATATTATACTTTTGTTAAAGAATAAACTCTTAAGAGTACACGCTATGTTATCTAACCTCACTATCAATATATAATGCAGACTATAAAGAGAAAGCGAGTATGGGGTGATATAGCAATAATTCCTCACTCTTTTGCAATAGCTACGCTCATCCTACCACTTTAGATGCTTCGCTCCTTCTCGTATATTAAAAATTCCAATTTATAATTTAGTATATCTTCAGAATCGTTTTGCTTGTCTTTGATAATCTAAAAAAAATCCGTTGAAATTCTATTGCTCACCCATCAAGCCAAAAAGTAGTCTAAATAGAAATTGAACTTTGGTTTGAACGAGGAAAGGCTTTTATTAATATGCAAGTAATATTTTTTTAATGAAATATACAGTATTAATTTCAAAGTACTGAGGGTGTCGGGGAGTTAATTAATTTAAAAACGTTGATTAAAGTATAAAATACTTGATGGTTTTAGAAGGTGTTAAGTTAATAGAATAACCTAACGTAACTTGAGAAAACCTGTGAAAACCTCTTCAACTTTTGCCTTCTCTCTGCTGCTTATCTACTGTACTTAAGTTACTCCCCCTTTTTCATCTCGTCTTTCACTAAACCCAAATTCTCTTTAGCAACTTTTCGCTCTTCAAACATATCAAACTACTTTCTATAATGTGTTTTGGCTCTTGATTGTATTATAGCTATTATGTTATTTTTAGATTTTATGCTCTACTTATTGATTGTAGATTAGGCTGCAATAGGTTTCCGTATCTGATATTATAATAGTGAATCTACTAGCGTGATTGCCTCTAGGAGATGTGGAGTAGATAGTTTTTGTTAACAAAATTTTTAAAGTAAATTTACTCGCGCGCTTATCGCAAGTACGCAGAATCCGTTTCGAGAATATTGATAAAAAAAACTACTTGTGCGTTTGCTGGTAGTAGATAGCTCCTGTTTAGAAAATATTGATATGATAACTTCTAGCACGTTTGCCGCTAGAAAATAATTTCCGTTTGGGATATTTTGATAGTGAAACTACTAGTGCGTTTGTGCTAGAAAATAGTTTTCGTTTAGAAGATATTAATAATAAACTTACTAGCGCGTTTGCCTCTATAAGATATGGTCCAAGAGGCGGACCTGAAAAAATGTAACTTATTTTGTACCACTATAAATCAAATTTATCTGAAAATATGCCCTTCATATAATTGCGCATGCTCAAAATTTTAAAAATTCGCACAAATTTCAGTTTTCTAGAAATAAGTGGTTCCCTGACATACAGAGAATTATAAAGAGTTTAAGAACTCTTTAACAATAAGAGTTGAGAAGAAGTACTAACAAAGAGAATGATAAAATGTATAATTAAACGAGGGCTTAATTATCTAAATCAGATGACTGCAATCAAACGTATGGCTCTTTCAAAAACAACAAAAAAGATGTTCATTTATGCAAAGTCAGCGGGTTTCATTGAAAAATATTGTTTTTTTGTGAATGTTAATGTTATAACTTTAATGTTATGTTTTTAATGTCATAATTTTAGTTGTAGTTACATCGAGCTTGGTCAGTGCCTAGAAGGGTGACTGCAGAGAATAAAACAAATGTAATTAATATGTGAGGACGAGCGAAGCGAGTCCGAAAATGTATTCTAGTCTAAATTTAACGACTTATACATTTTGAGGACAAGCGAAGCGAGTCCGAGGTATTGAGGATGAGCGTAGCGAATCCAATGTGATAAGGAAATGTTCGGAGGTACCTCGTACCCGGTTTTTTATTGAATTTATTGATTATTATCTACAATGAATATATTTGACATAGTGCTTATATTGGTTAAAGTGACTTGATGATTTTTTTCAAAGAAATATCCTACACTAAAACTAGAATGGATAAACTAAAAATTTATAATACTTATATTGTCTTTAAAATAGACTATAAATCATATATCTTCTGGCAATGTGGTTGTATTAAATTAATTTTGCCCACTGCCGTTAAAACTGTAATCCTAGAACCTGTCTAAAGGTCTTCCTGGAACTCGAGGTGTACTCAAACCAACTCGTACTCAGACCCGGTGTCTACTCGGTTCCCGGACTCGGTACCAAACTCGTATCTCAGACCCTCACTCGGTGTATCTCAGACCCGGTGTCTACTCGGACTCGGTACCAAACTCGTATCTCAGACCCGGTGTCTGACTCGGCTCCCGAACTCGGTACCAAACTCGTATCTCAGACCCGGTGTCTAACTCGGCTCCCGGACTCGGTACCAAACTCGTATCTCAGACCCGGTGTCTAACTCGGCTCCCGGACTCGGTACCAAACTCGTATCTCAGACCCGGTGTCTGACTCGGCTCCCGCTCGGTACCAACTCGTATCTCAGACCCGGTGTCTAACTCGGCTCCCGGACTCGGTACAAAACTCGTATCTCAGACCCGGTGTCTAACTCGGCTCCCGGACTCGTACCAAACTCGTATCTCAGACCCGGTGTCTAACTCGGCTCCCGAACTCTGTACCAAACTCGTATCTCAGACCCGGTGTCTAACTCGGCTCCGAACTCGGTACCAAACTCGTATCTCAGACCCGGTGTCTAACTCGGCTCCCGGACTCGGTACCAAACTCGTATCTCAGACCCGGTGTCTACTCGGCTCCCGACTCGGTACCAAACTCGTATCTCAGACCCGGTGTCTGACTCGCTCCCGAACCGGTACCAAACTCGTATCTCAGACCCGGTGTCTAACTCGGCTCCCGGACTCGGTACCAAACTCGTATCTCAGACCCGGTGTCTGACTCGGCTCCCGAACTCTGTACCAAACTCGTATCTCAGACCCAGTGTCTAACTCGGCTCCCGGACTCGGTACCAAACTCGTATCCCAGACCCGGTGTCCAACTCGGCTATCAGACTCGGTAAATGACTTTGGGTCATTCAGGTCTTCCCAGACCTTGGGTAAATCCAGGTATAAATAAGATAAAAAATTATATTTAAACAAAATCAAAACAAAAAGATTTAAAAAGCGTAAAATTTAATTTTGTGACATTGGAACTTATTTTGCTGTATATTTGGTTGGTAAAAATAAATGTTTTTGACTCCTGCACCAATAGTTCTTTAAATTTAACAATACGATTTTTTTTATTCTCTTTTTAAGTTTTTATTTACTAAATAGTTTTTAATGAGAGATATACGAGTATATTTTTATGTACGTATCAGTTTAGAATGATATCAGCTGAATTTAAAATATTAGGATGAGCTGCTGATAAATAAATGTTATATTTTACTGTAACTTAATATGCTGCTGTTAGTAGTCTAAGTCGATGCTGAAGAGCATTTGTCTAGAGTTCAGATCGTATCAAATCGATAACTCCAGCATTAAAAGATTCAAATCGCTTAGTTCTAGTTAGGCTCTAATTAATTTGGCTGGTCTCCCATGTAGCTATTCAATTGCATTTCACTTGAAATTATTGCTTAATTGCTTTCTGCAGAGATCTTAATTATAACAATACCCTGCAATAATATGCATTATCCATTAATAATAATCGTATTATTACTATTAAGTCTAAGATGCATGTAAAATTTGTTTAAGTACACAAATATATTGTGTTTATCCATTGGGAGCCGAGTTGGATATACGGGAGCTATGTAGTTGGAGCCGAGTTGGATATACGGGAGCCATGTAGTTGGAGCCGAGTTGGATACACGGGAGCCATGTAGGTTGGATATACGGGAGCCATGTAGTTGGAGCCGAGTTGGATATACGGAATAAGGTGAACTGATCTACTCCAGATGAGGAACTCCGAACTAAAAAAACAAGCCCGTCTAAAACATCTTATTCTAGGTGAGTTGGAACACTGTGTCCTCCACCCCCACCCCTACTGTATGAATTTTTTTATCACTTGACTTGACACTAATTTAAATATTGATTGCTTGTTTTAGTTCGCTATTGTTGAAGTCGTTGTGACGTCTGTTCAAGATGGGTTTCCGAATTGGATCAAGAAGAATTTGATGTGCCATGAAATTTTGGTTTTATTCGTCTGCTGTATATCTTTTGCCTTGGGAATTCCTTATATAACGCAGGTAACTTGATTTAAACATTAAACGGAACTAAGGTTGTGTTTACTTTAATCATCCGGTATTTTATAAACTTTTTGTTCAAGAATTCCTATTATTTTTAAATAATATTTTGTAGAAATTTACGTTGAAAAGGTTAAAATATAGACTTTAGCTTCACAAATTATTTTAAAGAATAAATGTCATATATTTTGAGTTTGACTCCATCCTTAGATATTGGAAAAATAAATCAATAACTTCATAATTTTTTAAAGATAAATTCTAAAAATCACATAAAGTCCAGGAAAAATAAGTACATTAAAAAGTTATATAAAGTGAGGTGTGTTTGATAAAGTTGTTATAGGTTAGGATACCTACAATTTCATGAACAAGCCAAACTATATAAAACTATTTTATGTGGAAGTTTTTTATTCTTAGACTTAATGAGATTTGTGATTTATAGTATTTGCCTTTTTAATAGTTAAATAATACTTAGTTAGTTTTTAGCTTTTGTTTTAATATTTAAAAGGTAAATACTAGAAATCAAAGAAAAATAAAGAATCAAGAAGTCAAAGAATCAAAACACTTCCAAATAAATCAGTTTACATAGTTTGGCTTATTTGATGAAGTTGTAGGTAACTTAACTTATAAAAAGTTTATCAAAAAAGCCAAAAAACAAAACACAGTTTCATAAAACTGTTTTATGTGAATTTTTTGTAATTCCTAGACTTAGTATGTGATTTCTGTTAAATATTATGTAGTTTTTTCTTTATTTTTGACAAAGTCTTAAGATAGTGTCAAAACCAAACTATTTTTTAAATAATTTTGGAACTAGAGTCTTTATTTTATTAATTAAATTTCAAGATAAATAGTTACTGAATTCTAATTATTATTTTTAGTTTATTCTTAATTCTGTAGATGTAAGAGTTGTTTTTCGTTCAGTCTATTAAGTCTAAGTATAAATCTCTTTACGTGAAAATTGAGCACAACTCAGACGAAAATAATGAGAAATTAGAATAAGAATTGTAATTCGGGGAACAAGGTGAAGTTTTCGTGGGATTATTATAGACATGTGTTATGTCAAAATAATCAATACGAAAAAGCCTCTCCACAAAGTTAATTAAATAAAATTCAAAACCGGCTTTCAACCAAAACGGTCATCATCAGTGCCGGAGAGAAGAAATATAGATGTAGGTGAGTCTATGATATCTTGAGTCTCAGTCATGATATCATAGACTCACCTGCATCTATATTTCTTCTCTCCGGCACTGATGATGACCGTTTTGGTTGAAAGCCGGTTTTGAATTTTATTTAATTAACTTTGTGGAGAGGCTTTTCGTATTGATTATTATAATACACTCCACCTGCGCTTCACCCTAATAACTCATGTGTTATGTCGTACACACTGTTCGAATGGTAAAATATAAAGACAACGTAATGTCATGTATAACACATGAGATTCGGATTAGTATTAAAGTTAGCACAGTGAACACAGGGTTGCTCAAAGGAATAATACTATTTGAGATCTTGCTTCTTGAAAACATTTGGTCATGTAACTCGGTGTAGATCTTAAAATGTCTTTAAGTGTGTTCTGCCACAAAGGAAAACACCTCGATAATAAGTGATTTTATTGTTTTAGATTATTGGGTGTCTATTTTTTTAAATTGATGTTGGATAATAAAGTTTGTTATGTTATCATGTTTATACTTGAACGTATAAACAACATACATAACAAACTTAATGTTTGCAAATTGCCCTTGTGACGTCACACAGCCATATTTTTATCACGCAATAATTCAATTAAAATTATTCATTAAATGTATTCCCCAAACTAAAGCTATCATTTAAAAATCGCAAAACATTTGGTATGTGTAATATTTAAATGCATCGAATAAACCTCTTAATAATAGTTTAAAAAAAAAGGATTTCTATGCACGATATCTAGCATTAAAAAAACAAAAGGCCTTAGGCCTCTTGGTCGCCTCAAGGCCTTGGTGATAGGGGCCGCTTCACGTCCCCCTCCTCTTTCTTCTTTCTTTGTTGTCCTATATCAGTTTGTTATACTTCTAGTTTCTAGTTATTAGTGGCATACTGCCACGTTATAAGCGAATTGTCAAATCTATTGGTCAAAAAACGTGATTTGTTTTCATTATGTTATACATGTTAATTAATAAACCGGAATTAATGCTAATATTAAAATACTACTACGTGTTTTTGTTAGCCATACAATGTAATACATTTGTGAAAATTAAGAAGGTGGGACATTAAGAAGGTTGATTTTTGTAAGTTTCATTACGATACGATAAAGTGCAGAGTTATCGTGTCTCATAGAAACGTAAAGGAACATATATATATTATATATATATATATATATATATATATATATATATATATATATATATATATATATATATATATATATATATATATATATATATATATGTTTGTGTGTGGGTGTGTGTATGTGTAAACCTGAAATATATATAAATTTTTTATCGATGATATATCTGAATCCATGACCTCAACCTCATAAGCTCATATTTCTTCGAAAATTTGCTAATAACTATTCATCTAAATAATTTTTTGAAACAGTAGAAAATTTTAAGTCGCCAAGTCAAACAGGGACGGAGCAACTTAGGGAATATGAAAAACATAGCTTCTGTACACCTTTAGAGTATTTTGGTTTTATAAGACGTTTTCTACACCTACACAGTACACTTGTAAAATGTTTCCATCGATAAGTGTTAGAGCAAGTTATAAATAGATGGTATGCTTAATAAATTTTACAAGATAATGAGTTCCCTACTCTATGCGAGCAAGAGAGCTGTGGGACTCTGAATTAAGGTGAGAGATAGGTCAGGTGACACCGTGAGAGGTAGTTACTGAAGCGGAAGACTTTGTATGTGTCGCTCCTTCACATGATTTCATGTCGTTACTTTCCTTATGATATTAATACGATCTCCATCTAGTTATGTTTAAAATTATGAGAGCTTTCCATAATTATTTTTAAGTAGCTTCAGTAACTCGGGAATTTTCGTAGAAAAAATCACACTTTTACTTACTAAATTTGTTAACCTTAACTCTCAATTTCAATTAATGTTATTTAGTAGCTTATTTTTATTTTCTGTTTGTAAGTAATAATATTATAAAGACCCCAAAGAACTATTTTTGTATGATTTTTTTAACGACCCCGAAGTACTATTTTTATAAAGACCCCGAAGTACTATTTTTGTATGATTTTTATATAGACCCCTAAGAACTATTTTCGTATGATTTTTATAACGACCCCGAAGTACTATTTTTGTATGATTTTTATAAAGACCATTTTTTATCTTGGTCATGTATAGATACCAGGGACCTTAAATGACCAGGTATAATAACTAGAAGCCTTATCTTTATTCAAATAAAGATTTAAAAACATTTGTCTCTAGGATTTCTTTAGGCCCAACCTTAGATTATTGGGCCCCTTGACTCTGGTGTTATAAATATATTTCATAGCAAATATAATTATAATAAATACATAAATGTATATACTATAACGTTAAACATTGTTATTATGTTGATTATTTCTATGTTTATTTTTGGCATTTTTGGCTGAGGGGCCCAATGTAGCCAAATGTCTTGTTATTATGGAATAACGTTATCTAGCTATATTTTGTTTCAGGGAGGTATCTACGTATTTCAAATGGTCGACCACTACGTAATCAATAAGTCAGTTCTGATCATAGCTTTCTTTGAAGTCATCGCAATAGGATGGTGCTACGGGTCCAATAGAATGGCACAAAATTTATCTAAAATGACACAAAGTTCGACCAATATTTACTTCCGATTGTGCTGGCAATTTATTGCGCCTTCTATGATAGTCGTAAGTTAATTTTTTCTATTATTTTTACACCTTAGTAAGTAAGGAGCTTTAGTAAAATCTTATTACGTTTTAGTAAAAATTAGATTTTTAGCCAGGCTCTAATTTATAAATTATTAAAATTATTTAATTTTGTCATATTTTTTGTAAAAAGTTGAAATAAATTTATTTTTTAATTTAACTTTAATAAATTAAAAGGATAGAGACCACAGTTTCACCTAAAAAAACTCATAGTTTTTAACTTTAATAAAAAAAGATTAAGGTATTTACTCAGCAAGATCTACTTGTTAAAGAGACAAAGGAAAACTGAAAGGTCTCAAACATCAAGTACTTACTTATTAAGATAAAGTAAGCAAGCAATTAAAGTGTGGTTGAATAAACTATACGCTATTACAAATTCTATTAAGGAATCACTGATCAAAGGATTGCTTTGTTATTCTATATAATATAATTGTCTCTTTATCAAATACCAAGTTCATGTCGTTCCCATGGACCAAGTTTGTTGTTCCCATCTTAAGCTTACTTAACTTGCACTCATTAGTGCAATTAAGCAACTCGAGAGTTATTAAATTTAAATTACTACCTTTTATTTTGTGTGACGACTATACTTAAAGGATGCATTACCCTTTATTATTAAAGGCGAGCATGACACTTGAAATTTGAGTGAGATTTAGTGACAAAACTATAATATAAACACGGCTAAAGTCAGTGGACAGCGCGCCAAAAATGGGGAAGGGAAAGAATTCTATTGGTTTAGACCGACCACGCCCCTTCCCTCCCACCTCATGCCAACCTCGGTACAAAAAAATACATTTTTCGTAAATAAAATCATAAACGGGCAACATGGGTGGTAATCATTTGTGATCTCGAACGCTTTTATAAATTACTACATAAATTACCTTATTGTGCCTATTGATTTGTTTGAGTTCGTTTCGTTTCAATCCAATCAGTTCAATTCATCCAATTATTGAGTTAGAATATGATATGAGTGCCTATATTTGACGCATGGACATTGACGTATTCTTTATTGACGCATTTCTTGCTCTTTAAGTACAGGACAGGTTCTGGGTCTGTCAACCAAGACACAGCACTTTTTTTGGGAAATGCCATGTTTTTTAATAGATGACAGTCTTGACTTTTTTAAGTCATGAATGCATATTGTGTCATATTATTTCTATCATATGAAACAATACGCATTCAATTTTACAAACTTGACACAAAAAAGCAGTTTGTTTTGGAAAAAAGTAATTATAGCAAACGATTTTTATAAACTTTTATCATAGAACTATTGTGATCCATTGCATTACGTAATTAACAAGTTTAAGTCCACTTAATTCATACTTTTTTTATCACAACAAATTTTAAGCAACACTTAGTTGGTAAATTTATAAGATACAACAATATTACTTCTTAAAAAATAAATAAATAGTTTTTAAAACAATTTAAAACAGAACCTGTGCAGTGTTGCCAGAGTACGGAATTTATTTGCTTCTTAAAAGAAGGGATTTTTTAGTTAAAAAAAGAGGGTAGAAAGCATTGAGATTTTATCGGGCTGTCAATTGACTTTAGCCGTGTGTTATATTATAAAATAGAACCATAAATAAAAAAAATGTAAAATGTATTTTATTTTTTCTATTTACTGTAATTTAATAATTTTATAGAATAAAAAAATATTATATTATATTTTAACTGGTTTAATAGTATGACTGTTCCAATAATTTTTTTGAGCAGATAGATGTAATAATAAACAAGACAACAACCTTTTCTTAAGTCTATTAACTTTCTGTTTTCATAGAACATGGTTTAGAGAAAGAGTAGTGATTTATTCATTACATTTTTAAGTAATAATTTTTGTGTCTTATCAAGAATCCAGACATATATGACTGTATTGTCCCACAGGGGTTTTAACTTGGAACAACTCTACTGTTAAATTTCTTTCCTCCTGAGATTATAAGCTAGATATGCAGTTATAATCAAGTTCTTCAAACGTAAAAAACGTATAATTTTAAGTCTCTTAATATGATTTTCCAACCACTTCTGGCCATTACAGTCATTGCTCGAGAATTTATAAAAAGTGTAGGTCTTTCTTAGTCTTAGGATACAGGTTTTAGCATAGAAATATTATTACTAGAGGGTCCCTATAGGTTAAATTTTGAAACATCAAAAAATTAACCTGACAACCTTCGCTAAAAATATAATCAAATAATCAGTACAAAATTACAATAACTTATATAGTAGAACGTTAAAAATACAAATCAAAACACAAGCAATGTGCGGGAAGTCGAAATCAATTGATTCATTATAGCCTTCACTTACTCTTGGAGAAGGTTTCCATGAGGTTACACAGAGCCCCTGAAAGCCCCAAAATGATGTTTCAGGCCTTTCAATGTATTGAGATAGGCTATTCTCCCTTTAGTACACATCTCAATGGGTTTTAGTATGTGTTTCGTAAATTCAAAATTACTAGTTGCTAAAACCTAGAAAGCGGCTCACTTGTTTGTTTCATTGTTATCCAGTTTCAAGCCTCTCAGGCTCAGAATGACCAGAGATTAACATCCTTTTCAAAAATCATTATAATCTAGGAAGGATCTTTATTTCATGAATAACAATATTAAAATCAACCCTGATCTTAAATTGAACCCAGATCATCATGTTCGATAATAATAATAATAACATTGCCCATTTAGAGATTTGCGACTCATCAGGGTAACCCTTGCTGAAACTACGTCTAGTTGTAGTGGCAACCGTTGCGCTCTAAGTTTAATCTACAGATAGCGATAATATAATATAACAATAATCTTATATAAACTGAGAGCGATGCTAACCCCAGTCCTCCGTGCTGTCATAGTTCAGTGTAAATACTGACGCTTTTACAAATTCGACCACGTTGACGGCTATAGATCGTCTTGTGTTAACTTTATTTATCTTATTAATGATTATAATAATGACATTTTTCAACCAGAAATTTTAAAATATCATACAATAAATATAATGAATAAGATGTAAAAAAAAGTTTTTACTATTTATGTTTTCTTAAGTTCTTGTAAAAAAACTGTTTTTATTTAACTCATTCCATTATCAAGTTTATAGAAAAAATACAAATTCTGTTAGAGTTGTTTAAATGTATTTAGAGCATGAAGAGAAATGCGAGATTGATGTTTTTATAGATTAACAAGGGATAGGAAATGATCATCAATTTACCATCAATCGATTTCTGTCAGATACAGTACAAGACGTTGAGGCATCATGTGGGGCACACTCTCATGAGGCACCCTCATAAGGATACATTGATCTCTGAACCCTCTTTATCTAAAGTCTAATGGTTTTAACCTCAATTAACTCCCATCCATTCAACGTTTACACCATTAGTATTTGTTAGGATTAGGTCAAAGTAAAATTCATAATTTAAAATGAAAAATCCAATTGTACTGTTGTTACTGAGAACTTACCAGTATCTTTTACACACATTTAGTCCACTAATTTTCAAATTGTTTATTATGATATTTTTTTATTAATTAAAGTAATAATCATCGGGTTAACTTCATTTGCTGATAGAGTAATAGATATATGGAGTATTCTTTCAAGAATCTTTAGAAAAATATTTAATTATTACATGTAGATAACGTATAATGTAATAATAATTACGGTATTTGGAAATTAAAACGACTATATAAAACGGGTTCAGTTAGAAAATAAAAAAAATAATTTGTCTAAGTAATTTTATGGATGGAACACCAAGGATCTTTCATAAATAAAATGACGCATTAAGAAACTTTTCTGATCCCCTGGCATTGTGTGGGAAATAGGAACAAACTTACCTTTCCATTAACAAAAATCTACGCTTCGCGCCTCGGCCGCTACTAAGTGTCGGGCTTGGGGCTGCTTCGGGCTCACAGAGCAAGGAGCAAGGCAAGTGGGCCACACTGGTGCAGACGTTAGTCACTCACGGGTGACCCACTACAGACATTGGTCACCAATTGGTAACCAATATCTATATATTCTTGCGGATTTTAGCCTGAAACAGTCTTTTGATCATCCGTAATGTATATTAACGTAAACAATTACTAGAGGGACACATTCACACGCCTACCTTTCCTACGTAAGGCCATTACATACTAAACTGTTTTTGCCAAAACCTTCAAAAACCAAATACAATTTATAAGAAAATTATTGTAGAGCACTTAATCGAGTTATCTGTCATTTAACTCTACCCTCTCTAATATGGTCCTATAATCTATAGTTCTTCTTAAGTTCTGCTAGAGTATGTGAGCGTTAATCATCACTTAGTAAGGCAGTTTCAAAATTATAAGGTTCTCTCTGCCCTTCTAAGGTTCTCACTCTTAGTCCTGACCCCTTATATATACATCCGCTACAAACTGCATATAAGGCCTTATTCAATGAATGAAGTAACTCATGGATTGCCATGTTTATTTTTTTTTTTGTTACATAATACATTATATTATTTATTATGTATTTAAAATCATTTGGCTTGCTGAAAAAAAATATTAATGTAACTAGGCAAGAACACGGAATTTTGCAAGCTAGAAATTTAGCCCCCGAGATTGAGCTGAATCCGGTTTCATGCTCCCAATTAGCATGCCGTCTACTTAAATATGTAATACCTTGTATTAATGTCATTTCAAGTTACAATAGGCAAATTACAAACAATAGGCCACGTTACCTCTCAAATATCTCGCCATATGGTAACTTTTGTTTTAATCTGAAAACCTTCGAGAGATATCTTTTCATATCATATATATATATATATATATATATATATATATATATATATTATATATATATATATATATATATATATATATATATATATTATATATATATATATATATATATATAGATGTATATATATATATATATATTTATGTGTGTGTATGTCAATCTTTTCTTTCCTTCATCCCCAACAACTCATCTTCCGTCAGCCGAAGAACCGGATAAGCGTAATTTTAATGATGAAACTTCGCTAAAAATAAATATAAAATATCTTTCAAATAATTCATCAAATAATTTCGTTTACTTCAATGTAACAACAATAAATGACTCAACTAATATTTTTTATAATGTCACCCAAATCAGTTCAATTCAATTTTCAATGTAAAATATACTTCATTGCGAAAGTTACAGAAATAAAATTATTTTAAAAACTTACTCAACAATATTATATTATTTTATTTTTTTATTGCTTTATTATATTAGTTTTAAATTGAGTTAAATTAGTATTGGAAATCAATTATAATAACTTTAAAATAATTAGACTTAAGAAGAGAACAATAATATTCCACAACATTTGTCACAAATTAGAAAATCAGTCAGGTGAAGTTCTACCTAACTTGGGACACAAAGCATAACTCAGATACTTATAAATAAAATTCCTAAGCAGGTAATACTTTACCCCCCAGTTCTTATAATTCTAGTGACAGATCAACAAACTACTATTTCTTCCCTATAAATAGTCAGATGAAAGTAATTTTCATGCAACGAGTAGATAAGAAATTAAAGTGTATTCTTAAAAATTGATTTGAAAGGTTAAGTTTTAATTAAAAAGTATTTTTACAATTATAAGGTATTTTTTCCCATTTTTATTTTTTAAAGTTTTATGTTTAATCAGCATTTTCTAATGTCAAAATGGCAAAGCTATCTGCTGTCATTTGTTTAGTCAATTAAAGATATCTTTATTTATAAAAAAATAAAAAATCTAAGAAAATTTGAACGAATTTTTTTTGATAGAGCTTTTATTCTACTTTTTAGCGAATTTCCTTTGAAAATTCGCCTAATGGGATAGGCGTCATGGCGGAATTCGAACCTCGGACCACGACACAAATCCGTTTCAGAGGTCCCTTATGACGAAAAAAAAATTTTCGCGAGACTTTATATATATATATATATATATATGTATATATATATATATATATATATATATATATATATATATATATATATATATATAATATATATAATATATATATATATATATGTATTTCTAGACACTTTCTTGTAAACACTCTATCTTTCGAACGGATTAATATTTTTTAACCAAACTTGGTACAAAAATCAATCTCGGGGAGGACACGAACCCTATTGAAAACCAGGTTTTTGTGACGTCAGCAACCCGGTTTGCTGAGTCAGCGAAATTTTCAAAAAATCGGCAAAATTCAGGGTTAATATTTTTTGCCGCGAAAAAGGTCAATATTTATGTTTTTTGAGACGCTGAATCGAATGAAACCGGTCCGAAGTCGATACGACCACTGTAAGTGACCTAAAAGTCGAAAAAATCACAAAAATTATAAAAACCAAAATTACGGTCGTTGAAAATTAAATTTCGAGTAGTAGGTGTCGTTTTCAATGTTTTTTACGCCTCTGAGTTGAATGCCGGTGGTCCGGAGTCAATACGACCACTCAAACTCAGGGTACCTGGGTTCGAATCCTGGAAGGGTCGATAATTTTTTATCGTTTTTTTTTACTTAATATAAGTTTACAACTAGAAAATAATTCTGGCGCGGTGGTCCGCATGTCGGGCGAATTTCCTTTGATGCGTGTTTCCGTGCTTTTTATATAAGTTTACAACTACTAAATAAATAATTCCGGCGCGGTGGTCCGCTGTCGGGCGAATTTCATTTAGAATACGTGTTTCCGTGCTAAACAACCCTTTTCTTGCTTATGCAAGAACCATGCCCATTGCGTGGTTCCGGTTCATGCTTTAGAACCTAAGCAGTTACTCAATTGTCAAGCACTGCTCGTAACTCATTTTGTCTGTATTTTTCAAAGGAAATGCGCATAATTATCCAGTTGGTTGTACAAAACTATGCCTCTAAAATTAGATGTACACACTATTATTTGCACTAGTTTAAAGCATAGTTACTTATCTTTAAGCTTAGTCAGTTATCTTTAAAGGATTTAGCGCATTTCCTTTGAAAAATACAGACAAAATGAGTTACGAGCAGTGCTTGACAATTGAGTAACTGCTTAGGTTCTAAAGCATGAACCGGAACCACGCAATGGGCATGGTTCTTGCATAAGCAAGAAAATGGTTGTTTAGCACGGAAACACGTATTCTAAATGAAATTCGCCCGACAGCGGACCACCGCGCCGGAATTATTTATTTAGTAGTTGTAAACTTATATAAAAAGCACGGAAACACGCATCAAAGGAAATTCGCCCGACATGCGGACCACCGCGCCAGAATTTTCTTTTATATCCTTGTTATCTTATTTAAGGCACGATTTTTATTTTTACCACTTATTCTATTGACTTCTATTTCCAATAGAAACGATAAAGATTGTATTTACATTTCAGTGAAAGAATAACCTGATCTTAGAATTGTCATACTTTGTACTCCAAGTGTAAATGAATGCGCTTAGGTATGTTTAGATTTATACAAAGGTAATTCGTGAAAAAAAAGTTTTAAGGGACAGAGAAGAAATGGATACCTTACTTTAATTAAAGAAAGGGACAAAGCAACTTGAAAAATGAATGTATCAATTTAAAGAAAAAACTGACATTATAAGTCCAGTTAATAATTAGTTTTAATTAAATTAATTATTTAATTAAATAAAAATAATTAGAACATGTGTTTTACCAAATCAAGTAAATTTTTAAACGCCACAAGAGAATTTAATGAAAATAAGTACTAAGCATAAGTTCAAATTAATTTTAAGCGATTTTGAAAATTAAGTTTCGATACTAAACTCAGTATCAGGTATAGGGAAGGATAATGCCAAAAATTCGTCGCCGCTGTCTGTCAGGAAACAAAGGGGCTCGGACAATAAAGTTTAAAAGTATAAGGTGATGAAAGAAAACAGTCTCTCCACAATAACTTGTTATATTTACAGAATCATGGTAAATATGATTCATGGTTAATAGATAAATGATATGGTAAGTAGAATCATGGTCGTGCTTGATGGTTGCTTAGTACTTGATTTGGTGCAAGACTTGTTGCACTAAAATTTAATAATTTTTATATTCTAAGGAAGAGCGAAGATAGTCTAAAGTAGGGAGGATAAGCTGTATATTTTTTATTCTGTTTCAAGTTATATCTGATAAAATATTCAGATATTTGATAAGAATTAAGACTGAGCTTCAAGTTGTCCGTTAGCTTTAATTAAAATTCTCATCTGAATTATTTATAGCTCAATCAATTTTTCAACTTTTGATTTTCATAATTTCTCCCCCTTTTCTTAGTTAAATATTTTAATACAGATTAATTTAAAAAAGACAAGATTTTCTTTAAAAAAAATTTAATCTAATCATTTTTTATCAATTATTAAAATTTAAAGAGAGTTTACTCTAAAAAAATAATTACAAAGAATTTTCACTTTAAATGGAAATGTTTCATAACTTATTTTGTTACATTTTTTGGTATATATATATATATATATATATATATATATATATATATTATATATATATATATATATATATATATATATATATGAGCCGAAAGCCTAAGCAATAATTGAATAATAAAACAGGTATTACTATGGTTAATATATTCTAAAATAATTATTGTAAAGTCTATAGTATATATATTGACAATAACTATTCTTGTTAATAGAAATATAATATAATTGTCATGCAATATAATATAGCTATTATGGAACATGTTAACTATGGTATTTCAAATTTTATGACCTGATCATACAAATTTTAATGTCTCTGAAGGTAGATCCAATTTTATATTTCATCTTAATGTTCAAAGAAAATAAATTTGAAAAAGGAATAAAACTGTAGAACTCCTATAAAGAAAAGAGTAGTAAATTTTTATCTATTTTTTCATTCTGATAAAACTTTTTTCTAATATCTTTAGTTCTCTAAAGGTGACACTGCACTTAAAGATTTTTAGTAAAACGTGTATATTTCTTGTTCAGAGAGATTTGGAAAAACATTAAGCCAAGAAGAGATAAAGATTGGGTAATAGTCCATATATCCTGCTAACATATAGAGAGCAATGTAGAATCTACAAAAATATAGTAAAATGTTAAAGAATTCTTTTCTAGAATAAAAAAAAAACTTTTAAACCGTCCAGAGAATGCATAGTAAAAACCTTTTATTTCATTGCATTTTTATTTGTCTATTTGAATCAGAAATAAACGATTGAAAATTTTCAGTTGAATTATCTTGTATAATCTATCAGACCTACTCCTTTGTGCGAAATGCAGTTTCTCTCTATGTCTCTTTTAAATTGATGATACTAAATATGCTAGACAGTGCTTCTGTTGTTTTTAATTCCTTTTTTCATATTAAGCACTATAGATGTTTTTAAATTGTTGATTTATGTATTGTATGTGTTTATTGATGTGTTGAGAAGTAACTAATGAAGTGTGTTTTCCTATTTTGTATCTCCTAGTTAGTTGTTGATATTGAATGTTACTTTCTTTTTTATATTATCTGAAATAGCTGTGATTTTTAATTAAATAAATATGTACTATTCTGTTTCTTCCTTTGTTACTGGATGATGTTAGTTTAGTTTACCTGTCTTTTTCACAATGCTTAAAAAATGTTGCACATTAGACTCTAATCTCTTTTTTAATATGTCGTTTTATCCATCACAGGTTTTTCCTATATAAAATAGTGTTTTGAATAAACTTATTCAAAACATCATTTTTTGCAAATCCTGCAAACAAATTATAATTAAAATACCCAAACCCAAAAATTGGAAATTATCATTAACCCAAACAAATCCCCTCACACCTCAAAAAATAACCAAATTGCATGCCAAAATAAATGAATAAAATGAAAATAAAGAGGCACATATCACTCAAAATCCCAAATCAATAAATAAAATATGGCTTCGGTCAACACAAAATAAATAATGTATACTTTTCCGAATAAATAACTTTAAAAAAATAATCAAAACTGACACTGAATTGTTGCTTGCAAGTCAAAACTTAGAACATGATCCAACCCTTGAGTTTATTTGTTCTATCAGAGAGCTTAAATGTATATACATTTTCATTTAAATTTAATTTTAAGTAAATAAATAAATACTAAATTATTAGATAAATGTAAAATACAGAGTACGTACTCCTACGTAAATATAAACATTGTTCCAGGTTTAATTACATTATTAGCAAAAGTTATAAAATCACAAAAGCCATGTTCACTTATCTTTGGTTCATAGAGAAAAACAAAAATCTCTGAACTTTTCTTTATCACATCGGATTTACTTACATTCTTCGTATTTACTCATCCACCCTACTTCACACTTTCTTTGCTTGTCCTCAAAACATAAATAATATCAACAAATTTCTAGCACAACACGTCTTCAGACCCGCTACACTCTTATCCTCAGATAGTAAATGCATCTGTTTAATTTCGATCAGTCACCCATCCAGGCACTGACCACGCTTAAAACATAGTATAATTATTTATTTCGTAAAGTAATTAATGTATTCCTAGTTTTAACTCAATAGGATAGTTTTTATACTTCTTCGAATAAAAAAATTAATTATTTTATCGTATTCATGCCATTCGATAAAAATAAAACTAATGCTGATGATACAAAATTTAGCACATATGTTGGTCTTAAATATAACTACATAACTACCAAATCTATAATTAATCAAAACATTTTTCCGCGTTTAATGAATTTCAGAAATTTCGCTGAGTCATATTTGCGGGTTAGGGTTAAAAAAATATTTTCCGGATAGCACAACTACACTTGAAGATAGATTTGTGTACAAAGTTTCAACTCTCTAGCATAAATACTCTATAGGAGCTACAAACACTAGGATAAAACACACACATTCACAAACACACATACACACATATACAGACAGGCAACTTTGTGGAAGTCAGTTAAGAGGCCTTAAAACACACGAAATGTGTTTCTCACCTTTCGTGAAACACATCAGGTGAAATCTCGGTGTTGGTTTTTTTTGCCAACACAATACCTTTCCTAAGGTATAAATGAGGATAAGTAAAACTAATGGCGTTGACATTTATTGCGCATTAATAAGTATTGATTCAGACATTTACTCAGCTAAATTTTATTACTAGCCGTCAAATTCCAGGATCACTTATTATAATAACCCTCATTACGCGTGATATTTGGCTAGGTGACTGCTGAATGACGAGTCTTAAACCAATGCATTGATAAAGTTCTATATTTTAATAGAGAGCTAGCAAATCTTAACTTGACGGACAAAGGTATAAGACGCCCCTCCCTAATTTTCATAGAAGTACTTCATATAAGAACTTAATTTCATTTCTAGTACTTTAACACTTCGACCTGGACCTAAAAAAGTGTTAAATATTGTCATTTAAAAGTATTTATATGATTTATCAAACGCACTCTCGGTATTACATTTATGAACTTGTCATTAAATGAATTAATGTAACGGTCACATAAACACACATAGATAATATGTATATATATTATATATATATATATATATATATATATATATATATATATATATATATATATATATATAATATTAGGGAAAATTTAAATTTGCCTTTAATCGAAAACGACATATTGAATTAATAACCCTATTATGCTGAATATGGAAAGCATCATTTATAGTTCCTCTCCTAAACTTTAGCCGAAAGTCTACCTTGAGATTAAAGAAGATTTGAACCCTTTAAATTAAACTTGTAAACAGAGGACAAAAGGGCAAAACTTATTGACCTTACTTTCATTATTCTACTCATGCCCTTAAAATATTTTAAAGAAAAGGCAAAGGGCCTCAAAATTTACTGGAAGGGATAAAACCCTCAAAACATATAACCTCTCTAAATCTAAACCTTTATCCAGGGTCCCTATCGTTGGTTAGAAATAACCAATATAAGAGAGAAAATGGAGAGCTAAGAAAACCAAGAAAATTTTCAATTATTGCTTTCTCTGCACGAATGTTTTTCTATTTTTTTCATGTTGTTTTAGCAGTTTCTGTCGAATTCTGTGGTTTTTGGCTTTGTTATTTTTTTCTTATTATTTTTACAATTCATTTAGTAAAGACATGATGTCTGTAATGAGTAATATATTGCTTTACTTTTTATTTTTTTGCAAGGAATCACAGTGGCTTATAGAAATTATATTGTTTTCTATTTTCTAAAAGGTTAAATTCAAGCAACACAAGTTTCACCTTAAAACTAGATTTTTTAAATAAAATTTTTAACTTTTTCTAACTAGAGATAAGAAATGACTTATTCTTTATAAAATAGTTCCATAATGTATAAACATTATGGAACTAAAAGTTTAAAAAATTAAAACTTTTAAGCATTAACTTTTAAATTAATGTGGATAAGCATTTTTTTATCTACTTACGACTGCAAAATTAGTCAATACTGAAATGCGTTTAAGCTGCAAAATGTCATTTTGCCAACACTGTTGACAAAATATTTAAAAACAGTACGGGAAATTGGCTTGGTAACACTCTACCTTCTAGGGAGTTATGTTACATTTAAATAACATGGTCAAAAAGTCAAAACACCCTAGGAGGAGAAATGAATGAGTTGAGGTTATTATGTTGCAGGTTTTGAGTTAATTTCGGTGTTTTCGTCTGGTAAACATGATAATTGTTTATAACAATAGTTTCTATATATTGTTATCTAAAACGCGATGTATTTTTAAGTATTAAACATTTTTATAAAATACCTAATAAATATAATTTTACATGATATTGGCAACACTGATATTTATGGCTTGTATGATTTTTTACCAGCTGTTTATGAATTGTCAGATTGTTATTGTTTGATTTGACCTTAGAATAATACTATATATAGAAGGAGCACTACTGATAACACGAAAGGCGGTTCACTGGTGCAACTAAGTAATGCTGCCACCCTAACAATATACAATTTTCTAAAAACAAGTTGGCAATACTTCCGGTTGCTGAATTATTATGTTCTATTATTAATTAATGATTGTTTATTCATAAAATACTAATATAAATATCGGTGCATTACAATATTTTAAGCATTTTAAATTGTAGTTTAACGTATTTATTAAAATTATACACAAATAGTAGTCCTCGTCAACTAAATGTAGATTCTTGTATTCCGCCACCCTTTTGCCATCTAAGACCAGTTTTATTAAATACTCTGCAGGTGTGCTGCAAGTTATTATATTTGTTCTTTACGATCTTTCTTCATTAATAGATATTTATGACAAATATTTAAAATAATGTTTTGTTGTCAGGCTCCTATAGGAAGTGTATTTTATAAATGTGACATTTAAAAATTCAACCCAGGTTTAGCGTCTGTTATTTGCATTTTCAAATAAATAATGTGGGTTTGATCTATTTACGGGTTGTTTCAAACACGAAAGTGTTAGAAAGATAATTTAATTTTTAACTGAATTTGTTAAAAATTAAAAATTTAATGAATGATTCGAATCCTTGATCCAAAAATAAGGCATTTTTACTCTTTGCAAATTCTTTCTAATGCCAATACTTAAGCTTCAACTACCTTTTAGGCACATATTACCGCCAAAATAGTGGTCTTAGACATAAATATGAGAGGAAAAATGTCTTGTTTTCATTTCCATAACCGAAGAGCGCAATAAAATTATACCTTCCAATATACGTTTCTTCCAAAATAAAGAGAGAAGATACTCTAAAAAAAGACAGATTGAGAAGAATAAAGCAGGCATTATAACTAGATGAAAGTTAGCAAGGACTAGGACTTACGGATGGTGAGATCACTATACAAGATGAATGATTTCTAAGAGGAAGTAGAGTTGTCTTACCAGAATCCCTTCAAAATACCGTATTAAAAGAACTTCATTTAGGCCACCTAGGTATGATAAAGATGAAACAGCTGGCAAGACGATTCTGCTATTGGAAGGGAATTGATAGAGATATTGAGAATGAAATAAAAGCTTGCAGTCAATGCTGCGAAAAGAAAAACAACCCTACCCAAGAAGTTGATCACCCATGTATACCACCAACAGGACCCTGGCAACGAACCCACATAGACTTTGCAGGACCAGAAGCAGGTAAATATTATTTGATCATCGTGGACGCATCAACAAAGTGGATAGAGGTTTTCCCAACAAAAGTAACACCTCCCAGTGGTGCATTGCTAAATTAAAGCACCTTTTCAGCATGTTTGGATTACCCTTTTTATTAGTGTCGGATAACAGTCCACAATTTACGTCGGAAGTATTCCAAGAGTTTCTTCAGGGAAACGGTATCACTCATCGGACTATTGCGCCGCATCACCCTAAATCAAATAGCATTGCAAAAAGGGCAGTGCAGACTGTAAAAAAATTGCTAAAAACAATGAAGACGGGAAGTATCGAAGAAAAGCTAACAACCATTCTAGTACAGTTACAAAATGCACCTTCAACCACCACAGGCGAATCCCCATTCAAACTAATGTTTGGAAGGGAGATGAGAACACAATTAAATTTAATGAAACCAGAGCAGATAGTGAACACTGAACAAAAAAGAAAAGAACTAGGTTATAAGTTTAGTATAGGAGACAGAGTACAGTTCAGAGAATATGGAAAAAGGAAGAAATGGTCATATGGAGAAGTGGTGGCAAATATAGAAACTGTTATGTACAAGATAAAAACACGCAATGGAGAAATGTGCATAAAGCACGTTGATCTGATGAGACCAACCATTCTTGGGGGGGGAGGGGGAGATCTGACATGTCACTTATTATTATTCTTGTCAAATTATTCGTTAGATTATAACTTAGAATAATACTATATATAGAAGGAGCACTACTGATAACACGAAAGGCGGTTCACTGGTGCAACTAAGTAATGCTGCCACCTTAACAATATACAATTTTCTAAAAAAAAAGTTACTTAAAATACTTCCGGTTGCTAAATTATTTTGTTCTATTATTAATTAATGATTGATTATTCATAAAATACTAATATAAATATCGGTGCATTACAATATTTTAAGCATTTTAAATTGTAGTTTAACGTATTTATTAAAATTATATACAAATAGTAGTCCTCGTCAACTAAATGTAGATTCTCGTATTCCGCCACCCTTTTGCCATCTAAGACCAGTTTTATTAAATACTCTGCAGGTGTTTTAAGTTATTATATTTGTTCTTTACGATCTTTCTTCATTAATATATATTTATGACAAATATTTAAAATAATGTTTTGTTGTCAGGTTGGCAGCATTATCTTAGTTGCACCAGTCAACCGGCTTTCGTGTTATCAGTGGAATTACGTTGTGTTTACGGTCCTGTGCTCCTTCTATGTATAGTATTATTCTAAGGATTATAATATCTACTCAAATAAATAATATCTCTTATCTTTAACTAGTATAAGACTTATTATAATCAAATTATATTTTACACTTTAAAGATTAATATTGAATAAAAACCATAAAATTAAGAAAAAAAATTAAATAAATACATTTTCTTAAAACAACCCGCATAATGTATTTGAAAATGCAACAAAAACATGCTTAACCTGGGTTAAATCTCTAAATATCACAATCCTTCCTATAAGAGCCCTAGAACCTCGTCCAACTCTATCTGACATGTTACAACAACTTTAAAGCAATATTTGCTGCTTCTAAAATCTCACAGCAAGTATTTAAAAACCCTTATATACTTGCTTATTTATTTAATTTATTTTTTTTATCTTAATTTAACAATTTATTGTGATCTTTTTTTTTAACTGAAAAGGATAAAAATGAAAGATAAAATTTTAAAGAATAATATTATTATTTTTATTTTCCAGCCTTGAATGAATGAATGAATAACCATTTATTAGATCAAATTACAATTACAATAAAATTTTTACATGTATAATAATTACTTATGATCTAAATCAGCCTAGGCTGTGGTCGGGTAAAGTTTATAATTAAACTTTATATCTTATATTAATTACTAAAATTGAATATTTAATTAGTTTTTAATATCTATTTATATTTTTAACTCAAGATTATGTTAATCACTAATTATGTTATTAAATATAAATTTTTTTCCACATATATTTATGGGTTCATGGTTTTATTTTTTCTAATTTATGTTTCACAATTCTTCGTTATTATTTATTTTTATGTTAGATATCATGTGTACAATTTTATTTATATTCGTGGGGTTTCCATTAATTTTTACTTTTAATTATTTTTTAAATTTATTTATATGAATATATTTATTGATTTAATTTATTTATTTGTATTATAACTTCATTCGTGTAAATATCTTATGTCCGTTGTCTCTTTTAAGTATTATCCTTCTCTTCTCTTATGATAGACTTGATTAAGTTTTTCAAATTTATACCAGATATTTCATGTAGAAGCTGTAGGCCATCAGTAATTTGTTCTTTATGTAAATGCAGAACTCCTTTGCCTTCTCCCCATAAAACTATCTTCCCTTCCACTATTAGTTGGTCTCTTTTTACTGAGATCTTGATTTTTGGGTTTTTCTTTTTAATTTCTTTTTTTATTTTAATTATTTTGGAGAGCCTCTTCCTAGTAGGTGGTATCAAATCCCTTTGAAAACTTATAGTGGTCCCTTTAAGTTTTCTACAATTTTTTAAAATCATTTCAACATCCTGTTCACTGGTGAATGTTACTTTTAATGGATTTTCCAGCCTTAAGCAGATAAAATAATATATGCTACTATGCAGCAAAGAAAACATTGCCGTCTTGTGTCAAAAATTACCTGTATTGGCTTCGCCTCTGCAGGTAAATCTAGATTCACCTGTGCATCTTAGATGCACACCACCTGAGGTAGTAGACGTGTGTTAAATCTCAATTTAATCGCAACCTTTCTCCGCGTTTTATGATTTTTCGAAATTTTTGCTGTCTTTATTGCGAGTTAATTACGTCATAAAAATATTTTCCGGATATTATAACGAGACATATAGACTGATGCTTGTAGAAATTTTCAACTCTCGTAGCATAAATACACTGGGAACTACGATGGTAACAGATATATACACACAAAGCACACTACTTTGTAAAATCCACTTAAAAGGCCTTTAACATACCTGAAACGGATGATTCAGGTGTTCCAAAACCCGGTTTTGGCTTTTTTTGCGAACACAATATGTTTCTTACACATCTACGGTATAAATGAGAAAAAAGAAAAAAAAAACCTTCTTATTTAATAAATGAAAGATTTGTGCTACAAAAGAAAATAACGTGTCCATAGGTCCAGAGGCTGGTGTCTGACCGATACCAGCCTCTGGACAAATCAATTTCGTCAGTCTCCTAGCTTCTTTATGTCGCTTTCACCGGCACTGATGATGAACTTTTAAGTTTAAAGTCAATAAATATATACTAAGTGGAGTGAATGCCTCTCATTTGCTAGATTCGGCTTCGTCTCGACAGTCAAATGAGTTAATTACCAGCCTTGGCTTGCGCCTCAGTTAAAATTTTAAAAGCCTGCATCGGCTTCGGCTGGGGGGCTTATTAATAAAGCTCGTTTACAAAATTCCATTTTGCTGCCTGGTAGCATAATATACTATTATTATAATTTTAAAGAAAAAACCTATTTCGTCTAATTATATATATATATATATATATATATATATATATATTATTATATATATATATATATATATATATATATATATATATATATATATATATATATAATATATATATATATATATTTAATTAGATAGAGAGATATATATAATTTCCTAGTAGCTTGATTGAAATATATTGCATCTTTTTAACTATTTATTTCTATTCCATAAATCTTACGTATTATTAATAATCTAATATATTTGAAAAAATATATTAGAGTAAATATATTACATATACTATAAAAGTAATACTTTTTCATTTTTCCCCACTCATTTGAATTTTCTTAGAATAAATACGTAGATGTGAAGTCGACGTTCCCTGTTTAGATTTTTATCACAAGAAAAATCACTTATTTTTAGAGAATATTATGTAAATTTATAACGGTATTCAGATTCAACTACTATTCTCGCTTTCTATGAACATGTTATATTATGTGAAGTTGAAACAAGAGTAAGAAAAAAACTTTCCCTATAATAAGATGAATGTGAATTTTTTATTCAACTAAGAAATCGATTTAAATCTTAAAATGAATTTATTTTCTTTTTTGTTCATTAAAATTTATGAGTTCAATGCTTTGTTGCATTTTTTTGATTCAAAAATAAATAAAATAAGGTATACCTCGGAACATTTCCTTATGTTCCGAGATGCGGTCACCCATCCAGGCACTGAAAACGTTTAATGCTGCGTAATTTTTATGATCCAACAAAAATCATAGATATACTTATTCTATTAAAACAAATTTTAGGGCACTTATTTATTACGGAAAGGTTTACACTTGCCCCAAACTTTAACACAATTGGATTATTTTCTGTTTTTTTTTAATTGTTTAAAAAAAATGCTCCGTGGCTGTGATAGTATAGGCAATCGATTTCGGCACTGGAGGTCTGGGGTTCGCAACCCGGGCTATGCTCTAAATATATATAAATAGTATTTGTATTTAAAATATTTCACCAATTAATTCTTAGAGGATAGTAGATGCACACCACCTGAGGTAGTAAACGTGTGTTAAATCTCAATTTAATCGCAACCTTTCTCCGCGTTTTATGATTTTTCGAAATTTTTGCTGTCTTTATTGCGAGTTAATGACGTCATAAAAATATTTTCCGGATATCATAACGAGACGTATAGACTGATTCTTGTAGAAATTTTCAACTCTTGTAGCATAAATACACTGGGAACTACGATGGTAACAGATATATACACACAAAGCACACTACTTTGTAAAATCCACTTAAAAGGCCTTTAACACACCTGAAACGGATGATTCAGGTGTTCCAAAACCCGGTTTTGGATTTTTTTGCGAACACAATATGTTTCTTACATATCTACGGTATAAATGAGAAAAAATAAAAAAAAACCTTCTTATTTAATAAATGAAAGATTTGTGCTACAAAAGAAAATAATAGGTCCAGAGGCTGGTGTCTGACCGATACCAGCCTCTGGACAAAGCTATTTTGCCTGTCTCCAAGCTTCTTTACTTCGCTTTCACCGGCACTGATGATGAAATTTTAAGTTTGAAAGTCAATAAATATATACTAAGTGGAGTGACATCTTTTTTTCCCCCAATTTGGAAACTCCACAACTCATCTTACTATCACAATACATGTGTGTTCCTAACAACATACAAACAAAACGTTCAATGTGGAATTATCACTAAATATGCATTATAAGTTTCGCTATCTCAATTAAAACATTACAATTTATTGGCTATTAAAATTTTAAAATAAATAACTTATTTCTTCTTCTTCGCAAAAAACAGACTTTAGATCAAATTTTACTGCTCAATTTGATCTAAAGTCTGTTTTTTGCGCTAAATTTCAACTTTCTAGCATAAAAAGCGGGAGTTATGCGTAACTAAGACACACACAAAGACAGACAGATGTCATTATGAAAATCATTCAGTACGTCATGAAAATTTTTGAATCGGATAGTCATATTTTGAAAACGTTTTCAGACTATATAAGGAGAACACATAACTTTTCCTTATACTTACGGTAGTAAGTGAGGAAAAGAAAAAATAATATTAATTTTCAAATAATTAGTTAAAAAATAGGTGAGAATTATTTAACTATAAGATTAGAATTTATAAAAATTTATATATATATATATATATATTATATATATATATATATATATATATACCGCAATCATGTTTAAAAGCTACTTTACATGTTTCAAAAATTTAACGTTTATACCTGTAAGAATCCAAATTTAAACCTTATACCTGTAAGAATCCAAAATTTAAACGTTTATACCTGTAAGAATCCAAAATTTAAACGTTTATACCTGTAAGAATCCAAAATTTAAACGTTTATTTTTGTACCTAGATTTTCAAATTTTATTAAAATTTTTAAGGTAATTTAAAATTTTATGCGTCCATTATTATTTTCTATTCTTTTATATGTATTATTCTATTTATCTCTCTTTATATCTATTTCGCAGTTAACTCAGATTTTATTGCTTTCATGAATAATGTATTTAAGTCAAAAAGAAAATTAAAGCAATGAAGCTATTGTAGGAAAGTTTTTTTTCTAGATTAGAGCATTCGCTGGTTTACCTACATTCACTAGCTCAGTTATGATCTATTATTAGTACCTTTTTTCATTTTTTCTATGCTTTAGTTTCTTTTTTTTCTAGTGGTTTCGTACTAAATTATACTTTTGTTTGAGCTCCCTTACGATTCCAAGTTTGTACGATAAGCTTCAAACCACATAAAGACCAACAAAACAATTGAAGGAAAAGAACAAAACTCTATTGTACCATAACGAAGCAAATAAACGATAAAAAATACTGACTAAAGAAATAAAAGAAATACCTTTAAAAATTTCGAGTAACAATGCTTCCATGGATTCATCGTCGTACCGCCGCAATAGAAAGCAAGGCTCATTATTTCGCTCTATTGCACCTTTTAAACCACTACAAAAAAAATTATATTGTACAATAAACTTATATCTTCTACAAATTCATTGCCTCTCGTTATTATCACATTTTTAGTGAATTTCCTTTGGAAAAAATTCGCTAATGGGATAGGTTTCATGGCGGAAGTCGAACCTCGGACCACTATTTTAATTATATACCAAAAACATAAGGAAAAATAGGACTTATTAGCAAGAAAGCTTGCAATTCAAAGATAATCCCCGGCTTGCGGATCTCCGTGCCTGAGTAAATTTAAGTGTAAGTATTAAGTGTTTAATACTTTAATACTATAATAAGACGATAAAATATCGCCTCTTCCGAGGACCAAACCTGGGAACCTTAGCTTTGATTAGTCTTATCGACTCTGGACTGGTTTTATAAGTGTTACCACCAAAAAAATTGTTAACAACAATTTTTCAAACTTTTAGGTCACTTAAATTAGTTGTATCAACCCCAGACTGATTTCATTTGATTTTGCGCCTCAACGAATGTACAAACATAATTAAAGACCTATTTTCGGGGAAACGATTTAGCCCATAATCCTAATAATTTATTGAAAATGTTGCTGCATCAGCAAAATGACGTCAAAAACCTGGTTTTCAATAGATTTTGTGTTCTTTTCAAAGCTTAATTTTGTACCAAGATGGATATATTATTCAATAATATAAATAACTGAGTGCGCTATAATGATTGGAAAGTGATCGTTACTAACGATCGTTCTTAGCACTCCAGAGAATGACTGATGATGGCCAGATGCGGCAGAAAGTCAACTCTCTAATAAATTTATTAACATACCTATTAGTGGATAGACTATTTATTTATCTATTCTTGATATATTATTCCGTTCAAAAAATAGTGTTTACAAATATTCCCTAGAAATACACACACCCACACACACACACACACACACACATATATATTATATATATATATATATATATATATATATATATATATATATATATATATATATGTATGTATGTATATAAGTAAGTATAAACGCAAGTTTCGCGAAACCTATGTTTTTGTCATCAAATACCTCTAAAACGTCTCGACCCCCCCCCCCCTCCTTGCTCTAGCCATTTAATTAACAAAATTCTTTCAAAGAAAATTAAAATAGACAAGGTTAAGATATTGTCAGTTTATGAGGGAGAAACTGGTTAATGCCTGTTAGCATTAGATTTTAATGATTAGGTTATTTGTAAATATATGTAGTTGGTGAAAAGCAAGTAGGATTTTAAGTTCAAAATTGAAAAAAAAAAAATAGAGATATAAGGAAAAAAAACCCTTGTCTAGGTATTAGTTAATCAGTCAAAAAGATCAGCTGAAATTTTGTTATATTATTGGCATACAGTTTCAAATAATAATTTTTATATGTTGAATCTTTTGACACGCAATATACATGTAAGATATAACTTTTTAGATTTAACTTGTCTTTACGTTTGTGAAAAATACGGAAAATATATCAGAAAACCCGAAATCTTGTGTTGAATCAGGCCAAGTAGCTGATGATTTTAAAAAAACAGCTAAATATATACAATTCCAAGTTGAAACATGAATAATATTAATACAGATTATTCATAATTTTTACATTTTCAGGTATATTTAATTAAAGAGGTATAGTTGACTTTGAGATACTATGGCTAACTTTCAAGCTATATGAGCA
Organism: Microvelia longipes; assembly: GCA_018340805.1. Classification (NCBI taxonomy): domain Eukaryota; kingdom Metazoa; phylum Arthropoda; class Insecta; order Hemiptera; family Veliidae; genus Microvelia; species Microvelia longipes. The sequence goes on along the minus strand of JACMZG010001911.1, from coordinate 52,529,878 downwards.
TAAATTATTGCTTGTATTATTTATAAATAAATTTTATGGTACCTTTAAGTTTATTACAAAATGTACAATACAAATTTATATAATGAATTGTGTATATAGTTGTATAATTATGTATAAGCTTAATTTATAGAAGTTTAGTTTTTCCGTAGCATTGACATCACTCAGAAGCTTCAAGTTCTTGACTTTACCCTCAGTTATAAAGGTTTTAAGATTTATTTAGAGAAAGAAAAATTCTACTCTCCAAAAAAAACCTAAATATGTTCTAAGAGAAAAGTTAGTGGGGGTAACATAACATGCTGTAAAGAAAAATGTGGGTTCATTAAGCAGCCAACAAATCACGTTAGGTCAGTTGTTCCTACATCGCTTGTATAACGTGCCATTTATTTTGACCAACATAATATGAACAACTCCTTCATATAAACGCTATGTTTTTACTTTATATTGCATTCCATTATTTATTCTCTTTTTCAGTTTTTCTTTAAACTATTGTGAATACCTTTTCATGTATCAAATAAACGTTGATTTATAACTTTTCTTTTTATTCTGTCATTTAAGTTCATAATTTTAAAAGTTAATGTCTTCTATAACTATTATTGCCTAACCATCCTTAATGTTATGACACAGAGTTAGTGGTTACCGGATTTATAGACTTTTATAATTATGTGATTATAAATAAAAAAAAATGTACATAAACGCTGCAAAATACCCTTCCTTTTTGGGGCAGGATTAGTTAGACTGTCATAATAAACAAAAAATTGGTTATTTTTTAGGCCTCTATATGCTTGTCAAGAATACAAATGTTTATCACTGCCATTGAATAGTTAAACAATAATAACATTAAGTGCTGTTTGTTCTCAATTACAGTCTTTGGATTAAACTTTCGTTTTTGATCTGTTGATATTAATGGTTTAATTTTAGCATTTTGAATAACCCTGATAACATAACATTGTTTCATTAGCCAAATATTGTATATTTCCGTAATATTCTTCATACCGTTGGTACATAGGAGTATTGAGTTAGAACTAAAAAATCGAAACCGAGAATTTAACTAAATTATCCATTTCAAGCGTTTTTAGACCTCCTCAGTGGTTTATACAATGTTGTCTATTTGTATGTGTGTTTGTGAGGGGGGAGAAGGGTGAGAGAGAGTATGTGTGTGTGCCTGTTATCATAGTAGCTCCCTGTTTAATATTATAATCTTTAGGTCTTTTTTTGCTGTAATAAGCATATTTTTGTGACGTCACTGACTGACATTAATGACTAACCAAAAACACAATATAATTGTGCGAGAGACACCTAGGAAATGTAACAAGCAAAATGCAATGCTACATCTGGGAACTGTTCCATCATTCGACATTCGTCATCATTGAGGGCTCGACATAATGTCATGTCCCACTCTGTTTCATTACGTTTAACTCATCAGGGCGCCGACAGAGCCTGAACTCACTCTGACCTTCAATTAATTCCAAAGAATATAATGTGAAGTATTTACCAGAGAAGAGCGGTGCTCTCTTCCGTCATTATTCATGGCGGAACATATATCATTTGATACTAACGAGTTTTGCAAAACATGGACAGTTGACACAATATAATTCCCAGATGTTGCATTGCATTTTGCTTGTTACATTTCTTAGGTGTCTCTCGCACAATTATATTGTACAAAACTGTTCATGTTTAGGAAAACTTGGTAGCATCAAATGATATACTAACCAAAAAGTTCAAAAAATTGATTTTCTGCGTTTATCACGCGTTATTGGGTTTGATGCGCTGATTGTATTACTTTATATTACCAATAAGTGTGGTATGTTTCATCTTGTTATTAGCCTTAGATCTATTTAGTTCCAATAACATGTATACATTTTTGAAATTGTTAAACCTCGAAAAATTATGTAATTGTCTTGAAATTTGGTACAGATGTATCCGTTTTGGTAATAAATGTGCATACAAAGTTGAATACCAATATGGCTTGTATATCTATAGTTCATATTGGATCACTAATGTTAGGCAGGATTGAACGAGGTTTAAACTTTCATAGGATGAGTGAAGCGAGTCTGAAGACGTACTGCTATAATAAATTAGATGATTTCATATCCTGAGAACTAGCCAAGCGAGTTATTGGTAAGGATGAGCTTAGTAAATTCGATATAGTGAGGACAAGTTCGGAGGTACCCCATATCCTTTTTTTATTTTTGTTACTTTTTTTTACTTTCCAACATTTTATTATTGACTTAACATTCGTAACACTCTCGCACCACTCTGTACCATCGCATAAAAGCCCTTCGATCATTTATATGAATCAAACGGTATAGTTAACACATCAGCACCTTAGAATCCGAGTATATTATGATTTTCCTCGGCTATTATTTCTGCGAAAGAAACAATAGCCGAGAAATGTTTTATTCCAGCAAATCATTTCTGGTAATATGGTTGGCTTCATTGCCCGGCTCAAAAATAAATTATTATCTTAGAACGAGGCTTCAGACTCTATAAATACGATATCCTGTAATTCTGTCTCAAAGTCCATAATTGCTGTAAATAATATGGCATAAAATATCAGATTGCAGAACTAATTACTGACCTTAACGTGTTTCACCTTAATACAATCAATAAATGTCTCGGCATAATACCAGCCTCGTATATATGATTTCACGGCACAGTGATATGACATTGCATTTCCCATGACCAAGATGTATCTGATTGATTGAAAATTTTACTGGAATAGCTATGACTGACAAGTTTTAATTAATCCTTCATATGAATTGCATTGCATAGGAGACATTGGCCAATAATCATTTTTATTACATGTATAGTATTTAACCCCTACGCAAATAATGTACATCAGGTATAATAGAAGAGTGAATTGGATATAATTGAATATAACACGACACACAAATTTATTTATTCATTAATACATGGTTATATTGGCCATATTTATAATTTTTTTTTTTTCAATAAGATGCATAGATGCTCAATTGCCATTAATAAAAAAATGGTATAATTGAGAATAATTAATTCAAATCTTAACAAATAATTAATTAATTTTAACAAAAAATGTGAGATGCATATGATTTATTTATTTATTTGTTTAATAAACGGCTTTTTGCAAGCCTTTAACATACAATGTTTACATAGGTAAAGAGATATGATGTATGTATATCAAAACTTGTTAAAAAATAACTGGCATATCACTTTCCAGAATTGATAGACCTTAATTCAACTTTTAATATTATTAAAAGTAGTATCAATAAGGTATAAGGGGGTAGTATTTTAGTATCAAGTTACCAAAATAATAAAAATAACGGTAAATTTGAACTCCCATGAAACAACTTAATGGGGTCAGGGACCATTTTCAAAAGTCTAGGACTATTTTTTTACATCTTGATAGCGGTTTTATGTTGTAACAGAAATATTTAGACCGGTATATGCATAAAACCGCCATTATGTCATTAATGAGGTTCCTCTATTTGAATTCCTCAGTGTTATCATTAGTTTTTAAAAATTGTTAAAAGATGTATGTCTTTTATATTTAGGCACCTGACATACCTATATATGCATAATCGACATTATGCACTATTACTATCCCGACATTTATAGATTGATTTGTGGCTATAAATTTATAAAGATGACGGAGTTGCTACATTACGGGGGAGTTATTTTCTAGATGACTTCCATTCAGAGATCTTGGTGATATGTTCATTTTATCATTTTTAATCGTATAAAATCATGATGTTAATTTTTCCTAAACATGAACTCATTGAAGTCACATAATTGAATCTACTTTAAGTTTCACATACACGAGTTAGGTGCAATTTAAGGGAACTATGAGGCGGAGGTTATATGAATAGCACGCTGCGTAACTTATGAGGTCTGGTGTCTTATCTTATAAATAAATATTCAGTCTTGAACATAAACATCATTTAACTTGTGTATCTGGACATGGTTTTGATTTTATTTGAAAAGGTGTTGAAATAATATGAGGTATTGTTTGTTTCAGTTACTATGGATTTTTAGTTTCATCGACTATGAGGTACCAACATATAACAACGGATCTTACAACTACCCTAGATGGACCGAATTAGTCGGCTGGTCTATTACGCTTACATGTGTCCTGCCTATTCCAATACTAGCTGTGTATGGTATGCTCAGAGCTGATGGCAAAACTTTATTTCAGGTATTTTTGATCTTACTATACCGTCTATAGGTTTATTTTGATGCGTTGTAACACATTTTAGTAGTCTTTCAGAAATGTTAATTCGAAACGGCCAACGAATTCAATTAATTATAGCAACTTAAAAAATAGTAGCAGAGAAACGGAACGAATAAGTATTTAGGAAATTAAGAAATCTAAAACGGTAGGATTTTTTTTAAATTATTACAGAGACAAATTTAATTAAATTAAAACTTATCTGTGTTGTGTTATTAACAACAATAATCATATCAAACTAAAACATCAAATATATTGACACAATTAAAAATACTGTACAGAATACGACCGAATTTGTAATTTACTTATTAGATATACTAAGAAAAATGAATTAAAAACTTATCTGGACAGTGAAACTAAACTTCACAGTGAATTGGCATTTGATTGTATCGAAGCAACCCATTCAAAAGAAAATATTAGCAAAAAGGTAAACAATTTCAACAAATAAGGGTCTAATTTTACATCTAAAATAATTAATACAATTTTTAAGATTGTTAAAAGTCCCTTTAAATAATTTTAATCTTGAAAATGAAGAAATAATTATTTTATATATGCTGAACAAGGTGAACTGACCTGCTGCAGTGGAGAAACGGCGTACTAAAAAAAACTTGCCCGTCTGAAACAGCTTATTCCGGGTGCTAAAACAGCTTATTCTGTGTGAATTGGATCACACAGTGACCCAATTCACACCCATTCCAAGAATGGAAGCGCGGGGCTTTCACCCTTACTGTATACATTTCTACACCACTTAAGTAAACGCATCCAATAAAGAATAAGATTACAAGATATTTTATTTATGTATTAAATTTAAAACAAATGAGCATATGAGGAAAGCTAAACGAGGAGATCTATACTCAGAGTGACACAAAAAAGAGCTATATAATCAGGGAAAAGATTTTTCTTTCCTTTTTTTAAACAGGAGTGTGGATAAAAAATGCAATAGCCGTTGTTTTATTTTGATTTATTGTGTCAATTATTATAAGTCTTATATAAAGATTTATTTTAAACAGTAAACGAATTCAATTAGTTAAAGCCACTTCAAACATACTAGAATAGTCCAGGGGGGTGGCACTCGTATCTAACTGTATAGAGCAATGGGTTGCATGGGGCACACCGTAAGAATGCGCTAGTGTCGCCATACTAACCCGCATCACATTAGGTTTTTATAAAACAAAATATTTAAACCTGGGTTTTTTGTTAATTTTATTGGTTGTATTTTGGACGATTGTTTATATTTTGGATTGACAGCACGTGTTTTGTACAATTTTTCGCTTTGTTTCATACTGTTATTGCTCCTTTTTTCTACCTAAATTTCTAAGTTTAATTTATAGTGCCATTTAATTCTTCCTTTAAAACTTGTTTTAATTTTTGTGAAACGTACTATGTTTAAATATAAATATACAAGTGTTAATTACTTTTCTGACTCTTTATTATTCGTTATTTTGTAATTATTTCTCAACAAAATATTATAAATTATAAATATTATAACTTCTATAATCCTTGCTTTTACTTTTCATTGAATTAAGTTCAAAATCAACTTATTTTATAATGTTGAAAAACGAAGAAATGAAATTAACAGTTTGAAAAAGAGCGGGAAAATTTTTAAGAGTGTAGTTCGGGGGCACACCTCTAGAACGCGCTAGTTGTACACAAGAATTAGCTTCGAGCTCTAGTGACCCATCTATATATACTCTCTCTTATCTATGGAATAGTCTTGCTCCTCGTTGGGATTAATGTTGTTCTCCTAAAGAATTGTTTATTGCATCTGGTGTCAGAATAACAGAGGCGATATTTTGCTTTCATTTTTCTGAAATCATTGTTGGGACTTGATCTTTATGATAATAATAATAATGATAATAATAATAATAGACCATAGTGAAGTGGCTTTACGATATTCAATTTATAAATTGAAAAAAATATTTATTAATAATTATAAGAATCATTTTCTGATTTTAATTGCCAAACAAAAAATTCTCATCTCTCTACTGTTATTTACTCTATTTTATTTTATTAAACTTTAATATTTTTTTATTTAATTTGCGTTTTCATACACCTAAAATGTAAAATAAAATATGTAAAGTAAATAAATTAATAAATAAAGAATATAAAAATATACCTCAAATATTGTTTAAATAACGTAAAAGTTACTAATTGGCAAAAAGACAAATTTACATGTCCCTCATATGTTTCTCTCAATTTTATGAAACACAGATAATTTTTATCAATCAGAGAAGTGTTATTTAGTTCGAGAAAAATAAAATCAATTTCATTATGTTTTTCATACGCAATGATATTTCCAATCAGAGTGTGGAAGGGGGTCAAATCTGTGTTATCTGTTTTGAATAAATTATTGCCTTCGAGAAGAGTATGGGTTTGGATAGCAGATTTGTGTTTAAAATGTAAAATTAAGGTGAAAATATTCGTAGAATAATATTATTAATTTAAAAAAAAAGCCATATAGGAGAAAAGCAGATACATTTTTGTGTATTATGGCACTTAATGTTTGAAAATTGAACTATGAAGTTAGGGATTTATTTTCTCATTATACTTTGTTTGAACAGTGTTGTATAATTTTAAATTAACCTAAGGATTTGAATTATTTGCTTAGACAGCTTTTATTGGTTAGTAAACTGTTTATTGCTATAAAAAACCGTCAAGACCAATTTTAATAATACAGTTCTTTACAAGCTAGAGCTTTAGATGAAAATTTGAAGACGATTATGTCGTTATAATACGAGAAAATCGAGTGCGGGATAGTTTGGAACTTTTTCTCTTTGCCTAGTTTATAACTAATTTCTTTTGAAGTATTCGCTAATAGGATGCGTGTTAATCACTTTTTTCTACCGATTTTTTTTTAATTTCTTTTTACCATACTACTAACCATTCTTGTGTAAACTCCGCCGGGTCCAAGGTCCAAGTTTTGTTGCAAATTTCCAGGTTATATGTCTGTTAAAAAAAACAAAGTAATTCTATTCAAACAATACTCTATTGTTTCATGGTGAGGTATTTGTAATTCAAGTCGTCAAATTTGTAATTGGATAAGTAAAACTGTCGAGCAATGTCAGATAAAATTAATTTTGGAGCTCCCCTCCGCTAAACAAACCGCCTAAGTAAGTGATGCTAAACATTCAACGGCAGTCATGTCAAATACAATTTCCAAATGAACTGCTCTGATCACTTGGCATGTGAATAAACAAACCAAACATTTTTGATTTGTTGATTGATATTTAAAATATAATTATATTTTTTCATCAGTTAAAAATAAACAGACAAAACATTATAGATGTAAACAAACTATGAGATATACTTTTAGGTATTGTATTAATAAAAATATATAATTTCAGTGATAACGATTAACAGCCTTTTAGTTTGAAAGTTATAACTCTTCAAGGTTTATATTTTTATAAATGATTGTTACAAAGAGACAAACAAGATCATAGATAAATTAAAAGTGGTTCATTGACGTTAAATTTCTACTCTATGGTGAAATTGTCGTTTGTTTACGAAGTGTTTAAATCTTTAATGATAGTACAACAGGTCAGCGTGATCCGGAAAATGTTATCTTCTAAGAAGCACAACTATGCTCTGTATAATTTTGAAAATCTGTTTCAAGTCAAAAGTTTCAAGTCGGTAGCGTGAACACAAGTAAAGTTACTCGTTACACAGGCAAGCAGACTGGCGGTCATCATAACCAAAACCAATAAGCTATTATCATCACGAATCATAACGAAAGCCTAAAAGAGATAATCATATTAATATGACGGTTTCAAATTCTTAAGGGGATCTCTTACGGAAAGCGTAAAAAGCAAATACCACCAATGGCCCTTATGTGCTCGTTTAACTTGAACTTGTTTATTTAGATCTTAAGTTTAAGCTTCACTTGGTATTCACCTAGTAGATTTTAATTGATTATTAATTGAGAAATCTTGTTTAAAATCGTTTAATGGATATTCGTTTGCGTCGTTGTTAGTATTATATAATACTGATTTGACCTAGACCGATAGCTCAGTGCTTGAGCGCTCATCAGGCATGCATTAAATAATAACGACTAAAATTGAAACTTACTAAGAACATAACAGTCTACATTATAACAATAAATATAATAAATTAAATAATAATTTAATCAATAAATATTGATTATGTATAATTAAATTGTATAATTAAAATTATTGTAATGGTTTAAAATTCTTGGTTGGTTTTAAATCTAATATGGGAGGGCATTACAGCAGTGAGCCATTTCCAATATTTCAGTTGAGGCAAAATCTTTTTCCAAGCTATTGTTTATGTACACACTATCATCTCATGGTCCCACTGGGTTCGAGGTCTTTCTCTAACCTCTCCTCGACCTTATCTCCCCCCCCCTCCTAATAGGGATATGAAGGTCGAAAAGATATACTGAGCCTTCGTATGTACGAAAACTTAGTCAGTGAAAGTGAAGGCGGGGGGACACGAATAACGTAAGTGACTAGGAACGCAGTGCTCGATTATTGAAGACAAACGCCTCCTAGTAGCACTGCGGAGCTTTGACTTTCAGGTCTGGGCTAAAGAATGAGTTTGAGGACTCTGACGTCAGGGTTGCTAGAGTTCTCTGTTGGGTTGCGCTGGACTGGTCAGAGCGGTGAGCCTTGCTAGAGTCTAGCTGGTCTAGATGAACTGGGCACACTGTGAACTAATCGTGGAGACTAGCCAGAGCGGTGAGTTTGGGTAGAGTCTGGTTTGGCTACATGAACTGAGCACCCTTTAAATTAGTCAAATGTGCCGCCATGTATGAAGGGTGTGTTTCCTAGACGATTAAGTGAACCCTGGGGTGAATTAGTTGAGTGAGGGGAAAACGCTAATATTACCCTACTGGTTTAAGCGTAAAAAACACTAATTTTTATATTTTTGTTTTGATTTCATAGGGGGTGTAAATCAACGTATAGAATATTTTTAAACAATCTAAAACTCAATTTTAATGTCTACTAAAGCGTATAGACTAGAGAAAAACAACATTCAATAGGAAATTATTCCTACTTTTTACATATTTTTACACTAAGAGCGCTGTACAGCATAAGTTTAAATACTTGATAAATATAAATTTAAAAGTCAAAAGTGCTCTAGCTTCTCGATCTCTAACCTCTTAATACTTTTTAAGCTGTATAAAAGATTTTTTTATTTATTTTTTTCAATGCGTTATAGTACTTTGGTTTACAAAGTTAAGTACTATGATCTATATAATTCATTGTTGAATGTTTAAATGCGTATTTAAATCATAATTGAATAAACTCTCCAAGATACATTGTTTGAAAGTTTAATAAATTTTCAACTCATAGACTCAGAGTCAGATAGAATAAGAGAGAAATATTAAGAGGTTGCTAACTTGGCACAAACTTTGACTTTAACCGATTTAACTTTGAATTGAAACCATTAAGGCTATTTAGATAACATATTTCAAATTTATTATCTATTTAAATTTAACGAATTTTTCTTTGGCAAAACTATGCTAATAGGATAAGCGTTAAGGTGTTAAAGACAGTAGTAAATTTTCAGTAAATTACCGTAAACCAAAATTACATTCGATGAAAAATAAATTTCGAGTAGGGCGTCATTTTCAATGTTTTTTGAGGCGCTGAATTAAATAAAACCGGAGATAAAAACTACTTCTTAAAGTGACTAAATAGTTGGAACAATGGTACTAAATTACCGGATAACCTATGATACGGCAGGTATATATAATACGTGGTTCAAATCCTAGGAAGATATATTTTTATCGTTCCAATGTTTATCTCACATAGTACTAATATAACTACTACTATACAAATAACTAACAACTAAGTCAGGGCGGTGATCCGCTTGTCGGTCTTATTTACTTTTGAATAAGTGTTTCTGTGCTTTGCAATAAAATTCTTGCTTAATGTTCTGGTTTATGCTTTATAACCAGAGAAGTTATTCAATTATCCAGGAGTACTCAAAACGTAATTTTTCTGTAATTTTTAAAAGGTAACGCGCTAAAAGCTTTAAGATTAACACTATCTGAGTTTAATATAGTGCAAATATTTTGTAATATAATTTTGTATGAACAACCAAATATTAAAAAAAAATGGGCGTTTCTTTTAAAAAAGGCGACAGAATGAGTTACGAGTAGTGCTGGATAACTGAGTAACTTTTGGAACGGTAAGCAAGAATTTGATGGCTAAGGACAAAACCACCCATTCAAAAGGTAATTCGCTCGGTATGCGGACCGGACCACCATGCCAGAATTTTATTGTTTTTTCTTACAAAATAAGTCCTAGGAATTCATTAATATAGCTTGTTAACACACCGGTGTCCTAGCGAAACGTCAGTTAATGTAAATAAAACAGAAAATTTTAGTAGGACTGAAGTCGTCAATATTTTCCCTAGAATGCAACGGTCGTTTATAAGTAGAATAATAGTATATGGCAGTATATGTCAAAGTATAATAAGTAGGACAATAGTATATGGTATTATATGTCAAAATAATAAGTAGGATTATAGTATATGGCAGTATATGTCAAAGTATAATAAGTAGGATAATAGAATATGGGTCAAAGTATAATAAGTAGGATTATAGTAGTATATGTCAAAGCAGTGTATGTCAAAGTATAATAAGTAGGAACATTATTCATGGTTTGTCACAAAAAAAATCTATCTGCATTATATACATTTATAAAAACCTTGTATATGTATTATTTTAGAATAAGGAGGAAAACGGAAACGGTCCTCCTTGAAAACAAGTTTGGTAAGACCTAAATACCATCTGAACTTTCAATTAACTTTTTTTTCTTAAAAACACATTGTAATTTATTTTTAGATTTTTTAACCAATTTTCCTGCTAACAAGTTTTAGTCTCTACAATTTTTTACGACACAACATTGCTCCTTTTTTATGGTTGGTGAAAGTTAAAATTCTAGTCTTTGAAAATGTGTTTATTATTTAAATAAATTACAAAAAAGCCTTATGATGTAGGTTGGGTCTAAATGTAAAGCTAAACTTCATTATGATTGTATAAGTTAAATTAGAAATTGATCTCAATCATTTTTATATGTCTAACAGTAAAAGTATCTCGAGACAATTAAAAGAAAATACATTAATAAAATTACTTCTTATAGATTCTGTAATTTATATTTAGTTATAAGTGTTTTATTTCATTTTTTTCATTTTTCAAGTACAAAAAGTTTTATATTTGTTGCGAATTCCACTTTTACATACTACAATATAACCAAGTATGTGGTAATAAGAATTTTTTCCCTTTGAGGGAATTTTAGACCTTTTTTTCTTGCCTTTGGTAAGAGGTTTTTTAAACCTTAATTCGTTTAACTAACCTAGAATACCATGGAAACATTTTATATAAAGTGGTCATTAAAAAAAATATAAACAATAAAATATCATAAATCACCATATAAAAGTTACACTCGTTTCACTTGAACCATTTAATCAACTTGAATTTATTTTTTCTTCAGTTTAAACTGAAGAGCAATTCTATATCTTTCTTATAAGCTCTTTCTAGAATTTTAAAAATAAAAAATATACTATAATACTTATCTGTGTTTCCATAATACTCAGTGTTTTGAGCACAGAAGAGACTAGAATCTAGTCTCTTCTGTGCCCTAAACTGATTCTTTTCAAAAAATATACTTTGTTCAAAAATTATATTTTGTTTAATGCCAAATTTTGGTGTAATATACTTTGTAAATATAAAAAAATATTATAAAGGTACGTAAATAAAAAAAGTTTAATTAAATTAAATATAAAGGGTTTGAAATATTAATAAATAAAATAGTTTCTAAAGCAACAATGAACCAAACCCGAACTTTCAATATGAAGCACCACGGCTAGTTGCCGAAATACTGTAAAGAAGTATTACATAAAAATAAAAGATAAAATATTTTAAAGTAAAAATATTTCATAAATAATATATATTAGTAAAATGTTTAATGATCAATATATGTATCAATTTTACATGTAAAAAAATCGTATTGTGTACAGCTAATAAATGGTTATTATTATTATTATTATATGTGACTGTACAGGTGCTAAACAATAACAAATAATATGATTGTAAATTGTGACGTTTTCGTTATGATTCTTTAATACTTACTGTAATAAAATTATTCTTATTCTAAAATTTAAGTCAATCAAAAAAAGTTTCTCCTTTTGTAAATTTTTGAAATTTTGGCGAAGTTATTCTTGCCCGTTTATGATGTCATAAAAATATAATTTCCGCATAGCATAACTGGACTTAAAGATGATATTTGTATCAAGTTTAACAACTATGTATAAACACACTGAGAGGGTTGATGTTAACAGATGCACGCATACTGCACATACACACACACACACACAATACTTCGTTAAACTACTCACGTAGTCTTAGAAACACCTTATACGGATAATCATCCCGATTTCTGATTTAATACACACAGTATACTTTCCTATGCACTCTACAGTTGGAATGAGAGAAAGTAAAAAACAGAATTAAAATTAACTTCATTTTATTCTATAAAAAGCCTTTTAAAGTCTTTTAAACTAAAAAGGCTTACTAAGCTTTCTATTTTAATTAACTAGAAAGTTAAAAAGAATTTTAAGACTTTAAAATTTTAACAATTTTTTTCTATTTTAAGATTTAGAAAGTTAAAAAGAATCATAATTAGTAACTTCGACTTATAAAATTACAATTAGATTTTAGTTATTATTGTTAAATTTAATTAAATTTTAATGAGTATCAATAATTAAAATATTGGTTTTTCATGAGCTAAAACCATGAAGGTATTTAAATCCTAAGAGAGAAATCTAAATTGAGCACAAGTCTTCTTTATTCCAAATATTTTAGAGCTTCTTTTAAATTTTTTAGAAGCTCAAAAATAAAAGAGCACATTTCTCACACAAAACAGATTAGTTCTATCAAAGAAGACTGATAAAATTGATATTATAAATATACATTTAGAGACATAAATATATTTAACGATGTTAGATTTATACAAACTCCTGACTCTATGGATTATTTGTATTTTATAATTGAGATGTCTAGGTTTGTTTGATTTATCTGTAAATGCAAACATGATTGTTTGAACTAAGAATACGTATCGTTAATTGATACGAAATATTTGCTTAGTTTAATACTTTGATGAGACATCTTCATGTATGTAAATATAGTAGTATATTACAAATAAGAGATTTATAAATTTGTGCTTTGCTTAGAAAGGAATGGATCTTGGTACTGTTTTATACAGAATAATATGAGGCGTTTGTTCCAAAGATAAAATTGATTTTTAGATAATATCCTTTAAAATTTAGAGCTCAGCTAATCAACTTCCGTATCTCAGTGGTAAAAACTCATAAAAAGGTGGGTCTGTCTTGCATTATAAATTTGAATACGCAGAAAAATTGTTTACCACTGATTAGTTTCAGGTGTTGTTTGGCTTAGAACACTACCATATAAATTATTTTTTAAAACAATATTATTTCCAAAAATATTTTAGACATAAATCAATCTGAATTATTAAGTTTTTAAAAATATTAATCAAAAAATTAATATTTAAATATTAATATTATAAAAATTTCGTTTTAAAATACATATGTAACCTTTCCCTGCTAAGACTGGGTTTTGTACCGATTATCGTCTATTTTGATTAGATAAAATTTTGGAGGTGTATCCAATTTCATTACACTTACTTATTGATTATACTTCATTACCGTACTTAAATTAATTTAAGTACGGTTTAATCTATTTTTTTGTTTTGGTGTTCAGAAGAAAAGCGTACATGCATCTACGAATCTATCTAACAATTTTCATCCATTCATATTGTCATATGAACCTTTTTTCGATTTTGGGATATGTTGGTGTTGAGCCCTTCTACAATTCATAAGTGTGTGTGTCACATAAACTGCTAATACGATACTTTCTCTCTAAGTATAGGAGATAGGGAAATGCTATCTTTCATTTATTTAAACATAATTCCATTATCAATAATTATATTTTTGTGTTTCAGAAACTAAAGAACGCTACTAAACCGCAAATAGAAGACTACATTGGTAATGGCAACGGACAGGCGAAAGAACTACATGATCATGAAATGCCAATAATGAAGATCCATTCAACTAATCACGTTACTAATGACTAACACACTGCTTCCCGCCAAGCTAATCCTTTGACAAAATATTTACTTTTAAGTATACATTGCTTTACATAAACTATGTGCCAGGAGGAGGAGAGAAAATCTATATTTGAAATTCTCTTTTATGCTTTATTGGGGGAATAGAAGTTTTAAAGATCTTTTTATTTGTTCGACATCTCTCAAAAAAAGTCAAGATACTTTTAAATAAATAAATATTTTTGCATGCCAAGGGATCATTGTTAAAAGAAATGACCTTAAAATCAGCCATCTGTGACAAACCGGTAAAACTATCGAGGAATCCATTTTCCGGCCTTGACTTGAAATGCCATTAGTTCACAGAGAGGCCATTATATCATTCAAAATGCTTGCCAAGGAAAAATACTAACAACTTTGGATACAAAAACACCATGTCATCTGTCCTAAATTTTTAAATTTGATAACTATACTAATTTACACTGGGTCATTCCATCACCAGCCTGCAGAGGGCTGTCTGGTGACCGACTCTGATTTTCCTGAAATTTTAATATGTTGTATACCCCCATAGGTAGCAAAAATGTTTCCCCAAGTTTTTTTAGATTTTCCTGGCTGGCAAATCATTTTTTAGATTGCACTATGAAAAAAATTTATCATTTACAAATTTTATATCCCCTTTACAAAATTTCATGATAAGTATTAATACCGAAAAAACTATATATTCAACAATTTAGTGAAACACTAATATTCACAATATTCAATATTATTTTAAATTCTATGCAAGAAATAAGATGAACATGGTGTATCAACAACTTTCATTAGACTACTCTCCTGTCAAAATTATTTTTTCTGTAATTACATGAGTGTACTCTTGTTGAAAATGAAAAGCAGATTCTCACCAATTTTCCTCGTGTAGGCACAGCAATCACTCAGCAAGTATAATGTTCCAGGATTTACTTTGTTCACTTGTAAAAACTATCAAACTTTGAACTTGAGGTCTTAGTGGTTAATTGTTAGAGTCAAGTTGCCAATAATGTTATTTAATTCATTAAATTTATTAAATTAAAAGCGTTCAAAATAGTTAGTTTAAGTTTGTTTTCTAGAAATCTAAATTAATAATGAATTAAGTATTTAGGTATTTATTTTCTCAGTAACCCAACATTACGTGATTTTATTGTGTTAGGAGATAAATGTTTTACACTATATAAATGTAATTTATTTATAAATATTATATATTTATATGCTTGTAATTTTATCCACCAAGTAAGCTTTATGTGAACAAATGAAAACTTTTTTATTTCATTATTACAATTAGATCAATGTTTGTAGAATGACTTGGGTACATTTAGACAAAATAACTCAGAAAATAATCCAATTAAATTAAAGTCTGGTACAAGTGTATCTTGTTTTGTAATAAATATGTATATTCAGTTTCGTTTCATTACGTCAAGTATGTCTATGATTTTTGTTGGATCATAAAATTTAAGCTGCATCGAGTGAGGTCAGTCTGGATGAGGTTGGTACCTAAATGGGATAATGCTTTGAATAAAAGTTTTGTTTTTACCATCTACGGACGAGCAAAGCGAGTTTAAAGACTAGTTGCATTAATTTTACCACTTGTATCTGAGGATGAGCGAAGCAAGTCCGATCATGAAGGATGTGTGTAGCGAATCCAATATCGCGAGGATATTATTCCGAGGTACCCCATACCCCCGTTACGCATACCCCGTGAGCTTTTAACACTATTTATCACAAATATTGTATTTTCCACTATGTGGTCTTTTGAGTTTAAATCGCCTTTTATTATACTATCAAATATTGGACTATACTTGACTCGTCGATATCTTAAGCGCTGTACTAAATCGATGCTCTCACAATTTCAAAAGAGTTTTAACACCTCAAAAGAGTTTTAACAATGACTCAGGTAAACACTTTAGTAGAACAAAGTAAATCAAAATTTGTATATATTTTTTATTTATTTATTGTTTTTATTGTTGTAAATATTCTTTTTTAAATTTAAATTTTAACTTTTAAGAAACTATAAAAAGACGTTATGTTAAATAAATTAAATCATTAAGGAGTTATTTTTATGTGTTTTATTTGGTTCAATAATTGAATGACTCGTTATTGGTTTGAACAATTGTAATTCAAATGGCCGGTAACTATTAAATTAAATTTAATTATTATCTCTAATAGAGTTATGTGTTTAGTTAGGTCTAGGTTTGTTGCCCCCGATTTTGTAAATCTGTTACTAATGTTTCTTGTCTTGTAGGCAACCTTGTGTGTATAAAACCCTTCTGAGTAAAGATTAAGAAGAAAGCGTGTTACCTACCATGTCCGCTGCCCTTTTCGTTGTACTCGAGTGGGACGAGTTCATTTTTTATATAGTTTATGGGAGAACCAGAATTATGGCCTTTCTACCCCGGACCTGTCTCAGCAGGCATCAGCATTATAGATTTCAAGGTAAAGTTTAATAAAATTTTCGTTAGTTACTACAGTCCTTGTTGCCCGGTACCAGTTCTGTCATCCGTCTACAATTCGGGCAGATTGGACCAAATTGGTACAGTTATGTGATATTTGATATATCAAAGAAAAGCAAACAAAAGCTCCCAGGCAAGAAAATTTGAGAAACAAGGCTCATAACGGTAACATCTATGAATGATAATCGCAGATTATCTTACCCAAATTTAAAATCTTAACACAATTACAGCATTCACTTAATAAAGTCAAAAAGAATCGAAGAGATGAAACCAAAAGCCTTTTAGTGGTATTTTCAATCAATAATTGACAATACAACCTTAGTTTTGAGTAGATAGGAAAAAAGACGCGTCTTAACACGCCAGAAATTATTTAGTATAAAATAAACTGTACCCTCTTTGCAATATTGTTTTTTGATAAAATATTAGATTACGTCACGGTGCTTTAAAATGCAATTTTATTACTGCGAAAATATGTTTTTTAACGAGCAAAGCAAGTCAATACTTAATTTTCAAAGCAATAACATTTGTTTAACAGCCATGTTTCATAGTCAATAAAAGAAAATAAAATTATATTACATATTTTACTTTGCTTGCCAATTTGCGTTGCTGATGCAAAGTAAAATTTTACAGCTGGCGTGCGTAAAAATATTAATATCACCTCAAAAAAAATCGTTCTTTACAGACATTTTTGAGACTGCAAAGTAGACACTTTACAGCCGTTTCAAAAATTCATGTTACTGCAATACTTTTTCACCGAAGGACTTAAACTTGTATCCAACCAGAAATAAGTTGATGTTTCCAACCAGAAAAACAAGATGAGTTACTAAAGTTTTCAAAACAAGTTAAACTTTGGTAACACATGCCATTTATAAATTAATTCTTGACAATTTCTCCGAGATGTTTCGAAAGGAGACGTATCCTTAAAATACAATAGATATTTGAATGTAATTTGTAATACAAATTTATTCACTCTAAGACCAAGGAAATCACATTTACGCTTCTAGCTTGTAAAACTAGGATGCAAATTCCTAGTTTTTGCATAATGTTTCAATAATTAGTGCCCTAAAAGATTATGATATAAACATGCACATCTTGATTCGAATTTTAGATAAGAGGGTCACTGACAGGATACATTGTTTGGCTGTATCGTTGTCAAACCTGGGTATTATCAACAATTTTATTAAAAAAAAATTAAATTTTTGTTGAGGTGGGGGTCAACTGTTGTTGTTTACATCTACTCATAAAAGTAATTGTTTAAAATAAGAGGGTTATTATTTTTAAACAGCAATACAAATTATTGACAACGCGACAAATTAATTACTATATGAAATTTTTTTAAATATAATGTAAGTAGATTATATGAAAATTTGATGGTTTCCCAACTACTTATAAGTATAAAAAAGTATATATTACTATACTATAAGTATATAATATATTACTATAAGTATAAAAAAAGTATTTTGTCCACCAAAAAATTCGAAAATGAGGTTTTATATTAATTCCGTTTCTTACATTTTATTATTTTTTGAGTGGTTTCATTATGCTGTGTGTGAGTGACTGGATCACGCTGTGTTTAAGCTAGAGAGTTAAATCTTGGCCAAAAAATTTAGTCCATTGATCAGCGGTTTTAGGTCTAAATTTTAAAGAAGCGCTTGGATTGCCTCGAAATTTGAAACACACTTAGAAAAAATGCGGTTTTTAAAATTTAGAGGTTTTGCGATATTTTACCGCTGATGAATGGACTAATTATATTTTCCAGAGTATGATAACCTATTTTGCTAAGTTATACAAAAATAACTCTGACTTATTTTGTCGACATTTAAAAAAAATGTACGTATATGGATGGTCAATCGATCCAAAATATTTTATAATGATATGAGTCGTCATTTTGATAATACTTATCTATTACACATTAAAATTTTAACGGTGTACAAATTTTTAATTTTCAAATTACATTTTAACGTTCAAGTTATCGTCAGATTGCAAAACTTAAAATAAATTAGTAGTGGAAATTCAAAAGTTATCAGACTTCTATGTATGAATAGTATGTATACATTTGTCACAATCATGACGTTTTATCGCATAAAATTTAAATTTTCAAATGCTGTGATGAGTTGATAAAATATAGTGATTTTTTTTATTATAAAGAACTATACAAATAAAGAGGAAAGGCTGACAAGTATGATTACAGCTATTTAATGTATTTGTGAACATGATATAAAAGTATAACCTGAAATATTTGATTTAATGTCTGACTACCGTATTATTTTTTCTAATAGTCCAAGAGCAAGGCCTAAAAAATGTGACTCAATTTGTACTACTTTAAACCAATTGTTTCTGAAAATATACCTTAAATTATAAATGAAAAACATAGTCTGACTATCCAGAGTGGAGCCCATCATGAGAATGAAATCACTCAAAATATTAGAGAATGGAACAAATTTATAGTTTTCTTGCAAGAAGTGGTTCCCTGTAGGTCGTGTGCAAAACATAAAGAGCAAATTTTAAATCTGTTAAAGTTTACTATAAAACGAGTGTTTTTTCGTCAAAATATAACAACTGCAACTAAAGTTATAACATTTGTTAAATTACCAAAACAATGCACAAAAAGTCGACATTTTTTCAAAGAAATTCGTTGATTTTGCATAAATTAACCATTTTTTTGACGTTTTTGAAAGAGCCAAAACTTTAGTTATAGTTATCCGATTTTGATGATTGAACATCATCATATTTCGCTTTATTGAACATTTTACTATCTTTAAAAAAAAGTCTATTCGTGTTTTCCACACGACCCTCAGGGAACCACTTATTTAAAAAAACTAAATTTGGTGCGATTTTATTAAATTTTGAGCAGGCGCAATCATATGAAGGGCTTCACTCTGGATAGACAGACTGTTTTTTCTTTATAATTTAAGGTATATTTTCAGAAAAATGAGTCACATTTTTTCAGGTCCGGCTCTTGGACTATAAGCTTTAATTAATCTAAGGCTATATTACGCTAGTGTTTAGACACCTTACAATTCTATAGGCGTGCCGGAGTAATACTATGTTAAGCATCTGATAATCATGACATTCTATGAAGAGCAAAACGAGTTCGAAATCATAACTCCTTAGACATTGAATAACCACTTTATTCTGAGGTCGATTGCAGTGAGAACGAAGTATTACTACTTTAGACTTTGGATAATCATTACATTTTTGAGGGCTCAGCGACATAAAGTATTTTGATCTACATATAGGCCTCACTGAGATTTGCATGTAAGTTTTTTACTCACATTAATTTTAATTTTGATTTAAAAATTATTTCTTACTATAAGTTGAACATTTGTTAACTCTAAAATTAACAAAAATTATTATATGAATACTTTTTTCATTTGCCTACCCAAACAGAGTTCACCCTAAATCGAAGACATTTGATTAAAATAAAGGGGGTGTGTTGTTTTTTGCTTAATGCTATGCTTTCGCTCTATTATAGAAGAAGGGAAGCAAAAATAATTTTAAAATATTCAGCAAAATTTTCTATTTCTTTTTAATCGCAAAATTCTAAGAGAGGGGTAGGTATAAACCATTTTAATTTCCCTCGGCTAATAATAGTCAATTATTGTATTTGTAAAGATGAGCCATACGATTTTGCCCACCTGTTAAGTAATATTGAGTTTAGCAATTTCGCATCTCCAATTTTCCTTGTCGAAATGATAAAGAAACCCATTTAAAAAATCTGAATAATCCAGAACCCTAAATGTTTCTACGCGGTATTATACATTTTGCTTTATATATGATATTGGAATTTATCTTGTAATGCAATATATTTATTTATACAGCTTACAATTTTTTGTATGAGCACAGTAGATATATCATTCTTTACTTCATTATATTTTTTTTATTTATTTGCTTTTCAATTCCTTTCTCAACAAGCCAATTATTTTATTTTATTTTTAAACTATATCCCTTACATCTGTTTACATTATTAGTTAAGTTGTTATTTTGCATTATTAAAATAAATATTTATATTTATTTAATTAACGCATCAATTAATTTGATTATATTTATATTTAAATTATTAATTTTCAATTAAAAATTTAAATCAATCATAAAAATTCATACATTAATTAGTTATTTATGTCTTTTAATTAACTTACCTAATACGTTATACGATTGTATGTATAATGTGATTATTATTTCACGGGCGCTCTCATCTAATCTAATATGAATAAGATATAATCAATCACGAATTTAATTTAGTTTCGTTATAATTTAATGATAATATTATAATCCATTTAATGTACCTCGCATTGTATGAAATATTCGATTAAATTGATAAATACCCTTATTAACGAACAAGCATGAATATTATATAGCATCGAAATGAGCTGAAACTTTAATTGAAGAAAACTAATTATAGAAAATCGACAAGTATAGTAAATTTAATTTTAGTATACAAGAATTAAATATCGAAATAATTAAATGACTTGCAAAGTATTGTTTCCTTTAAAGTTTTGACATTACCAAATGTAGAAATACGTCTGAACAATATTTTTCCCAAAAGCTCATTTTACGCCCGATACTAACTATACATAGTGTTGATTAGCTGCATCATGTGTGCAGAGTTATACTTATAGGCAAAATAACTTAAAAAACAATTTATTTTGAATGTTCTTGTTATTTCGTTTTAAATTTTAATCAATAAAAAAATTAGCACAATCATTATTTTCTATTTGGCTTTACAGGATCGCTACATCAGTAAGGAAACCCGTAATTTAATCATTTTTAATACCCACAACTCATTGCCTATTTTCCTAGCATGTTTCCCTTATTCTTCTGTAAAAATAAATCAATTAATAAATTAATTATTTAATTAAAAACATTTAATGCACAATTGAGTTGTATGCAAAAAAAAGTAATTAGGCTTTAGAAAAAATCCAAGTCGCAGACAAAATGCGTATACAAATCAAATGAACTTAATAAGATATATATTAATAATATTTGTATTATAATAAATATTAATACATTTATGATACTAACAAATTTAAACTTAAAAATAAAAAATCAAAGAAATAATACTGAATAAATCACAATGTGTTAAAGGGATAAACAAACAAGTAAAAAGAGTAGAATATAAACTAGGAGAGATATAGCGAGTGCAAGAGTGTCATAGGGTAAGAGAGGGGTAAACTATCTGTATCGCTGTATGTGAGAGTTTCTTATCCCTGTAGACTAGACAAGTGTATTTATAAACATTCTATCTGTCTGATAAACTTCATCTCCTGTTTTTTTTTAGCTAAAAGCATTCTCTACTTGATTTAGGTAAATATATTAACGGCATAAATTATTGTTTTTTTTTTTTGGTCTCCGAACTTTTTTACTTATGTAAACACATTTTTATTTTTACTAACTGCCAAAGAGTAACTCTAGAGTCTAGAACTTTAAATACGGTTACAATTTGTAACCCCTAAAGTGGGGATCTAGTGCAGCTCAAAATGTTTTTTTTTGTATATTTTTAGGACAAGAGGGTAATTTAAAAAGTGATCTTGATTTGGGTTAGAAGTACCGTTTTATCTGCTGGAAGACCCGATTGCCAATTGCCAAAGCTAATATGGCTTAATGCCTGCATTTCTGCTCGCCTTTGTTTTGTTATCTCAGTCTATTTATATTGAAATTTTTTGAATACTAAGTACGTTTCTGATCTTGAGAAGTAAGATAAACTTAAAAAAATCGGGCAAAAAACAAGTAAATATTTAATTCTACATTCCCTACAATTCAAACCATTAATTGGCATAAACTGCAGTAATCAAACCTTTTATACTTTCTTATCAATTGGCTTATTTAAAAAGTGGGAGAACACATTTGACATTTGCTTCACTATGCATCTTGAGCTATAAACTGTAAAACCATCCTACTATTCAGTGCCTACCAATGCAGTGGTACGTCTTTCTGACTTTTATAATTAAAACTAAAATTTTTACATTAAAAGGGATATTCCAAAAATTCTATTTTTTGCATATTTTGGCTCGAAATAAGCACAGTTTTGTGTTTTCGTAACGTCTGCAATCTTGAAACTAGTTTGATTTTTTTTAAATGCTTGGATCACTTTGAAGCATATGAATTTTAATTTGAGAAAAATTTAAATATAAATAGTGTGCGTTAATGGGTACATTATCACGCCAGAGATGATCAGTTTTTCATTAAGGTCTGCCAAAAAAGCACACAAAACAAAATTTTTGTAAAAGTCATAATTTTGTGATATAGAAGTATCTGTATGAATGACCTTAGTATTCTATCGATAGTTATAACTATTTAATAAATAGTTCACCAATTGTTTTAATTTTTCCATGTTGATAGGATAACGTAAACCAATGTTAACTTCTATTTTCTATATTTTTCAGTTAACTAAAATTGAATGTATCTCCTTTGACCTAAAAATATCAAATATAAAAGACAAATAAATATTTTTTAATTTATTAATAAAAACCCGTAAAGAGCTCTCTTCATAAAAACTTATTTTTCTTTTAAAAAAACTAAAAATGGACTTTTTAGGGTAAAATAGAAGTGACATCTTCAATGGAAAGGAAAAAAGGATGAACAAAGAGGACTCTGTGGAAAGAGAGAAATGAACTCTAGATAAAAAAGAATAATTTTACTTTTAGATTATTTTTCCGTCAGCTTTTCCTATCCTTTACAATTTTCTTTTTATCTGCAAAGTTTTAACATTTTCTTTGTAGTTTTCCTGAGAGTTGTTTCATCTCAGGAAATATGAGTTTGCTTTTGTTGGAATATTTTAGTTAATTGATGCGATGTAACATCGTTTGTAAGCTTATTTATTATTCCTTGTATAAGAGAGAGTTTTTCAAATTTATTAACATCCAGTTCAAACTTTGTTGTAAAGAATAGCCTCATATTTGAATAAAGTAAAGATAACAGATTATGCTTATACTGCATAATATTTTTGTCAAGACTATATTATTACTTAAAGTTTCAATACTTTTTACATTATGTGTAAGGAAACCTATTTCTGTTGAATAATTGATTTGTAAATGCTTTATGATTGCAAATATAAAAATGCACAGTTGCTCTAAGAACAATTCGATATTTACAAATATTATGACAATAAGCCTAGAGGAACCAGACACGTATTTATTAAATATAAGTCCTACTTTAACTTTAATCCTGTTCGATTGCTTGCTTTGGGGTAAAAAATTAACTTTTGTTATGATTATAAAAATAAGGAACAGGGTATCTCGATACTTATCTCCAAATTTCATCCTCGTTTTACTAGTCGTAAAAATATCAAAATAAACCAATTCTGAAGGTAGTACTATTTCGGAAACGCTTCGCTTGATCTCGGAATAAAATTAAGACCCCACGTCTAGGGTGTTATGACTTCATATTTGCATCGTTCATCCTCAGAATATTAGGGTTACTTAAAGATTAAGGTAGTATTATTTTGTTTTTGCTTTCTTGACCTTAAAAAATTTAGGTTACCAAATTTTTAAGTTGTTATAACAAAAGGTGAATAAAAGCCAAGAAATATTGGGAAAAAACGCTTAAAATATTGACCAAAAGCCATTTGTACATTTGCATTAAATGTCGACTCTATCAATTGACTTTCCGACTCAAATGATTTTTGAAGCATTTTGATAACTCAGCATAAATGGTTATCAACATAAAAATAATATTTCCTGGGCAGCATAACTAGACTATAAGTAAGATTTGTGCCAAGTTTAAACTCTCTAGCAACAAAACATAGTGGGAGTTTGCGGGACACAAACACACCGACCAAAAGCATGATGTAACCTGCAAAGAACGTCATAAAAGAGATTGAAAGAGACGATTATGTTAAAACCTTAGTTTCGGATTATCAGAACGAACACAATACCTTTTCATTATACCTACGGTAGTTGGTAAGAAAAAGTAAAAAAATCAATACTCGAGCAAAAACTTTTTATTGCTATTCTAATTAAGTAAAGTTACAAATAATAAATGTGAAAAAACATAAACCATTTATAATCGTTTTTATCACCACGCTTTTATATTGACTATTATAACTTAATGTTTAACCACACCAATTTTCTTTAAAGGCTAAGCTATAATAAAAATTGTATAAAATTACATTCCTGTGTTAACGTAAAATCGAATTATCCTGTAAGGTAGAGAGGTAGGTATGGTAAATGGTTAATGTTTCCAAAACAACCTGTATTTGGTGTCTATAAAAGTAAAGATATCATATTCCAGGATCGGAGTATTTCCTTGAAACAATCACACCGTTGATAATATTGTGTTATGTTGAATTTTTACGTTTTCTAATACTAAAAACAATACGATGCCGTTAAATTGGGTTTATTTGAGTTTAATAAAAATTTGTTGTTTTTGATTTTCCGTATTAACTGAGAAAACTAAAACCCTGTGGCATAGTGTCGTAACGCCATAAAGGAATATTACCTAAGCTTTGTGTATATCTGAAAATCATTCGATCTATTATTCGTTTGTTTTAAACCAAATAAATTCGATTTATCATACAATGAAATTTGACGACCATCGTTTGCAAGGTTTTCTTCGCGATACTCTTATGTAATATATAAATTCTATTTAGACTTTTATGCAACTTTGATAGCATATGATGCAGATAATAGTCCAAAAAACGTTTATTGTATTGCATGAATTTACATTTATAGTGAATATGAAGATATACTATCATAGTAGTTACAGTTTCTATGCTAGAATTTAAGTATAGTTTCATACTAGAATTTCAGTATAGTCTAAAAAATTATTTTTTAGTTTTATATACTAGAATTTCAGTTCTAAAACTATAACTATATATAGCATAGGTACTCTCATCTAAGAATGTTGCATTAGGCCCAAATGCAGAGGCTAGTAGAATATTTTTAATTTAACAACGGAGTACCAACATTGAAGTATAACCTACAATGATGATCGAAGGGAAACCATTAAGAAAGCGATTAAAGTTAATACTAATTAATTTATACAATTAATACTATTATCACGTTTTCTCTCTATTGGGTCTTGTAAGCTTGTAAAAATGTATCCTGGAAAATTCGGTACACTTCTATTACATAACGTCAATCCTAGAAAACAAATGATCCAAGTGAACATCAATGTGCAATCATGACTGATATGTCGAATAAATTTATAAATAAATAAAGTTTGTCCTCATACAGATGATAATACAATCATCCCCCGGTAATAATACCGGGGGATGATTGATTAAAATTACCGGGCATGTCCGGTAATTTATATAAATAAATAAATAAAGTTTGTCTTTACACAGATAATAAATACAAAAGGTATGTCCGGTAATTATTGAAATTTGGAATGAGCTTATAAATAAATAAAGTTTTCTTTTACATAGATGATAATACTAAGGGCATGTTCGGTAATTACTGAGATGTGGAATGAGCTTGTAAATGAATAAAGTTTTCCTTTACACAGATGATAATAAAAAGAGCATGTCCGGTAATTACTGAGATGTGGAATAAGCTTGTAAATGAATAAAGTTTTCCTTTACACAGATGATAATACAAATCATTTAAAGAATAATATTCTTGAATACTATAAATCCTTGTCTAATACCAACTAGATTTAATATAGAAAGTTTGTTAAAAAAATATTATAAAAGAATTTAAAAATAAATTCCACTTTTAAACTTTTATGCATAGATTCTTGTCAACTTAACTAAATTGTTTGTTCTTCAGTCACTTAAAATATTCAAAAGATTTATTAGCTTTCTGTATAAAATAAAGCCAGGACTATAGTAAATTTTTTATACGATTTGCCTAGAAAAGTTTAAAACGAGTGTATTGATTTTTCCACTAATAGTAATAGACGTTGCACATTTCTTCACAACTGAATCAATAAATACAAATAAGTGTGACAACGAGAAATAAAAGTTTATGGTCTCTATATTTGCCTAAACCGAGTATAAAATGCTTTTAGCTGAAAAAACAGAAAGCGAAGGTAAACAAGGCTTGACAGATAAAATGTTTACAAATACACTCGGCTAGAAGGGTAAGAAACTCTTACATACCTAGTTTTCCTCTTTTCTCACTTTCACATAGTTTTTCCCTTTTAGTTTACGTCTAACTTTTTTTTACTCTACTTTTTTTCACCATTTAAACGTCTTTTGACTCATTCTTAGTGTTACCTTTTTAACTTTCTCTTTTAGTCTGTAATAAACTGGACTCATCGTTTACTGTTTTAAATTTCTACTCTTTTCATCTAAAGTTGAGTCATTCATGTGATTCAAAACTTTGAATTGGGGACAAGTCTTTTAGAGATTTTCCATAATTGTGTGCAAATCTTAAAATATATACTTCTTCTTAAAATAAGAAAGTTCTTATAGGTAATTAAAAGAGCCCTAAAGATCTAAAATCTTAAAGTATATAAATATCATGATTTATAAAAAAAAACTTAATTTAGATGTATTTTATTGTAGGACACATCTATGTTAAGAACACATCTTTTGTACTACAACACATCTTTAAATTTGCTTTATTTGTTCTCTGATAGTAAATTATCGTAGATAATTTACATTATCTATTTACATATATATACTTGTCGTATTTAAACAAAACTTATTTATTACGTATAGGTATACAATTGGAACATTAATTGATTTCTTACAAATTTTTAAAAAAACGCACTCTAGTCATTCCATAAAAATTGAATATATGGTGATAATGAGCAGAAACTTGACACAAATGTTAGTCTTATTCTGGCTACATGCGTGCTAATCTCAATCCGATTGCATTATTTTTTCGCATTTTTTGATTTTTTAAAAGTTTTGTTGAGTAATTATCGCGTGTTAATGACGTCAATAAAATAATATTTTTCGAATAGCACAAATACAGCGATAAACTTATTATTTTACTAATTTTAACATTCTTAATATATAAATAATTAAGCATAAACGCATCAGGAGCTACAATGATAACAGACACACTCTCATATACAGACTCTCAAATTTGAAAAAACCACTCAGGTGGTATTAAAAACACCTGAAACGGATAACTGCGGTGATCTCCCGGTTTCGGATTTTTTGCATATACAATACTTTTCCTATATACCTACGGTATAAATGAGGAAAAATAAAAATTACAACGTAAGGATGATGATAAAAATATGTATTGTTGTAAGCATATGTTCTCTTGAATAAAGATAAAAACGAATAAATACAACCCTATTTATGCCTTTTTTACTTTAATTTACAGAAAAAATAATAATCTATTTTAAAAAAAAAATAACAGATTTTGCATGAATGAATACTTCTATTTAAATGAATAAACCTTGTTCGAAGTTTTTCAATTTTGATAAACATTAATTTTTAAAAGTTTTACCTCACTTTTAAAGAAATCTTTTATCAAGTTGTCCCCAGACTAAAAACTAGTTATTTAAAAAGAATAAATTAATGTTACATAAAACACTGAGCTTCCGTCACTTTTGTTGAAAAAAGAAAAAGGAAAAAAAACTAAAGGTAAAGTCAAACAAGAGAAAATAGATAAAATGTTTCTAAATATAGTTGTCTAAAGGGATAAGAAGTTCACACATATTACTTGTTTTTCCTCTTTTCCAGATACCATATATTTTCTCTTTTATAGGTTTTCTTAGTTTTCTTAACAGTATAAGCCACATTTCGTTGCATACCTCGACACCTGTCTTCACTAACTTCCTTTTAACTTTCATCTTCTCACCTTTTTCTAGAGAATTTTCAAATTTATAGAAAGTTATTTTAACTAGTTTTCTATTCTCACCACCTGGTCTATAGGTTCATCCATGAACTAATTTTCTTCATTTTTTTCAATTTTAACTTTTCTCAACTAAAGTTTTTTAGGTTTTCTGAAATCCAATTTCTATACATGTTTATCTCCGATTTCTTTTCTATAATAGAAAATTCTTTAGGAAACAAAAAAAAAACCTAGTATACTAGTGCATTCAAAAGCATCACGTTTCAACATACAAGACAAAGTTCTACAACATTTTCAAAATTAATTTTTTTGTAGTTTCAGGTTGTTGAAATTTTTATGTAACATTATGTAGTATATCTTCAGTCTTTTTAATAAGAATCTCTATAAACTACGTTTTTAATCAATAATCAATTTAATTCAATTAAACTTCAGTATGCGATATCCCTTTGAAACATACTCTTGCTATATACTTTAAACTTAGCTTTTATTTACTTATTTTAACTTTATTTTTAAATTTATAAGAAGAGAAAATGTTTACATTACTCTTTTAATCATTATTGATCAACTTATAATAATGGTCAGGTCAGCAAAAAGAAACAAACATTCTGGCACAGGTTTCGCAAGCTAGATGAATGAATAATTTTGTATAGCCAATGCCTATGATTAGAACATAAGAATTTTAGGAAAAAATAAGAAACAATTTTAAGTTATTCTACTCAAACTAAAATCAATAAACTAATAAATGAAGCAAAAAAAAATATTATAAGTAGGAATTTAAACATTCCAAAGGAATTTCGCATAACTTTTGGATCCTCCTTGTTTGCCCATCTGAACTGTTCAACTATGTAATTGAAGAATCAGCTATCGGCAATACTTTGTGTTTGATATATGAGCTCTCTATAACCACGAGAAGCTCTCTAAAAAAGGGAGTAGAAGAGGGTTTATTTAGGAACCTGTGTACCCGAGTCAGGGACATAACCCTAAGAAGTCAAAGTGTGCATGTGAGTCATTTGACGTTGTGATTCTTTGTGTCCTTAATTATGATGTACCGGTGTCATTCCCGTTAAATTTATTAAGTGTTTGTTTGTGTACCGATAAAGTAATGTTTAAATTGAAAATAGGTTGTTCTTAAATAAAGAAATATCTTGATTTGAATAAAAAACACATACTTTTTTTTATAAATATAATATAAAATAAATAATATAACATAATACAAAAATATTACAAAAAAATATAAATATAGTTATTATAAAAAACATCAAACAAATTTGATGTCTTTATATTTCTAGTATATCTTGTCTGATCTGTTAACTATGGTGTTGTTAGTCTTAAAAGGTGTTTTTAAATTTTATTCATTTAAGAAGATTGTAAGTCTTCTAATTTATTTCCCTACGTAAGTTAAAGCTGTTCATTGTCTATTTAGTAACTGTTTCGTATGTTGGGTTGTTAGCAGATCTGATTTTCCTTTTGTATTGTGTGACGAGATGGTCGATGTCAGTCTTAGTACCTCCGTTTCTGTCAGCTATTTCGTACATTGTATTAAGTTCTAGGCTTTCTTAAGTCCACCTATAAGTTACTAGACTGCTTTCCAATACAATTAAAATTTGAAATTTGGAGCTATAGAATTTTTGTGAGTCATGTAACGCAAAGTTGTTCCAATCTTTAAATACCCATCGCTAATTTTATTAACAGCTTAAAACGTGTATAACGTGATCTAAGGAATTATAAAAACATAAAAGGGCAAACTTTAAAAAGTTTAACATATAGCATTAGCGAATTTTTCGATTAGTTATGGGTATTTAGTTACGCTTAAATGTACGGTACTAAGTTCTTGTACTCTTATCTCATTTGATAATCCTGAGTTTTACAAAACATGAATGTTGACACAATACAGATGTGTGCAATATACTTGTACTCACTTTGTTGTATCTTATTTTTCTTCTTTTTTTTAAACTGGTTAATGGTTTGTACGTATAAAGGTATTAATTTGACCCGGCTTGGAAAAGGTGAAAGAGACATATCCTGATAAATCAATGCATTAGCTACCTTCGGAAGTTCGGATTTAGGGGGAGGGGGTTTAAGGTGAAAAAGGAGTTTGGATCGTTAAACCGAAAATTACACCTAATCACTAATTGACTCATTTAGTGAATTCTCGACTACTTTACGCTTTTTTACCTTCATTTCCTCTTCCTAAAGTCTCGTTAATCTCCCTTTATTTCGGCTATTAAGGTATCGATTAGTGGAATGATAAAAAAGTTAAAAATGTTTTTACCCTGGTTTAGATAATAAAACATTGGTTTTAGGAAAGTTATTTTTAATATAGCTTTTTTTATAATTATATTTGATTCATGTTTTTTTTCATTTCCCAATCTCTTACTACTAAAATTTTCAGTTCAAATCTAAGTGTAATATTTATTGTTCACACGCGGTGTTTGACAGGGGGTTCAACACCGTGTTCAACCTCCTAGGGGTTCAACCCCCCGGCAGTTGTCGTGTGAACGGGATTGAACACAGGGTTCAACCTTGACACTTATTTTGCACAGTGAAAAATACCGTGTGAACAGTTAGCGGTAAACACGGCGTGAAACCCCCTGACAAACCCCGCTTGTGAACGAAGTAATTGTAAGCAAACTTACAATTACAATTACATAGAATATGGGGGCATGGCAGTGCCCCCGCGATGTCTAGCGGTCTCTGGCGTACCATTCTTGACAGGAAGTATCCCAACCCCCCCCCCCGTATCGTATCTTTTTATTTAGACCAGTACAACATTTAAAACTTACTTTAGTCAAAAGATTTTGTTTATCAGACTCTTCCTTTAAAAATATCATTTCGTTACCCTTCCTAGTTTTTAAGATATGAAGGCTCAAAGTTAAGTGACTCTAGCACTCTCTAACTAACTCATCAAAATTCTAGGTATCAACAACACGTGGACTTTATTATTAAGTTAATTGTAATTAGGTTATAATTAACTTTATTGATTTAAAAAAATATGTGTATTAATTAGATTGTGTAAAATGTTTAGCGTAAAAAGAAGTGAATCTTATTTTACGCCTCACACATCTCATTAGCATAATTTAACAAACTATGCTCGGCTACTTATTTTACGCCTCACACATCTCATTAGCATAATTTAACAAACTATGCTCTGCTACTAATTTTACGCCTCACACATCTCATTAGCATAATTTAACAAACTATGCTCTGCTACTTATTTTACGCGTCACACATCTCATTTACATAATTTAACAAACTATGATCTGCTACTTATTTTACGCCTCACACATCTCTTTACATAACTTAACAAACTATGCTCTGCTACTTATTTTACGCCTCACACATCTCATTAGCATAATTTAACAAACTATGATCTGCTACTTATTTTACGCGTCACACATCTTATTTACATAATTTAACAAACTATGCTCTGCTACTTATTTTACGCCTCACACATCTTATTTATAACTCTCTACTCCAGCCTTTATCAATTTCAGATTTGATTGCTAAGGAAGTAGGGTCTTTGGTTTAAGCATTTTAATGTTGTTTATTACCTGGTTCGAGCAGAAGTATTTTTGCAGACAAGAAGTACACTTGCTACTAGGTCTTTTTCAAATTTTAAATAAAGTTGTTTTGGCACGTCTACTGGACTTCTTGAGAGAGCATCCGCAGAGAAAATAGTTTTTCCCGGTTTGTACTGTACCTTGAAATGGGACCTAATAAGTCTCATTTTGAATCCCTGGATCTGCGTTGTTAACTTGTCGAGATCCTTTTCACCTAAGATGCTTATCAATGGCTTATGGTCCACGACTATTAAATATTTTATACCCGTGACGTAGTCAGAAAATCTCTCAGATACCCAGGTAACTGCTAGGGTTTCTTTTTCGATCGGCGCATATCCTCTCTCTGTGTCTGATAAACTCCTAGATCAATATGCAACTGGTCGCCATACATCATTGTTTTGTTTTTGCTCAATTAAGCCACCTATACCGTACGTACAAGCGTCAGAAGTAACCCTAGTTTCTAAGTTTGGATCGAATAGTGCCAAAACAGGAGTTTTAGTTAAAATGTTTTTCAGTGCCTTGAAAGACTTTTTCTGTGAAAGGCCCCAAATCCACTCATTTTCTTTAATTAATACATTTCTAAATGGCTTAGTTATTTCAGATATATTTTTAATAAATTTTGCATGTTGCATAACTAGCCCTAAGAAGCTACGTGTTTCAGAGACGTTTTGTGGTGGTTTGAATTGTTGAACTGCCCTTATCTTATCAGGATCGATTGAGATGCCGCACTAGACACATTATGTCCTAAAAATTTTACCCGATCCGATCCTATGATGCATTTAATTTTATTTAGGGTAATATGGGCACTGTTCAACTTTTTCACAACTGAATGTAGTCTTAAATCATGCTCCTTTTTTTACCGTAAATCAGTATGTCGTCTTGTTGACTTATGATCCCGTTTATGCCTTGAAGTAAATCTCTAGCACGTCTTTCATAATGTTCTGGAGCTAAAGATATTCCCATTGGTAATTTTTTAAAGTAAAACCTTACAAAAGGTGTCAGAAAACTAGTTAATTTGGCTGAATGTTCCGTGAGTGGCACCTGCCAAAACCCTAAACCAGCATAATGTAGAAAAAATGGTTGCCCCCTCTCCTATACGTCCTAGCGATTCTTCGACTTTGGGCATAAGGTATTCACGAGCCTGTCTAACTCCTTTTTAACTTTGTCTCTGAGAAGCAGCAGCACTCTTCGCGGACAGGATATAGCATACGGTGTTACGTCTTTCGCAATTTCAATGTTGTATGGTTCTCTCATTTCACCCAAACCAGTAAAAACATTTGTGTACTGTTTGATGAGGAGATTAAGATTACGGTCATTATCTTCACGGGATACGGAGTCAACAGTTTTAAAATCAGGGTCCTTATTCCATCATATAATGCCCATAGAGTTAATAGAAGGGCGTCCCAACAATGGTTCGTAGTTAATTGGGGAGGTTACATACATGGTTTCACTAAATTGTTTACCTCTCCAAGGAACTGTAACCTTTCCTCGGACTTCTATCGGTACTCTTCCAGGTCTAAACAATTTTGTTATAGTTGGTTTAAGACTATTTATGTTGAGTTGTTCAAATTTATGCCACGGCAAAATTGAAACATCTGCCCCCGTACCAACTTTAAAGTAATTGGTGACGTACCAATGAGGGGTGTTATAGTCCACGGTTCAGATTTATAACCTTCTTCTGTGACCCGTTGAGGTAGTACTCTTCTTTGTCCGACTCTTCTTGTTCTACTGCTCTAACATGTTTAGAGTATGCACATATTTTTATGGTGCCCAATGTAGTTGCACTTGAGACACTGTGCTTTCGCAGAAGGACAGGAATCTTTAGAGTGGGGGTCACCACCGCATCGGTAACACTGTTTCACCACCGAATTATTGTTTTTGCGGTATTTCTTTGTACCATTATGTTTAGGTTGATGCCTTTGAAGTAAGTTTACATCCATAGAATCCTTAGATGCTTCACTCCTGACAATAGTTTGTTGTTGCTTTACTTGTTCCGCCAATACTGCCTTAGTTTTGGCTTTTTCAAGGGTCAATGAAAATTTGCCCAGTCTTCATTTTTAAATGAAAATTTCTCCGGCGGACTTACTATGTTGCCCGATGGAGCCAACAAAATGGAATCCGATTGCGGCATTGTTCGATATTTGAGATCCGGAACCGATTACGTCTTTTTGACAAATTTATTTTCCGATTTTCGCGAATTTTACGATCAATTTAATTTTTATCAAAAGAACATTTAGTTTTAACGAAACCTGACACCATGGTTATTAGTGGTAAATACGGCCGATGTATTACGCTAAAATAACGACTTACTGGTTTTGAACATGCGGAGTGATAACGACTGTTATCAGTTTCAGTGTTGCCAATATTTGATGAGTGGTAAAATATCCCTAGTGACTAAACAACTTCCACTCATTACAGTGTGAGACACCTAGGTAATGTTCAAGTTAAGTGCTGTGCTATATTTGGGATCTGATGAGTTAGACGTAAAGAATCAGCATAAGATGACATTATGTTAAGCAACTAATAATGACGAATTTCGAATAATGGAACAATTCCCAGATGTAGCACAGCGATTTGCTTACTTCATTTCATAGGTAACTCTCGTACATTTATACTGTGTCAACTAACTTCAATGTTAAAAGTCCGTAGTATCAAATGATATGAAATCTAGGAAGGTTATTATCGGAATGAATCGTTAGCCATCGTATTTCTAAGGCTAAGTCTTTGCTCGATAGGTCCAGGTGAAACATTTAAAAAAAAAGTAGACACAAATTTTGAAATAAACTTTATTTTATAACATAAACATTAAATTTTTCAGGTATCTAAAACAACAATTTTTTTGTAAAATCTTTATTATTTAACATAAAAATTTAAAATATAGAACTCCCAAAAAGAGTTGATTTCTGAACCCACGACAGTAAAGATTTACTTATAATATGAAATATCAATGCTCTCAACAACTACAACATTCTCAACAAAAGAATGGTAAAGTATAGATTTTGCGGAAGAAATCCAATCTTATCTATATTTTTTTTATTTTTTATAAATAATTTAATAAATGTACTTCATAACAATGACTCAGAGTGGATCTAACAAGGTAATAAGTATATAAGTCAGGTGATGATAAGTATATAGACAATTTTGAAGGTAGACCTGGTAGAGATTATAAGACGTTTTCTCCTTCTATAGTTTGTTTGGTTTTTGCTCCGATAAAGCAACTCCTAAGAGATTTAAAAAGTACTGAAGTTACTGAGTCGTACTGAATTTAATCCATTTATTTTAATTTTTATTAATTTTACTAAGGGAGAAAAGCGAAATTTTGCTTGATGGGCAGTCAATTTGGTTCCTAAAGTAAAAAAAACAATATTGACATCCCAAGGTTTGCCGAGGGGTATACACATTAGTTCCTGAGGTGTGCCGAGGACAATACACAGTTGACTAGTTGACTCTTGAGGGGAAGCAAGGGGAGTTAATTACTGCTCAGAAACAACTGCTTGTTTCTCTCGTGCTATGTTTAATATTTTACCTCCAGGAGAGAGATCATAATGTAAAACAAACACCCAGTTTTATAATTGCGGTATACTTAGTGATACTATTTTTTTCCAAATAAAATAATTTTGAGATATAAATAACAAAGTTTAACACATCTTTTATCTAAGCAAGCAATAACTGTACCTAGTACTTTAATGAGACTTTTATCATTTCACTTTAATGATTGATTTCGATTTTTTTGGAAAATAACTAATTTGTTTTTTAAATAAAAATACTGCCAGTCTTTTATAAGTTTTATTTAATAAATCTCAAAATTGTGTTGTAAACTAATTAAACTTACTTTTATTTTATTTAAATGGATATAATTTTTTAAATAAACTTATTTTAAGTAAGTAAGTGTTTTAATTACTTTAGCTATATTTAGCAAACAATAATGTTGTGTCTGCCTCCGTGGCCGTGATCGTAAAGGCGTTCGATTTCGGCACCGGAGGTCCGGGGTTCGCAGCCCGGGCTATGCTCTAAGATTTTATGTATAGTATTTGTATTAAAATGATTTCGCCAACTTTAATTAATTCTTAGAGAGTAGTAGATGCAACCCACCTGAGGTGGTTCTCGCAGGGTGAATACCCTGATGGGCCAAAAGGCCCTAAAATGGGCATTTTATTTTATTTTTTTTAATGTTGTGAATGTTATATTGTGTAAATTTATACCCATAATAATTTAATTTAAAAATAAATTCTTAAATTATTTTTTATATTTTGTGAAAAGACGTATTAAAAAACTGTTAAAAGTGTATGTCCACTGTTAAGCTCTAAATTTAGACTACAACATCATTTCAACTTAAGGAGAGAGGAAAGTATTATGGCAACTAACTGAAAGTATTTTACTCAGAGTCATGTATCGCCTTCCTCCCTTAATGAAAGAGAAAAAAGTACAATTTTTCTCCCCTCTAGAATAAAAAAAAAACAACTTAACTTTAAAAATATGCTTGAAAAGAGGCAACTTGGACTGATTATTTACTTTTGTAATTTGTATTGCCTTAAAAAAAATTTTTTTGGCTGTTGCAAATTGAAGACGGTACGTAGAAGGAGGTGCAGGCAGTTTGTTAAATAGTGTTGTGCAGGATCAAATTGAATAATTTTAAAACTTTGGAGCTTTGGCTGACCTTCCTAAAATTAAATTTATATTTTAGTTTATAATGTTCTGAATATTAGGACTTTGTGATAGTTTGCTGTTCTGTGGATTGTTTTTAAAAAGCATAAAATGCAAGATATTAGGGTTTTGATGTGAAGTTTGTGACGTCCGGAATCTAGGTTTATCAGAGCCGCTTCTTGTGTAAAACTAACCTCTGTATATTTACATAAACTCAGCTGTAGTAAATATTAGCAGCAAATTACCAGGACATAATAATGCAAATAATAACCAGGAAATTTTATTTTAGAACTTCATTTAATCTACCCGATAGAAAAGCATTGTTTGATAGAAAAAACTAAACTCTTTCTTTGTTTTAAGGTTTTAATTCCTACTATAAAAGTTTTATAGGGTTCTAATGACTCATTAACCTAAATATGACAAAAACAATCTAATGTACTTTGCACAATATACTTCTAAATAATAGTAATAGAAAATATAGTTTAAAAAATAAAACAAGTCAAACTAAGGTAGAATAATTTACAGATAATCTAACATATTATCTTAAGCTCAGCTAAAATATAACTCCAGAGACCTGATTCCGTCAATTATTTGGCATGGAACTACAATTTAACAAAGCAAACTCTAAAATTCACTTTATGCCAGTAGGTAAGAATATAAATTTTAAGGCTTCAAGGATGCGGTCTTAAACTTTTAACCCAAGGACCTTTTTAAATCTATTTTAGATGGGCTAAATTATAAATAAATAAATTAATGTCTTTTGCATTAAAAGCGTTTTTTAAACAAAAATGCTGACCGAGGAAGCGACGCGGTAGCAGATAAATTAATTTAAAAATAATATTGTGTTAACACAATAATATTCCTCAATTTAAGTTCCATCTTAATATCATTAACATAAGTTTCGACAAAGAAATATGCGGTAAAGACATTCTTAGTACAACTTAGTTTTCCATATTTAATGATTACTGCTCTTTTTAAAGTCAGGTAATAAAAAAAGTTTGAATAATTTTAATAAATGTCAAATGATAATTAGAATGTGTCATGTTTACGCAAATGATAATAATATGTCTATTTTGATTATAAACGAAAACAGAATTGCATTCATAAGTTTAGATTTTAATTATGATATTCTCACTGTAACTAAAGCGGATTTAGAATTAGTCTTTCTGCATTGAACAAATTAATATAATTTGTATGCAAATTGTATGCAGTAAAGGAAAACAGAAATGAAATGTTTTGGAATGGATGTAATTTAATTAGAGCTGTAATGAAATAATGTTTAAACATTAGAAACAGATGATAAAATAACCTCGTAACAAATCATGTAGCTGGGCATGATAACAATTTATAACCAGGAATAGAAATATAGCCTCCCGAGAAGGTTACGTAATCTGATTCTTGATTTAACGTCAATGAAAGTAGTTTTTCAGCAGCTAGGGGATGCCAAACGCCGAATGTGCATGAGCTGTCCAATTCTTCACCAAAATAATGACATCGTGATGTCATACGTACTGAAGGAACGTATTCGAACATACGCACCCAATCACACATAGGTAATAATAAGGCTAATCCTGCAACAAACATGTGTAACAATTACAGAAATAGGATAACTTTAATGGGGCAGGGAAATTTAAAATTCGAGTCCACAGAAAATTAGTCTGTAACGTGATAATTACCTCACACTTTAAATGGGACTGTATTTGTTTAATATTCCTATAAAATTAGGTTGAATTAGGTTGCAAGCATAATATTTGGTGTTGTTTTTATGGAACTCTTTTTATGGAATGGGAAACTCTACATAAATCTAACTGAAGCTTCACCCAGAAGAGATATTATTGAAAATTCAAGTAATCAGTCTCTTCTTAAAATATATAACTTTTTTATAAAATATTTTGTTTGAGTTTCAAAATTTATTTTGCAAAGGTTATTATTTTATTCTGTTAATTAGTTATTATTTTATTGTGATATTTTTTTTTTAATTCTCAAAGCAGTTATTAGGATGAGACTTTCCAGAATGTCCAGAATACACTTAATGTCTACAGCTATAAACGTGTATACAATAATATTGTTATTGGATTCTGATTTAAAAAAAATAAAATAAATATTAAGAAAACCAATGTTCTATAATATTTCGTAATGTTCTATAATCATCCCAAAGGAAACTTTGCTAACATCTTACAAATGACTTTAATTTATTTACCGAGCGATAAATCTTAAACGGCATGTTAGGTCCTAAGGGGAATAAAAACAAAAAAGAGATTCAACGATACAACCTTTATCAGCAGGTAATGTTAATGGCATACTGCCAGTTTTGTGTCATGTAACCACAAAGTGGCCAACGTCCAAATAACTTGTCGTGATTAAGTAAACCCATGAGACAGTTCGGCTATTCTTGTAGGTATTGCTACTTCAGACGTAACCTACTTATTTGCAAAATAAATTGTGAAAACCTTCTAAGGGATTTACCATTGGATAAATATGCAATGTTGTGAATGAGAGAAATATATAGGGGTCAGAAAGGTAAACATTGACATGAGGCAGGTTTGTTTTTGTTATTACTTAGACTTTACGGTGAAATCAGCGATGAAAATTATTGTTGAAAGAACTCAAGACACGTGAGGAGAGATTGACGTTTATAATCTTTTACAGTGACTATTATGCCGTTAATTAGGCATGGACTCCTATTGAGATATATTACAGAAGGCATAGCCTATCTCAATACATTAGGAGGCCTGAAACATCTTTTTGGGACTCTCAAGGTTAAGATTATAATAAATAACTTGTTGTCTGCTTTCCTAACATATTTTGTGTTGTGTTTTGTATCATAAACGTTCTATTATATAAGTTTTATATAAGTTGTACTGTACTGTATTTTAATTCTGTTAATTTAATTATTATAATTATAATCAAAGAACTTCAAGTTACTATTTTGATTTTTCAAAACTTATAGGGCCCTTCTAGTAATAAATCTCTATGTGGACTTCCATGATGTATTTTATGCTGCAAATTTATAACACAAAAAGTTCAGCTGGTTTATCACTGGGCCTAAACTTCATTACTAACTAATTATAGTACGACACACGTGTAAAATCAGTTGATAGCGTGAGAAAATAATGCGAGGGTGCCAATGAAGTTATTCTTGCATGTTAATCCACGCTTTTAATTTCAAATCAGGCCAACCTTATTGATTCCTCAACACTATTTTCCCACGCTGCCATCTAATTTTAGCCGTTTATCGAACTGTAATCCATTATCAATTTAGCATTTTCTGTATACAATAGTTTACCTCTTTGCCATTTAGAGGTTAAATTCAGCATAAATAAACTGAGAGCTTTAATTAAAAATGACTTCAACATAGATATAGGCACACTGGTTTGTTTGTATGTATGACACTGATTTAGGGTTTGTATGGCTCCCAAGTATATGAAAAACTGCCAGTCTGTAAAGCAAAACCTTATTTAAAAGGTCTAAATTGAATACAACTAATTCAGTTTAATTTCCAGTATGATACACTATACACATATAATTTTCTTAGTATAAATATCTACAAAAGTAGGTAAAGAAAGTAAAAATTTAATAATGAAAAACAGTATCCATAGTAATAGCATACCTAAAAAGCCGGAGGATGGCGGATTTTTTCTTATTCGGACGGGTGTGTGTGATTGTAAATAATTCCAGAGATCCCACAGAATGGTAGGATCTAAAATGTGAAAATTAGTAAAAGGCTTCAGTCTTCTATGTTGAACATATGGTGTGAATAAATCATGCTCTGGCTTATCTCGCCACTATAATAAACAAAATAAATCACACATCATGAAAATACAAATTACTTTAATTTATTATGAAGCGTAGTATTTGATATATCGTCAGATTTCTAAATATAAGAAAATGAGGCTAATCTCTCATTTTTTTCATTTCTCACTAGCAAAAGTGCTTCTTTGATCTAAATAATTCTAAAATATGATTTATTATTATCATTTGCTGTATATTAAGGAAGTGTTTATATTGCGCTTCTTTGGAAGCGTAAGAAAAGGATTATTTCAAATCAAATAGTTAACGAATTTGATTCCAATTACATGTTTGAAGTTAGTTACGATGTTATGCGTATTTTAGTTTATTTGCTTGTCTTGCCATAAGTATTATATCCCAATTATATTTAAAACAAATATTATTTTATTAGTAATTAAATAGATTAGAGCCAGCAACTTACTGAATCCAAAGGCGAGGAATAATTACATGGATCCCAAACCAACAGCTTGACATTCTCATACATCTTAGACGTTAAAAAGTTGAATTCTTTTTAGAAACAACTTGAGAATTTAAGATTCTAATCGTTGTTTTGGAACCAACGTCTACCTTAAAGTGATCTGTTGGAGCATGATTAAATCTTAATACTAGTTCATGGTTATCTGAAACAGCACAAAACAGACGAAAAATATTGGTTATGGGATGTATAATTTGACAGGAGGAATCAAGGAGTGTCAATTATTTTTAATTCCGTAAGTCAGTTATATTTCCTTGATGTTGAATCAAAGAGAAACAATCAGGTACAGAGTTGTATTGTACTGTAAATATATACTATTCTCAGTAATTACCCATCTAGGTACTGAAAATGTAAACAAAATGTATACAAGTTATTTAATAAAACCTGAATTGTTAGACTTAGGCAGCACTGACTGATAACAAGGAACATATGGCCTTCGTTTTACAAACAATGCCGTAACTTTATTGCTGACAAAAAGTTGATTCATTTAAATTGTATGCGTTTTAGTTAAACTATGTTTAATATTATTTTGAAAAAATAAACTCCATTTTCCAGAAAATAATTTTCCATTGATACAAAATATGAAAAAGTGCAATAGTAAAGGAAAATATGTTTAGAAAATAATTTATGGTGAGACCTTAAAAACCTTCTAATGAGGTAGCCTACAGGTTACCTTTGAAAACTAATGCTGATAATGAGAAGAAGCGTATTTTATATGACATATGCGTGCTTAATTTCAAATCGATCAAAATATTTCTCCTCGTTTTGTGAATTTTCAATATATTTGCCGTCATTATTGCCAGTTGAGAACGTCACAAAAAAATAACTCTCTAGCTACACTAGAAGCTACTACGACAAGATATACACACGCACAAACACACTCACATATACAGAGAGACGACTCTAGGCGTCTTTGAACATTTCAAATGGATACTTCCGGATTTGTAAAAGATAGATAAATTTAAAACGGATTTTTTCATATTTTTAATGCAAACTGGATACATTTCTTATGTAGCAATGAAGAAAATGTAAAGTGAGAACACATTTTTTGGTTGAAAAAAGTCAAGAATTTTCGGTCATAGTAAACTCTCCGGGCCCTAATAATTTAAAAGAATAAAATTACTACCTAAGAATTAATTTTAAACTAAAAACTAAATGAGATCTAATATTTTAAAACTAAATTATTAGTATAAAAGTGTTGACTTAGAATTCATTCCCAATTTTATTCATAGCAAATTTATTTGTGAGGGTTATTCTTAGTTGAGAGGATTAAAAGTTTTAAAGGAATAGAGGATCCAT
This sequence comes from Microvelia longipes, assembly GCA_018340805.1. Taxonomy (NCBI): domain Eukaryota; kingdom Metazoa; phylum Arthropoda; class Insecta; order Hemiptera; family Veliidae; genus Microvelia; species Microvelia longipes. The sequence continues at coordinate 52,487,643 of JACMZG010001911.1, read as the reverse complement.
AGATGGGAATGGGGGATCTATTGAGTCAGTTCAAAAGATATTAATATTGATTTATTTTGCTTAAAACGCGTTTTTCAGAGTTGAGAGAAACAATAATTAAGTTTACGCAAGCAAAAAAACTGCCTTTAACATGAAAAGTTAATAAGCTTTTTAACAGTTTCCTCTTTTATTTTTTATTTAATTTCTCTGCTTTGTTGCGACCTAAAAGAGTTTATAATTGATTTTCTTTCTTTATTGTGTCGTTTTTATTTACAACTAAAAAGTTAATTTAAATTATTTTATTCTCAGAACAATTCCAGGGAAAAAATTATTGTTTTCCTACCTCTTTGTCTCTGAAATATATTTTATCAGGAATTTATTTGTTATCGACAAGTATCAAGAATTTCTATAGCAATATAACAATGGCATATTTTATTGTATTCTTATATTAGAAATACTTTAATTAAAAAAACCGGGTACGGGGTACCTCGGAACTTTTCCTCATCACATCAGATTTCGCTACGCTCATCTACCTCATCCTACTTCGGTCTCGCGTCGCTCGTCCTCAGTATATATAATTCGCCAAACTTATACTGCAACATCACTCCAAACTCGCTACATTCGTTTCACATTCCCAGCGGTCACCCATTGACCACGCTTGATGCTACCTAACTTTTATGATCCAACAAAAATCATACATGTACAAGTTATATTGTAAGTACTTTTTGTACTTATGTTTTACGTAAAGGTATACACTTGTAACGAATTTTACCTCAATTTTATTATTTTCTGATTTTGTACAATTTTATTTGATAATACGGGCCTTCGGCCCGCAGGCGCTACGCGGCGTCGGCCCACCGGGCCGCTTCGCGGCCCGGGGGCCTCCCTGTGCCCGCTTTGCGGCCACATTCTTGTTGTTTTGGATTATGTGTTGTTTCATTATTGTTCTTGTTACATGGCATTTTGCATGTATCTAGCGAATTTTCACAGCCTCTCCACACAGGCCGCTTCGCGGGCCTGAGTGCTTTCTCACAAACTTGATTTTACTAATTGAGGAGTTTATTATACTCTATTATTAATAGTATGCTATTATATTAAATTAAGAAGCATTATAACAAAAATATATTTATTCATGATTTTTGTTTTAAATAAAAATACCGTTCCGTCACTAAAGATTGTCTGATTGAGCTGAAACCGGTCACAATGGTTAAAATGACTTCGACATATAAAGACAACTTCAACTCTTACTTACATTTATGATTGTTTTTAGAATTTAAAGAAAAGTGTCAAATTTTTTTTTGTAAACAAATTGTTTTTTTTTGAGTAAAATCTTAAGGTTGAAAAAATATATTCATGATTATTTAAAATAAAAATACCGTTTGCGTCACTTAGGATTGTCCGATTGAGCTGAAACTGGTCGCATTCGTTTTAGAATAACTTCGACCATATAAAGACTACCTCGAGGTTCTTGCTCTTTACAGGCTGCTAGCTCGGCGTGAATCAGTGGAAGCCAATTTTGCCCTGTCTCTCTGGGACAGTAGGCTTACCATGATGGAGCAAGAGGTAGAGGTCTCTCTTTTATACTATATCCCCACCCTCTAACACTACTGAACCCAACAGATATCGTACGAGTCTTTGACCTAGACGTATACATATATACAAGATTATATATATACGTATACCAATTGCGCCATTTGTGATGGTTTGATTGAGCTGAAATTGGTCTTAATCGATTCAGCTAGCCGTCTACCTAAATACTAGATACCTTGTTTTAAAGCCATTTTAAGTTTCAATTTTTTTTTTTTCATGACGTCATAACTTTGGTTGATGACGTCATAATGTTTTTATAAACAATGGCCTCGTAACCTCCTCAACATCTCGCGATTTGCAAAGTTTCGTTTCAATTTGAGAACGACTTCAAGAGTTATCGTTCGCCATACGAAAGGTAGAAACTCTTACATACATATATATATATATATATATATATATATATATATATATAATATATATATATATATATATTTATATATATATATATATATATATATATATATATATATATATATTATATATATATATATATAATATATATATATAAACTTTTTTCGGACATATATTTTTGTTATCAGGAAGCCAATAGGAACCGATTCCACTTACTCTTACCCTCAACTTCCGTCATCCGAACAACCTCATAAGCGTCATTTTCATTATGAAAATTCGCTAAAAATTGAACTAATGCTGATAAAAAGATAAAAATTGCGGTGCCAAATCTCAATCTGATCGCATAATTTTCCGCGTTTAATGATTTTTAGAAATTTTCGCTGATCCCTACAATAATGGGTTAATAACGTCGTAAAATAATTATTTTCCGAATAGCACAACTACAGCAATAGACTGATTTTTGTACAGAGTTTAAACTCTCAACCATATATAGTAGGATCTACAATGATGACAGACACACAGACACACACACACACACTCCCAATTGCTCTAGTTGTGTTTTTGTGTAAGTATTGTTTTCTCATAATGGGCTTACTTCTTATTCTTAATTTCCTTTTGCCTCTATAATTTCATTTTGTGATTACTCTTTTAGTCTTTTAAATTCTTTGTTCAATAATAATTTGTTATTTATAAGAGTAAGCAGTTGCACCAGATTACAGTTTTTGATTTAGATTTTAAATTCTTTGCCTTAACATCATTCCTGTTCTTTCATACTCAATAAAATTTGGCCAAAAATTTTGTTTTATTTCATGTTATTTTTAACATAGAGATTAAATGGTTTCTTTTTCATTTGTAATTAATTTGCGGATTGTTCCTAACCAAGCTTTAGTAGCACCTGAGGCAACTGCAAACTAAGAGGATTTTTCATTTTATTTTATTCTTTATGTTAAGTTTTTACTTTCATTTCTTAATATTTAAGTAGATTAGGCGTCATTTAAGTTGACCATGATGTTCTTTGTAATTTTTACATTCTTGTTGAAATGCATGTAGTATTTAATAAATGGAGCATGCAGTTGCAATTGCTCAAAACATATACACACACACACACACACACATACAGACAGACAGCTTTGTAAAAACAACTCAGTAGGTCAAAAACGGATAAATCCAGTGACATCCCTGATTCGGATTTTTTTTTTGCGAACACAATGCTTTTCCTCATTTATACCTACGTTATAAATGAGGAAAAGTAAATATCAATCAGAGAGGAAAATGTGTCGGCGTCTGGATTAATAGCTGGGTGTCTGGGATAAAAATAGCAATTTATGAGTATTTGTTCTATTCAATTTCTAAAACAAAATCAAATGTATGTTGTTCTTAGAGAAGTGGGAGTTTTTATTTATTTTTTTAAAGGGTGATATCATGTGATTCACCCAGTTTTGCAAAATATGTGTAGTAGACACAATATGGCTCTGGAAAAATGTATATAGTTCAAAAAGATAGTTTGAATTTTAAGTTCCTTATAAAAGAGTGATTTATGGATGACAATGTGGAATCTATTGAATTAATTCAAAAAATAATAACATTGGTTGTTAAATAGAGTACGTATTTGCATTTTTTTAAAAAAAATGCTTTTTATTACAAAATGATTAAATGTGTTTATAAAAATATATTAAGCTGTAAAACAATATTTAATTTAATTTTAAATAGGCGAAATAAGCATTTAAAGAAGTAGAGAGGGGGATTGGGTGAGTGAGTGGGGTGAAAACGGAACGTTTAAAGGATGGGTCCTTTAAGATGCAGATGGGAGTTTTAGTTAGAAACATCGTAAGGTCAACAGTTGCTTACAGGTCAATAGAATGTAAAGAAGGCTGAAACAAAACAATTCCGTGTTCCAGGTAATACAATGCCTAAGGAACGTGATGACTACAGCTGTCAGAATCCTCTATAAACTATCTCGACCTGACTGTTGTTAGAAAAGATAATGAGGTTATTTTTTTACTGCCCTAAAAGGTAATATTGTAAGATTGTAAAACTATAAATTTATGTAAACGGATACCATAATTATATCCCCTTTGTCAAGGAAATGGGTGCCTCCAAGTTAAATAGCACTAAAACATACTTAACATTATTTATAAAGAACAGGGCGGAATGAAACAAAACGTTTTTGTTGTAGTTTATCTTTTAATTATCAAACAAATCTATTTTTCAACAAGTGCAACAATAAATTTGTGTACTGTACAAATATCTCTCAAAGTTTATCTTAGCGTCTGTTATGTTTATTAAGTTTAAACAACGCAACATTTCTACAAGAATCGTTTATTCATAACCTACTACTTTTAACTAGCACAACAAAGTTATAAATTTTTGAATAAACTTTTTTATTCTAACTCGAGCTTTTCAACGTCTTAAAAGTATTAAGTAATTTATCATGTTTTCAAAAAAAAAAAAAATGAAGAAACTTTATGTTTTCAAAAGGAAATTCGTAGTGAAGAGAGTCTAAAATTGAATATTGAACAGAACAAAATGCAAACCATCCCGAGAGAATAGAGAAAAACAAGTTGAGCAATTTTCGACTTTAAAACCGAACAAGTAAATATGTAACAACTCGGACTTAAGAAAAGCTTCCTCTGACTCTAATTAATTTATTTGCAGCCCTTATTTTCCTCTTTCAAAATCCCTAAAGTTTTAAAAGTTTTTCATTGAGAATTTTACTAAGAAGGATTTTCTACAGACAAGTGCTTAAATTTTGACCCCTTTTCTTTAAGTTTTCTTTAAGTTAGATTAAACTTTTTTTCATGAACAAAAGACTAGTTCGTAAAGTTAAAAAAAAGAAGATTTTTGACAAGATTTCACCTCCTTATTTTTTATCAGTAGATAAAGAAAATTATATCTTAAAAATTACTTTTAAAAAAGTTGAACCTAATACTTCGCCGTCTTCTATTTTAACTTGTGGGTTTCATTTTTGACCCCAACTTCGTTCGACACATTTTTTTTAAAAAAGTACAAGATTACTCTTTCCTTCTTCTGAATCTTTTTACTTATTTTGTAAAAAAGTTTACGAAATACGCTATATTTTAGATTTTTAAGCCTTATAAATATTAAAATACATTCAATTATAATACCGTTTCTAAAGCGAATATTTGATAGGTTATATAGTTGTTTACTTTCTTTCAAAAATAAATCATCTCTAAAATGTTGACTTTTTCTATCGAAGAGACTTTGAACTGTAGATATGACAAGACATTCATTTTGAGTAAGAAAATATGTTTTCCTTCATTTAAAAACCATTAGAAATGACATTCTACTTTATCAGTACTTAATCAGTTCGTCATATTATTGGTATATATTGTGGCAAACTGCAATATTTTCAAACGTTTTAGTGAAAATACGTAATTTGTTTACATTATATGTAAACATTTATAATTTCAATAAATGACATTTGTTTGACACATACATGTTAATCTATAAAACCAAAACTAATACTGATAATAAGATAGAACATAGTTTTTTGTGAACCATAAAAGTTTTCCAATACCACAAAAAGTTTTCCAAAACCATTTCAGACCAATCTACACATTATATGAAGATATGTGATTTTTTGAAATGTTTGTGGGGTCATTATAGTGGGTTAATGTAGTCACACATATTTCATAAACATTAGGGTCCAGGACATTAGCAAGCTTGATTTTTGTACCAAGTTTATTTTTGAACTAAAGGAGTGTTCGAAAATTATCGTGTCCCATAGAAACGTCGAGGACACAAAAATCTCGTGCATACAAACATACATACAGACACACACACACACACACACACATACACACACACACACACACACCACACACACACACACACACACACACACACACACACACACACACACACACACACATATATATATAATATATATTATATATATATATATATAATATATATATATATATATATAATATTATATATTGTAATCAGGGATATTTCCCTTCCAAAAAACTACCTCCCCACTCCCCCTTCCATGATTTCTTCGAAAATTCGCTAAAAATGTATTAATTAGTACACCGGACTTTGATGCCAAGACAATTTGCACTTAATCCCTCACGAACATAGATTGGTATAATAATAAGAAGGAATTATGATAATAACACATCAGTAAAGATCAATTTTATTGCTAAGGCAATAATACATTTACTTTATGTCTGCCGGCTGTAAAAATTGTTCCTTACAGCCGCTAAAATAAATGGTAAATGAAGAAAATAAAGAAAAATATTTTATTTTATTTTATTTACTGAGCCCCAAATAAAAATGTATATGCAACATGGCTGTAAACCACTAGTATTGCTTGAGAGTAATCCGATTGCTTTGCTAGCCAACAAACCAATTTATGCATCAATAAATTCTTACTTTACAATTTAGCTATATAATCAAGTATTATTTTAAAAAAAACCATGCAAATACAATTAATATATTTGTTGTTTTAATAATAGAACAAATTAACTTAATTTAAATTAAATTAAAAAAACAAAAAAAAATACTATTCCTAATTGAGAATGGTTCCACTAATTCCAAGAAGCAAATCCCAAGAGAATACGAAACCACATGGGTAAACTAACTCAATAAACCAAATGTGAGTAAATGGGGTAGGAGAAAAATAGGGAGGAAGCGGAAGGGTTTAGGGAGGAAGTGGATGGTAAAAACCCTAAAACTTGCAGCACAAGGTGGGAGGTTTTAGGAATAACTTGTACCACTTTGAATATGAAATTTTGTTATAAAGGTTTTGTCCATGTCCCCTGAGATGTACTTTTCTGAATACAAAACTTTTTTGTCGGAAAACTAACACATAAATTTTTAATCGATGTTTCAATTCATGTTGTATTGGTTATAGTTGGAAATAAAAGATATATATATGTATAATATATATATATATATATAATATATATATATATATATATATATATATATATATATTATAATATATATATATATATATTATATATTAGGGTGTTTAAAAATAACTTTCTTTTTCCTTTTCCCCCACCCCTAATTTTGTTTGAATATATGAAAAATAATTCCATAAAAATTTAGCCGATCGGAGGTGATAACAGGTGCCGCCAGGCCTTTGAAGTTTTATAGGTGTCAAAATTCGTCAAAACTGAGATTTCAACAAAATTTTTTTTCTGTAATTTTTACATTATATTGTGGGTTTATTATATTATTATACCCATTTATTGTAACATTTTTAAAGATTTAACATTTTTGATTTTATTATAATTATTTTTTTTTTTTCAAGTTACAAATCGGCTAAAGCCGTGGTTCCCTTGTTGGGATTTGAGTTCAACCCTTTGCTTAACTTTAATTTCCTAATTTTTGATACATTAATTATTAGTATTAACATTTAAAATATGTAGTAGTAGTGTTGAATTTCATTTTATTTTTTTATTTTATCATTTTTATTATAAATTTATATTTCTTATACTTATTTATTCTTTATACTTACTTAGCCACTAATTTTCATGTAACCAGACATTTAGTATACTTCTCTCAACTTTTCCACTCTGTCCTGTCATTTGCTAATCTTTGCCATGTTCCTTCAACCCTTTTCACATACTCTCTTCATCTCTTGATCCAGCCAATACTGGGTCTTCCTTTTCCTCTTTTTTCTATCTCTTGATACCAGCTAAACATAGTCTTTGTGATTCTATCATCTTTAGTCCTGCATATATGACCTACCCAATTCCACTTCCTCCGAACCATTTTCCTTGCTATATCTTCCATACCAGTTTGATGTCTTAACCATTTATTTGTTTTTCTATCTCTTTTGCTAATATTAAGCATGCTCCTCTCCATGGCTCGCTGAGTGACTCTCATTTTATTGACCACACTTTCATTAAGTACCCATGTTTCTACACCATACAGCATCACAGGAAGAACACACATATTCCATAATCTTTTCTTTGCTTCAATATTAACTTTAGATCTAAAGAGATGTCTGTATTTGTTGTAGGCATTCCATCCTAGAGCCACTCTTCTGCTTATTTCTTTTTCACTTCTTTTTTCATCAATGCTTATTAGTTGGCCTAAATAAATATTGATTACTCTTTCTATTTTAATATTATTTACTTTAATTCCATCCTCACAATTTACATATAGAGCCATTACTTTGGTTTTTATGGTATTTATTTGTAATCCTATTTTTTTCATTTCATTTATTAGTTCCTTAATCATTTGTTTGGCCTCATCAATGCTTTTTGATACTAAAACAAAATCATCAGCAAATTATATATATATATATATATATATATATATATATATATATATTATATATATATATATATATTATATATATAATATATATATATTATTTAACACATACTAACTAGACACTATGAACTTATGATTATGACCTGAAATGATCTTATTTTGTACCTACTCTCATATTTAATGGTGAACATATATTTTTTATCTGAAAAAGTGTTCAAATACATTATTTTTTCTATACACTGTAAAGTATAACTCACATAGTATGTTTTTATATCAATTCATTGGCATATTATGTTTTGTATACTGTTTTATAATTTAAGATCAATATTTTGGTTATATTCCAAAATTAGCAAACCTAATGTGTAACATACAAAACTGTCATCCCATCTCGCAGTAGGTGAAAGCTAAGTATGAGTATATAGTCCAATTCAGATTCAAGAATTATGACATCTGAAACTTTGTGTGTTCAGACCCCCCCCCTTTTCCCAACCATCCCCCTCTTCCCTCTTCCCTATTGTAAAATTCAAAATTTTATAGAATTTCCACAAAAAATGAATAGAATTAAGAAAGGCAAGATAGTTTATAACTCTGGCATCGAACACCGGTAAGCACAATGGAGCTTGCAGAAACATTGGGAACCTCTTAGAAAAGAATTTGCTATACCTGCCTTGTAGAGGCACCACATATTTAAATTTGTGTAAAAGGTTTTGATGTATTGGTTATGTAGGTAGGTTATTGTGGTAAGGAGTAACCATGTAAAGAAGGTTACTCAAAGACCTTCTTTGGACAATTTCATAACAACTAGACAAATGGCTCCCAGAGGTGGATTAGACAAATGACTCCCGGAGGTGGACTAGACAAATGGCTCCCAGAGGTGGACTAGACAGATGGCTCCCAAATGTGGACTAGACAAATGGCTCCCAGAGGTGGGCAAATCATAAAACGCGTAAAAATGATGCGATTTTATTGAGATTTAGCACGCATGTGACTAGGTTTAAGACTAACATATGTGCCAAGTTTTATGTCATTATCAGCATTAGTTCAATTTTTTTTAATGACTTGTGTTCGTTTTTTTAAAAAAATTGATAAATGGTCCAATTGAATTGAAATTTAGTACAATTGCTCACTATCTAATAAATGAGCACTTTAAGTTTCATTTTAATACGACAAGCATATATATTATTTTTGTTGGATCATAAAAATTAAGGACCATTGAGCGTTGTTAGTGGTGTATGGGTGACCGCTGAGAATGATACAGATTCATTTACTATCAGAAGACAAGCGAAGCGAGTCCAAAGGCGTGTTTCAGTATAAATTAGGCGAACAGTATTTCTGAAGCTGAGCGAAGCGAGACAGAAGTAGGTAGGATGAACGTAGCGAATCCGATGTAATAAGGAAAAGTTCCGAGGTACCCCGTACCCGATTTTTATATACTGGGAATAGTCTTTCTAATATTTTAATAAAGAAATCAATGTAAGGCTATCGACCAACAAGAAATCTAAGAAATTAGAGAAATAATTTCTATAGTAAAAATTCTGGCGCGGTGGTCCGCACGTCGGGCGAATTTCCTTTGGATGCGTGTTTCCGTGCTTTTTACATTATATAAGTTTACAACTACTAAATAAATAATTCCGGCGCGGTGGTCCGCTGTCGGGCGAATTTCATTTAGAATGCGTGTTTCCGTGCTAAACAACCCATTTCTTGCTTATGCAAGAACCATGCCCATTGCGTGGTTCCGGTTCATGCTTTAGAACCTAAGCAGTCACTCAATTATCAAGCACTGCTCGTAACTCATTTTGTCTGTATTTTTCAAAGGAAATGCGCATAATTATCCAGTTGGTTGTACAAAACTATGCCTCTAAAAATAGATGTACACACTATTATTTGCACTAGTTTAAAGCATAGTTACTTATCTTTAAGCTTAGTCAGTTATCTTTAAAGGATTTAGCGCATTTCCTTTGAAAAATACAGACAAAATGAGTTACGAGCAGTGCTTGATAATTGAGTGACTGCTTAGGTTCTAAAGCATGAACCGGAACCACGCAATGGGCATGGTTTCTTGCATAAGCAAGAAATGGGTTGTTTAGCACGAAACACGCATTCTAAATGAAATTCGCCCGACAGCGGACCACCGCGCCGGAATTATTTATTTAGTAGTTGTAAACTTATATAATGTAAAAAGCACGGAAACACGCATCCAAAGGAAATCGCCCGACGTGCGGACCACCGCGCCAGAATTATTTCTAGTTGTAAAACTTATATTAGGTAAAAAAACAATAAAAAAATATTGTCCCTACTAGGATTTGAACCCAGGTACTCTGGGTTTGAGTGCACGCATCCAAAGGAAATTCGCCCGACATGCGGACCACCGCGCAGAATATTTTCTAGTTGTAACTTATATTAAGTAAAAAAAACGATAAAAAATTTATGGACCCTTCCAGGATTCGAACCAGGTACCCTGAGTTTTGAGTGGTCGTATTGATTCCGGACCACTGGTATTCAACTCAGAGGCCCAAAAACATAGAAAACGACACCCTACTCGAATTAATTTTCAACGACCGTAATTTGGTTTTTTATAATTTTTGTGTTTTTTTCGACTTTTGGTAACTTAAAGTGGTCGTATCGACTTCGGACCGGTTTCATTCGATTCAGCGCCCAAAATTACATAGAAAACGACACCCTACTCGAAATTTATTTTTATCGACCTAAATTTGCTTTCGGTCATTACAATGGTTTTTTCGATTTTTAGGTCAACTTAGAGTGGTCGTAATCGACTTCGACCGGTTTCATTCGATTCAGCGTCTCAGAAAACATAAAAATATGACCTTTTTCGCGGCAAAAAATATTAACCCTGAATTTTGCCGATTTTTGAAATTTCGCTGACTCAGCAAACCGGGTTGCTGACGTCACAAAAAACCTGGTTTTCAATAGGGTTCGTGTCCTCCCTAAGGTTTGATTTTGTGTACCAAGTTTGGTTAAAAAATATTAATCCGTTCGAAAGATAGAGTGTTTACAAGAAAGTGTCTAGAAATACATATATATATATTATATATATATATATATATATATATATATATATATATATATATATATAATATATATATATATATAATATAATATATATATATATATATATATATATATATATAAGTCTCACGAAAATTTTTTTTCGTCATAAGGACCTCTGAAACGGATTTGTGTCGTGGTCCGAGGTTCGAAATTCCGCCATGACGCCTATCCCATTAGGCGAATTTTCAAAGGAAATTCGCTAAAAGGAAAAGCCATGAAAATCATTTCCAACAGAAAATAGCATTGTCTGTTCTAAGGTTATTAATTAACAGTTGTACAGGAACATGAAAAAGGCAATGAGATTGGATCTGAATTGAGAAATTAGACTGAGAAAGAAGAATAAAAATAAGAGTAAGACATTTACAATAGTAGAAAGTAAAGAAACCACTTAATCTAATCTTGGACCTTTTAGAAGCTCTTTTACTGGTTCTTATATGTTCAATAAAGAGCGACTGTCGTTCGCTTAAGATGCTATTTTATCTATGTTTTTAGATAAAGTCTTAAAGAATCATGAGATCTGGGAAGATACGTAAACTGCTATTTTTTTTAAGAAAAATCCTTTATTAACAAACTAAAATATAAAAAAAATGTACTATCAAAAAAGACATATATAGCAATAAAAATAATAATATACACTGAGATTGATAGGAATATTCTCCCCACAAAAGAGCCACTGAATATTTAAACAGACTTAATAGCTGAGGATCAGTGAAAGATCGTTTCTCTGATGATGATCAGTGATTGTGAAAATCACTTCATCATTGTGAAAATCTTTACAATGATAAAGATTTCAAGATCATTAGGAGCAATGTGAGTCAACATACATAATAAAATTCTCACAAGTTCATTTTGCGTGATTGCAGAAATTAAAATACTTAATGAATATGAAATGATAATTATGTAGTTTTATAAATAACTAGTACAAATGCATCTCATTAACTTAGACCATTCAGTTCAGTCATTAATTTAGTAATTAATCAATACCAAACCATTTGGGAGAGTTTTTAGGATGTGATAGTTGTTTATAATCATCGTTTACTAAAGCAAAATTTCCAATTCCTTTGTTAAATTGAAATTGACTTTTGATTCTCTCAATGTTATCTTTACAAATAACTGCCCTTAATTTATTCCCCTGTCCCAATGTCAAACTGGATCCCATGTTGATTACATCACTAGCATAATACAAAGTTCACATCTATTCAATTCTCAACTCTATATACTCTATGTTAATGGAATAGACTATAGTGGGTTGAAAAACCAATAGAGCCGTTCTAATAGATGACATTATCGATATTGAGTGATGGTGACAGGACTCTATTTTCTGAAAATTTCTCCATATCAGAGAAAATCACACCTAACAGAACATAGAGGCCTCTTATTCAATTTGTTGGGTTAAAACATTGCCCCCTAATATCTGCCACTTACATCTAAATATTTCTCTCTTTTCCTTTTTATCAATATTTCTGATCTGACAATAATTTATTTGACTCTCAAAATTTGACGGCCCGATCGAGAAAACCATTACGGAGCTGCTTTAACTGTCTATCATCTAGATAAATAAAAATTCTGGTGATAAACGGAATAAAATTGCCTCGTTATATTCCCTCGGCTCTTTATCACTCAGTTTATTCCCCACGGTGGTAAAACTTGTTGGAGCCCTGCCAGAGCTACTGGTAACTTATTCCCTGTTACCATTTTCCTCGTTCTTTGTAATAATTAATGAAAATATTGAACCGTGAATTATCTATATAACAGAGATAGTTAAACAGGTTTTCTAGAAACACAGCTTTAGGCGAAATAAGATTTACAATTTATAATTATGCACCTCTTTCAATGAACAATATAAACTTCTACAAGAAGTTTATGCAGTGATATAAATAAATAATTGTTTGAACATTTAAAACAAATTAATTAAGCAGGTCATACTTTTAGCCAACTTCAAAAACATGGAAATAACCTAAAATTCTAAATGCTGGTACATATGAAATAATAAGTAGAGGACTGAGGCACTGAATAAATACAACCACCGTTCAAAGTCAATTCGACCATGTAAAATAACCAAAAACTAGAAAAAAATATGGTTGATAACCGGGAAACCTAACATGCGATGAATAAACAACAAATATCAAGTATGCTGCTCTTTTCGATACTTTTTAGGGCGCTGAGATTAATTTAAACGGTCCGAAATCAGTTCAAGTCTCAAAATACTCAGATCCAGAGTACCCAGGTTCGAGTTCAGGTAAGGCTGTTCATTTAGTATCGTTCATTTACACTATATAATTTTATAATTATAAATTATTGTGGCGTAGAAGTCCGAATGCAAAGCGAATTTCCTTTGAAATGCATGTGCTTAAACTTTTCAAGAATAAGCATTAACTTTAAAGCGAGGATGAGCCCTAAATTTAAGAAAATAATAGTGTGCGCTGCCAATTTTGGAAAGATAATACTTTTGTGTAACCAATAAATAAATATGCGTATTTTATTTGAAAAATCCAGAAACAAATAATAGCAAGTATTAATGTAACATCTTAAATTTTAAAGTATACACCCGAAAATTAAGCAAAAACAGGATTATTAAATTAAGCACAAAAGCTAGATTTTCAAAGAAAATTCGCCTAACATGCGGGCCTCCGAGCCAGAAGTTTTCACTTAGTCTTGAAAATGCCATGGACACTATTGAAATGAATTTAGTAATTATAAATGATTGTCACGAACAAGGAGTCTGTTCATTAAAAATATCTTTAATTTTACTTGTTCTAGATATAGAACAAATATACCCAGGCTTAATAATCAATACGAAAAAGCCTCTCCACAAAGTTAATTAATATAAAATTCAAAACCGGCTCAACCAAAAACGGTCATCATCAGTGCCGGAGAGAAGAATATATAGATGTAGGTGAGTCTATGATATCATGACTGAGACTCAGTCATGATATGATATCATGGTCTCAGTCATGATGTAACTCACCTACATCTATATATTCTTCTCTCCGGCACTGATGATGACCGTTTTTGGTTGAAAGCCGGTTTTGAATTTATTAAATTAACTTTGTGGAGGCTTTTTCGTATTGATTATTATAATACACTCCACCTGCGCTTCACCCTAATAAATTAATACCCAGGCTTGCTTATGTCGTAGCTTTATTCGAGGCCGTCGTTAAATTTGTAAATTATGCAATATATTATGGACCTGAAAATAAAATACCATATGAAGATACCATACTCGCATTAAAATACCATATGTAGATACCATACTCGCATTAAAATACCATATGAAGATACCATACCCGCATTAAAATACCATATGTTGATACTAAACCCGCATTGAAGCAAAGATATTTACATACCAACATACAAAATACAAACCAACATTTATCAATGTAAGCGTTTAAAAAAATGTTTAGAAGCAATAAACATTTGACGTAGAGGTTTTAAGAAAAGTATTATTGCATTTACAAGAGGAAAGACGTTAAAAAGGAAATGTCCTATAAAAAGGGACTCAAAGTTTTGGGTCTCAGTTAGAGGAATTTCGGTTTAATTTCATAACCCCTTCTCCACTGAGCGACCCGGATATGAGGCAAAAAAGTTTTGTCACGTCCCAAACGTCAGTATGAATGAAAAAAAGAAAAATACCAATCAAAAGGAAAATACATTAACATGAAAACACACAAGAGGGGTGTAATATGACGCATATTAATAACCAGACATGTTGAAAACATGTCAAAAATTTCACTCTGAATACAATTTTCTTTTGTATGCTGTGTCAACACGTTTCTATTTTGTAACATAATATAATATTTTCTACTTATTCATTTATTTACTTTTTTCTTTTATTAATTTGAAAAATATAAAATAAAGAAATAAAAGAATCCAAAACTAATATAAAATTATTGACCAAACTATTTAAACAAGATGAGGTAATGTTCATATAAAAATAAAAACAATTTATTTTTATCTGACCATTACCTCATAACATAATCTTGTTTAAAAGAATACATTTAGATTATAAAATACAATAACATTAGATATAAAAGTATACATCTCTGAGTAGATAATTAACGCTAGAGTAATATGAAATGTAAGAATTAGCTGATATTGATTCTTGCTTTACAGTACAAATATCCACCGTTTTGAGGACTCAAAAATAGTTCAGTTTTGTAGAGCATTGTGTTTTGTTAATACAAAATGTCCTATATCTCTAAAGATGCCTCCTACAGTGAAAGCGAAACGTCGGATTCTTCATCCACATTGACGCAGTCAATGAGTTCATGTCCAAGCACTTCTTTATTGTTATTTTATTGTTTATTTTAATAAATGCTCGTTCAATAATATATATTGATTAATTCAGTCAAAATGCAAAACTGTTCGAATATACACCTTTCGTTGTCTGTTTAAAAAATGTGTCAATCTAAGAACGAGGCTTCTCTACCTACAGGCATACAATTTATTGTATAATATTGTATTATAGTTCTTACGTTTAAGTTACCGTGTTCACACGAAATGCCCGTATCTATTTATATAAATATCTCGAGAAATGTGCTAGAGAGGGATATAGTTGACGCCTCATTGTGCCCAGGAATTTACAAAACATTAATGAACACACTTTATAACAGAAAAATATTTTTACGTAATTGTTTTAAATGTTTATAGTTATAATATTTTGGTATTTGGTACACCGTGTCATATTAATCTCAATTCAAATCACTTCACCCAGTTGTAGAACTCTTTGAGCCAAGTCTCATTGCTATTAACAGCCGTTTGAGTGACAACTATAAATGTAAACATCCAATACTTTACCTCGAAAACTTTACTAGCCAAATATGTGGATAATGTCTCTCATTTCTATTAATAAAACTTTGAAACATCATTAGGGAAACTTTTATTCAAACAAAATTTCATAATTTTGTATTTTTGATTAAAAGTTTTAAGTGACGCTGATTTGATTCATAGAACCAAAATACTCATAGAACTTGATTTTTGTGCTGTTTCATAACAACTGAATCAGCTGTTTGAGCTTTAGCGTCTATAAGAAGTGTTTACATCCGTACACACACAGCTGTTTGGGTTTTAGCGTCTTTAAAAGAAGTGTTAACATCCGTTCACACACAGCTATTTGGGTTTTAGCGTCTTTTTAAGAAGTGTTTACATCCGTTCACACACAGCTGTGTGGGCTTTAGCTTCTTTAAAAGAAGTGTTTACATCCGCTCACATTCATACATTCTGACACTTTAGGATTTGAAAGGACTAAAACATCTCAGAATGTATGAAAACAAATTGTCGTTACTTTTTTTCCTCTCATTTCATTTTTTAACTTTTTTCCTCTCATTTTTAGACATAGGGAAGCAGAATCATACTTTAAAATATTTAAAAAATGACTAACTGGAAACTAATGAAAACGAGTATATCCAAAAATATAAATACCTAAGGGGTTAAAATAAAATTAGGGTCCTTCAACAAAAACTAATAGCGCGTGAACTTAAATATTCAAAAACATGTTAAACAACCAACCCAGATTCTAGTGTATTTAGAGTTGAATGGTAGAAGGATGAACTGTTAGGAACAAGGAAAACAAAAGGTAAACTAGCTTTCCAGATTTTACTAAAACAACATTGGACTTTTTGACTTCATAGCTATTCTATTCGACTCTACCTTGTATAACTTTAATATACCACTATTTAATGTCCTATCTCCTATTTATTTGACTTTTAACTTTTGATCAATTTTAATCAAATTTTCTAACCTGTATTTCATCAATCGATCTAATTTTACCTGCAATTAGAACTAAAGTTGGCAAAGCAACAACTGATGTAATTCAACCTCTTCCATTGACAATTGTAATGAATTTCAATACTTATGCTACAAGTAGTATTTAAATTGTTTATTTTACAATGTTATTCTTATCTTTTATCAAAAATAGTAAATTATTTGGTATTATATTTTCTAGCAAATTTGTTATTAATTACCCAATTTTCATTTTTAACACTTGTTGCTTTAGTATACCCATGGTTATGAAATTAACTTAATGATAGTTTGACATGAACCTACAATTATCTCAAAAATTTTGAAGCTGAAATGTAAGGAATTTTTATAAAGTAGCTTTATTTGATAAACGGTTTTGATACAGTCATGATTCCCATAAACTATTCCCATAAAGATTTTGTATATTAAGATTTTTTTAAACGAGATGTATATTGGCCATCAGCATCTTGGCCGCTCAGTGGCCACATGGTTGTTGTCCTATATCAGTTTGTCATATTACTAATTTATATAAGTGGCATACTGCCACGATATAAACGAATTCTTAAATGTATCAATATAAAGAACGTGATTTGTTTACATTATGTTGTATATGTCAATTAATAAAACCTGAACTAATAATAAAGATAATAACATGAGCTAATAATGATAATGATAATAACATGAGCTAATTGTTATGGTCAGTACAACAGAGTGTAGGCCCCAACATCTGTTGTACCTGGGGTGTCGGAGTGATGGATAACATACCCTTCGATTATGAAGTGAATGCATATTATATATATACATTACAAGTAAATGCTGCAGAACATGTAAAGTACACGGGGTCACTCAAATACATCCAGAGAATAAAATAAAAACACAAAATACAAGACAATTATTCTGACAGGACAAGAAAAACACATGTAAACTGATTAAAAATATAAATTACAATTATAAATTGATATATAAGATATAAATTGAAAGCAAGTATACATTGATTAAAATATAAATTGAGATAATACAGCTTGCGGCGCGGTTTATAATTCACTAGGTAATACTGCGCGGTAACTTGTAGGAAATTGGGATCCCGAAAAACTATAATAAAAATTACACCTACACGTAGTTATTTCAAGTTTGAAAACACAGGAGATAACTCCACAGGGTTAGTTGGGGAATACCCCGGTGTAAGAGACCGCGGGTGATGAGTGGTTACCGCTAAGGACCTAATGTTGAAGCGGTAACCGGGCAAAAAAAAACATGAGCTAATAATAAAATGTAACTTCGTATTGAAGATTTAGGTCTTCCGGTGGTGACCGCGTCAATGTAGATGAAGAATCTGACGTTTCGCTTCCACTGTGGGAGGCATCTTCAGGGATGTAGGACATCATGAGTTCAGTTTTGTAGAGCATTGTGTTTCCTTCCATGATGTCCTACATCCCTGAAGATGCCTTCCACAGTGGAAGCGAAACGTCGGATTCTTCATCTACATTGACGCGGTCACCACCGGAAGACCTAAATCTTCATGACAATAACCGTGGAAGCCTACGCAGTTTATTAACTTCGTATTTATGTTAACCATACATACTAATAAATTTCAACCTAATCTTAACACTTTTTGATGATGTGTGAATATTTAAAATGTTTAGTGGGACATATGTGGGTAATGACGTCGCACTTATTCATAAAGAATAGGCTCAGTACATTAACAGGCTGATTTTTGTACCAAGTTTCACTTTGATTCAAGGAAACGTTTGGAGTCCACCCTCCAAAAAATACACCCCTACCTTTCTCCATGACCTCAACCCCATAAGCTCATTTTTTCTTTGAAGATTCGCTAAAAGTAATAGAAGTATAAAAATAATAAAAAGATAACTCACCTATAAGTGTTCCTAAATTAGATCCTAATAAGGCACCAGCATTAGTAACTATAGCACAATTATTATAATGTTGATTATGATTAAACAGAGGTAATTTGGGGACAAGTTTCTCAAGGAGCGAACCCTTAAACGCAGGTTCTTTTCCTGTGATTGTCCTGACTTTAGGTACAGCTTCCTTTAGCCTGCATAATAGCTGACTAGACGGGATATTGACGGATCTGTGCAAGCCAGAGTAACTAACGTTGTATGGGTTATCATTTTTTGATAAATAAACATTTGATTCTTCATGTAAGACACTTCGTAAGCGAATAACTACTCGATTTTTAAATGCAGCTATTCTAAAAAAAAAAATTGTACATTAGTTTAGTGTAAAACGTTGTATTAATAATTAAAGAAATATTTATTATTAATACTTGTGTTTATCTCCTATAATATTAATAGATGATAATAAGATTAAGGCACAGAAGAGACTAGATATTATTAGATTAAATAAACTATATTTCCCTATTTACGCATAGCATATTTATGTTTGTTGCTAAAACATTCAATTAGTTAAATAATTTAATCAGTATAACAGCTTACAGTGGCAGTATGAGCTGCCACTTGTCTACTAGACTAAAATGTTTGCTTTGCATAAATCTATTAAAGTTTATATCACTTTGCTTCAATTTTTATTCGTACTTGCTGTTTTGCAGCATAAATTCCATTAACAACCAAAGATTCGGTTTAGGCTGGTTTTAAAACCGAATCGTTTGCTGCTTCAGGATCTCAACTTATAATTGATAAATATTAAATACTAAGAGCGCCATAGCTTTATTTTTGTCACACATTTTAATTTCGTAATACGCTAATAGCTGGTAGTAACGGTCTTAAGACTTAAAACTGGAAAGTTGACTAAATGGTTGGGTCCCTACAGCCACCCCAACGCCTAGTAAGCATTTGATATAATAATTAATATTTTTCAAAAATTGAGTGCTATGGTAGGAATTAACCTTATTGCTAACAAAAGTGTAGATGTACCAATAACTTTAAACCTATTAAAATTACTATCAGTGTGTGTTTCAATTACGTAAGAATTTTGATTTTATCAAAAACATGTAAGACGTTGATCAGATAAAAGCATAAATCTTCACAGCAAAAAATAAAAAATAAAATCACTAGCAATACCATTGGAGTAATATATATATAATATATAATATATATATATATATATATATATATATATATATATTATAATATATATTGTGTGTGTGTGTGTGTATGTTCAAGTGTGTGGGGTATTTATGTATGTACGGGAATATTAAGCTAGCGTATAATGCACGATAAATATCGAGGCCTGTTAAATTAATACGTAACTTGGCATAAATCCGGGGATTGCGGACCTGCTTTCTGGAATAAATAAATAAAATAAATTCTAGGTATATAACAAGGTAGTTTTTAGCTCAGACATAAGTGCAGGTGCCAGAAAGTAAAGGTTCGTAAAAGCTGGGATACCTGCAACAACTGTCCTGTTCACACTTCACGTACTCCCTCTATAGTTTTTTTTGCTCCCCTGCTATTTTCCACTAGGCAAACCCTTTTACAATTTTTCACATAAAAGGTATTTTTTACTACATTGAGCATTATTTTTATAACCCCTTAGTGTACTTAAAGGTTCAGCTTGTCTTGGAAATAATATAACAAAAAAAATAATCAGATAATATTGTTGTTGATCCAATATATTTCTTTAAAAATTATCCTTGGTAACCTAAAATTATTAAGCTCGTGTTTTGTTTTATTATCATTATTTTTATTATTATTATTATTTTTTTATTATTACAATTATTGATAATAATAATAAGTATTAACATCGATGAATGTATTTTTCTATCTGTACATATTTAGTAATAGTATTCTTTTATAAAAGTACAGTCTACATTTCATGTTTATAAAAAACTATAGGGTTTCTCCCTAAAATTATTTTCGATGATAATTACGTAACCAGCACTGCGTCCACCTAAGATTTAAGATAAGACCCACACATATGAAGTCCATTTAGTGTAAGTCAAAGCACATATGACGTTGCACTAGCGGAATGCTTTGCTTATAACGCTGATTATAAATAATTTTCATCTAATAAGAGCCATTTTTTAGTTAATTTTTTAATAATTTTTTTTTAGTTTATTCTCATCAGAGACTAAACTTCTTACATTCATAAACCAAATATGTTATAAATATACGATGCATTACAAAAGAAAAAATTATATAGCATTTATAACTATTAATTTGCACTCTTGAAGCTATCTTCAAAAGTATTTATTAATTAATAATGGCAACTAACTGTTCTGAATAAGTTATATTTACCTCTTAAATATAGAATTTTGGCAGTCATCACAGTCTATGGGCTTTTTCTTCCTGTGGTGTCCCCTGAATCTTGGATTATGAAAAGATGAAGAGTTCTTTCTTAAATATTCTTTACTTTGTTTGTTTAATATTTCTAAAGGCATATGTTCCTGTAACACATAAGAAAAAATAATTCGTTAGAATTAAGTAGAAACAACAAGAAACAACACGTATCATAGTGCGAGACTTAGCTTTCTTGCTAAGTAAACTAATAAGAAAGAAACTTGTGTATGTATTCTTATGAATTCATTAATTAAAAAATTAGGTTTCTGAGGATTCTATTGATTCCTCGTGATATATTCATGTTCGTCGTTTGCTCTTGTGTAAAACCTTTGCCTCTGTGGATCGGCTTATTTTGAAAAATTGCCGTAAAAACCGTCAACGTTGTATGCAATACGTTTCGTGATGCCTATTAAAGCATGTTGGAAAATCGTCAACATACATAATAATATGAACTAAAATATTTGGAACCAAACCATCTATCACCAGTAAACCAGATAATACCTATTATTTATGTCACTTCCGCTTAACCATTCATCTTTTGTTATCATATATGTTGTATGTGTGGTTTAAATTCTATAAACATTACTTTGGATATCCCAACCAAATTAACTACAGAATAATAGCGCCCATTAATATAAAGAAAATTAATTTTGTCAGTTGGTAGAATAAAAAATCAGTCACATCTTAACTCCTGCATTATAATATATATATATAAATATAATAATATATATATATATATATTATATATATATATATATATATATAATGTAAATGATATAAAAAAGACATTGTATTTAAACCTTTAATACAATAAAAGAAAAATAAAAGTGCAGAAACGAAATGTAACATAAAACAAGAAATCTCTAATTAAAATAAATAAAAGTCAAAGTCCACAATATGATACCATAAAAGAGAAAATATGAAAAACAGAAAATATAAAGTGGATGTTCTAAATTAAGAAATTCTCAGAGTTTCTTTGTGAGACGAGTGAATAAAGAAAACCCTGGAGTCCAAACCTTGGGAGGTTTCTTTGATGAAGGAGTATAAAATTCCGTTGTAATGGTTATCGTGGTATTCCTTTGTACCATCTGATGTATCAACATCCTTTATAAGGGATTTTGAATTTTTTTTGAGCAGAGGGAAGATTTTTATCCATACTTTGTAATATTTATAAGCAATGAAGGGATTAGATTTGATGTTTTTCAATGGTGAAAGAAAAGAAATTAATTTTTGGTGTCGGTATGATGTGGGATTCCTTAATCAGTTTAAAAGGGCTGCAAAGATAGATTATTTTTAAAAAAGGTTTTGGATAATAAATTTATTTTTATCAATCTATTTCTTCTGTTACCTAATATTATTATAAACTATTCTTTAAAACAATGCTTATGTTAAGTTAAACTTAGGAAATGTGTAAAACTTTGCACAAAAATCAGTCAGTAGATGTAGAGTGTACATATCAGAAAATATTTTTCTTTATAACGTCATTAACCCGCAATAATGCCTTTGCAAAAATTTCGAAAAAATCATAAAACGCAGAAAAATATTGGGACCGATACGGGGTTTAGCACACACGTAGCTATGTATAAGACTAACATATATCTTAAGTTTCAGTATATTATCAGCATTGGTTCAATATTTATCAAATAACTCGTGCACATTTTTGAAAAAATCAGAAAATATTTTATTAGATTAGATAACATTTAGCACAAGTGTATTCCTTTACGTGATTAATAAGTACACAGAGTTTCGTTCCAATACGGCAAGTATATCCATGGTTTTTGTTGGATCATGAAAATTATCCAGCATCGAGCATTGTCCACTGGAACAGAAACTGATGCATTTACATTCTCTGATGCATTTTCATTACATTGCATTGCAAGATTGAGAACGTGTTGCAGTATAAATGTAACGACTTGTAAATTCTGAAGACGAACGAAGCGAGTCCGAAGTAGGGAGGATAAGCCCGTGGCGAATCCGGTGTGATGAGGAAAAGTTCCGAAGTACCCGAATTTATTTTTAGTTTAAGTGTTGTAACATTAAATCTAGGTGCCAATACATCTTGCAAATTGAGGTTAGCTACTTAAATTTTGTCCGATAAAGGTTTGTCTTGATAATATTACATTTCTATAATAATATTAGTTAAGAGCCCTGTAGATTATCAGGGAAAACCCCTGCGGAAAAAATCTATCAAGTAATATAATAACCATTTTAGGTTATCTGCAGACTATTGTCAATATTAAGGATCAGTTATAAATACTATTTTTTTAGAGTTAATGGATGATGCAGCAATTAGAAAATTAGCATTTTCTCTAACATTCAATTAGTTGGAGCTATTAGGACGTAAAGAAACTTTGATGTACACAAGTAAAGAATAAAGGTAATTGAAAAAGTTGTTCAGTTAACAGAACACTTATATTTAAATTTGTCTAAATCTTCGTGTTTTGTCGGAGTAGTCTCCTCTTTTAAACATATTTTTATTGACATAATGGATAATTTATTCTGAGCTATATCTGCAACATGTTTGCACTAAATCCCAAAAGAACCATTACCTCACCTGAACTTATATCTCATGTTTTCCTACTTAGTAAAATTGCAATTTTATAAAACAAAAGTTTGAGCCATTAAAAATATTATTAAAAGAACAGATACAACGCTTCCGCGTTTTGATTTAAAAAATTGAATTTCTTTTAATGTTATCTATGTGAGATATTATTCTAATGATTTATCTGATGTAAATATGATAATGATTTTTTAAATGAAATTATAATATTTACTTCGACTTTAAAATACTATTGACTTTTATGTATTTACTTTCTTATAAATTAATTCTCTATGTTACGCAAAACATATTTAAATACAATTAATATGTAAGCACTGATAATATGACTATTATTATACATATGTAGTAATTAATTTACTATTACGTATAGCATTTTGTAGTAAAACTCGTATAAGAAAATACTATCATAGTACTAGGAAATACAAGTATAGTATCCAATATTATATCTAAATAAATAAATATAATATGTATTTAAATCAAGGCTAATATAATATAATAAACAATAAGAGGAAAGTAAAACAAAAATAAAGTAATACATTTTTTAAAACCTACTGAATGCAAATGAAATAAAATAAAAAGTATGTTTGGATTTGAGGAAAATTAAAAACTTCCATTCATAATCCGCATTTATATGCTAGGAAGCAAAATTCAATAAAGAGTTTTTTATTCTTGTATATAATAACAATATATCACAATCATATATGAATTTACTTTTTTTTATTAATGTTAGGGTCTATATATCTTAACTTTATATTTCAACTTTAAACCCGTATTTTTACACTAATACCCTACACGTTATTATAAATATTGAACTTTCATTGTTATACTTCGGATTAAAGAATATTTTTTAGGTAAAAAGTTATTGTGTTTTTGTTTTGCGGTCAAAGTCTCAGGGTCTATTGTTCTTATTTTTCCCTCTTTTTATTTTGGATGAGAGTTATATTTTGTAAAATACAGGCTAGTGTTTGCTTGGGTTTATATTTCCAGCATTATTTTAGTATTTTTATTCGATCTGTTTTTTTTTTATTTTTTTAATATTTTGTATTTAAAAAAAAGAGCTTTTAAAGTAAATAAAACGAAAAGAACGATGGAAAGTCACAGATATGATAAGTCTTGCAGTAATACAACACACCAATACGTGCTTCAACTTCCATCCTATGGATTTACTCCTTTATATTTTCCTTTAAGAAAAATTTATTTATCTGACGATATAACGCAGGGTTACAACATTTAAGCTCTTGAAAATTGACCTTCTCTTATCCTGACATTGTTAAAAATATTTATATAAATAAGTACATTAAGTAATGTTACATTAAAAAAAAGGGGACAACAAATTATTTTGATAAATTAAAAACGTGATTTAGTACAATTTTTTTTTCCTAAATGTTAATATATATTTGTGTACATTTATTTATAGAAACAAAACTAACTTTTAATCCAATTTACTTATGAACATTATGACATATCGTGGAACATCATAACATCCAGTATAAAATAAATTACAACTATCATTAGAATTCAATAATTGTTAAAAAATAAATAAATGATCATAATTTTCTTTTTTTTTATAATTTTTTTTTGGCACATTCGGTAAAAAAATATTTGAAATTATCATAGGAATAAAGTATAAAAAAATATAAAACAAATAATAGCAAAAAATTAGATATATGTTAAAAATCTGTACAAAAATAAATTAAAATTACTGTTAATAATAAATGCAGCCTAATGATAATACTGTATTATATAGGAAAGTAAATGAAATTTTATTGAGGTAAGCACTATATTTTTGTATAATTTTATTGTTTTAATTAGGATTCAAATCCTTTTTTATAAGCTAGCTCTTAAAAAGACAATGCTTTTATTAGTTTGTTAGATTTTTCACTGTATTTAAGAGAGGATAAAAGTAGATAGGAAAACCCAGGGGGACTATAGGCTGTGAAACTAGAGCTAACTTACTGGAAGAAAATCCTGGAAAACATTTATACTTTTCTATCGCTTTTAGGGAAACCTAAATACCTAAAGCACTCCAAAAGGGTTAAAATTATGTCATCATTTAGTTAATTACTTGAGCAAAACCTAAAGCAGATAGATAACCCTATACCGAGTTACCTATTAATCCCTTTACCTATGAAACTGTCTGTGTCTATATACCATAGCACTGTAATAATAAGCTCATACAACACCTGGATAAATAAACGAATCAGTATATATCTGCGATACTTTTATACTACAGTAATTACAATTAAATTATTGCCCACTGCAGTGTAAATTGCTAATTAGTCCTGGAATAAATATATGCTTGGTTTCATTTACATTTTTGCATACATTCGTATTTTTTAAAGTAGATGAATAAATGTATATTTTCTTTTAAAATTCTATTTGAACTAAACAAAATTGAGTCTTGAGGAGCTCTATTTTAAATTAAATTATTTTGATTTTGGCGAGTTAGATTAAAATTTAAGAAATAGAATGTATATAACATTGAATTAGGCTTTAAAGGTATATTTAACATGTAGAGAATTCAGCATTGTTCTAAGAGAATAATAATAAGGATATATTGATTAATATAGATACATCTATACAAACGTATGTAGGTATATAGAAACAACTCTATTGGTTACGATAATAACAACAAAAGTAGTCTGGTTTAAAGTTATTTCTATGCAGTTTCTGGTAATAAATATTCTAAAACAGTGTGCTTTGTAGTATGCTTATCATGGGTAAAATATTATTTCACTATAACACGAATAGATTTATGCATAATTTTGCCTTTTTTGAACCTTCAAAATACGCTTGTTATTCAGTGAAAATTTACTCGTAGACGTACTAGAAGTACAAGTAAAATATAGCTTACACATCATAGGTTATAAATAAGACTTGGGGGAGGGATATAAGAAATAATTTTTCGCACATCTTACAATTCATTTTCGAATATATTTTTCTAAACTCTTTATATATGTAAGGAAACGTCGAAAGACATAGGACTGATAACCCAAGATATATTTCTAAATCGTTGCTGGTTAATCACTGAAGATAACCTTATACCCTATATAGTTCATTAATTAATCTGTATTTTAAACTTACAGTCTCAAAAGTTAAAGGTTAAAGATAAACACAAGTTAAAGGTCTCAAAAGCTAAAATATACAATTGGCTTGAATAATTATTCAACTAAACGTGATTATTTAATGTAACTTATTTAATGTACTCAGTACCTTTCAAAGTTTTTTTCAACACGCAGTACATTTTTTCTTTCATTGAGTAAACTTTAAAGGCTGTATGACTTCGACGATTAATATACGCCACTCATACCTCTAAGAAGCAGGATTTGGAAAAATTGAGTGAGTATGCATCTAACCTGCTTTAGATTATTTAGCATTTATTTATTTATTACTGTACAACGTATTACACATAAATAATTAAATTTTAAACAACAGAATTGTGCACTCCTCAAAAAATACTTGAGTCTTGTACCATAAGAAAGAGTATTTAAATACATTAAACTTGTCAAATATTCAGCCTATTTGTTGTTACCTTTATATCATACAAAAAATAAGAGATAAATTTCACAAAATAATACTAAACCTACACATAATTGTAATACGCACACAAACGTAATTAATAGGTTTTTTGACCTCACAGGTGGTTTCATGCATCTATCCTGCACTACTGTATTATTTAGAATTAAAAGTCTACTGCAACATCACTAAAGAGCATTCGCTAACTTGATCCTAGTCTTTAGAAGTCTCAACACCTCCAATTTAGTTTCCAAGGGTTGGGTGTTTATAAAACAAGAGTAACTGCTACTATTTCCAAGCCTGAATATTTTTATATCCTTCATGTCAAAGAACATCCGACATGCAATAAATCGCTTGAGACCTAGCTTTTCTCTTATCTTAAAGTAAAAGTAAGAACTGCAAGCTTGATATTTAGCGATAACATCATGGTCTTGCTGAGATTTATACCCAGGCTACTTGATACTAGCTTTAATCAACTAAGCTATCATTGAAATATTGTGTTAAGTAATTAATAGTTTCTTTAGAAAGATATTAATTGTAAACAAACTACTCACAACGGCATAACAAAATTTAGTTATTACTTAACATATCAAATATTCTTGTATCATTTCTAAGCACACTCCATCTATTAGGAATTATATGTATTAAGTTTAAATAAAAATAACAAAATCCTTTTGCGAACTGTAAATAAAAAGGAAAAAATATTTATTTAAGACAATTACATTTGCACGGTCGAATTTTTAATCCAAACGGTCTAAATTAGCTTCATTTAAGTTTGCCTTTACAGAAGATAAGTTTACTTTTTTCTGTTTGTTTTGAGAAAAGTATGTGATGAATAACTCTCTACTCCGAATCTTAATTTAGCAAAAGAAAAGTTACTTTAGTTACCACGGAAACCACTTCTCTTTCGCTGGTTCGTGTCTTTTTAGGTTGGTTAAAAATACAATGGACTTTAACTCGAAGTCGACTTGAATTACAATTGCTTTCTTTTCACTTAAAATGGATTGAGCAAATGATTATTTATTTTTCTTTTAAATTTTACCATGTGGATACTAGCAGTATAGTACTAAATCAAAAAGTAATGCCTTTAAACATTTTTACCTAATAGACCTAATTCAGGATCACAAATCAATAACCCCTTAATAATCATTACGGCTTCCTCGACTAAGTCACAGAAGCACGCATCCAAAGAAAATTTGCTCGGCTTGCAGGCCCCCACCGCAGAATTATTTCTACTTCTTCTCATAAATACCGAAAATTGTAGGAAAAGTATTGTGGTTTCACTAAAAAATTTGAAACTTCAATATCACATGAATTATCCGTTTTAGGTGCTTTTAAGACCTCCATAGTAGCTTTTACAAAGGTTACTTAGTTGCCTATTGAAAGTGGGCCTGTGTCTGCTATGACCTTTGCTCCAATTCTGTTTTGCTAAACTATCGGAACTTTGTACAAAATAATCCATTAGGTTTTGTTGTGCTTTCATGGCTTGTGTTAATGACGTCTAACCCTGTCAATTATGACTTACATTTTCCCAAAAGGTTATAAACAGGACGCTTTAATAACTATGTTTAGAATTTGGTAAGCATGTAGTCCAATAAAAGACCAGCTAATTGCCTGAGTTTCGAGCTACTATTAGCATAAGTTCTATTTCTATCATATGACTAGTATATGTTTTTAAAAAGGTCGGTAAAATCTAATAATGTTCCTTTTATTTTAAATATGAGTGTGAGTATGTAATAATATTTTTAAGTGTAAAAAGTATAATTTCAGTACGGCTCGTACACACATGGTATTTTCGAATCACTAATTTAGATTCACATCAATCAAGACTAGTAAGTGGATAATGATGATGACTGCATGAAATAAAACAGATTATTTTAATTGTCTTAGAGCATGCTAAGCGAGCCAGAAGTAGCAAGATAAGCTTAGCAAATCTGGTAAGTCGAGGACTCTGAAAAACCCCATACCAGATTTTTTTAATTTAACACGAAAAAATATCTCGGATTTAGGAATGATGAAAAAGTTTTCAAATTGAAACTTAAAAATTATTTAGGGTTTATATCGAATACATTTTGAGAGGATTATTCTATCGCTATTTTTCTCCAAAAATACTAAAAAAAGTTTTTCGGTTATTCGAGTTTTGTAAAAAGTTTAAATTGAACAAACAGGAGAAAAATTGGAGGAGAGTATTTTTTTATTATTTATCCCTCGAGATGTTGTGGTCTTGTTTTTTAATAAACAAGTTTCTGCCGTATTAACTTTTAAAAATATAATTTTGAAAGTATTGCTGAAACATAACGTGATAGAGATGTAAACAAATTATTAGGCTCGAAATATTAAATAAAAGGATGTGCAATAGAAAATCCTTCGGATAAAACTTGAAGCAAGTAAATAGCCCCTTGCAGTACTGACCGTAATGTTCTGCAATATATTTCAAATTGGCTAGTCTTTATTTTCTATAACCCTGTTTAGCATAATGTTGTTTTTTATTCAGACTCATTTTTTTACTCTTTTAAACTTAGAAATTTGTACAATAGAAATTGTACGCTACTCTACCATTAGGTAGAGTAGTAGGTTTTACTAAATTAATACTTATTAATACAAAGTCTATAGATCTACCTAGGACCAAATGAATTACTCCCTAACCTTCATCTCTATTGTTGGGTTAGTATAATTATTTTATTACGATATATTTTCAATAAGTTACGTAGAAAAGACCAAGTACCAGGAGTCTTTCAAATATACATCTATATTCCTGCTCTATATACTATCACTAACAGCATTTGTTTACTGCTACTGGTTAACTTGTCAGAGAATATCATATCATTTCTGGTAAAATTGTAATCTTTACAAGACCAATGATGTGTCAGTGATATATTTTTACTGCCCTATCATGTCAAGAGTCTACCTAATGGCCGACAAATGTTTCATAACTCTATTTATCCTGTATAGAGAGGACATCCTGTTTTTTAAAACGTCTAAAATTGTTCCTTGGATCACATGAAACCTTCTCACAAATCTCCTAAGACCCCTCTATAGACCACAAGCACCCTATCTTTGATGTGTTTGTGTGAGTACTTTAAAAAACAAGTAAATCATGCTTTATACTACAACGATAATTATTTTTCAAGAGGAATCCAATACTTATTAACAAAATAAGTACTTTGTAAAATATTTATAGCCACACGGAGTTTAAAAAAAGGAAATTCGCTAAAATCGGGTACGGTGTACCTTACAGTAAAACGTTCGCTTACCATATCGGATTTGCTAGCCCACCTCATAACTTCAGATTTGCTTCGCTCGAGATCGGACAATGAAACCACCCGTTTTATGCCCAGCTGTCATCAATTCAGGTACTGCCCTCCCTTAAAGTTGCTTAACATTTGTGTTCCAAAAAACCGTAGATATGCAGACCACATTCTTTAGCGGGAGAAAGTTATATTTTCTCAATATTATGTAGGTGTTTAAAAGAATAACTATAAAAATATGTGAAATTTATTTATGAAGGTAATTTGACACTATTTCAGTAATATATTTAAAGAATAAAATAAATGAAGCCTTAAAATCAAAATAAGTAATGTTTTCCTATTCTCTTTAAAGGAATTAAGGGGCAATTTTAAACTTATTTATACCTATTTTTAAAAATGAAATAAAAATCCGAATGGAATATATACGTAAAAGAAAAGAATATAAAACATGTTGAAGTCTATAAAATAGGAATTCAGGTCATATACAAATTCTTTATAGTGATAAAAATGGTTTAGATATGGTTAGGTGTTTATTAAGTCGACTATGTATTTCGTCTCGGAGACTAGATTGAATATTTTTATTTCTCTGCACATAAACCTACACAAGTTTATGATATACTTAAAAATAGAAATATACATATGCATGTACATTTTAAGCTAAAATATATATCCTTAGCAAAGTTGATGATATATGTCATACTGTGTGTTTATATATTATATATATATATATATATATATATATATATATATATATATATATAATATATATAATATATAATATATATATATATATATATATATATATATATATATATATATATAATATAATATAATATATATAATATATATATATATATATTATACGGTTAAAATTTTAAAGCTGTCGTCTGGCTGAAGTTGTTTATAGCTCTAAAGAGTTGGTCTCTACAGAGCTTTTAAAATACACTTCATCACATCTGTTGCCTTTTAATTATTTTAACTTTTAAACTATAAACTAACTTCTCTTTAAATTTTATGACTTTTAAACATTTATAGCTTTTACAAAATCATTAAACCTTTTAAAGAAAGCATGACGCTTTTTATTTAGAGCTAAATTAATTATAATATTAGTAAATAAAATCAATTTCAGTTCCACATTTTTTTTGAGACTGTCAAAAATTAAATGTTAAATTAAAAGCACTGAGCGGATCGTGAAGAATCTGTGATATAAAGTAACGTGTAAATAATGTATGTACATGCCACATAATAATTGTAATTAATTTAAACATTTAAGGCTCTCTTATTTAAAAGGGCTAAAATTCGCTAACATATTTTGGCATTAATAAAACATTAGCTATTTTGATAAATGTTTATATTATATCTTTTTCTACCACGAATGGTCTCAACTTGTTTCTCAATGTTTGTTAATATTTAATATGGTTACTTGTTAGAACGACCTTTTCATGGTGACCCCTGGATACCTATTGTCACAAGGTAGCTCAACATTAATTCTCACCCGAGCCATATGTTATTGTAGCTAAAAAGCGGGACTACAGTTGTTTATTTTATCTTAAATGACACATTTACCTCAAGGGGTCAGAGGAGATAGATGGGTTTCAACATGAATGTGTAAACAAGCTCATTTTCTTTTGAATAAATCAGAACTTAAGAACATTTAGAGAGATGAAAATTTTTAAGCAAATTAAAATTAGTTTGCATCAAGAGAATAATACCACTTTACTCCCACGCAAAACCTCTCGGCAAACCTTAGGAGCTAATTTTTATGAATCATGATTCCTTTAACTTTGCATTAGGAATAATTCAATCACTCAACTAAACAAAAAAGATACAGATATCTGGGTCTTTTCTCCTTAAACTTTGAATAGACTGTATTATTTACTAGACTGAAAAATAACTGTTTTATTATGTGAAAAAGTTTTATTATGCTGAGAAAGCATGAGACTAGTTTAATGATTAGGTTGATCTTGAAAAAAATACTATCATGTTATATGTCATACTTCAAAGACAATAAAGGACCTGCCCCGTGCCCGAGTGCGCCTAAAGAAGAAACGGACGAAAACCAATAGTAATAAAAATTATGTCTTCACTTTAAATGTTCCCGTCACAAATAGGTTAAACTAAATTTAATCAGTCCTGTGTAACCTGATTCCTTAACTTATTTATTTAATAAGCATTAGTTTAAGTCCAGAAAAGATTCTACTTTACAAAAGCCTTTTCAATTGAATTAAATGTTTCTTCCGTTGTTCTCACTTCTTTGTATTTTCTTTTTCATATTAAGCCTCTACTAATAAAAAGAACGGTTATCTTTTGCAGGCATTATCCAGAGATAAGATTTTTATAAACTTTTTTTTATTCAGCTAATTCTTTCTTTATGTTTTTACTAAATTTCTTTAATGGTTTGTTTCGTAATATTTTAACGAATTTCTTTGAAAAAATCGCTCATATAGAAAAATACAATAGAAACTAACTGCATTATTATTAATTATTTAAAATGTATCAAGAAGAAAATTATTAGTATAAACTGAAAGCAAGAAGTGAGCGCTGGAAAATGTTGGGACGATTTTTTTAACATTACAAATACATTTTTTCACAATACATCATTAAAATTTATCAGTTGAAGTAACTACTCAGACTATAAAATATAAACTTATAAATCAAGTAAGAAGTCTTTTATTGCATATGAGCAAGAAAATATGAATCGCAAAAGGAATTCGCCCAGCTTGCGATCCTAATTGTATTAAAAATAAAACCTATTTAATGTTAACCTATTTAAGTAGATTTGATTTATATTCATTATTTTTCCGATTGTTTGAGAAAAAAATGCAGATAGATATTAAAAAATCGGGTACGGGGTACCTCGGAACTTGGATCGCACATTCCTTATCACATTGGATTGGCAACGCTGATCCTCCCTGCTTCGGTCTCGCTTCGTTGGTCCTCAGAATATAAAATTCGCCAAATTTACACTATAGCCCTCGGATTCACTTCGCTCGCCCTCAGATAGTAAATTCAACCGTTTCATTCTCAGTCGTCACCTATACAACACTGACTACGCTTTATGCTGCTTAACTTTTATTATTCAACAAAACTCATTGATATACTTGTATTGAAACAAAACTGTGTGAACATATTTATTACGCAAAGGTTTACTTGTACAAATGTCAACTCAATTGGATTGTTTTCCGATTTTTACAATTTTTAAAAAACACACAAGTCATTCCATAATAATTTAATTAATGGTGATAAGGAGATGAAAATTGGCTCATATGTTAGTCTTGTACATATGATACATGCGTGCTAAATCTCAATCCGAACGCATAATTGTTCGCGTTTTATGATTTTTCAAAATTTTTGCTGAGAAATTTTTGCGGGTTAATAACGTCATAGTTTTTTCCTGAAAGTTTTAACTCTTTTGAATAAATTCACTAGAAGCTACGATGATAACATATACACACACTCACACATTTACACGCAAACACACACATATACAGTCAGACGACTACTTTGTGAAAATCACTTAAGAGGTCATAAAACACCTGAAACGGATAATTCCGGTGAAGCCCGGTTTCGATTTTTTTTGAAAACATAATTCTTTTTATATATAGCTACACTATAAATTAGGAAAAGTAAAAAGGTATAACTTGAAATAAATCATAAAAAAAATATTTGCAAAGTTATTAAGTATGAAATAATAAATGAAACTGTATAAATTAGCATTTAAATGACACAAATTGAAATTATTAATTTTTGGCAATAATTTTTAGGGGAAAGCATAATTGTTCAGTTTTTTACAAAAAGTTTAATTTTGTATAAGTAATTTTTTTTTAAAGATAAGGCGTCAAAAATACTATTTTTTATTTAGTTTGCACCCCCACACTCTGATATTTTAGAGTTCATTAGTAAATGAAATATGAGCGTTACTCTGAATTTAAGCCCTTCGTCATCTGTTTTAAAGGGAAAACTTTTTTTGTAAGCTTTTCTTAAAAATAAGGGATCAGACTCAACATAATGAGTGTTGGGCTTAAAAAAGCTAATGTCAGATATAAAGAACCCCCCTGAATACGTCCAAAAAACTCCGTTCTTTTTATAAATAATTTTAAGAGGAATTTTCTTTTACTTACGTCTGCTGAAAATTATTTTTAAACAATGTGAATAAAAAGAGAGATAATCATCATAAAATTATAATTTATTCTTCCTTTTGTTTGTTTAAAATTAAAAAGTTAATTTAATTTAATACTTGCATATGAAAGTACTGGTGAAGCTATGTGTAAATACATAAATCCAAGTATTGCCTACATCAGTACAGTCTGTTGTAAAACACGATTTTTAAAAAAAAAAAAAGATTACAAATAAATGTAGACTTACAGATTGTATTTTGTACGCAGTTTCAACTTTTTTGCAAACATACACTGAGAGCACGATGCTAACCGACACAAAACACAGACCATACAGACAACTTGTGAACTCTGATTAGTTTATTTCCTTCCTACCTAATGAGATAATTAAGGAAAATCTCGTTTCGGATTTTAACTGCTAACACAATTCTTTTCTTATATACCTACGAAATAAATGCGGAAAAAGTAAAAATTCTGATTAACCTATTGTAATGATAAACTATTTGTAGAAAGCGTAAATTTTTTTAAATATTTAATATAAATATAATAATTAGGTTATGAGCTAGTGAGGACCAACAAAAAGGAAAATAGTTTTGAAGGCAATGTAAATTCTAGACATAGATCCAGCCTAGAGAGCACCGGCCAGGTCTTCCAATGGATTGGATACCTAGACCTTTTACATCTCTTCATTAATTTTTATCAAAGAGAATATAAATGGTTAAGGTTGACTGAGCCCTTTCCTCTACTTTAAAGAAAAAGCTTTAGTTTCCTACCTTCCTACTAGACTTATTCAAGTCATAATTCAACGATTTCTAAGACCAAATGACAAAATCTTAAAACAAAATTATCATTAAAATTAAAAATAATTTAATTTTAACAAGGAGGTTAATTAAAGAACACATTTTTTTTTGTTAAAAACAATTAGTTTCATTCTACATTCCAGAAAGGATAATTAACCGACAGTATTACAAGGCTAAATAAATTTTAGGCTAATCAACATAACCTAGGCTTTACATGGTAACCTCGTGACAGTTGATATGTTAATGTGACGTTTAATTCATTTTCTGATACAAATTTTAAGGTTGCTGTTGTCTTCAGCTGATGAATACCTTCATGTTCTATACTTAGGTATTTCCCTCTCTCAAAACTACACGTATTTGTTGCCCGAAGAAGTTACTGGGAAAATTTAAATAATAAAACTTAGACCGTGTGACAGATATACCTTTATCTGTAGTTCCATGACTAAAATTTGAAACTAAGTACCAGGTACATCATATCTTTGAAATAGACAGTTTCCGCGGGCGTAAGGGTTGAATCTCATGAATCTTATGCTCTGTTATGCGGATGTTGATCACAGAGTATTCTTCATAACGTTAATTAATTTTAAAAGTACATAAAAACGATTAAGTAAAGTTAACAATTTCATAAATATTAAAAAAATGTATAGATATACTTAGCCTCCCGACAACGTAACAAAAATTAGGTTGATCAAACTCGATTGATTTTGTTCCTTTCAAACTTGGCAGTTGAATTGGAAAATAACAGAGGTTTTCTTTAGTTAATGTAAGAGGGAGCATTGAAAGCAGAGGTTTGTATTGAAAGCAGCTGTCTGCCAGGGATCACTTTGACGTTGACATCCCATCTATCTGTTCCGAGACATCCACCTGTTTCTCTTCCGATTTCTTCCTATAGCGAATCTTAACTCAGTGAAAATTTATTTTCCAAAATATACCAGGTATATAAGCTTTTTTTAAATCCCATCATTTATTTTTTTTTATTTTAAAAAAAATATAAAATCAAACATCGTGAAACAAAATAAAATTCATGAACAGTAAAAACCATGACGACAAACAAATCTAATGAACAACAAAGGAAGCTTTGACTCATCTTCTATTTCAATTCATACAAACTTGATAAATGTTGTCGTTACTGATAATTATCAATATCTGGAGTGGTCCATAAATCATGAATTGTGTATACTTTTATTAAAATTAAAATCATTGAGTGTAATGGACTTTTTTATCAACTTTTCTTTATTTTTTAAGTATAATCTTAATCTTGACATGTATGATTTTGTGTTCTTGCCCTAATTGTTACGTTTTTTTGGTAAATCTTGATTTTATTACAAATTCATGAAGATATTAACCATCCCAATTATTTCTGATTGACGATCTTCATGTATATCGTACTATTTTAAATTTAAACACGCCAGCCTAATTTAGTTTATTAAGTATCCAAATAAACCCTAAAAGCGTAAAAAAGATCCTTTATTTCGTGTGAAAAGTAATCTTACATTTTGAGAAAAACAAATTGATTCGTAAATTCATAAAAAGAATTACACTCAGGTTAAATTAATAATGACAAAGTCGGCTTTTGAACTTATTGCATATTTAATATTTTCTTGGTTAAAGCGAAAAAAGGATTTTTTGGTGAAGAAGTAGACAAGTTTACTCTAGCGTATAAATTGGGGTAAAAATAGCTCTGAAAGAATGGCTTCATCTTTTTCATTCATGACAAAGAAAGAGATGGTTTGAATTAAAAAACGACGTGTTCTTTACAAAAACATATATGAATAGAAAAGTTTTTTTTTAAGAAAAACCCAAAACAAGGAGAACGTGTTTATTAGCTACTAAATATAAGGGAATTATTACATCTTTTTTAGCTGGAATTGGAAGTAAAAACTAAATGATATCCATTTAGAAGTTTGAACTGGTGAGCCAATTACGTTGTAAGTTAGAAAATATAAATTAAATAAATCTACTACACCATTAAGCTGGTTTCCTACCACTTTATCTTTATCTTTTCTCGAGACCGTAAATATGTATTTAACCAACAATCATCAACTTTCCACGTTACTGATTTTTTTTTATTTTCGCGTTTACAGCCAGATTTGCTTTCCTTTTTTCACAATTCATTGAACAAATTTTACGCGCTAGGTAAAATTTGGCTTGTATTTTTGTTGATCTATTACATGTCTCCTCTCAAAATTATTACTATTACTAGTACTAATGGAGCTAAACTATATCAAGTAAATATATATTACAAAGTCAGTGGACGTTCAGTGCGTCCACTGAAAGTTGTTTACGCAAACTTTGTTCCCGAACGAAAAAAAATTTTTTTTTTTTTAAAATTTTAAATGTAAAATTAAAAGGTAACTTGATAATAAGTTAAATAGATTAAATATACCATACAAACAAACACTGAACCTTTTGGCGACAGATAAGGAATAAAACTCAAATTATATAAAATAGATGATGTATAGCGCATTAGAAATATGATCTTCTATGGTTTCGTGTAAGTACACCTATAAGTCCTTTATAGGGATTCTCTTTTATTTTAAAAATAAAATTTATGTGACTATAAACGTGACATAAGTGAGAAAATATAGGGTACCTTATAATATTTCCTTAACTCTTAATTGCCCTCAGAAAATGTCAAATAGCAAAATACTATTGCAGTCCCTACCAGAGTATTAGGGAATAAGTATTAGCGTAGTAACCATTATTTCAAGTACATTGTCATTTTAAAACAATTTATATAAATTACTAACACTTTTAATGTTTTTGTGATTTATTATAGAAAATAGAAATAAAAGCATAATTAAAAATACAACAGTATCTAAAGGAAGCGAGATAAAATACGACTGCAATAAATTATACATTCTTCTCATTTCTATACAAATTACTATTTTCTTGTTTACCGTTTTATTTGTAGATTTCCCCGTGCAAACTTGCTCGAAAATACACATACTTGTCATTAATAAAAGCTTTTATAAAATTACAATTTCATAACTTTTCCCTCATCTAATGATATAATAAAAGCCACGTTCCTTTGTTTTAAACTTGTTAACCTTTTTTTATTCTAAAAATCCGCAGATGTAAAAAATCTACAAATACTGCATCAACCTCCGCAATATTCTATCGGTATAAAACAATAAAAACTTTTTCCCTGCTCAGTAATTCATTTTTTATATAATAAATAATTTAGAAAACTATTCATAGAATATTACCGACTTAATGAGCAAATAATTTTATAGAGTAATGTTATACGCTTGGCATTTCCCAATAGTTTATAAAAAATTAGTGCTTTAAAATTTAATAGTTTTGGATTTATTTTTCTATTTCTCAATAATTTATAATTTTTTATGCAAAATGTTCTTTTTATTGTTTTTCAAACAAATGTTTATTTATTTTATTAGTTATAGTATGAAAATTTGTTTTTATATTTGTTACAGTTCAATTGATATATTTTAAGAATATAACATATTAATGTAATTCTATATCTTGCATTAAATTAAAAAAAAATGTTCCTACTATTTATTTATTTCTTTGGGTAATTTATCAATTATCATTGTTTTGTTTTTGTTTCAACAATTTAGTTAGAAGTAAGTATATATATTTAAAAAACAAATTGTAACAAAAAATTAGAGAAATGAAAATAACATATAAAAATAAAATAATATAAATTGTGTAATATGTTTCTATTCTACTTTTAAGCTATTTCTATGAATACTTCTACATCTAATATATTTCTAAGTACTGACTACATGTTCCAATTAAAATGTTTATGTTTACCTGATAGTAATCAATCAATGGTCTGTTATCAATTTTTCTAACACCGTTTACCAACAATTGTTGTTTCGTTATGTAATGCCAATATTGTGTCCATAGTAAATAAATATATCCACACATACCAAAAAATACTAAATTTATAAAAATCCAAACAGAAACGACTATTGCTCTCATTTCACAATTTAATTATTTTAAATATAAAAATATATATTTTGTATATTATTTATTTAATTTATTGCTACATTTAAAGTTTTGTTACGAAATGAATTTCGACAGTGACTAGTGTGGTATGTTATGAGTTGTAGGTAATGCCTCATATGAAGGAATAAATAATACTGATAAGTCACGAGGTGTTTTGAGGCTAGATATATCGTGAGGAAGGAGGTAAGGCACCAGCTGGAGTTTACCCCATGACTCTAATATTGATCTATATAGACTGAACAACCTACTTTTGCCTCAAAAACTAATGCCCCTCCACTTCAGCTCTATCCCTACTCTTACTGCCTCCTCTTCCCCACTCTTCTCCTTTTTGCCCTACTCCGGTCTTTACCTCCTTATTCTCCCTCTACTACTTCAAACATTCAAGGAGCAACCGCACTGCACTTCTCTTGTGGCATAACAAATTCCCCTCCCCTTAAAGTGACGGCACTTACATAATAAATATGCATTCGTAAATTTATTAGTATTTTTAGCTTTAAAAATAAATATATCTTTGTATATGGGACCCAATATAGTGTATTGTGAAGTTTTAACATTGTATTTTTTATTAAGCAATGAACACTTTTTAGGAAAGAACATACACTTACACATTAATACTTCAGCTGAGACTAAAGGTTCAGACTTTAATGTTTATAATAATCAATCTACCTTATGTACTTTACACTTGTATTATAATTATGTACAGGTTATGTTACGATTTAAGTTTATATTAAATCGTGTCAGTTTGTTAACTTGCCATTCTGACTCAGATTTACAGTGGGCACCGTGATAGTCTTCTGTTTAAAACCTTGTGTTTTAATGTTTATGTATTTAATGTTTTAATCAGAGGACTAGCGATAAGGGTTGAGCTCGCCACTGGTGCATGCTTGGTTAGTCAGTGGGTCTAGAGCGTCCAGTCTACTCTACAACCTTTTTGTTTATCTTTTCGACCAGGTCAAATTACAATTTATTTTGATTTTGTATTTTAGATTATGTTAACATGTTAAGCTCGTAAGTCGTTTCAAAATCGTACGAGCATCTGTTCCGTTTGACTAGATCGATATTCCGATACAACTCACAGTTTTGTTAAGTAATCTAGTTTCAATTGTATCTTTCTCTGAACGATAAAATTATGGGTAATATAATAATATGAAGTTAGCGTCATTTAGTGAAGTATGGAACGAAATTCCACAATATGTGAAAAAATATTTATTGGATAGCTTTGTTTCTGTTCACAAATGTAACAGCTATGTTCTAGCTTCATGACTATATCTAATTTGAATGGTAGAAACTTAATTTAAGAATATTGTTTAAACCAGAACTGGGATTCGTGTCGATGCAATTCACGGGCGTACATCCGTTTGTAGAATAAATAACTTATTTTAATGCGTGCACAAATTGCATATTTAAGAATAACAATATTCATCACATAACGCTATATTTGTGTTAAATTTATTGATTGGAAACCTGATTTATAAAATACCTACCTATAAATAATCTAATTTGTCAATATACTTAGTTTAAAATTCAATAACCTAACATCTATGATTGCAGTATCACTGTTTGTTAATATTAATTTTAATTCTTAAGTATTGAATTATAATTATTTGAATCACAATTCACAACTATCTTTTTACATATATCTTTTCACATGTATTTTTACATATATAATATTTTTACATATTTTCATTGTTTATTTTATATTTATGCCAATAGAACGTTTGGATTGCTTGATAATATTGTTAAATCTTATTAATCTTTTACTTAATAACGCCTATTTATTTTATTGCTGAAATTTAAATTAATTGTTTATGTATAGTATTAATATGCTTCATATCAAATTTTGACATCAATAGGCCACCCCACTAAGCAGCCGACTAAATATATATATATATATTATATATTATATAAATATATATAATATATATATATATATATATATATAAATATAAATACACACACATAAAAATGCCCCCTTCCAAAAAAAAATCCACCTTCCCCACTCTCCCCCCTTCCTGACCTCAACCTCATAAGCTCATTTTGTTTTGAAAATTCACTAAAATATTCTTATTATCATAATAAAGGTCGTATAATGGCAGCAGTTATATTTAAAAAAATGAAGAAAACAGTCAAAAATGTAAAAAAAAATTACATCACGCCAAGCTGATTAGTATGTACAGAGGGTTTAATCGACCGTAAGTTTCATACTAAAAGTTTAAAATAGAGAAAATTAGTTGGCAAAACTGAAATTACTTCGGAAAAGTGAAAAGTTTATAGGTATGAGATGATTTAAGTTGAACAAAGGCAATCAAGTTGTTAGTAAAGTTTTACCAAAGTGTGTGGAAACTACCAGCATGTATAAATATATATATATATATACTGAGTGAGCAACTAACTTTACGAGGATCAAACCATTTCATTATACTTCGCGTAAGTGTTTTAAAGTATGGAACATGAAGGATTAGGAAACTATTAATATCTTTATTTATAGGATTAGTTGTTCTTCATTAACAATTTATAAAACGAATCAGGTATAAGTACCTTGTAACTTTTCGGATTTGCTACGCTCATCCTAACTACTTTGGTCAAACCACTTTAGCGTTTCTTGTCCTCAAAAGAAAAAGAAAAAAAAGCGCAGAAGTTCCCTAACTGGACGAATTTTTGTTTGAATTATGCGCTTTTTTGCTTATTAATCTAATTTTTGATTAAGTTTTCGGTATATATTTAAAAATCTAAGCAGTAGCGTCACAACTTGTTGATTATTATTTTTAAAAGAAAATACGCATATTTATTCTATAGATTATACACTACACAGCACCGCATTATTCACAGCCATATGAAGCTCAGTTTATACTCATTTTTAGCAAATTTTATTAAAAAAAAATAATTAAACATTTAAACAACATGTTGTGACGTTACTGCTTAGGTTTTTAAATATATACCGAAAACAAACAAAAATTGGAATTATAAGCAAGAAAGCCCTAATTTCAAAGAAAGTACGCCCAACTTGTGGAACTCTGAGCTATAATTATGTGTAGCTAATTAGTGTAGCTATAAACCAAAATACTGAAAATAAAAATGATAAAAATTAGCGCCGTCACCATTATTCAAAGCTTTAAGTACTCTTATCGACTCCGGACCACTTTTATTGAATTTAACACCTCACACCTCATAAATATTAGATTGAAAACATGTAGGAGCTTTTATCGAGATTGAATTTTTTTCGAAAAATATCTTTTTTCGTCTTTTACACGTACGGGGACACCCTGTATGTATAGATAAATAAAATTATCAAATAATCTTAAACTAAATTAAAATGGGTTTTGTTTTTTCCTATCCTAAGTGATAGGGATGACAACTAACTTTAAATCAAATGATCATAAAAAAAAATAATTTGTGTCATGTCATTCAAATTGCTTGTTTGGAAAAAAAAAGTGAAATAACCTCTATAAATAAAAATATCTTTTAATGCTAAATACGACAGAGCATCGCCTAATATCTGAGGTAGTTTCATGACACTTCTCCTCTCTTTCACATTCCACGTCATTCTAATTGCATGACCTAGAATGTAGCAAGCATCTCCTTAGTGTGGCACGTAAATTAGTTACTATACAAAGGCGTGGCACATAAGGCGTATTAATATAGTGGCGTATAAAGAGTTCTCTTGGATTTTTGAGGCTTTGTTTAAAACCCAAGACATTTTAATTTTATTTATACTCTTACCGGGGAAAAACCTAAAGTCATGTTTTTTATAGTAACGTATAAATTACAAGAATATAATTTGAAGGGATCCCCCCCCACATCCTCTCAACTTTCTTGAGCAACAACACACTTCCTAATACAATATCTAACATATTCCAAGTAAAATTATAATGTAAACTAAAACACAGCCCACTTGAAATTTCTCACTTGCCGCATAAATTTCACTTAAAATAATAAAAATAGGTTGTTTTTAAATGCCTTACAAAAACCAGAATAGCAAATCACACATGTAAAACGTTCTTTATTCATAATGATGAATACAGTGAAAAGGTAGAAAATATGAGTACTTGATTGTTTTAAAGATGTACTTCTTTTTTACCAACCTTATTATACGGCTACGTGTGTCTTAATCTCAAATTGATTACATTTTTTCGCGTATATTTTTTTAAAAAATGTTGCTGATTCAGTATTGCTAGTTCGTGACGTCATAAGCAAATATGTTCTAAATAATACAACTGCACCCTTAAACTGATTTTTGTACAAAGTTTCAACTCTTTAGCATAAATACACTGATATGCTCTTCAATGAAAAAGTTAACATAGCTCACTAAAATTAAGATTACATGTAATAATAGAGGATTCACTCTCTAGGTTGCATAAAATAAATAAAAATAGCAAAAGGGGCAAAAGCCCAAAATAGTCCTAAATAGTACTGTAGGAAACTAAGCTGTACAAAGTAAGACTGTACTTCTAAAAGTTAACATTAATATCGGAATAGACTTATGGATAGAGAATAAAGAATACACTGGGGTTGAGGGATCCAATGAGTGATTATATCACTTTTATCTGAGAAGCGGTAAATTTTGGACTCGAATGTGAAGAGGAATTTCACGAAAATATTTAGACAGTGATATTAGGCTGTGACCAAGTATATTTTGTGTTTATTGTGGAGGCATGTTCGTGTTAACTTTGTTAATACTCTATTGCGCTGTT
This sequence comes from Microvelia longipes, assembly GCA_018340805.1. Classification (NCBI taxonomy): domain Eukaryota; kingdom Metazoa; phylum Arthropoda; class Insecta; order Hemiptera; family Veliidae; genus Microvelia; species Microvelia longipes. Next base: position 52,443,499 of record JACMZG010001911.1, on the reverse strand, counting down.
TGAAAATTCAAATAGCAGATACAAATCTTTTGTAATTAAAAATGATTTCATGACGCCAGATTTAATCTTATGAAAAGCTCTTTGACGAAAGTTGCGCATTTTGTTAACTTTACACCACGTCCCTTATTAGTAAACCAAACCACAATATAATTTCCCATTGGAGGTACCCTAGCGTGTAATGCGGGTAGTGTCTCACCCTGCTAGTTGACTCCTTGCATCATAAATTCTAAATTTGTTCTATTAAAAGCAAATTCTTTTATCATTGTGTAAAAATAGCTAGTGACACCCAATGTTAGATTATAAACAGGCAATATGGCTCATCAAAATATTCCAACGCGAGCTACGTCTGTCTTAAATTAAGATTTCAAATTGATAAAATTTCTTACTCAAATACAATACATAAAGCACAGCCTTTGGTAATAAGAAAGATCTGATTCGGTTACTCCTTGATAGATAATTTTAGAATATAATATGTTTTATCGTATTAAGAAAGATCTTTTTACTTCTATCTTTTCCTCAAACAATTTGTTTGGTACCTTGCCGACATTATGAGGGAATCAATTCTAACTTTTGATATTTATTCCAAAGCAAACATCATATTTATCCGAATATTGTTTGTTTTATATCAGTAAATACAGGGATGGTTTTGCCGATTTAAGATAAACAAAGTATAAACTAAACACACGTAAAAGCTTGACGCAACGCTTGTATCCTATTCAAATAAATATAATTAAACAAGATTAAAAGGGATAGAACACTAGCCCTTTAGACTAATTCAATGCAAATAGGCGTGGAATACAATGGTATCAAAGGTAAATACTATGAATAAAGCTGATTGGTAGATCACTACTGATACATTTTACCAATCAGCACCATGTATTTGCTTTACCCTCTATTGTTTACTTTTGTGCCTCTATTTGGTTACTTATGAGAAAAATAATCAAACTTTAAAATAAAATATACAGAAAGAAAAAATATGCTTGAACCAACATCATATGCTGTAGACTTTGTTGCTGTATACTCTCTCAACAAGAACTAACTTATTGTTGATTGACAACAATAACGTAAATAAATGTTGTATGTTTGTACATCCTTTGCAAACAAACGCACAATTATGGATAACAGCCAACGGATTTTCTTATTTTTGATGATTATAGTTAAAGATCCTCTAACATTACTTTCACCAATATGTTTGAGGTTCAGGTCATTACTATTTAAACAATTAGCAACAACAAATAAAGATTTTCTTCGTAAAGAAATTAGGAAATGATAAACAGATTGTGCGTACCGTTTTTTTAAAAAGTGCCCTTTGTCTTTTCTATTTGATGGTTAGAGCTCCTGATGCAACGTTTGACTTGTACAAAGTCCAATCAAAATCAGACCGATGGTCATACCTTTTTAAAAATACGATAATTTAATTATAAATACAATTAGGTTATTTTTAACAACTTACTACCCTTAGAATTTTAATCAAAACCAAAAATTTAAAAACAAATACAATTTACATTCTCACACAAACACGAGAGGGGGGGGGGAGATGAATCAAAAGTTAATTAACTGAATAAACCTGTGTTTTGTTCTGATCCTGATGTTTTTATCAACGGGACGTTAATTACATCTTCATTTAACTCTCTCTATAAAGCTATTTCTTTTTATTTATGTCACTTAATGTTCTTTTTATATCTATATTGTCTTTGTGTCTTGTAATTAATGTTTTTCTACGTTCATTTTATCATTAAACAAGAAAAACGGGTAAAGGGTAACCCGGAGCTTTCGCTCATAACTTTAAGCCTTGCTCTTATTTATTTTTTTATTTTTATTTTTGAGGAAGTAAAACTTTAAGGTTTTGTTTTCTTAGTCTCGCTTAGTTCTCGCTAGAGATAAAAAGCTACCGCATGATCTAAGAGTTTAATATCCAAAGTTAACTAAGATCAACCTCAAAATAAAAAGTCATCCCAACATCTGGAGTGGGGTATCCTCATTCTTTGAGGATACCCCACGCTTGGACGACCTTAGAATAGTAAAGTAACCCACAATCTAGAGCGATAAAATTTGATGAAATGCATGATTACAGATTACCCAACTCCTAAAAAGTATTTCTTATCTTGAGAATATGTACTTTACCTACTTTATGAAGGCATCTGTGCTTATACTTGGCCATTTTTTTTTTATTTTTTAGGTCCGAGAGTATAAACGGAAGAATAAGATCAATGAGGTAAAAAATCTCCCATGATTCCAATTACTCTTGATTTTACAAATATGAAGTATTTTCATCATAATACGTACAATGGCTACTTTCAATATTAATTTAATATTTTAAATAATAGGAATATAGCGGTAAAACGTGATATGAATAACAGATCTAAACAAATTATTGCTTTTAATTTCATCATGTTTATTTATTACTTTAAAAAAACCTAAGACATTAAAGTAGTTTTCAAATTACTTAGTATTTTTCTTTAATAATGCAGACGTTTTAAAAATTATGCGACATGTCCACTAAATTTTTTTAAAATGTTGGTTATTATTTTTTTAAATCAAAAGGCTTTACGTCAAAATAGCGCAAATAAAATTTTCTAGAAGTTTTATGTGCAATATTTTATTAAATTTTGTTTAGTCGTTTGAGCTCTGTCGTGTTTACATAAAAAGTACCCCAGATATATATTGTTTTCCCATCCAATATTGGCCCTTACACGAAAATATATTTTGGCTTCAATGAATACTAAACCGGGTTAATATGACGAAGAAAGTGGTCTGACATTTTTTTGCTATTAGATAAGATAGGGAAAATAACGCACTTCATATGAAAGTTTACCATCAAATTATTCATACCATTGAAAAAATGTTTTGTATGCATTAAAAATCCGAAACTGGGCCTTTTTCATATTCTATGGCCGAGTGAAGCGATTACGAGTGAATTGAATGATCATCGCTCCTCCGATAAGTATAGGAATGTTTCTGAGTTACCCCTCTACCCAATACTTTTTTTAAATTAAAAACCAAGGCTTGTCAAATTGTCAAACATCAATTTTAAAAGTATACTAAAATCGACGATGGTTTGAAAAACTGAAACACATTTATTGCTATGCTTTACTTCAAATATTTGAAGTAATTTAATTAATGAATTTCTCCTTGTGTCATGAATATTCTCTATCAAACTGTTTATAAAAGAAAGAAATGGTGCTAAAGAAAAACATAAGCGAATTTCCACCAAACAAAATTCGCAAAAAAGCGATGTAAGAGAAAATTTGTGTTTAAATTAAAGAGCTCAGAGAGTTAAATTACAGGACAAAGTAACTACTAAAGTGTAACTAATTTGGGAAAACCTGATGCTCCCTCTATCTGTGAGGTTTTCATTTATTTATCTCTTTATATCTACTAACCAGTATTTGTTTGAAACTGAGGACATGATCCCTCTCTACTCTCTTTCCCTCTTTTGTGACGAACTTTATTTTTCTTTATTTCTATTTGCTCTGTATAGTTTCCCGTATTGCTCATTTAGATAGAATTCCAATTTTACTATTGAATAGACAGTGGATACAGTCAAAAAGTATGCACGAAGCCTCAGTCTCCGACCTCAATTCTATTTCCTTTTTAGGAATACCTTTTCTTTGAATTTAAGCTTAACTTATTTTTATAAAACAGGAAAGAACTTTCTTTAAAGTAAGTTTCATTTTCTGATAAGAAATTGCTAAATGAATGGAAAAAAATCAGGTACGGTATACCTCAGTACAATCCCTCACTATATCAAATTTACATTGCTGGTCCTCAAAATGTGATTATTATTAAAAACATAAGGTGGTATTACTTTGGCCACGCTCGACCTCAACAAAATTCTGAATTTCCTTCAGAATGCATATTTTCATGCTTAACAATACATTAATTCCTTAAGCTTCTGGTTTTGGCTGCTATATCTTGAGCAGTTACTCAATTATCAAACACTACTCGTTACCCATTTTTCAGTATTTTTCAAAGGAAATGCTCATATTTATCTTGTTGGTTATACAAAATTATACCTCTAAAATTGCTTGCCCTAGTTTAAATCTCAGGTACTGTTTATCTTTAAAGGTTTTAGCGCATTTCCTTTAAATAATACCGTTATAGGTATATCTACACCGTCAGTAGTTATATTTATTAGATATTTTACGAAAATGTTTAATACTTAATATTATATCGTATTTACGAGTAATATTTTACAGAAGATATAATCCAAAAACAAGCTTAAAATCATTGTTTACCAGGCGTAACCCCCAAAATTTACTCAATAACCTGCAACAGTATAAACTCCAGTCTTTCATTTCTCCTTTTAGGTAGTTTTAGATTTGTTACTATTGTATTTAAATATATCGTAACTCCGTAGCATTTACAGTGTTACCAAAATTATTCTCATACTGCTTTTCCTGGTTTATTTTTAGTTTCAATAAGGAGACTATAGCACCAGGTCCTAGCTCCTGGTACCACCAATTAAACCTTATTTCCGATATTTGTGCCAAGTTTTAACTCAGTAGTGTGAACACAAATAAGTCAGACAGCATGGTGAAGCCACTTAAAACGTTGTAAAGAAAGCATGAAACGGATTTTTCGGGTGAACAGACTATCTACCATATAACAGACTACTTAACTACTATTTATTTCCTTGGGACTACTGTAGTAGGTAAGGAAAAGTATTTTTTTTTTCAGGCAGTTATAAGGTCAGGTGCGATTTTTACAGTCTGTGATAGTTTTGTAGTTTTTTTACTGTCGGCTATAGTTTCGTAGTTGTTTATCGTCGCTGGTGAAGTTCCTTAAATGTCTACTAGGTGGGCGTTAATAGTATTACCTTCCTATTACTTTTTCGTTTATCAAATAAATAATCGAACGTTTTTGTTAATGAAGTTTTGTTATTTTCGAATGGTAGGTTATTATTTATCATCAAGTGTTTAATAATCATGGATAGTGACATTGACATTGAAAATACACCGCTAGAATTAAAACTTTTGGCCAACGAGGCGATAGAAAAAAATGTACCGGCAAGTTTGATACATTATACTGTTTTTCATCTACATAGTTGTTTACTATTACTACGCCTAAAAAATAGCATATGCAACACGACTGGGAATGCTTTTTTTACCTCGGCTCCTTTTACTATCTTGCTTCGTTGGACAGTAAATATAGTCACCACGGTAAAAAAAATACTATCTTCACAGTCTTGTCGCATAATATAATATTACGTTGTAATTAAAAAAAGGGAGGAAGTTATAGAGGTCAAATATTGTATATTGAATAGTTTTTTGCGGTCCCCTGTGAGTTAAAGAGAAAAGAACAAATCGAGTTTTTAAGGTTCACCTTTTTCAATCAAATTCAAAGTTCTATATTTACAACAAATTTTAGACCTTACACTTTGTCATTCATTTGTTCCCAAAGGTAAACATTTGTTGCCAAACAAAACTTTAATTTAGATATGATTTATGTGCATTAATACATGCTTACACGATTTTAATCCTATTTAACAACAAATTCAAACAATAAAATCCGAATTATAAATCATAAATACTAACTTCCATTTAGTAAACAGGATATTAAAGCAAATTACATTTAAAATGGTATTTTAAATGTAATACGTATAACTTTTGTTAAACCTGGGGATTGTTCTACTGTGATGAGTTATACAGTGTTGAAGGTTTAGTATACCCTGTTTATATAGAAGTAACCACATTCTCTTTCAACATTTACCTTTTTTATACTACACTAATCTATACTTATACCATTTATTATACACATTTGTTTCCTTGTTTTATGACAATGTTTTATGAATTTTGATATATTTTTCATTTAACACAATTTATCAAACCCTTTTCTCCCTAATTAAGTTCCGACAAACATTTCATTCATGTTAAGATTGTGTTCAAGAAATTCTTCTCGTTTGATATTAATTTGGTCATTCATCTTATATTCTTTTGATAAGAGAAAAATCTTATAAATAAATGATTACATCTAGTAATATCATGTTATCAAAAAATCTTGACGTACTTAGTACCTAGCAATGCATAAAAACAAATATTTTGCGATACATTTTTCCTATATCTTATTTATGTAATACATTTTATGATTTATTTAGCCGAACTTTACATTTTCATGCTAAATGAACTTGTTTAAATAATATTCCGGAGAGATGTGTTCATTGTCAATCATTTAAGACAATATGACAAGATGCCTGAGGCCATGTTGTATTCAAGCACCATGTAAAACATAGATTCCCCTTTCAGAATAGAACTATTGTTTAGAAACAATGTAAATCTAATTTCTCTTATAACATTGAGGTAAAACAAATGTTATTTATGTGCAAAATTTTATTTTTGTCCTTAACAATAACTATAATAGTATTTCATTCTTATTATTTATATCATTGTATTGCTGTATTACTTAACATGCTTTTTGTGAAATATTTGTTATATTTTATATATACATATATATATATATATATATATATATATATATATATATATATATATATATATATATATATATATTGTGTGTGTGTGTGTGTGTGTGTGTGTGTGTATGTATATATTAATGAGCCACAATTTAAAAAAAATAATAAACTAACGTTATGAAAAATAACTCTATTATATTTAAAGCAAGTTTAATAAATTTGGGGAAGTTACTCAGTATTCACACCTAAAGACAGATTCTAGAATCAAAGAAATAGAGGATTGTTTGCCAAAACGAAAAAAATGTGCTAAGCGGAAGAGAGATTTTTTAGCCTACTAGAAACTTCTTAATCATTTATCTGCCATTATTGGCAAATATTTTAATAATTTCTTTCATAACTTATTTTACTGACAGTAAATAAAATGCAGTGATACTATTCTTATTTCCTAAAGAAATACCAGATAAATTAGAAACTTGAAAAAAAGTTGAATCTCTAAAACAATAAAAAGTTAATAATAAACTTAAGTTAACTATTTCTTTTATAATGTCCTTATAATAAAAAAAGATTTAATCATTTAATCTCTTTTAAAGTAGGTAAGGTAATCCTTTCTTTTTTGTAGCTGTAATCCTCCTTAATGTAGGAGCAACAAAAACTTAATGCTTTAAGTCCTAAGCTGAAACTAAAATACAATGCTTACCCTGTCTCTAAGTACTTTGCTCACCCCCCTCCCCGCCAAACCAGGAAAGTAAAACTAACTGCCTCACTTGAAAAAATAAAGTCCCTACCTACATTGACTACATTAAACAAAATGGAAGCGTCATCCGTAAGCTGGAATATTCATAAAAAATAATTTTCCTTCTTTAATTTTTCTACAAAATATATATTTAAGAACTGGGTAATATAAATTAGAGATATATGGGAAGAGATTAGGAACTTTTTAACTTTGGTAAATTTTATCTTCAAGTCGTTTAATAATTTTTATTGCTTACCCTACTCGGTTGGAATCTTTTAAAGTAGTTTTAGTGTAGTTTTATGTTCTTTTAAGTCTTTATTAGAAGGAGACGGCATAAAATTATTAGACAGTTTTGAAGTTTAAAGACTAATTAAAGAAATCACAAGTTATCTAGAAAGAGAGATTTTTATGGCAGAAATTGCTAAATAGTAGAATTCTCTTATAACCCTTAAGAAAAGGGTTATAAGAGGGATTAATTAATCACAATTAATTAATTCAATCATAGACTCAATCATAGTCTCAGTCATGATGTAGACTCACCTACATCTATATATTCTTCTCTCCGGCACTGATGATGACCGTTTTGGTTAAAGGCCGGTTTTGAATTTTATTAAATTAACTTTGTGGAGAGGCTTTTTCGTATTGATTAAGAAATATATATCTTATCAAAGTTTGTATTTAAATAAATAAATAAATCACGTACTTCGCATTGGTGAAATTCCTATTAGAGTAATTTATCTTTGGGCAATGTTCAGTTATAAGACGAACTATGTACCTCAAGTTGCATCTACTAAGTTCCAACACCCATCTTGTTTTCTTTCTTATATCACTTGATACTACCGAGTTTTGCAAAACATGAATGGTTGACACACTATAATTGTGCGAGAGACAGCTAGGAAATGTATCAACAAATGTAGAAACAAGCAAAATGCAATGCTACATTTTGCTTGTTACATTTCCTTGGTGTCTCTCGCACAATTATATTGTGTCAAATGTTCATGTTTTGCAAAAATCGGTAGAATCAAATGATAAATGTTTTGCTAGTCATGCATGATGGCGGTAAGAGAGCACCGATCTTCTCTGGTAAATACTTCACATTATATTCTTCGGAATTAATTGAAGGTCAGAGTGAGTTCAGGCTCTGTCGGCACTCTGATGAGTTAAACGTAATCAAACAGAGTGGGACATGACATTATGTCGAGCCATCAATGATGACGAATGTCGACTGATGGAACAGTTCCCAGATGTAGCATTGCATTTTGCTTGTTACATTTCCTAGCTGTCTCTCGCACAATTATAGTGTGTCAACTATTCATATTTGCAAAACTCGGTAGTATCAAATGATATAAGAAAGAAAACAAGATGGGTGTTGGAACTTAGTAGATGCAACTTGAGGTACATAGTTCGTCTTATAACTGAACATTGCCCAAAGATAAATTACTCTAATAGGAATTTCACCAATGCGAAGTACGTGATTTATTTAAATACAAACTTTGTTAAGATATATATTTCTTAATCAATACGAAAAATCCTTTCCACAAAGTTAATTTAATAAAATTCAAAACCGGCCTTTAACCAAAACGGTCATCATCAGTGCCGGAGAGAAGAATATATAGATGTAGGTGAGTCTACATCATGACTGAGACTATGATTGAGTCTATGATTGAATTAATTAATTGTGATTAATTATTAATTAATGAATATTAATTATTTATGATTGAATTAACTATGATTAAATTAACTTTGTGGAGAGGCTTTTTCGTATTGATTATTATAATACACTCCACCTGCGCTTTACCTTGATAACATATATTTATTGTTTCAAGGGCCAAGTGGAATTGACCCCGTTCCTATTTAATCTACTTTTCTTTTGTTATTTTAAATTTGTCTATAATAACTAATATGTAATGTGATAGATAGTATGTAGGTTGAGTGCAGTCGTACAGTATTCGATAAAGCATAATAGCAGGTATGATGCGAGAAATTAGAAGTAAAGTAGATCGATAAGCTATGGAAATAATTAAGTAAGATTGGGTTCATCTGAAGTAAGATAAAACCTTATAAAGTATTAGGACCTGAGATTACTCGATAAACCTTCATTTTGAAAATCTACGGACAAAAGTGAGAAAAATTTAATCCTATCTTAAAGGAAATTTTCATCTTTTTACAAAAAAAGGTTTATTTTAATCAGGTCGAAAAAAATCCAACCTGTCATAATAAATTTTATCCTTAATAGGTTTTTATTTTCATTTAGCATTCATTCGTTTCATTTCAGATTCAAATTAAATTTTGTTTGTCTATAATGAAGATCTTTTGTAAATAGATTAAAAAAAATTATTTATAGGGTGAAAAACCTATTAAAGAAGAGCCAAATAAAATGATAAGACAAGATATTTCTTGAAAAAGGAAATTAATTTTTGAGTTTTCTTTAATCAAGCGAGAAAACCAACTAGAATCTAGTGGTTCTCAACGGGGGCGATAAAGCGTAGGGGGACAATGAAGAGGGCGACGAGTCATAAAGAGGCGATGTAAAAGGCTAGGAGCAAAAATTAACAGCATTTGCCTTTCCACAAGCATATATACATAAATAGCGTACATATCAAATACATAACTTTTATGCATAACCAGCATTCGACCATAACGATCATCAACAGTGCTTATAACAGATTTTCGTCCATAAGAACTCGGGCAAGAAGAATTAGAATAAACACTGGCACTAATAATCGAGATCGATCAAGTCGAAAGCTGGCTATAAATTATTTATCATATACTTGTAGAAAGACAAATAAATTATACACGTCTCCATAATTATAAAAGAGTAAATTTTTTGGACTGGTCTCCATAATTCTTGGAATAAAAATAGTTAATAAATAAATAAATCGTTTTGAATTTGAATTAAAATAGACAGATGGCAGGTAGCATAATTTTAAGGTATTAATTTTTGATTTTATACTAATTTTAGGATTAACCTCCAATTAAGGTGCCCTAACAATGCAAACTTACATTAAACATCCCTTGAAAAGAGCCTGAGTATTCTACCCTTAAATAAGTAAGTGGATGAAGATAATATAGATTATAATTTCATTAAATAATGTTAAACTTTTGTAAATAAGTTTTCAAATAAGAAAAAATAAAAAAGAAGAAGTTAAGTAAATTCAAACTATCTGTTACTGAAAATATATGTAAGTTCAGCGCCAAGTTATTCTTAACTTGTTGTTATTCTGAACTAAATAGCTTACACAAGTTACTTTATAAATGTGTTTACCTAAAGTTTTTCCCGCAGGGAACAAAGATTCTACTCCGGGGAATAACAAACAATGCTTTAAAAATTACTCGCGTGTACGTAATTTACCTCCATTTTGAAAACTTTAACAATTTAAATAGAAAAACATTTTGAAACGAGGAATAACTTTTATTAATTCATTTTTTTAATGTTAACATAAAATAATCATTTAAAAACAGACAAATCAGCAAAAAGAACTAAACTAATTTTTTTTCTTTTCCTTAATATTTGTTTTTTTCCTGAACTTCCTAATATTTTCGTGTTATTTTTGCATACTTGAATTTACAGAGTCATATTGTTTTTACTAGGGCTACGAACATATTTAAAAAGTCTTTGCGTTGATAATAATGATTATTTGTAAGTATAATCCCAATTTATTAAGGCTTTTACTTTTATAAATTACATTTTTTTATTATTAATACTTGAGTTAATAATTATTAATAATAATATAATTATAATAATTAGTTTATGGGCACAAAAGATTCTAGATTCCATTAGAATAAATAAACTATTTTTCACAAGCTATTTCATGTTTAATGAAGCAAATTCAAGCAAAGAAAAGTCTATACATAACGTCTATATATATAATATATATATATATATATATATATATTATATATAATATATATATATATATTATTGTGTGTGTGTTCGTATTTTAAGTGTAAGTGTGTGTATGTTTTGTAAGGCACGGGAAAGCCTACGAGTTTATTACAGCAGCCCAATATAAAGAAACAAAAAGGATTTCGATTGAATATTAATGAACATATTAAATGAGATATTATTATTATTGAATGCAAAACAATGTAATAAGTTAATAAATATGTAATATAGTTCTTTCAGCGATACAATCATTGTAACACACATAACATCATTTCACTGATACAATCATTGAGAATACACATAAACATAATTTCATGCGAAATCATTTGTAACCACACATAACATCATTTAACAGAAAATTGTTTGTTTAAATTTCCTTGTGTAAATGAAATTACTTTGTTTTTCAGAATAACATGATTCATACCCTTTATTAATATTCTATTGAGTAAAAACATTTTTCTAAACCTTTATAAAAACTTCGTAATCCCTTTGTGTAATTAAATACCTTTAATAATAAATATCCGGATAAGCTAATCTTTTTTATAATGAACATATAAAATTTATCTACAAAATGTAAACCAAAATAATTATCAATATTTTACTGAATAAATAGAATTAAGTATTGAATACTTTTTGAGGTAACTATGCTGATATGTATGGAAATGATAAATGATGTTAATTTATTCAACATGTAAGTAATAATATCAAAAATAAAAAATAAATACCTATGGGTTCCGAGGGGCACCTCGACACTTTTTCTCATCGCATCGGATTTGCTACGTTCATCATACCCATTTCTGACTCGCTTCGCTCGTCCTCAGAATATACAATTCACCAAATTATACTACAACACTCTCCAGACTTGATTCGCTCATCCTCAGATAACTGACTTTTTGCTCCTAAAGGAGGAAGGTTGAACTCGCTGGAGAATCTTCAAATACGTAGACTCCAATATAAAGAACCTGAAATTTCACTTAACAAGAAAAATGAAGGCGGGGGCTCAGTTATCTTGTATCCCTTGATAGACAAGGTCAATAAAAGGTCAGTGGTCTCCAAACTCTTAACAGAAGTCCTGGACAGTTGACGGCTCAACATCTCTTCGGTATGCATTTTTTGTGTTTTAGGCGTATTTATTTTTATTATAATTAAATATAATCATTTTCGTTAGGTTTAGGTTTTAACTCTTTTTTACGTTTGCGATTAGCTTTTTTCATTTTATTTTATTTTGTTTTGTTGGATGTATTTTGTTATTATATTTTTGTATTGCTATATTAATTTATTAAGCCGGATCTGCCTTAATAAAGGAAACATTTTGTGGAAAAGACGGAGTTGATGGTTTTTTCATTAAAGACATTCCACAGCGTAGTAAAATATTGTAAAATATGTAGTTCACCAGCAGTATTTTAGGATTTCTGGTGATTGGGCACCGTTTTTTCTACTTTTTGGTCACTCAGAATGGTCTTATCGACTTTGAACCGGTTTCATTCGATTCAGCGCCCCAAATACATAAGTAGGATGTTTTATGCGCCAAAAAATATTAACCATGAATTTCGCTGATTTTTTTAAAAAAATACGATTTCATAAAACCGTGTTTTTATTAGGGATCGTGTCCTCCCCAAGGTTGAGTTTTGTACCAAGTTTTGTAACCAGTTGAAAGATAGTGTGTTTCGTGTTTACAAGAAAGTGACTTGAAATACACAAACACACACAAACATATATGAATGATACTGAACAATTAAAATGATAAAATTCGATAAAAGGAAGTCAGTATTTTTTTAATTAGCGTAAGGATATTTTCCTGATATAATTTTGGGAATAACTTAATGGCAATTTTTATCTTACGAATTGAGGTCATGACATTAATTGTTTGATCTATTAAATAATACATCAAGAGAAGCGGCAGATAAATGTTACAACTCATTGTTATAAACATTTGTTTATTACCTTAATGTTTACTATCAGGAGTAGTCCTTTGATAACCTAAGTTATAACTTAGATAAAAACCAAGTCTTTTAATCAGCCTAGATTAAAAGTGCTGTTAATACCTCTAAAAGCCTAGGTTAAAATTCTTAACTTAACAGCAGCCTTTTTTAAAACGACTCTAAAAAAATATCTACTTACAAACAACAAACAGACAATAGTAAAAAAAATTCACTATTTATTAAATAATTTTTAAGAATCCACAAGTCAATTAATTTTTGTACTGGATTGGGTGGAATAAGAAATAGCTGTCACAGAGAAAAAACTAGTAAGGCAACTCAGTAATTGATGGCCCTTACCTTCGTCAAATGAGTTTCTTTACACTATCCAGAAAGTATAAATCAAAGTAAAAGCATAAATCAATTTCTACGGAGAAATTAATTTTAGTTATCTTTGGTTCAATGTAACTTTAGTGAAGTAAAATAAAACATTTTAACCATAAATTATAATACAAAAATTTAGAATTAAAGAGCAACTTTGACGTCAAATCTATTAAAAGTCTTTGAATATTTTTGAAGTCAAAGCATATTGTTTACAAAAATATAGGTGCATGCTCTTAAGAGTTACGAAATAAGATTTTCAGCGCTACATTAAAAAATACTTCTTCTTATTACAGTTTTCCAAAAAAATAGAAGGGAGGCGGTTGGAACAGTGTCACGGCTCTTGTATGACGTGATTGAACTCTATCAAATCTTAAGTTTTATTTATTATCCGTTAGAATAGCGCTCCTTGTTTGATTGATCGTTACTGCAATGCAACAACGCTTTATCTATAACTTTTGCTATTATACTCTAGCATTTACTGGCAGGAATACTAAAAGACTAATACAAACCAGGAGCAAAGCAGATCCGTTTTGACAAAAAACTAATTCACTTACAGGTAGAGTCGGAACACCGTTTTAAACACCAACAATTTATTTTCACATAACATTACTCTTAGTTCAAGAGCTGGACCTGGAAAAATGTGACTTATTTTGTACTACTTCAAACCAAAGTATTCTGAAAATACACCTAGAATTATGAAGGAAGAACATAGTCTGCCTATCCAGAGTGGAGCCTTTCATATAGTTGCGCATGCTTAAATTTTATTAAATCGCACTAATTCCAGTTTTCTTGCAATAAGTGGCTCCTTATAAGTCATTTGCAAAACATGAAAAGGCTTTTTTTAAGCTGATAAAATTTTCTATAAAACGAGTGTTATGCAAAGTCAGCAAATTTCTTTGAAAAAATATTGACTTTTTGTTGATTATTTTGGCCATGTAACAAATGTCATAACTTTAGTTGATTTTGAGAAAAAACACTCGTTTTATAGAAAAATTTATCAGCTTGATAAAATTTTCTCTTCATGTTTTGCTCTCGCATGACATGCGTAATGAGCATTCGCAATCATATGATAGGCTCCACTCTGGATAGGCAGACTATGCAAGACTATCAAAAACGTATTTACTTTTATAAGGAAGAAAAGGTTTATACTTTTCCTTCTTGTAGAGGGAAAAGAGTGAAATATTATTCCTGGTCTGAATCTAAAGAAAGAAATATAACTAGCAAGAGTAAATTAATTTTAATTACCATGTCTGCTATTTAACTTTCACTTCAACAAGTTCTATCCTCACTGGGAAATGAGTGAGTTCACAGAATGCTTCTCTGGACAAGCCTCAGGATTTGTTGGTTCTTGAGGCTTGTCGAGAGAAGCATTCTGTTAAGCATACATCGGCAATCCTCTAAATTTAAATGATATTATTTCTTTAGTTTTGGCCTCAGGATCAAAACTACAGAGAGCAATAATCGCTTTTCTTCCTTGGTAAGTGAATAACTTTTAACGTAATCTGCACTTAATAGCCACTGTTGTGATGTTGCTGTGATGCTCTATATTATCTTTCACAATAGTAAATCAATATTTTTTAAAACTTCCTGGTGATCAAATTATTAATTCGGGAAAATACAATGTTTGCCGGCAAATAAAGAAAATTACAACCGTTTTAAAAAAAATTCTACAATCATTCATAGCGTAAACATAACATAATATTAATCTTTTCCCAGATTTTTTCCTCAATAAATATTTCCCTTTTTTAATACTTTACAATCCATCTCAGGTTTATACAGTCATTTCTTTCTTGGATTTTCTTCTTTTAGAATTTTCGTTACACATCTTTACAAAAAGAAAATTGAAAAATTTTCCTTATTTACATTATAACAGGAGTAACGTTTTTAAATTATACCAGGAATGGAATATTTTCCACATTACATCGTCACTATAATGTAGAAGTAAAAAAAGTACAAATAAGATCTCGTATTAAAATAAACGTGAGCTAAATACAGATTTGTTTTCTTTTTCAAAACGTAGAAAAATTTTCTTTAAAGCAGATTCTATAAATTCTAGCGCAGCAGTCTACGTAAATCCATTTGAAATCCTTGCATAAAAAACCATTTCCTACTTGATGATTCGACTTGTTTGCCTTATCAGGAAGAATTCTACCAATGTTTTCAGTTAGCTGCTTTTTTCACAAGCACTGCAAGAAAAACAGTTCCTGATTTGCTCATGTTTTATTGTTCTTTTTTTGAACTATCTTAAAAAATATAGTTTTCAGATATATCTAGAACGCAAGCTAAAACTATCTTTTTAAACTTTTATACACAATTCATAAGTATTTTCCCCTATGAAAGTTTTACTTTAAAAAGGTATGTGTTTCAAAAGATAATTCTCGTCGTAAAAAAACGCGGGTAATAAAAATGTGCACATCTAGACAAACGTGCTTTGTATTATTGCGGACCCTCTCGACAGCATTAATAAGTAGTAAAAGTGTGAAAACGTTAATTTACTTTTTATAAAAAAGAAAGTAAATTTGTACTTAGGTGAATATCTCTAAACTGTACATAGGTGAATATCCCTAAACTGTACTTAGGTGAATATCCCTAAACTGTACTTAGACGAACATCCCTAAACTGTACTTGAGTGAATATCCCTATACTGTACTTAGGTGGATATCCCTAAACTGTACTTGAGTGAATATCCCTAAACTGTACTTAGGTGAATATCCCTAAACTGTACTTAGGTGGATATCTCTAAACTGTACTTGAATGAATATCCCTAAACTGTATTTAGTTGAAAACTTTACTTAGGTGAATATCCCTAAACTGTACTTAGGTGGATATCCCTAAACTGTACTTGGGTGAATATCCCTAAACTTTACTTAGGTGAATATCCCTAAACTGTACTTAGTTGAAAACTGTACTCAGGTGAATATCCCTAAACTGCACTTAGTTAAAAACTGTACTTAGGTGAATATCCCCAAACTCTGTTCAATATAATAATACCAATTTTAACGTTTCTCGTAGAGGTCATTTTTAAAGCCAGAGGACATATATCAAAGATGCAAAAACCCAAAGTGAACGTCAAAAGGTTCGATTATTCAAATAATTGATAGTAAAATATATTCAAACTACATGATCAAACCCAACAAAAATATAAAAAAACATCTTAAAGCTAAAAGGTAGAAAATGATACAAAGAAAAAGTTCAAAGTAATTTTCTATTCCCACCATTTCATTTTCTAAATTAAAAAAGCTAAACTTCACAAAAAATATCGAACCATATAAAAATAAAATTAAAGACTGAAAAGAAAATATCTAAGTAAAAAGTATATAGTAGTAAGTTTACTTAACAAATGGTGAAACTCTGTTAGGGAAACACTTGAACAATTTTCCGCTGTACTTCCAAGGTAAAATCATACGAAAACCCTCACCCGTCACTCTACATACTTGGAAAAGCCAAACATTTCAACTCCATTCTTTGTCAGCTCGAAACAAAAAAGTCAAAATATGAAACTAAAAAGTTTTTCTTTATTATGAATTCACTCACGTGAAAACTCATTCATTATTTTTTGAGTGAAAAGTAAAAAGAAAAATCTCAGGAAAAACATAACAATATAATATATTATTTAGAAGCTTTTTTGTTTTTTGAGCCTCGAATCATTTAATCTTATTTACTTCAGTAGGAAGAAATAAGTACAATATTAATATAACATTCCTTAATAACAACCTTAATTCCTCATAAAGTATGTTAATTAGTTTTAATAAAATTTAGTAATTTTGATTAATAATACAAACAAAAGAGGAAAAACATCCAAGAAGTTTAATTTTATTTATTTATACAAAATTTATGTAAAAAAATAAAGTCTTATATATTTCACAATAATTAAATTATGAAATATAAGGAGGTAACTCGAAGGGATATTTATAAAGCTGTAAAGTTTAAAAATTAGTCGTTACGTAATAAATCAATAACAATAGATTTTTTTCTTTTTCTAGCTTTATTTTTCTTCAAAACGAAAACAAAATATTACGCAACACTTTTAATTTAATCTTATGTTTTAGGTTTTTTTTAACCATCATATATTTTTATAATATGGTGTTTCCAATTTTCGTCACAAACATTTAAGGGTTTTTAAAAAATTAAAACATTCAGAGTTCAAAAGGTGGAAAATATAACGTGAGCCCAAGAAAAATGTAAATTGCTGAATTTTATATCTTTAGTCAACAGACTTAGACCCAATTAAAATAGAGGCCAATAAGACTGGCACCAAACTAGTTCCGATCGAAGCGTAAACCCTAACGACAACGTTGGTAGGATTTTTACGTTTCCTAATGTATACCGTAGGTAAATAGGAAAAGTATTGTGTTTGCAAAAAAACTCCGGCACAGAGATTTTACCTGAATTATCCGTTTCAGGTTCCTTTAGGACCTCCTCAGTAGTTTTCACAACCTTGTGTCAAGTTTCATCTCTTCATCAGCACTAGTTCAATTTTTATCCAATAACTTTTTAAAAAAGTTGTAAAAAATCCAAATATAATCTAATTAAATTGAAATTTAATACAAGTGTAACCCGTTACGTAATAAATAAGTCTACTAAGTTTCGTTCAATACGTACTTAACTCGTAAGTATATCTACGAGTTTTGTTGGATCATAAAAGTAAAGCAGCATGAAGCGAAGTCAGCACCTGAATAAGTGACCGCTATAAATAAAATTATTGTGTAATTACTATCGCTTGAGGACAAGCGAAGCTAGTACGAAGACGTTTGCAATATACATTTGGCAAATTTTATAATATGAGAAAGAGGATGAGCGTAGCTAATCTGATGTGGTGAGGAAAAGTTCGGAAGTCCTCCTTAACCGATTGTTTTCTATGTAATTGAATTCGTATAATTACTCCTTTTATCTAGTGACAACCTGCGATGCAATCACAAGATTTTACACTTGCCATACATTGACTATAAATAATTTTGATATATCTAGGTTGATTTTTTGAGGTATGAAATATAAAAGTTAAATAAAAAATTTTAATATCACAAATATATACATAGGCCAAACTATACTTACAATTTAGTACAAATTATGAATAATGCTTTCATAATAAAACAATACAAGAAAATAAATTAACAATTAAACTATGGTCAAGGTAATAATTAAACCGGAATTTAAACCAATAGTAATAATATCTTTATAATGCCTTGAATTTAATCACATCTTCGGTAACTTTAATAACTATATCGAATTATTTTCTATCAAGTGAAGACAAAGGATTCGCAATGAAGATGCAGAGGTCGTTATTAGATATAGTAGATATACAGAAGATCTTACTTCAGATAATTTAAACAATACTTATTGCCTGACATTAATATTGATCTAGTGGAAATAAAAATCTGAAATAAAAGAGTCTTAATTATGCCAAATTTTCTGTATTAAAATCAGTAGTGGAAATAACAATCTACAAGAAGATATTCTTAATTATGCTAAATTATCCTGTATTAAAATCAGTAGTGGAAAGAACAATCTACAATAAAAGATTCTTAATTATGCCAAATTATTCTGTATTAAAATCAGTAGTGGAAAGAACAATCTACAATAAAAGATTCTTAATTATGCCAAATTATTCTGTATTAGAATCAGTAGTGGAAAGAACAATCTACAAGAAAAGAGTCTTAATTATAATAAATTTTTTGTATAAATATCAGACTCTGAATTTTTCCTGTATTTCAAATTATTGGATTTATTGACACATTTTATTAACATTTAACTAGAAAAGGGGCTCAACTATGCCAAATATCACTGCATCAGATGTTGAACCTTTCCTGTATTTCAAATGATTTATTTATTGACACCTAGAAAGGAACCATAAACTAGAAAAGGGAACATTTAAGAAAGATTTCAGTGTATAAATGCATCAGATATTGAGCCTTTCTTGTACTTGGAATGGTCGGATTTGTTGTGGTTTGATCAGCTTTGTTTAAATGGTTTGAGCTTTGTTAAGACCAGCCTATGAATAGTTTCATGGGGATTTAATTAGACTTACCGTCATGTAAGTTATCTGCGGCAAGTGAGATAAGTAGTACTTTATCAAAGTATTTATACCCTATAAAATTTTTTATTAACAGTTCCACTGCTGTGTCTTTTTACATTCCAGACTTACCTCCTTTCGACTTGCAAACTTTTAATTGTATTATAATATATTATTCTATTAATTGTGTCGAAATAAGATTAATTTATAAACTAAACATCATTATTTCCTAAAATTCTGTTAATATCTAATTCGGAAAAAGCATTGGTGAATATCTCAGTAAATCCAGTGGATACCAAGTCATTGATAAGAGGTCTTATCATTCTAAAGAATGGACGCCACGTCCTGTTTATTATCGAATCCAAGACGTTGTTAGCTAAAACAAAAAATACAAAATTAGTTTTCGACGCACATTAATTTTTGACATTTCTGTCAGCTATCTTGGCTAAAATGCCTCAAAATATAAAATTATCTTGTTTGCGACAAATGATCATATTTAAGTTAAAAATTTACTTTTTTTATTACTTTTCCTCATGGTTTATGGAAGAAGTATAATGTTTGCAGTAAAATGTGTGTAATGTGAAAGCGAAATCGAGGTTTCATCTGAAACACCCCCCTATGTGGTGTTGCATAGGCTACATTGCCTAAATCCTATTTATATGCCCAACCAAATTATATTGTTTCATCAACATGCACTTTATTTGCATAATTTTAGCAAGTAAATTGAATAAATTAAATAAATACCTGTCGTCCACAAGATTATTGTTTTGGTCAGATTGAAAAACATTTCGTTCGTATAATATAGCACCAAGCTTATTAGAACAAGGATATTTATTAAAACATCTCTAGCTTAGCAAAAAGGAAACTATGGAAAAATGGAAATTGTTATGGTCATTGTCGTTGGAAGTTTTTAAATTTTATTCTTCAAACACAATTAATATTTAAACGCAAGTGAGATTATATTGGCTGCTACTGTTTATTTCATTCTATTATATTTTATGTTTTTTAAGTGTGCCATATCTAAATCGTAATAATAATAATTTTATTTTCTTTTTTGCAAAAAAAAGACTAATATTCTTTTCTCCAAGTTTTAATCACAAATTTTAATTTTTTTTAAGTTGTTATAAAATAATTTTTTAATAAAAAAATTGTTAATCTTTAACTCTCGGGTTAATAAATTGTAAAGCCTCGAAAAAAATATAAAGCTCTGGGGAAAATCTAAATATTTTTCATAACCAATATTAAAATGTTCTAAAAGGAAACTCCTCAGCATAATCCAGGGTAAAATAGCGTGGGATTATCCGAGTGATGAACCAAAGATATCCCTAGATTGGGGTAAAAAAAGGCAGACCAATTTGCTCCATCTTGCTATGAAACCCCTCAAACTGCCCCGGGCGGTTTATTAAGTAAACATAATTTTATATAAAGTTGGGTAGAGTAAGATTTTTAGACGATAAAATTTTTGTGGCATCAAAAGAAAATTGAATGTTAATCGAAACTTGGTAAAAGACTACATATGCTTGTTATCTTTATATCCCTTAGATTTTTTGAATTACGCGGTCCAGCTATAATATTAAATAAATAAATAAAAAACTGAGTGTTACAGGGCTTTTAGGTCTATCAAGGTACTAACCCTGCGGGAACTACCTCAGGCAGGTCGCATCTACTGTAAGTTGTAAATGTTTATTATAGTTCGCGAAATCTTTTTTACAACAAATACTATTAAATAAACTGAGCACCAAGTCCGGGCTGTGAACCCCAGACTGATGCTGGTGCATATAAGATCACGACTTATTCACCAATTTTATTTTGTAATAATAGTATTGTTAATTTATGTACAATTATAATTAAACTAGAAGCAATATAAGAGAAGTTTTGTTTTTGCCAGAGAGATATTGTCAATATTCATTATTCAATATTCATATGTCACTATTATTGAGATATTGTCAATATTTGTTCATATATAATAGTTATTATAGTATGGTTTTAGTTTAGTCGTATCGTATCGATATTTAACTCTGTCCCTGCATTATTTACCTTATTTATTTTGAGAGCAGCTGGAATCTGAACACAAGAGCTTTCAACTGTCACTGCGATATTATTTCAATTAGGTGTCTTATTGCAATGGCTACTCTAACACACATTATTCTATACGACTTTACATTGTATTGAACTAATCATAAAACATATACTGCGGCCAATACAAAGTAACGTAAAGAAGAGCACCAAAGAGCAAATACTTGCATAAACACAATTATTTCAATAATGCAGGTAAGTCTTAAAACTAGCCAGTGTTTTCAGACACACTATAATTAATATACTTTTACCGAAAAATAAGAAATGCATTAATACGGAAGAAATAGGTCTTCCGGTGTAGATGATAAATCTAACGTTTCGTTTCCACCGCAGGAGGCATTTAATGAATGTACGACATCACGTATGGTCTACAATGCTCAACGAACATTCCAGTTTTAAAGAGCAATGTGAACACATTCTTGATCACATTGCTCATTCTTGTTCTTGCACATTCTGAGTTCCACTGTGGAAGCGAAACGTCGGATTTTTTAATCTTCCATGATCCAGTCATCTCTAGAACTGTTAGATCTTCAGGAGAAATAATTGTACTAAGGTGAAGTATGAAACCTACTTTTCGTTATAAAATGTCAACGTTTTAGCACATACAGGTCCCAAACATCTGTTTCTCTGAATTTTGGGTAAAACGGCAGAATCATGTCCCATAGAGAAACATCTGTTGGATTTTTAAGTTTCAAAACCGATGTAATCTTTAATGAAAAAAAAATCAACTGATTTGTTACTCCAGAATGATTTCCAAGAAAGTGACTGAGTTAGTTTTTTAAGATGAAAATAAAGGGGTTTGCAGCAGATGTCCTTACCGCAACTTGCCTCCCAGACCAAGATCACAGGCAAATCAAATAACAATGGAACAAAGTTTAAAGTGTTCTAGGTCCAACAAGACATCAAAATATAAGTGACTAACACTGGTCTCGAGTCATTTAAAAATGTGTAATGTCTTACCAGCTGGAAATTTCTTTTTCTGGATTCTTAGAAATATTTCCAGACTTATTAAAATTATTATACACTTTATAGAGGCACAGACGGAAAAAATAAATAAAGGTTAAAGGCCAAATAGTCACTTAAAGCTAATGTGAACACATCCTTGATGCCCTAAACCACTGAGAATGACTTTTCACTTCTCAGTAGAAGCGAAACGTCGAATTCTTTATCTACATTGATGCAGTTTTCCGAGTCTTAGGCCCGTATTCAGAATCATTTTAAAAAAATCTCTCCTAGGTTGTTCCTAGCCTTTTCCTAGGTTGTTCCTAGCTTTCTCCTAGGCCTAGCGGTATTCAGAATCAGTTTTTGAAATCTCTCCTAGGTTGTTCCTAGCTTCTTCCTAGCCTTCTCCTAGCTTTTAAAAAATCAACCCTAGGAATGATTTTACGTAAATGTATTCGTGCTAAAACGTTAATATAACAAAAATAGAATAAAAACTTACATTAGAGTTAATTATAATATATATAATCTTTATTTGTTATAAACATTTAAGTTTCTACAAATTATTTATTACATGTAAAAAAGGTGGTTATAAAGAGATGCCATGGTTACAAGCCATACTTTGGGCAAAGCAATTAAAATGAAAATAAATTAAACTTCTGAAATTTCTTTTTTTAAGGAAAAAAATAAAAATAAAATTAACTAATATATATCTTGTTAGGGAATGGCCAAACATAGAGGTTTTCCATGTTTTAAACAGATAAAATGGACATTATGAAATGTCAACACAGGTATCATGTTGGTACAAGCTTGAGAGCCCCACTTATAAATAAAATAAACTGTTGACCCCTCTATATTGTGAAGGGATAGGAAATCATAGAAGTTATGTTCACTGATATTTGTTATATCGAGATATTTGGATCTGAGCTCACTTAAGGCTGGACAGGTGATAAGAAATGGTATTTTGAATTGGTTGCTATGTTACAGAAGATTGCACTTCTTGTCAAAGTCAATGGATTTTTTTTTGTTTGTTAAAGTAAAAGTTAAGAACAGGAAGATTATTAATTCTGATCTGAGAGCATACTCTTAGTTTGGTAGAATGCATCTAAATTTGAGATACTGTTCCCCTTGAAATGAGAAAGAGGATAGATATCTATAATCTGGAAAGAAATTACTATTATAAATTTTCTGTATGTCTGTACTAAAAGTATGGTTTGTAAATTTGGTTATAACTGAGTTATATGAGTTCTTGAAAGTTTCATAGTCGTGAGTGAACATGTCTTCCGCACCGATATTAGTCAAAAGGGCTTTGAATTGTGACGCCCAATTAAGGGGACAGCCTCTAGTTTCTCAAGATACCTGAGGCTCCAGACCTCAGATCCATAAAGAAGGGTTGAGGCAACTAGAGAGGTGAAAAGTTGGGTTTTAGACTCCCATGAATCAGAGTTGGAGTGGGTAAGAATGGAGCGTGCCTTGCTTAGTGCTATGTTTGCTTTGGAGACAGCATGATCGGTGGCCTTAAGGAATTTGCAAGAAGATGCAAATTTACACCCAAATATGTGAAATTATTCACATATTCTAATGTTTGGTTGTTATACATCAGGGGTCTGAGTTTTTTAAGTTTGGTGCCTTTACGGAACTGCATGACTTTAGTTTTTTCAATGTTCACCACCAGCCCATTTAATGAGCAATATTCTTTAAGAGCATGAAGAATATCTTGGGCATCAGACCAAGAGTTACAGAAAAAAACAACATCATCCGCAAAGAGCAGGGCCAGCAATTTTTTAAATGTGCTGATAGTGATGCCCTTAAAACCTTTTTCATGCAAGAAAGTAATGAGATCAGCAATAAAGAGACTAAAAATTATGGCTGAGAGCGGTTCACCCTGTAGTTCCAGTAGTGATGTTTACTCTAGGAGTGTTTTCATCTCCATTTTGAATAATAGCAGTGGCTTTGGAGTATAGAGAAATAGGATTCGTATAATTTTGCCACTCATTCCAAGTAGAAACAGTTTCTTCCAAAGTAACTCGTGTATCAGGGAGTCAAATGCTCTGCAGAAATCAATAAATATTGCCAATAAATATGAAGAACCAGATAAAAGATTGGCCTGTATAGTGGCGGTAAGAATAAAAATGTTGTCAATACAACCTCTCCCATCCCTGAAACCCGCTTGCTCTTCGGGTATTAGATTGCTTTCTTCAGCCCATGCTTTGATTCTATTTAGAAGGATCAAAGAGAAAACTTTTTCAATGGTGTTGATAAGAGCAATAGGGCGATAATTTGAGGGTACGGTTTTATTCCTTTTTTATGAAGCATTTTAAGTAGGATCGAGCTCCAGCTGTCAGGCGTGGTTCAGACTGTAAAATTTTGTTGAACAATGACAGTAAATGGACTTTCCAAGAGTAGGGCAGGTTTTGGTAGAATTCATAGGAAGTCCATCAATGCCAGGATTTCCCAGATTTACATTTATCAAGAACATTTAAAAGCTCAGTAATGGTAAATTCTTTGTCAAGAAAAGGGTGGGCGGTGTTATTTCAAGATAAGTGAGATCAGGAGCTATGGAAGGGGTGTATATAACTTGCAAGTAATCATACCATGCTGAAGTATCAATTAGGCTGTTAGTTAATTTGCTAGGTTCGTAATATTTGACTGTTTCCAAAATTTGCAGTATTTTGGTATTAGCTAAGGCATTCAGCATGGTTTGATCAAAGCATTTCTTTGATTCTTTAAGAACCTGCCTATAGGTTTTTTGATACTGGCAATATAGCTCAATGTCTGCAGGGCATTTGAATTTATTCTTTTACAAAGCTTTAGCTGTTTTTTAACCAAATGTTTGAATTCATAGCAATCGTTATTGAACCATGGCGAGTCTTTGTGTTCACATACACTAAACTTATTTTTAGATAGAGCAATGCACATACCTGATTGATATGATACTGACTTAATAGAGTTAATTATTAAGTCTTGTAATCATTTAATGAGTTTGTTTCATCAAAAATAAATTGATGATTACATAGTAAGAGTTGATACAGATCAAGACAAATATTGTTCCATTTGTAAATATGTAAAATAGAGGGTTTTCTGTCGCCGTAATTTACATCATATAATTTTAACAGCATCGACAAGGGAAGATGGGGTGATACACTAATAATATCAGATACCTCAAAGTTAACGACTTGACTGAGGCAAGAAATAGACAGCCAAATATGATCAATAATACTGACACCTTGTGAGGATATATAGGTGTACTGGCAGGGAAGTCTCTGTGAGACGGCCGTTAGCTAGGATAAGGCCTTTAGTTTCAAAAAAATCCACTAATAATTCCCCACGAGTCTATTTCGTTACGGAGTGACTCTCTATTAGCAGAAAATGGAGAGGTTGCACCGGCCATTATCATGGTTATATCGGCTCCGTAGTTTTTTACGTAATTTATGCAATTAAACATGTTTCTTTTAAATTCTATTCTTATATTTAGTTCTTTAAATAACTCGGTGCTGTTGAAACGTATTAATTACTATTTCGACCCTAAAATCTTTTAGTTTAAGCGAAGATATGCGGTGGTGATGCATAACCTGACAAACAACAACTACAAATAATAACTGATTGTATAAACTGATTGTTTACTTTTCATTATAATTAGTTCTGTGATTTATTTTATAGTTTCTGTGTTCGCTATCGCTATTTTGAACGTACAAAATCTACTTTCATTAAATTCGGAAGCCAAATTTCTGCTTGAAGACCGTTACTGAACTTGGATTGCCGTCTTCTGATGACATTACCGTCACGCAAAAGAAACCCGGAAAACCGATCACCGGACGAGAAGGTGACAAAGAAAATGATGGCAACAAAGGTAGGGGATATGTCTAAGGACGATTTATTAGCTGCCCTTAGAGACCAACTGGCGACCAAAGAAGATATTGAACGTGTTGGTAATAGGATTGCTGCAATCGAAGTTGCTCAGGGTGACTTAACTACTACTGTGTGTGAGCTTAGTAAAACTGTGCAAGATCTCCAATCCAACAACAATGCGCTCCAAGAAAATGTAAGTTACTTAAAAAACAAAGTTTCTAAGATGGATAAACACTCAAGACAAAATAACCTTATCTTCTGGAACCTACCGGCGCTACCAACTGAAAAGGCTCATGATGTGCTTGACAAGTTTTGTAAAAATATGCTCAATATCAATGAATGCTTGCGTTTTAACCGAGCCCATTTTCCTTTGAGGAATAGAAATAGCATATTTGCCAATATCCCTATAGACGAGGACATGAAGTTGATCCTGAGCAGAGCAAAACTTTTGAAAAACACAAATATGTCAATTACTAGAGATCTACCGGAGGATATACGGGTAAAACTTGGTAAGCTGAGGGCAATCAAAAAAGCTATATTAAAAGTGAATGATAAAATTGAATGTTCAATCAGATCGGAGCATCTCTTAATAGGAAACAACCACTTCTCTCTTAACGAAAGATTTGAAATTATTCTTGATAGAAATCCCGGACTTGAGGCACTTATAAATCTAGTTGGCATGGATATTTCAGATGACATAAGAGCCATTCTTGACTTCAAAAGACCCAAATCTACTGCAAGAAAAGAAAAAAATCGGAGCATTGCCAACAGCCCATCAAATGAAAAAGCGGATCTGCAGACTGAGGAGATAAGAACAGCAACAGACCCTCCGGAAACTCCTACTAGTTTTTGACATAGGTCATCTATCTTTTATATTTTGGAACATTAATGGTTTCAGGAATCTAAGTAAGTTGAGCAAACATCAAAAACAATTCCTAGCCAAACAAGATGTTTTATGCCTTTCTGAGACATGGTTGACTCGGGAGCCCAACTTACCTGGATATCTTCAAACTTTCGACTTAGATAACATTATGATCTCAAACGCTGTGAAGCCTGCAGGCAGGGGTAGGCCAAGTGGAGGACTACTCATACTTGTAAAGCCATTCTTAAAAAAGAAGTTAACACTTAAATCCAATTCTGTCATTTTTCTTGAGCTATATGCCAACAATTGCACTTACTTGATTGGACTAATCTACTTTAAACCCAAAATGGATATAAATCCTGAACTTGACATAATTGAGTCCACCCTTTCCAACTTTTCTGAAGCTAACCCAGATAGTTTTATGATAATAGGGGGCGATTTTAATGCCAAGGTTGGTACTCTAAATGGAGTTGATAGTACTATAATAGACGATACCATTTTTTCTGCTAATAGAGTTAATTATAACTTAATTTTATTATTTATCTTTACAATAATTTGAACCTCAATTTTACGTAAACAGACATTTTTGACAACTAGCGCTACCTAGTAGAGAACTGTAAAACTAATAATATTGAGATATTCTACAAAAATAAACAAATGATTTGTAAACAAACCTGGCACAGAATAAACTCCCTTAAAATACGTAAATTTGCTTAGAATAATACTTTATATAGAAGGAGCACTACTGATAACACGAAAGCCGGTTGACTGGTGCAACTAAGTAATGCTGCCACCTAACAATATACAATTTCTAAAAAAAGTTGGCAATACTTCCGGTTGCTGAATTATTATGTTCTATTATTAATTAATGATTGATTATTCATAAAATACTGATATAAATATCGGTGCATTACAATATTTAAAGCATTTTAGATTGTAGTTTATCGTATTTATTAAAATTATATATAATAAGTAGTCCTCGTCAACTAAATGTAGATTCTTGTATTCCGCAACCCTTTTGCCATCTAAGACCAGTTTTATTAAATATTCAGCAGGTGTTTTAAGTTATTATATTTGTTCTTTACGATCTTTCTTCATTAATAGATATTTATGACAAATATCTAAAATAATGTTTTGTTGTCAGGTTGGCAGCATTACTTAGTTGCACCAGTCAACCGCCTTCGTGTTATCAGTGGAATTCATTGTGTTTACGGTCCTGTGCTCCTTCTATATATAGTATTATTCTAAGTAAATTTGTAATGACAACAAACTTATTTATAGTTGCCGATTATTTTAAAGTATATCTAATGTGAAAGTGCGTGACCTTGACCCAGTGAAGGTTTGAAACTAGAGAATAAGATTTGCATTTTATTTTCACTTATGAAGAAATCATTATATGTCATTAATGTACTAACAAAAACAGTCATTAACCTGTGATAATAAAAACAGGTTAAACTTTCGTAGAGTGTATGGGTGCCACATTTTTGAATTGTAAGTTTATAGGAGAAATTATTATATTTGACATAAATAAAATCATCATATTATAGGGTTGTATAAACCCTACAGTTGGTACTTCCATTTTTCACACTGATCTGTAAAGTCATATCACGTAAAGTCAAATTAGTTTACGTAGCAATTAGTTCGTTTTAGGCGTTTTAAAAGCGGTTGATATTGTGAACAGTTTAAAAACTACACAAAACAAACAAAATGTATAATATACTTTTCAGTCTTGTTTACATTTATAAGTTAGCCAATTTACCCGTAATTATTTAGTTTAGTTTAGAACTTTCCAGTAATAATTATATACTCAGTAAAATATACTCAGCACTAGTATTATTTTATTTATTTTCTATAAAGTTTCATCAAGTTTATGATACTTTCCATTTATAATATTTGATAGCATTTATTGCAATGTTAGCAATCAAGAAGGCGGTCGCTCAAAACGGGGATTTCAAAACAGTTAACAGCTCTACTTCATTCTAGATGGGAATATACAACACTACCACGTTAAGGCAGAGTTTTGAA
The DNA here is from genome assembly GCA_018340805.1 of Microvelia longipes. Lineage (NCBI taxonomy): Eukaryota > Metazoa > Arthropoda > Insecta > Hemiptera > Veliidae > Microvelia > Microvelia longipes. The sequence goes on along the minus strand of JACMZG010001911.1, from coordinate 52,414,404 downwards.
CCCCACATTTTAATGGGGAGATACATCAATAAGTATAATGTTTACTCTACCAACATAATGTAAACAATGCTTACTATCCCCGTTATGATTGTTACTTAGCTGATCTTTCTAATCAAATCAGCATTAAACATCTCTGAGTTCAAACGTTGTGAACGTAGAGATCACGATTTTCTTTACGTCGTGAACTGTGTGTATTTTTTTATAATATTCATAAGCCTATTGCTTAGGGAAAAACATTTGTTATAGCATAACAAAAAATTAAAAAATGTAAATAGAATGTAAAAATTTGCTTCGGGTATATAATCGACCATATCAAATATAAATACGTCACGGAAGTTACGTTTTGTTGCAGAACGTTTCTTTGTTTACATAATAAAGCAATGCTATTGGTCCATTTAGGATCACAAAAAATAAATAATAGGATCCTTTGTTTCATTTTGTTTTGATATAAGCCAATATGTATTTTGTGACGTCACACTTTCGTGACGATTAACATAGTGCTCATGAAGAAGATATACAGCGTGGTGCATTTCACCCTGCACTGGTGCATTTCACCAATACATCACTTTGATTAACTCAGCTTCGTATGGAGCTATCGCGATAAAATTCGTACCAACCCCACTAAGTTGACAACTGGAAGTTTGAATACCCAATTATTATCTCGTTAATCGTCTGGTATGTATGATCATCATATTACCAATATGTGATTTTTTACAGTAACTTTAGATTATATTGGAGCAAACCTTTGCGTCATATTCTGAACATTTGATACTAATAAAATGAAATTCCGGTAATTTTTTTGTAATTTTCCCGGGGGTGGTACCCCCAATAATTATAAGGGGACCGTCCAAAAAAACATTTTTTACTGGCGCAAATCCGTTTCAGGTCAAAAGAAGTTGTTTGGAGCAATAAAACAAATTTTTGATTTTTTTGGGGGCAACACCCCCAAAATTTATAAGGGGGAGCCAACCAAAAAAAAAATGTTAATGGCTCAAAATCCGTTTCAGGTCAATAGAATTTGTTTGGAGCAATAAAACAAATTTTTGATTTTTTGGGGCAGCACCCCCAAAATTTATAAGGGGGAGCCGACCAAAAAAATTGTTTTATTAGCTCGAAATCCGTTTCAGGTCAAAAGAAGTTGTTTGGAGCAATAAAAAAAATTTGACTTTTTGGGGTCAGCACCCCCAAAATTTATAAGGGGGTGATAACCAAAAAATTTTTCGCCCTGAACCACTCTTGTTTACCCAAAACGGATTTTAAGCTCAAAAACAATTATTAAGATAGAACAAAAAATGACTAGAGACAATCTAGGGACGATTTAAGGTACCTCTCTACCTACCTTGGATCTTCCTAGGTTGTTCCTAGGTTTTTCCCAGCCTTTTCCTAGAATTTAAGGTGCAAAGTTAGGAAAAGGCTAGTAGAAACCTAGGAGAGATCTATTCCTAGCCCTAGGGACGGTTAAAAATGTTCTAAAATGGACACTAAAGCTAGGAAGAAGCTAGGAAAAAGCTAGGAAAAACCTAGGAAGAACCTAGGAGATTTTTTTTGAAACTTTTGATCATTCTGAATACGGGCCTTAGATCTTCTGGAAAAGAATTATAATAAAACTACCACATAAAACCACCTAGACATCGTTTTTAGCTTATTGTAGTTTTTTATATAACATCAGAAATTGTCAATTCATATCGATGTTATATCATAGCGCTTTGAATCAAAACACGTATTAGCTTTGCTTGAATAATAAAAACTTAAGATAAAAATAATATTAGACGAAAAATAAAAAAGTAAAATTTAAAAATTTGAATATCTTATCAAAGGCTAGCTTTTTATAAAAGCATCATAATCTTCTTACAAAAAAGTAAAAAAAAAACATTCTTTCAAAAAAAGCATAGATTTGCATATTTTAAGGCAAAACAGGTTGAGGTTGGGTACAGAAATTTTTCCCCTGGGACGCTAGATAGGGAAGTAAAATATATATTTAAGAGAAGAAAGGACTAAGATGGATTACAAGCAATATTACGTCACTGTTTGTCACTTTTCTATTTCTCCGACACCCCCCTCCCCTCTCCTTTTCGGTATCATTTTGAATTTTTTATTACAGAATTTACATAATTTTCATTTATACCTACTTTTTTTCTACGAGAATTGAGAATTTTTCTTTTAAAGAAGAAATTATTATTTTCGGTAAATCAATAACGCCGTCAAACTTAAAAGTATGCAATGCTCATTTTACAAAACGTTGTTGCTGGTCTACATAAGATATAACCCATAGAAGCTTGCGGTCCACTTTGGAGTACTCCTGTAATCCAGGGTCCTCCTAATCATTTTTAACCCTCCTCCTTGCTGGTATTTATTTCCATTATTATGAGAGTGCTGCATTGCGGGTTAGGTATAGCAATCATTTTATCAAATTAACTGTTAAAATGAGCGGGCGAAGCGAGCCAGATTTTTATCTGTAATATGTAGCTTGACAGTGTTTTCATATAGCACGACCAGGCAGATATGGGATTCCAAAAATCCCCAATAAAGTTTTAATATCATTTTATTATCTCACAATTATCATTAATATCATCAAACTCATTATTATCAAACAATTACTAAAAATTCTAGATTACCTTCTATTTTGAATTTCACGAGGCCTCGACCACATCTGTGGTTATTTCTGTTCTCGGTCATTGTCTATTAAAACAACGTTTTCCAAAAAGAACCTCAATATTAAAATATACTGTTTGCGCCACTTGGAATGGTCCGATTAAGCTCAACGAATGGTCTGAAGAACTAAAACGATTTACTTGCCATCTACCTGAATATGTAATACCTAATTTTAAAGATCATTTTTTACAATATTTGTGCCTACAGCAACACTTGCATAAACTTAATATTTTAAGTTTAATGATAAATTAAGTTGTACGTCCATACTAGGCTTTTTAAGAAATAAAACACGAAAAACGACATAAAACGTGCATAGCCAATCAGATACCTAAGTCACATTTATTTTCTCAGCTCAAAACACTAAAGAGATTCTCTCAAAATATTTTTTTTTAATTTTGTTTCTTTCTAAATTAGTCAAAACTCTTTTATCCGAGTTAACTAAGCTTAAGTCCTAACTTAATTTTAGAAACTTGGTTTCAAAGAAATCAGGAACTCCTGGTTTTTCTCAAAGCTTTATATTTATATTTAAATCCCTTTCAAATTTTCCCCGATAATTGAGTTAGTCGGATCGAAAAACTTGATTATGTAAAAGAAAATATTTTCAGTAAAAGAAAATGTAAACGGAAAAAAAGTAAAATAATTCAGTTACTTCAAGTTTCCAGTCAAATAAAGTTTTAACTTACTTAGTTTTAGCGAAGTTTCATTTCTTTTTTTAACACTGAATAAATCTGGATACATTATTATATTACAAGAGAGGGAAAAAAGACGGCTAAACCGCAACTTTAGTTCAGGAATTTCGGTACTCTGACAATTTTGGGGTTCAAAAGTATTACAGAACCCCATAAAAAAGTCCTTATCGGACAAAATGTATCATATCAAATTAGATTGATACATCATTTATAATTTGTCATTTTTGTTTTTCCTTACCTACAACTAAGGGTATTTAGAAAACGTATTGTATTCGCCAGAAAAATCCGAAACCGAAGTTTCATCATAATTATTCTTTATAGTCACTTCTATGACATCTGAGTTTTTTAATTTTAAATTAATTATAAGTAATAACTTATAACTAACAAAAATCTACTCATAATCTCTGTTTTCGTGCTTAGAAATATCGAAGTAATAACCTCAAGGCTTTCATCATGACATTCTAAGGACAAGCAAAGCGAGTCCGAAGTCATCAAATTCTAGAAATGGGTTACCATTTTATTTTTAGGTCGAGCGCAGTAAGACCGAATAAATATCTTAAGCCTGATAAAATAAGCTTTATTTTCATGACGAAAATACGCCAAATCCTAATAAACATCATTTCCAATGAAAATTTGCTAATAGTGAAGCAGGATACGTTTCACCTTTGGTGAAAATGGGAAAATCACATCATGGAAACTCTATAATTGCAATTTTTAGTACCGAAGTCACAATTCCACACGAATTTACAGCTTAAATTTGAAAGAATTTATAGTTTAAAAATATACAAACAAAAATACTAATAGCAAAAACTAAATTGATGTATAACAATAATCTACAAAAATACAAACTTGGAAACACTAGTATTCTGAAGTTAAGGAATACAAACTTGGAAACACTAGTATTCTGACGTTAAGAAATACAAACTTGGAAACACTAGTATTCTGAAGTTAAGAAATACAAACTTGGAAGTATTCTGAAGTTAAGAATACAAACTTGGAAACACTAGTATTTCTGACGTTAAGAAAATACAAACTTGGAACACTAGTATTCTGAAGTTAAGAAATACAAACTTGGAAACACTAGTATTCTGACGTTAAGAAATACAAACTTGGAAACACTAGTATTCTGACGTTAAGAAATACAAACTTGGAAGCACTAGAATTCTGAAGTTAAGAAATACAATCTTGGAAACACTAGTATTCTGAAGTTAAGAAATACAAACATGGAAACACTAGTATTCTGAAGTTAAGAAATACAAACCGAAACTGTATCTTCCTGGGAGTAAGTTGGTTGCATGAAGTTCCAGATTGTTTATGGTTAACACGTCCACATAAACTTTCAACTTGTTTGACTTTGGTAATCTTGATATTGTTGTCGTCTGAACCAGATCAACTGAAAAAAACGTAATTTGTATTATGCAGCGTAGTTAAGATTTGGTTAAGGTAGATAATTGAGATAGACTTAATCGGTTAATTACGATATAGTTAAAGTTAATAATAGTTTATAGAAAAGATTTTAAAGAGCAAAATAATATAAAAATTCGGGTATGGACACCCTAGAATAGAACGTTAATATCTGATTCGCAACACCCTCGTTTATAAGCCCATCTTCAACACTTAGGACTCGCTTCGCTTGCCTTCACAATATTAAAATCGCTTAATTATTCAGCCCTAAAAATAGGTTATCCTAATTTTAGGCCTGAATTACTTAACCTCCTTGGTATTCAGACAAAGACAAAACCAGTTTAATTTATCTAACAAAATCAGTTATTTTAACTGACCTGCATAACACGAGTGATCCGACTAAAGCTAATATACGAGCCGTATTAGAATAATACTTCTAATAATTAATAATTATAACATAAAATATCATTCCAAGTTTTAACAAATTAAAAAAATGTATACATGTCACGTGGTAAAAATTGAACTATTACTGATAATGCTGATAATGAATGCGAGCCGAATTCTACAACATGTGTGAACTGATAATAAAATTCTAAAAAGCACAATCAGAGATTGATTTTTGTTTGAAGTTTCAACTTCCAAACCCTAACGCATTGGGAACAATTATTATGCTTTAGCTAGGACAACATAAATAAATAAACGTTTACACATTAATTTCTACATAATTAATTAACATTTAAAGAAATGTTAGTATTTCATCATATTTATTGAGTATTGTTTAGTAAATTTATTAATAAATTAATAAAAAAAATATATCTAGTGGACATCAGTCTAAATTATAACAGACAACTCATTAAAAACTACTCGGAAAGTCCTAAATACCTGAAATAAATAGTTTAGTCGAAATCTTAGTTTCAGGGTTATATTGTAAACTCAGTTCGTTCCATATAACTATAACTACGGTATAAATCGGAGATAGTAAAAATTTTAACAAAAGTCTTCATTTTTGCCCATAAAGTTTTTTAAAGAATAGAATAAAACATTTCTGTAACACGACATGTTTTTAGTTGGAAAGGATGTAGAAAAACAAGGATCTGTGAAGACAACACAGGAAACACGGCTTCTGTCGATAAATGTAGACTTTACCTTCGGCAGAGATGTGTAGACAAAGTCTTTTATAGGTAGGATATACAACTTTTTTTTATCTTTGTAGTAAAATGAGGGGGGATTGAGTTTGGCTCTGGTCATGTGAACATCAGGCTCCCAGTTTTTAGTTTGTTTTACTTAGTTACAATAGTAGTTATGTGGTGAAATTTTGACAAGTGATGTGTTAATTACTATTCTAAATGACTAATAAGTTAAAAATTTAAAATAATAACTAATTTGTAAGTAAAAATTGCATTTATTTAAAGTTGGTTTTATTTCATAAGTTAAATTTTCTTGGACAATTCTGATCTTTGCTCTCTTAAAAGGTAAACATTATATAGTCACACAGACATCTAGTGTGTAAATTTGACCTTGAAATACATTGCTATTTCTCCCACCCTACTGGTCTCCTTAACTCTTTATTTATTTATATTTACTTCAGGAGAAATACAACAGATAGCAGTCACATCACAGTTTGGTCTTTCTTATTCTACTTAAATCAAAAATGGCTCCAAAAAGATGTGTAAAATCTGATAACAATGAAAATAAAGAAACCATAATTACCATGAGCAAAGAATCATTTATAGAAGCATTTAGTAAATTATTGGATGATAAGAATTTAGCAACATCAGAAGAACTGAAGCTACTTCAAGCAACAATTAATAAATTAATACAAGACAATATGCAGTTAAGAAACGAATTGGATCAGATGAAGGATAGGTTGGACTATCAAGATAGGGAAATAGAGGTGTTGAAAAATAATCAATTAGACAAAAACTTAATTTTGTATGGCTTTCCCTTCCATAATGAAAATACTGAGAGTCAATTTCAACAACTTATAAAAGAAACATTGGAAATTAAAACTGATATTTCAGTAAAGAAAATCTCCCTCCCAATAAAAATTTGAAATAATTCCAAGAAAAAACAACCTTTAAAAATCTTTTTAAATAACAGACAAGATGTAGAAACCATTTTAAAGAACTGCAAGAAACTCAAAGGCTCAAAAATTGTTATCCAGAGGACCTTATTCCATCAACTAGAAGAAAACTGTCAAAAATGGTAAAAATAAAAAAAGAAATAAATAGTAAGAACCCTGGAATAAAGACTTCTCTGAAAAGAGATGAATTAATAGTCGAAGGAAAGAGTTTCATTTGGAAAGAAGACAGAGGGATTTTTCATATAGATGGGAATAGTATAACTAATGGACAACAACTTCTCCAAGATTTAACTAATGTCAACTTCAATTTAATGATAAGAATTTAATTCAAGAAGAAAGAAATAATACTTAATAACTTAAAATCAAAAACAAATAATAATTTAAAAATATTTCAGTAAAACAAAAATAACCCCACAAAACCTCAATATCAACTTATTCAAATAAGAGAATTAAAATTTAACATATTAGTTTAATAAAACTTCAAGTAAAAAATAGAAACTAAGGAAATAGAAAATTTTTATTTTGTATTTAACTTTAAAAATATATATGTATGTGTGTGTATGTATAATTGTGTATAAATACTATGAGGATAAATATTATATTTAGTAAAGTGAATAGGAAATAAATAGGAATAAAAGTATGAATAAATAATAAATAAATAAGATATAAAATAAATAGAAATAAAAATATGAATATCACAAATAAATAGAAATACATAATAAATAGATAAGATTTAAAATAACATGAATAAAAAATCAATAATTTAAAAAAATAAAATGTAACTATAATATATACATTAAAATAACTAAAATTATTTCTAAGATAATTTATAATAGTGTTTATAAGTAATGTCTTATAGACAAATACCGCAGCTTTGGCTGATTTAGATTAAAGATTCAGATTTTATTTTTAATTTATATGTTTTATTGTATTGATCTAATAAACGGTTCATTCATTCATTCATTCATTCATTCAGTAAAATGAGGTCGTTTCAATATATTGCTTGTTTTTCAATACCCAAACCCATATATATTGTTTAAAATAAACTTTTCTTCATCAAACTTTTCACTTTATCCTTCTTTTCATCTGTTTGAGACTGCAGTCTTACAGGAAAATAATACTGTATTTCGAACTTTTTGCTCTAAAGAGTATTTTAAACAATGCAACTTGAAATGTTTTTAATGCGAGTTATAAAACTTCCAAAACTCTGATATCTTACCAGAATATATTTTCTAATGCCGTCACTATTGTTGCACTTTTAATTAGACCAATATTAAAACAAAATAAAGTGGATCAATTAACTAATTGTAGATGTATCCATAGAGATATATTACTAGAGGGGCCCTATTGGTTGAATTTTGAAACATTGAAAAAATAACCTGACCTCCTTCGACTATAAATAATCTAACGAACTGAACAAAATTACATGAGTGAATTACATAGTAGAACGCTAAAAATATAAATCAAAACAACCTCAATTATTCGAGAACTAATGTTTCCAATTATACAATAGTATTTATATAGTTAACTATATCATAATAATATTATGCACCTTGACAGTAAATAAAAATTATATTGCTATACATTTTGTTATTGCAGCATCAAATAAATAGTCCTATATGTAACTAGGCAGCAAAATGGAATTGTGCTGACCAGTATTTTTTATTTATTTCCGAGCCGAAGGTGTGGATTAACTCAACATATCTTGAGGCCAAGCTGAAGTTGGAAAATTAAAATTTGATCGACGAGTCGGTTAAATTGACGGACTGAGATGGGTAAGTCACATTTTGACTGACGAGACGCACCGAGTTGGTCAAATGTTAATTGCCACCAGAGGCGTAACCAAAGCTAGTTATCTTAAAACAAGTCAGGAATGTCTTTTTTGATGCATAGTGGTACACAACATATATAATTTTTTTAAAATTTTATTGCTATACATAAAATTTATGTCCGGGCGAATTTCGATTATAGTTAATTAAACACTATAGTGAAAAATATAAATTAAAATATATTTTACGGACAAATGTTCAATCATTTAGCAGACGTATAAGTATTTTTTGCATTAGAAACTATATCATAACTTAATGATTTGAGGGCTGTAATGTGCCAACTTTATAGCCGTGTAAAAAAACACTTACTTTATACCCTGAACTTAAAATAAAATCTATAAGAACAAGCTGTTCATATTATACGAGTCTAATAACTTAATTATTAAAAAAAATATTATATAAGAACAATATACAATAATAATATTAGCAACATATTTTTGCTTAAACAAATATTTTCATTTTTTTAAATCTGATTAATATTCACCGACGAGGGTGTTTTACTGAAATATTAGCCCAAAGCTTGCCTTGCTCGAGAGAAAAAATCATCCTACTTTCGAATTCATAGGGTGTTATGTCGGTTAGAACCAAGTTTTAAACTTTAGGCAGCCTTAACCAATAAGTTTTGTAAAGCATCAAGGAAAGCAATATCAGCTGAAGTCCCCAGTTAAATAATAACTGGTAATAAAATCCGAACTATGTTGAGCAATATAATGACGTCTCATTTGTCATCCAAAAAAATATATTATAGATAAAGAAAAATTTAAAAATAGAAAAGCAATACATAGTATGTTTTTATAAATGTTTAAAATTATTATATTATAGTACGAGACACAGCTAAAATCAGTTGACAGCGCGGAAAAATAGAGTTGAAGAACCAATATGGTTAGCCTGATTTGAAATTAAGGGCGTGGCTTAACATCTAGGACTAACCTCATTAGATCCTTTGCAATATTTTCCCACGCTGTCAACTGATTTTGAGAACTAAAGTAGAAACTAATATGTCTTATCAAGTAATTTAATCAAATTCAGCCCTGTCCAGTTTAAAAAATATAAATAACCGATATTATTTGACTATGTTGTGGTAAATAAAGAAGCAAACTACAACTTCCGACTCTTTTCGCTCCTTCTCAGAACATAAAAATCACAAAATATTTCGCAGCACGTCTTTGGACTTACTTCGCTTGCCCTCAGATAGTAAGTACATATTATTCTTAGCGATCACCCATCCAGGCACTGACCTCCCTTAGTTGTATATTTACCTTTAGTATACTCAAAGAGCTCTATGATTTTACTCATTGATTTTAAATTTTAAACTTTAGTCAATAAGATGTTACCAAGTTATTTTAACCACAAGATAGTTTCCAAGAACCTAAGAAACCCTTATAATATTACGTAATCTATATAAAGAGATACTCCTTAGAAGGATACTAGAAGGTAGAAGGAATACTGTGTTTATAGATGGAATAAAATAATTCAATAAATTAGATAAAACAATAAAATATATCAAAGTAATAAAGCAATTTATAAATTTATTATTTGATAACCTCTATTTAAAAATGTCTAAAGCCTATTAGAGTTAAAATTAAGTTTTAAAAATGTAAAAATTGAATTTTTGTTTTTTTTTATGAGTGTCATTTTGTAAGTAGCTTTGCTAAATAAATCTACATATCATTTCATTTCATATCAATGCTCCTTAACTTTTATAATCTAACAAAAACCGCAAATATACTTAACTTATTTAAACGTAACTTAGTATACTTATTTATTACATAAAGGACACTTTTTTTACCGAATTTACATAAAGTCAATCGGAATAATTGATCTATTAACATTTTTCTCAAAAACGTACACAAGCTATTCGATAAAAATTGAACTAACAATGAGATGAAACTTAGCATAAATTTTTGTCTTATATACGACTATATGCGTGCAACATCTCAAACAGATCGACAGATTTTTCCGGTTTTAATAATTTTTTAAATTGAGTCATAATTTCAGGTAAGAGACGTCATAAAAATATTTTCCAGATATCACAACCAGAGCTAAAGATGAATTTTTGTATCTTCCTCTAGTACCAACATTATAGCATAAATACACTGCAGGATGCTATGATAACAGACAAACACACACGCACACACATACATGCATATATAGACAGAAAATGTAGTGAAAACCACTTAAAAACACTTAAACAGATAACTGAGATGAAATCCCACTTTCGGATTTTTTCACAAACACAACACTTTTCCTATAGACCAACGCCTTTAATATAGAACAGTAACAGTGAAATTAATTCCTAGATGAACTTTCAATAAAATCTGACTATAAAATCGAATATTTTACTACAAAATCGGATTTCCATCTGAGACGGTTGCAATAGATACAAATATTAAATTGAAGAGAACAAAAACTACAAAAAAAATAATAAGAAAGAAAGCAAACGAATAATTAATAGTAATCAAGATAAAATAATCATTCATTTCTGCATTAATTAGATCCTTTTTTTAATAAAAAAAAACAACATTTTTTAAGGGGAAAAGAATTTATGCAAAACGGAGTGAGAAGGGGTATGGACAGTGGAGATAGCACGTAGAGATTAAGCCATAAATTCTAAAGGATTTAGTGTTATTACTCTATCTTACAAACATAAAGACAAGATTAACACGGAATTATTTAACACTATTATGTAACAATTAAAATTTTCACAATGATTTATTTAACGTTTCAATTATCTTTATATCATTTTACTCAAGTTTTAAATGTATTAATACTGTTTTATTTGAATAATGAAACTATAAATCAGCTAAATTATTTATCTTATGTTATACATTTGTTGATATTAGTTAATTTGAATAATTAAATTATATTTAATAGTTATTTGAGTAATTAGGTAGGAATTACTTACTAGTTTAAAATTTTTCCCCTGAGCCTAAGGCAAGGATAGTCTACAGAAATTACATCCGGAGGTGAAGCCGAGGAAGTTAATTTACAAGTAGAACAATTTTAGTATACGCATCAACAGTGTTTCTTATCCTGCTTTGTTGAATAATATATTTTATTTGTTCACGTTCTGAGGCATCGAGCCCCAAGAATTCAATATCTTTACAGCGCGAAAACTTATTTTGACCTAAAATAGGTTTTCAGGGAATAATTTTGTTGTTGGGCCTAACTGGCCAAAAAAATTTGGGAGGCCCAAACCCATAAAAATTTTAAAAAAATAGTTCTTGTTCCAAACGAGTTGTTCTTACCTGAAACAGATTTTGAGAGATGATAACCATGTTTTTTGCAGACCTCCTTCAAAAAATTAAAATAGGGGAGGAGGCTCCTCAACCCCAAATAAATCATTAACTAATGTGAACAAACAATTATATTTTAATCTCCAGTATAATACAATTAGGAGGTTTGAATTAAAGGCCGATGATTAAATTTTATTAGCTGTTTGAGCTATAAAGAATTAACAAGAAATTCGCATATCCATACAGTCATAGCAGCATCCATTAAAACAAACGTCGAAATTTTATGAAAAAAGTGTGCATTTTGCTAATTTATTCCTTTCTCTCTTTAGAGATAAGAAAGCAATGAATGTTTAACCGCTTTGAATAAATATTTTTTATTACAAATAAAAAAATAATAAATGTAGAAGTAGTCTATGTATATTCGTTATGTGTTAGGGTATAATTTAGGCCAACACAATACGTGAACGAAATTCTATTTTCTTAAATTAAATTAAAGAAAATAATGCTTCTTTCATGAAATGAATAATTTAAAGTGTTCTAGAGGAAAATTATTAAATAAAAAATTATTAAATCCAAATCCCGGGAGAAAACATTAAATAGTTCAAGTTGTAAAAATTTTATTTCAATTTTATTACTGTACAATTTCGCTATAATAAAATTATAACAATTATATTTTTCCTTTGCTATCTTAATTTATTTTTAACGAATTTTATGATAGTAGTACAATTTAAGTTATTCTTTTATTTATATTTTTTTAATTTTTCATATTTTTTTATTTTTTTAAGTCGAATACTGGGCCATTTTCCCCCTAAGTATGACAGAAGTTCAGTAAGTAGTTAGAAATAGTTCTTCTGTTTTTATTTTTAATATTAAATTTTGTGAGAATAAAAATAATAATAAAAATAGCAATATATGAGTCTGAAAAAGGAATTAGACGCTAGTTCAGAAAAAATTGAGAAACAATAAAGAATTTCTCTTTTTTCTAATTCTCTTTTCACTAGAGAAACATAAAACTAATAGACACACGACGTATAACAAAATTTAAACTGCAACCTTTTGTTATTATAGCAAAATGTTTATTGCTTGTTGTTCTGCGATTAAATTACCTCATAACCTATTTTGTTAACCTATGAGATGCTAAAAGGTATGTTCCTTATAGATTTTATTTTTTCATTATAAAATTAGCTAACTTTTACGCTATTCATCAAAAAGATGAAAATATTACTTAATACATAAACTCATACACTACATAATAAGATACATAAACAAAATATATCACAACATACTAATATATGTATTTTTAACTACCTAACAGTTAAACTTTGAAATAAATAAACCAAAAAACATCCTAATAATTATTTTACACTAGCTTAAAGATCTAGAAAACGAGGTTTATTGTTAGGAAAGCCTAAGGTTAAGAAACTTGAGAAAATAAAGAAAACTCTCTTTTGGGTTGTTAGGGGTTAGCGTAATGATTTCACAAGTGTTTGTTAGAGATGTCTCTTATTTGCCTAAGTCAAGTATCTAGAGCTTGAATTTCAAGCATCTAGATTCTTGAATTTCTCTAACGAGCATTTCTTAAATCATTCATGAAGGTAGAACATACCTGTATTTAAATTTGTATACAAAATTGTTAACAACGTTACACGATAACTTCAAATATATAGACTAAAACAAAAATAAAATACTATATCATTTACAATTTTAACTATTACGCCTGAAATGTATAACTCTGAGGTTAAAAAATATGTTTTTTATTAATATTTTATAGGAGCAAAATATGATTAGTCTACAAATAATGAATAATACTCTTATGACAGTTTGCTCTAACAAGATGTATTGTAATAATATCATTGCCACGTCTTATTACGAAATGAGATTTAATGTAGACAGACATTTTATAAGGCAAATGAGGTTGGTATAGGATATCCTAAGATAATGATTCAAGGGTTCGGGTTTAGTAAGTTAAAGTATAGGAGTTAATGAGAGGAATTCTACACGATGATATGAAAATATTAATTCAAATATTAATAAAATCTTTAAGCTGTAATTAGATTATTTCAATCATTAGGGACCAAGTGCAGAATTTAACTAACACTGACATTTAATCAGCGTTTAACCAGGTGAATACTCGTTGTTCATGCACTAGAGTATGGAAATTGCTCTGACTATAAATAAATAAATATAAATATTCCTTCATTAACAAATTTTAAATTTGACATCCATGTGATTACATCTAATAATTTGTTTTAATTCGGCATTTGCAGAGGCATCTCTACGAGGTTGAAGTTACTTAAATCTAGATTACCTATTCGGGAATAATTAATATAATCTATTATGCTATTTTTATAATACATACATGTTTAACCTTAACTAATAACTTCAGCAATATACAATTAATGGATAATTTATACAATTAACATAACCATCCATACACAATGATATATATATATATATATATATATATATATATATATATATATATATATATATATATATATTATTATCATTATTTGATTTAAAATTCTTCTTCATACCATAAAAACATGGTTATGAATAATAATAAACATGGCTTATTATAATAATAAGCAACATTTTTAGCTTAACTAGAGCAACATAAAATATTTATTTTGTAAAAAAAATATTAATTTTTCAAATATAAAAGTAAAACGTAAAAGTAAACTACTAAACAAATTCATGTAAAAAGTTTTACTGCAATGAAGTAATTCATCCCATTCAGTTTCTAATCAAATAATTTATAAACTCTTTAATTACACATAAAACTACTACGCTTGAAAACATCAAAACAAAAACACAAATTTTCGTCTTAGCTTTGTACATCTTTATTTTTTCCCTTGTTTGTTGCCAAAAAAAATCTTAAATAAATTCCTAAAAGGAAAATGTACATTAAAAATATATTTTATTAAATAGAAAATCTCGAGCAAGAAGTTATATTCGACCTAACAGGAACAAGAAATGAACTTATAATATATTATATAACTTATAAGAAAATAATATTTTTAATGAATTATGACAATAAAAATAATATTTTTGGCTCCTTTGGACGCTACTGGAGCCCAGTATTTTTTGGTTGAACTGTTGCCAATTTTCATCCTTAAAAGAAATTCTGAAGAATCCCACTAGACTTATATTTTTTAAGAGCAAATAGAAGATTGGAAGCAACATAGAAGGTTTAGTGAGGTGTAAGATTATAATAGAAAATTTACCACTTATAGAATAATATGGAATCAATTTTACCATATACTTAGAGTATAATAGAGACATTAACTGTAAGTTTAGAAATACATTATTTAACTTTGTATGTTTTTAGTTTTCTGAAAATAAATTTTGAACAGATTTATAAAGTAAAATCTTACGAGAGTCATTAAAAATTTAAGTGCTCTTGTGCACACATTGTTTAGGGAAATAATCTGCGAATTTTATTTTGAGTTTAGTGTTATCAGGCCTCTCAAAACAATAATTATGACTAATTATAACTTATTTATATTATATTGGATTCTACCGAGTTTTGCAAATCACGAATAGTTGACACAATATAATTGTGCGAAAGATTCCTATAAAAATGTTACAAGTAAAATGTAATGCTGCATCATGCAACGGTTCTACAGTCCGATAATGAACATTGTTGAAGGCTCGTCATAATTTCATGTCTCTTTCTCTGTTTTTTATGCTATATCAAGCGCCAACAAAGCCTGATATAGCCTCACTCTTACTTTTACTTGAAATTTCAAAGAATATAATGTGAAGTGTTTACTAGAGAAGAGCGGTGCTCTCTTACCACCATCATGTTTGACAATCATTAATCAAATTATGATTTACTTCATCTAAATTCACTTTATGTTCTTCAGATTTTAAATTGAAGGTCAGAACGAGATTAGGCACTGTCGGCACCCTGATAAGTTAGACCTAACGAAGAAGTGAGGAAAATTAAATTTTGTCGAGCCATGAATAATGAGGAACGTCGAATTATGGAACAGTTCTCATATGTAACATAGCATTTTGCTTTTAACATTTTCTAGGTATCTCTCGCTCATTTATATTGTGTCGTGTCAACTATCGATGTTTTGCAAAACTCGGTAGTATCAAATGATGTATATTCTGATAAACGTCGAAGTAATGGAACAGTTCATGTTTTTAACATAGCGTGTAAGAGTAACAATGCATTGTAATATAATGTAACCTAAAGTGAATGTAATGATAAAAGAGCACTGCTCGTTTCTGGTAAATACTTCACATTATATTGTTCAGTATTTTAAGTATAGGTATGTAAAAATGAGTTGAGACTCTGTCGGAGTCCTAATGTAGACGTTACAAAACAGAGGACATCATAATTGTGTCGAGCCATCAATAAATACTAATGTCAAATCATGGAACAGTTTCAGATGTAGCATTGCATTTTGCTTGTTACATTTTCTATGTATCTCTCACACTCTATATTAAGTAAACTTTATTAGTTTAGAGTTTTTATTTTATTTTTCACGGAACAATATTTAAATTACTTATCGGACAATATATTAGATAAATGTGCAAGGGAAACAATTTAGTAACCTTTACGAGTGTAAGTTTGCCACTTTAGTTTTCCCACAAAAAGGTACTGACATCAAACACTCTTTTCATAAGAAAAACAAATACAAACCTTTAAGAAACATTTATGCATCTAACTAAAAGATTTCGGTTATGAAATTTTAACTAATTTGATTTTTTTTTCAATTTAATAAATCATAAATGGTTTGATAACTTAAACATGAAATAAAAGATTTATTTTTAAAAACTAACTTTTCAGTTACCTATTTATTTTAAAAGAAGCTAAACCAAGAATAAACTTAATTTAATTAATGTCTAATGCTTTAATCAACGCTGTGTGACAAAACCAGAATCATGTTCTATAAAACAACTACAAATAAAAACCGAGAGACAACATCGAGACAAACATTAATCCTTTAATATACTTTGAAAGAAGAGTAACAAAAGGCTTTGAGAAATAAAGAAGAAGAAGATATAAACAACATAATCCAGACATCCCACACGACACAGAGACTTAACGCAAACTGAGAAACAAGTAACATTTACAGCGAGATAAAGAGAGAAATTATATCTAATCTTTTCTCTGATACAACTTTCTTTCCAAGGATTTGTGAGAGTAAAATGTCAAAAAGTATTGTAAGATAATTAAAATAATGGCTTAAGAAATATTTCTCCGTACTAGTTTTATTAAAATCTTTAAAATGTTACATTATAATGTCTATAGAAACAAGATAGTATTGTGTATTAATAAGCAATAAAACACTGAGAACAACTAAAATACGAGAAATCCAGGTATTTAAATATTGCGCTTACCGAACCATTACCAGTGGACGTAGGCACTCTAATTTTTTACACATGCTTGGTAAATCATTTAGATGAGTCAAGCGTCATCTGATTTTAGCGAATTTACATTGGGAAAAATTTGCTAATGGGGTAGACATTATTGGGTAGTCGGACACGTGAGTGTGGTCAAAATCTGTTTCAGAGGTCTCTGAACACAAAAAAACTGGTTTCACGAAACTTAACATTAACGTGTAAACATTTATCCGTTAACGGATAAATATTTTGGAATGGACCTTGGTACAAAAATCAGCCTTATAAAGCGCACGGTACCTAAATAAAGCCAGGTTTTTCTGACGTCATTACAATGGTTTGCTGTCAGATTTTTTTAAATTGGTAAAAGTAAAGGTTAAAAGTTTTCGCCGAAAAATGTCTTAAATTATGTTTTTGATAAGCTGAATCAAATGAAACTGGTCCAGAGAAAATTACTCTAAACGGACCAAAAAGTAAGGTAAAAACCAAGGTAAGTAACCGAATATCAAAATTATAGACAATAAATATAAAATTTCAATTGTGGTCTCGATTTTTAATGTAAGTTAATACGCTGAGTCGAATAATACAGGTTTAAAGTTAATACAAAATCCTAAAAGATAAAAAAAAATTAACAATGGGAAACCATTGAGAGGTATGTTTGCCTCTAAAATTTAAGACCTGCGCTGTTACAAGAATTTTACTGCGCTTTTACCCTTTTTTTTAATGAATAAAATAAAACAACAACCCAATGAAATAGATACAAAGAAAGACAGTAGCTTACACAATGTAAGGTTCCAGAATCCTTTGTTGTTGAGTTGTCTGCTCATTACTTGTCCCTCAAACTCATAAGCACCCTGTAAATATTTCTCTGGGAAATACTGTGTGTATCTGACAAACTGCTGACGAGGGTCACTCCTATAACATTACATGCAAGTTGTCAATAAATCTAGCCTCTGACAATATAACCCGAGATAAAGTAAGATCTTTAACTTGTGATAGATCATTTTGACAACTATGATTAATTAAAAAGTCAGATTTGGAGTACCTCGAAACTTTTCGTCACTTTTCCAGGTACGTTTGCTCGTCCTCACTCAAAAGAAACACTCCTAGTGTTTTTCCCCTATGTACTGATCTCGTCCTATGTACTGATCTCGTCCTATGTACTGATCTCGTCCTATGTACTGCTATATTTTAGGCAAAAGCCAAGAAAAAACTAACCGTAATAATAAAACAAGATATGCTTGTTTAATACATAAAAAATACTCTCTTGCCAACTTTTAACTCAATTTGATGATTATATTATGACAAACTAATATAAAATTACTGATGAAACTATTTAAACAAGATTAGAGTTATGAGGTGACTTATTAAAATATATCTGATCATCATCTCATAACTCTAATCTTGTTAATGTCTAAGTTTGTTCTCATAATTATATTATGTTTAACTATTCAAGCTTTTGAGGAGAAATAGGTCCTAATTAATACAAAAAAAACTAATTTTGCCGAGCTTTCAATTAATTTAATCTTTTTCAATAATAACAAAAACAGTTACATGGTGGTTTACATTAGATGTTTGGACAACAACTAGAGTAACAGACAAATAATACCGTTAAAAATTATTATATTATTTGTCTGTTACTCTAGTTGTTGTCCAAACATCTAATGTAAACCACCATGTAACTGTTTTTGTTATTATTTAATATGTTAAGCCTTGAATAAGATTAAATTATATCGAAAGCTCGGCAAAATTAGTTTTTTTTTGTATTAATTAGGACCTATTCCTCCTCAAAAGCTTGAATATTTAAAATAGAGGTCCCTATAAAAATTTTTTGTATTATGTTTAACGTTTTTAAAACCCATATAAAACAGACAACTTAGTAAACCATTCAGTATTTCTCAAAAATACCTGGAACGGAAATTTTAAAGTGAAATATCGGATTCAGATTTCTAGTCTAAATAGTATACTTTTTCTACATACCCATACCCATGGTGTGAATGAGAAAGAGTAAAACAAAAGTATTTTAAAAATTGGTTAAAAAAATATTAACATAGACTATTTGAATTTTAATTACTAGAATTTTAGTTTATAATAGACTATATTTCATAATTATAGAATACATAAACTCATAACCATATAGACTGACTAATACATGTCTTAATGTATCGCGAAGCGCAGCTTATGTGACACTTAGCTTATTATCCTTATGTCAAACTTAAGTATGACATGAAAAAATATATTTTATACCAGGATATTTAAATATCTTATTTTCAAATGAAGACCGCCTCCGTGGCCGAGGTCGTTAGAGCAGTCTTTACACTGACCTTTGACACCACGAAGGTCTAAATTTCGCAGTCCAGGTTACACTCTCAGTTTATATAAAATTAATATTTAGATAAATTATCGCCAACTTTAGATTATACTTTAGAGCGCAACGGTTGCTTCTATCACCCGAGGTTGCTCCCGCAGGCTGAGCCAGGATGAGCCGCAAGGCCCTAAACGGGCATTGTTATTATTATTTTCAAATGATAGACTTAAATTAATAATTTTTTGATGTCACACTCAAATTACATATTTTCCTATGTCACACCTAAATTGCAAATGAAGCCGGTCAAATATCGAACCGAGTACTATATCACTTTATTACATATATATGTCATAAAAACAACGAGTTTTACTTTACATTTTTAATTTATAAATTAACCAAATCTTTGATCTGATTTAGATCTAAGGATTAATCCAAACATAATAAAGTAATCAACTTTCCAGCGCTACAGAAAACAAACTAATTTATATCTCTATTATTTTACTATAAACAAAATGTATTATATGTAATTAATTATGGTTATTCTAATAAATGGTTATTCATCTATTCAGTATAACACAACCTAAATAAATAAATGATTGGATGACGTAAGCGGAGCCCTCGCACAGGCTGTACCTTAAAGGCTCTTACATAAAAAAATAATATGATTGTGTTAAAAAAAATTAATTATGTATATATAAATAAATTTATTATTATTATTATCAATAAAGGTAAAATATTTTTAAAAACTGTCAAAAATAAGCCAGCCAAATAATGAAAATATAATGAAAACCTTTTAAAAATGTTTAAAAGGTAATGACAAAAAAATAGTTGTCAAGCTGCATTAGTGATATTTTTACTCATGAATTATTATTTAAACAAAAGCAGAGCAAAAAAATTAATCGAGTTACTCTTCCTTGTAATATAGAAGTATGAAAAGGTGCGTGAGTTATTAGCAAAATACTAATATAAAGATTAAAACACAAATTTAAATTAAAAGGGTATGCAATGTAGTGTGGAATAAAGAAAAGCAAAGTATGTATTGAATAAATTTAACTTTCTGCATGCATAATAGTTCTATAGAATTAAATAGAATAATGCTTCATTTGCCATTAATAAAGATAATAGCTGAAGAGCATAATGGTATAATAAGCTTTATTTATAATAAGCTTTATTAGATTAGCTTTCATAGACGTGTGGTATATTCAACTTTGAACAAAAAGCAAAGCTTAGAAAATCATATTTATATTATACACTTCATTTTTAAAAATGTTCTACTGAAATGTAAAAAAATGTACAATGCGTTAAAGAGAATTAAGTTAACATATTTGTTTGGGTAAACAAAACAAATACGAACAATTAGTTTGACGTATTGACCCAATGCTCTTGGTTAATGGTTTCTCGGATAAGCAATCACAATTGTGAGTTGTGTTTTCCTAACCTAGATAGATGTATATAGATATATGTGAACTTTATGGAAAGCAGCGCTCTGATTTCAGTTTACTTGAAATGTATACTTTAGCACAATTTAAGTAAAAATAAATATATAACATTATTAACAAACTCTCGGTATCTTATATTGTTAGAGTACTCGCCTAGCTACCCAGAAGCCTTGGACGCTTTAATTTGAAATCTTTTACGAAGGCGGTCTTGAGTTTAGGACCATTGCACCTGTAATTATGTTTTGCGTGATATTTGCAGGCTGTTAAAACGCAAATATTAGGTTAGTATTGCTACTAAATTAACACGAAAAAAGTCTGCTCTGCGTTTCCGTTGTTTCCAACTCGCGCAATGGTGACTCCTTTAAACAACAGATGTAATTTGATTTTCACCTTCTACTAAAAGTCTGGTAAAAATGGTTTTTTACGCATAAGCACTTGCCAAGAATGTTAGCTAGGTTTCATGACTAACCTAATCCTGCGACTTAATCTTGTTAATTAGGGTAAAATCAGAGTTGATTTTTTAATTCTAGTTATTTCATTTAGTCTTATTCACCCACTAAGTAAAGAATGAAAATGAACAATCGTCGAAAAAAATTAAGAAAGGTAATTTTTTTCACGACTCCTATACTACTTATACTACTCTTATACATGCTTTTATAATAGACGATACTAACTTGAAACTAGTGACAGTAGACTGAGTCCAACCAGATTCTGTTATGTTCCTCAAGACGAGTCTGTAGTTCAACCCTTCCTGTCCTCGAACTTGTACGATCTCATTAGAGTAGAATGGATCAAATGGGGGAAGATTCAATTCTGGAACACCTTTAAAACAAATTATTGTCGCTGTTAATTACATGCTAATGTTAATATGAAAAATATGTCATATTTATAAGATGTGCTAAAGAGTGACAAGTCCTTCTACTTAATATCCCATTTATACTATATTAAGCATATACATGGTACCTGTTTTCAGCCTGTGAGTTAACTATGAACTCCCGTGAAGATTGACGAACCTTCTTTTTCCTCAATCACCTAACACTGATAATGGCCATAAGGCTAAAACTCAGTTCTGTGTCTTTACTATAATAATATTGTATTATTTTTATTGAGAAATTGTTTCTTCTTTTGAGAAGAATTTTTTCATTCAAACCAATTGGATATTTTCCTACAGATTACATTTAATAACTTATGGCGGAACCTACAAATGAATTCAAAAATTTAACATGATTGAACTTAAAACTTATACACCAAGCGTCTTTAGCCACGAGTCCAGTCAAAAAGAACCCGGGTCAACCAAATTGCAAGTTTACTTCGAGTTTGTAGCAGACAGGTTCATAAGGATGGAACCACAAACCTTTAATAAACAGCGTAGGCTTCCGTGGTTATTGTCGTGAAGATTTAGGTCTTCCGGTGGTGACCGCGTCAATGTAGATGAAGAATCCTACGTTTCGCTTCCACTGTGGGAGGCATCTTCAGGGATAGAGGACATCAAACACAATGCTCTACAAAACTGAACTGATTTAAGTTTTCAGACTTGTTACTGATTTCAAAATGCAAACTCTTTAAATTTATCGAAGTTTGCAATAAGATCACTGGATGACTTTCGAATTCTGAAAGTGAATGAAGTGAGTCCGAAGTTGAGGGGATGAGTTCCAAAAAACCCCAAATCATTTTATTAATGTTTCTAACCGAAATATTATTTCACCATTATGATATTTGCATCCTGTCATTCATATGAGTATTGATCAAATAATATATTTAATCAAATATTAATTAAAATAATGAACTTAGCAAGAAAGTGTCTAAACTTCTTTTCGATAGAATTAGATGATTTGGAAGTAATTTCTTTAAAAACCCTTTTCCATCCTTTTTAACAAAAGAGATAGATAGGAGTGACATTGTAGTAAATAATGTCTTTACTGAACTGTCTATATGTAGGGGGGGGGGTTAAACCACCCACAGCTAACAGAGAATTTTCGACCAACATAATGTCTTTCTTTGATATAAAAGAAATAAAACTGTCTTTGGGGTTTACCCAGAAATACCATCCCAGCTTTCCATTCTTAATTACATGTCATGATGGATAACATAAAGCCATAAATTTATCGCTTGTTAAATTTTCAGTTATTTGTGTGATCTCTCCAAATGTCTTTCTTTAAGGCTCTTCCTCTAAAATTTGGGGTGCAATTATTTAAATAATAGCATCTCCGGCTCTGAAGACAGTATAAAAAAACGGGTACGGATATCTCGGAACTTTTGCTCATCACATCGGATTCGCTACCCTCACCCTCTCAGCTTCGGTCTCGCTTCGCTTGTCCTTAAATAGTAAATGCATCCGTAACATTTTCAGCGGTCACTCGTACAGCACTGACAACGCTCAATGCTGCTTAACTTTTATAATCTAACGAAAAAATGGATATACTAGTCGAATTGACCCGAAACTTGGTGACTTATTAATTACGTAAAGATACTTGTAGTATACTTGCATACTTGTAGTAAATTTCAACTCAATTAAATTGTTTTCCGATTTTTATTTTTTTAAAACGTACACAAGTCATTTGATAAGAATTGAACTAATGCTGATAGTCAGACACGTATGTAGGTCTTATGCATGGCTCCATGCGTGCTTAACTTAAAAAAAATTAGCCAAGTTTATTTATGCGGGTTAATGACGTCATAAAAAATATTTTACGAATAGCACAACTACAGCGGTAGACTGATTTTTTTACAAAGCTTTAACTCTCTAGCATAAATACACTAGGAGTTGCGATGACGCACACACACACATACAGACAGATAACTTTGTGAAATCCACTCAGGAGGGCTTTAAAACACCTGAAACGGATAATTCAAATACAATCTAGATTTTGGATTTTTAGTGCTAACATAATACCTTTTTTTATACACCAGCGGCATAAATGAGGGCTGGTAAAAACGGAGAGATAATAGACAGGATTACAAAATCCTGAGAATCTACGATGATTACAGAGATATATATAAAGACAGAAAACTTCGTGAAATCTAGTCAGGCGATGTTCAAATGCCTGAAACGGATAATTTAGGTGATTTTTCGGTTTTGTACTTTTATCGCAAACACAATACATTTTCTCTACAGCTACGGTAAAGATGAGAAAAAGTAAAATATAAGATTTTTTTTTTAGTTTTTCCGTATTTCTAAGATCTTTTAACGTAGATTAACAAGTTTTGACTTAAATTCAAAACTAAACAAGTTAACATAATTTCTCAATTTTTATTGATTATTTCATTTATACACTGTAATTTAACAAAGTTTAATATCTTGTTTACTCGATTAATTAGCATTAATGATTATACTATTCCCGTATAGCAAAAGAAATTAAGAAATTCAAGGACATAGAAACAAATAAAAATATAGGGAAAGCGATAAAATTCTTTCAATAAATTCCATACAAAAATTTCCCAACAAGGAAAAGATAAAAAAATTGCTCAACCTTTTATTGCCTGAAAAAATGAAATCCTAACAAAACAATGCAAGGATTTTCCTCTCAGTGGAAGAAGATTTAAAAAATAAAAACATTTCTCCTTTACTTAACTCTCCTATTTTATTATTTATGAATGCTGTTAAAATAACTAGAACTTAAAGTAACTAAGCTCTGTCTCTAGGACCCAGCTTAAGCTTACATAATTATGGAGATGAAATGAAAAATATATACAATGCTTTCATTTGAATTTCTTGTATTTTTGTATTTTATTTAGAGTTCAGAGGAACTCTAATTTTTTACCTCAAAGAGTGGAAAAGATAATATTAGAACATTGTTATAGTAAAAAAGTATAATTATCTGATTAAAAACACATCATTTTATATTAAAGGAGGACAAATATTTAGTACGAACAATGTCGAAGCTATAGTAAACAAAATTTGGCCTTGTCCTTTCCTCCCATCATCCCCTTCTCTAACCTCCGGTAACTTGTTATTTTGGTACATGATACTAAATAACCCTTAAGTTTTATACCAACGCCACTCTTTTAACCCTTTAGAAGGCAACAAGTTTTAAGTTATAAAGCTAATAATGCACATTTCTCAGCTTCTAATAACTTAAGATTCTATTTAGCTCCTTATCTTTGCCTCTAGATTCATTATACACATTATACTATAACTATGTTAATCCTTTTTCAAGCTACTTCATAAGATCAAATGTTTGGAGATAAAAGTAGAGAAGAGGAAATTTTCATATCCACTCTTTAATAGGGGTTTCCTCATTTGAATATAAACTCATTAGAAAATTTAATACACGAACAAACTATAATTAATGAAACCTAAACCTAAAAACCCTTTGCAAGTAAAATAAAAGATCGGGTACTTGGTACCTCCGATCATTTTCTCAACATCTGATTTTGCTTATGGAGGATGGTCTAAGCTCATCTTCTCTATTTCTGACTCGCTTTGTTCGTCCTCAGATAATACAGGCCACTACATTTATACATCCACGAAATATTTATTAACATTAAATCACAATTATTCAAACTTTTCCCAACTGATCGTTAAATTTTAACGTTTTTGATGAAAAAGTATTTATTATATTCTACGACATAATTCTTATTACTTTCAATAGTAATTACTCTATTGCATCACTCATAAAACAATAATATCAGTCAGAAGCACATCTTTATGTGATTTTAACTGCAGTAATAAAATAACCAGCAGTTGACCTCCAACAAAAAATTGATTAAAAAATGCAAAGGTAGAATACTGAAACATAAGAGTGAGCTAGCTGTAACAAAAAAAATATTAAACCAGCGATCATCAATCCACCTACTATCACACTCGATACTGCTTGTTAAAAGTTACACAACAAAACTGTGGACTATTTGTGTGCCACATATGAACTCGATACAATAATTTGTCCATTTTTATGACTTCTGAAAAACAAACTAAATCTACCGGTTAATAACGTCATTAAAACATATTTTCAAGACAGCGCGAGAAGATCTAAAAAAATTGTGTACTCTTTGTGCAAGGTTCTTAAATAAAGGGGATGACGCACTAAGTCGATTTGCCATACAAATTAGTGACCCCATCGAAATCCAAAAAAATAGAGAGAATTCAACACGAAACACAAATCAAAAACAACTGCACATGCTTGGTACAAACTGCGCATGCTTACAATTCTTATAAGAGCGCAGGTTTTAAATTTTAGAGGCAAACTTACCTCTCAATGGTTTCCCATTGTTTATTGCTTCAGAAGGGTATAACAAAACACGCTTAAATTATCACTCACTAAAGTGGGAAAGTATAGTCCTAAATTTAAAATTAAATGAGCACAAATGACTTAACAAGCCCTGCAAATGTAACAATAACAATCACGAGAAGCACACAAAGTTAAGAAGCAAACTCGACAATCTAGCCACATAACCTGCGTTTGGCGCCTGTTTTCATTATATCCAAAGGGAAGGTAAGTTTGCTCCTATTAATCTATCTCATACAACTACCACGGGCTCAGAAATGTTCCTTAATGCGTCATCCCCTTATTTAAGATTCTTGTTTTTGTGTATCAAATTTTAAATTGATTCAAACATTAATTTTTCATTTTTCATTAATTTTTGCTGATACCATGTTTTACCATACTACCATCAAGGGTATGAAGATAACAGAGACACTCATATACAATTATATAGGCAGAAAAGTTGGTAAAGATTACTCAGAAGGTCTTAAAATGTCAAGAAATGATAACTCAGGTAAAATATTGGTTAAAAATTCTTAATGCAACCCTATTTCTTTTATTCCTACAATATAAATGCGGATAAAAACAAGAAGATAAAGGCCTCGGCGCTTCGCGCTCTAGTCGCTACGCGGCGGCAGTGTGCCCCGTAGAAACGTCTGGTGACAAAAATTTCATAATATATATATAATATATATATTATATAATAATATATAATATATATATATATATATATAATATATTATATATATATATATATATATATATATATATATATAATATATATATATATATATATATATATATATATATTATATATATATATATATCATCATCAATGAGTCCACCCCTTCCAAATTAATCACCCCCACCCCTACCCTCCTCCATGACCTCATCTTCATATAAGCTTATTGTTTTTTCAAAAATTCGCTAATAAGTAAACTTAGAGCAAAAATAGAGTTTAATCTCTCATTTGGGACAAGCTAGGAAGAAGTATGGTACTTGAAACCTGACATTTCATAGCATAAAATAGAATGTTTCATAATTTAACAAAGTTTTTTCTCTCATTTTGTCAAAATGATAAAGGTCGATTCAGCAATGTCAGAGTTAAACGATGCGTACTTTGATCACGAATCTTGTTATCTTGTTTTGTTTTTACTTGATTTGTTTGTGTAGGGAGTTTACCCTGTCATATATCTTTAGTTTTTACAAAAAAAATATTTTTCTTTACAGACTTGGGGCATAATCTCTAAGTGTATTGTAACCATCGATCGATTTTATAATTTTATTTTAATAACAGACATTATATATAATATATTAATATATATATATATATATATATAATATATATATATTATAACACACACATATATATATTATATATATATAATATATATATATATATAATATATATATATATATATATATATATATATATACATGAATTGCAAGTCGTAAGTACTGGTTGTACCACTACCACTTCATCTTTTATGTATGTCTGGTGTAGATTCGTTCCGTTGAAAAACCGAAATTAAATTCCAATGGAACTATTTGTCGACGGAACAATACGGACCCGTATATCTAGTATATTACAGCAGTTGCACATACTACCAGAACTATCTCCAATCATTATTGAACTTTCAATATTCCATTTTGTTACTTTTAACACAAAGTAACAATTCCAAAACAAAAAGTAATTAAAAGGCTTTAGAAATCTTATTTTGTTACTATCGAATTCAATTTTTTTTAAGTATATTCTTTATTCATTAATTTTAATCTACCTGTTTTAAAGAAAGGCCTAACTGCATTCAACCCGTCCCTGATACAGTTATCGAACTGTCTGCTTCCAAGCTTGCATCTTCTAAAATTATCAACTAAAACAAACAAAAAGAGGTTATATAACAAAAAAAATATGAATACATAGAGGCAAAAAGTAATTAGAGTAATGTAAAATACAAGCACATTGATAACTTCTACTTATTTAATTATAAGTAAATGTTTAGTGTTATTATTGGTCATTAAAACTACTAACAACATTACTATGTTGTTATTCTAATTTTAATAGTTCTCCCTGAGCGATCAGAATCAATATCAAGTATAAAATGCAAAGTGCTTACTCTTCTCAATGTAAAAAAGTCGGGTACAGGGTACATTTTCTGAAACTTTCACCTGGGACATTATCCTATCTATTTCGGACTTGTATCTCTCGTCCTCAGAATATACAATTCGCCAAATTTATATAGCAACACGTCTTTTGACTTGCTTCGCTCGCCCCTTAAAAAGTAATTACATTAGTTTATTAGCGATCACGAATCCAAGCACTGACCTCGCTCAATGCTGTATATTTAATAATCGAACAAAACCCTATTATATATACATACAAATATATATATATATATATTATATATATATATATATATATATATATATATATATATATATATACATATACATATATATATATATATATATATATATATATATTATATATATATATATATATATATAATATATAACAATATATACTTGCCGTCTAAACAAATATTAGTATTCTTATTCTAATAAGAAGAGATACATTTGTAACAATTTTTTTTTTTTTTTTTTTTTTTTTTTTTTTATTGGTAACAATTTGCAAC
This sequence comes from Microvelia longipes, assembly GCA_018340805.1. Taxonomy (NCBI): domain Eukaryota; kingdom Metazoa; phylum Arthropoda; class Insecta; order Hemiptera; family Veliidae; genus Microvelia; species Microvelia longipes. The sequence goes on along the minus strand of JACMZG010001911.1, from coordinate 52,385,572 downwards.
TCAATTGCATTTAATTTCTGGTTTTAAACCATAACTTGGCATATATGTTGTTCTTATATATGACTAACTACATGCATGCCAAATATCAAGCCAATCGACAAATTATTCAGCGTTAAAAATGAATTTGAAAAGAGAAACGTCTTTTTTGTAGAATTCCATCATTTCTATTACGAAAAGAACAACTTTGATTAACAACTACATTAACATTGTTAATATAGTTTTTAGTAGTTTTATATCTTTCCTGAAGATGGTCCAAATGGATTAAAATAAATATTGTGCCTGTTTATAAAACATTGTAGAATTAAAGTCCATCTTTTCCTAATGGTTATTTTAGAAATTATCACTAAGTCACTATCACTTTTTTCCTCTTTGAAAAAAAGTTTCATCTCCCTAGCATAAATACACTCGAAGATTCGACGATAACAGACACACACACACACACACACAAATACAGACCGACAACTTTGTGGAAACCACTCAGGTCTTAAAAACACCTGAAACAGATAATGCCGGTGACATCCCGGTTTCGCATTTTTTTCAAACACAATACTTTTTTATATCCATACGGTATAAATAAGGAGAGTACAAAAATAAAAACTTTCACTTAGTTTTTAAATAAAAAAAGTTTGTGTTCTAACAATGAATAATAAATTAATTAATTAATAAAAAAAAATAAGGAATATAGTAGATGATGGAGACCAAGTTCTCTTGTCTGTTTGTGAGTGTATGTGTCTGTTATCATGTTTGTGTTATAAAAAATTGATACATTAAAAATTAAACAAATAAAACCTTTAAAAAGTTTGAGCTTTATTAAGAAAGAAAAAAAGAAAGTGGGGACTTTAGAAATACCTCTAAAAATAAAAATTATTTTCGAGTCTTTATAAAAGAATTTAGTTGAGTATTTCTCCGCTAGAATGTGTGAGTATCTCTTCATACCTCTTCTCAGATTTGTGTCTCTTGTTCCTTTTAGGCAGGTACATTATTCTACACTACAGAAGTATTAAAAGGTATCATAATTTCAATTAATTAAAATATAACTTACTAAAGGACACATTGTTGAGAGGATCTTGAGCGTAAATAACAGCTAATGTAAAGCAGATTACACCAACCTGCAACAGCTGACTAGCAATCACATTCATTCTTATTCAGTCTTACCAAATAATTTCATCTGATGATTTTCTTCGTCTGAAAATAAACAAAATAGCTAGAGTTAAAACAATTTGAAAGTTAGTGGTTATCGTAAGTATCCTATTCCAATCACCTTTTTACTTTACTTCTTACGTTTGAAACGTTCTTACTATTTATAGAGCAGCCAAAATCGAAGCGTAACAGATATTAGCCGGAATCCGTTCCTTATAATATACAAACAAGATGTGAAAAAAGATCCAATACGGCTCATGTGTTTGAGACTAATGTTTGAGTCATGATGATTATACGAATTATAATGCTATGATTGTGTGATGTGTTTGAGCTAGTGTTTGAATTATCAAATGCGTTTTGTCGTAATTTTCATAAAATGATTTTTGTAAGGTACAGTTAGAATGGCATCCGTCAGAACAATATAGAATTTATAATTCATTACATGAGAAAAGGGATTTCTGTAAATTAGAAGTTAAGTAAAACAAAACTAAAGCCTTAAAAAAATTGAATTTAAATGCATCTGAAGGCGATTCTAGGTAAAAATCTAAGAGGTGGCCTGGCTCCTTACTTTACACTTTGTATATATATATATATATATATATATATATATATTATATATATATATATTAAATACCGTTTTTCTTAGTATATATTAAATAAGTTAAATTACTAGCTAAAAAGGCAATACGTTTTTCTGGGAAAGGGATAAACTCCAGACCAGGGGGGCTTTTTCTCCCTAGCCCTCTCTTAGAATTATAAAGAAGTTACATATTTGCTGCAAACCGGAGCATAATGTCATTCGCCGTTTTAAAATGAAAACTAGCTGATAATGATGATAATGATATCGAAAGTTGAATTTTGATGCTTATTTATTTTAGTAACAAATTCCATGAGTAAATTCATATTAGGTCAAAAAGTAACTTAAAAAACTTTGTTGCTGAATTTTGCTACTAAAACTTGTTGCTGAGATTTTAGAGTTAAAAATAGAATATTATATTTGGCTTTAAATTAATAAAATTGTGGTTTTGGGCAATTTGTTTCTTTATTCGTGAGCTAGAAGGGTACGTTTACAACTCTACTAGAGTAGACAGTAGAGCTTGAGGTTCTACAATTTACCGTCACCCTGCTATCCTAAATAAAGTCAACTAACTTAATTAAGATAAAGTTGTAGATTGTAGAGCTTAGTGTAGTAAACTATTTAGTCATCCTGACATCCAAGATAAATGTTAAGTAACTAACTTAATTAGTAAGACAAAGTAATTCATATGAAGTAACTCAATAAATGGTTACAGATAACCTATTCATTAGGTGACGTCACCCTTCAGCAACGAACTAATTAATAGTACAGCTACTTTATAAGTAATTAAATTAATGGCTCATTGATTCCTTCCATTTACGTGTCGCTGACGTCCTTGCTTCGAAGCTATAAAACCATATACCTTCGCCAAGACCTTAGATTGTACATAAAACATAAATTGTTACTTTTTACGATGGATTAGTAATCAAAATAGTAATAACTTTAGCTAGTGTTTATGTATGCGTGTGTTTCTTTGGCTTATTGAGAATAGCATAGGAAAATTAATACTTTAAGCAAAGAGGGTAAAATGCATACAAATTAAAAGATAATTAAAAAACTATAAATGCCATAAGCTTTAAAATTGTGGCCCTGTAAAATGTTATTTAAATGTATTAAATTATACAAGTTTTCCTTTCTATAATATCTACAATCATATTATTGCATTACAGTGAATGCATTTTAGATTTAATGTATATTGCCAAAGTAAAAAATCTTTTTGGTCTTAAAGTTTGTTGTTCTGTCACAAAAAATATTTTTATGACATCAATAACTCGCAAACAATTTTGAAAAATCATAAAGGGCGAACAAATTTTGCTATCGGATTGAAATTTGGCACGCATGTAGCCATGTATAAGTTTCTTTCATTATCAGCATTAGTTCAATTTTATCAAATGACTTGTGTATGTTGTTTAAAAAATAGTAAAAAATAGGGAAGTAATCTAATTAAGTTGAAATTTAGTACAAGTGTATACATTTACTTAATAAATAAGAGCTCCAAGTTTCATTTCAATACAGCAAATATAGCCATGATTTTTGTCATGGAAAGTTACATAAAACATCATAAAAGTTAAGCAGCATCAAGCGTGGTCAGTGCAAATTATTCGTCCAAATAATTTGCTGAGTATGTGTATAACATTTCAAGTCACAAAACGAAAAAATCGTGGGAAATACAAAATAGTTACAGGTGGCAGTCTTAATTACAATTTTAAAATAATTTTAGTTCCTGACTGGAATAAACAAAAACATGTCTGTTTATTATGTTTAAAATATTTCATTAACTGCTGGTTCTTAACAAATTGTACCAAGTTTCTATTGTCGCCCAGAAATAGAAGATAAGCTGAATGATACCATAAACAAGGCATAGACTGACGGACAGTATATGATAATACCCACTCACAAAGATGTTAAATTCAGAAGACAATTTCACTTTTAATTTTTCATGGCAAACACAGGTCTTTTCCGATATAACTTACAACGTAGGGAAAAGTAAAAATTATAAAATTTGAAGATAACTCTAAAGAATGCAAGAAATATCATGTTCATTACCCTAGTTTTAAAATACATTACAAAGGGTTAACTTGAATATGCCTTATTTCAAATTTAACTTTATAAAATATGCATACTGCGTCACAAAAGGACATAATTAAAAATTAGTAGCTACCACAAAAACTGTCCTAGACAAAGGTCTCAGTGAAAGAAAATGTCACCTCTTTTGATGATGTTTATAAGAACTCTTAGAGAGGGCTTAGAGAGGATCTTGTTTTCAAAAGAAGAAGAATTCCGTTCAAAAAAAGAATTTTTAATGAAGTCTTGTCTCAAAGAACAATTCCTTTGTCATCATTTTAATTGACTCATTTATTTTTAAAGAATAATTCTTTATTGGACCTAGTTCGGAAATTCGATTCTAAAGAGTGACATAAAACGAAATAATTAAGTATTTAAAGTGGCTAGTGCCAATAATAAAGAATACCGGTAGAATATTCCAGAAGCATTAAAATTACAATAATTAAGTAATAGTCACCAAAAACATAATGGTTAGTTAGATTGGGCTTCAGTCCATTTCCAACATCGTATAAAGTATAACCTTACTACATAATAAAGAAAAACGTTAAAATTTATCAGATTTTGTGCTTCTAAATCTGTAATTTTTCCAAAAATTGTTAAAAATTAATTTATCATTTTTTAATTAAAATATATAAATAATTTTAAGATTTTAAACATGATATAATTAAATTATCTAAGCGAGTCAAAACCACAGTCTCAACCGACATAATTAAAACCGACAATCTACCTAATAAACTATAAAACAAAATAATACATCGATGAAAATCAATCAATATTTTAAAAAATATTTGAGAACTTTATAATCCATAAAACTTAAAAAACCACGATAAAGAATAATAGATTTATTCGAAAAGATTAATGAGAAGGCAGCTGGAACAAACCGCAAAAATCTGACTCGATCGACCTTTCCATTGCTTAGTTTGGAAATCCGATGTAAAGATAAATACAACCCTAATAATAATAGTTGTTAAATATTATTGAGTTCTAAAAATAAAGATTTACACAAATTTTGACTGACAGTACAACTTGCAAAATATAAGTCAATTAAAATTAAAAACGTAAGGTCATAGTGGTTCCTATCTTCACTTTTTTATGGGTTCATTACTTTTTTTCTCTTTTAGCAATGTTGTTATGGGTAAATGGGGTAAATTTGTACAAAAAAATCTGTCACCAATTTTGAAGTTTGAATAAAAAATCATATCTAGGGTTTGTCGGTCTCTCCAGGTGTCATATTACGGAAGACTTCTAAATCCTCTGTTTATTGCTTCGAAGAAGGCTCTACTTTATTATAAGAATGAATAGAGCTGTTAAAGCAAAACGTCGGTTTCAAAATCCTTAAACCTGTTGTAATCCTTTTAGAGGTGGATCTGAGACAGTTGAAGAGTTGAGGACTTTAAAAGAATTCGACCTATATTTAGATCCTGGTGAAAAAAATGACAAACTCAGTCTTTAGAGAGGAAAATCATAATATATATGAAATCAATTTAAGTCATTAGTAACATCATATCTGAGACTAAATATTTAAATGCCAGCCATCCATCTAGTAATTTTTGGCGGCGTAGACCTAGAGTAATCTAAAATTACACCACATCACACGACCAAACCTAGAAATTATAAAGAGCTAGAAATTGCTTAAGAGCATGAATTTTGGAACTGCTAGAGAAGTAAGCATGTTTATCAGCCTTCAATTCCAATAAATTAAACTATTATAATAACCTCGGAAGGAATTTTAAGAATTGTTTCAGGTCCCTGTAAATATCTTAAATATATTTTTGAGATATTTACTTTTAAGATATAATAGGTTTTCTTGGACTGTTGCTGTCATAAGGGATAAAACCAGTAAGTTTGGATTATTTGTTTTACAAATATGTATTATTATTTGTATTTTGTTTGTGTAAGTTTTAGTAGAGACAGACCACAGCTTGAGTACAGACTAACCACAGCTTGAGTACAGACTAACCACAGCTTGAGTACAGACTAACCACAGCTTGAGTACAGACCAACCACAGCTTGAGTACAAACTGACCACAATAAAACATTTTTTGTAGACAACACCTAAACCTTTTATACCTTGTAAAATTGCATAAGTAGTAAAATATGGAGTCCCTACGGATGTAATCGAAAACCGGAAGACGCTAGACTCGCCTTTATAATTATTCTGACGAGTCTAGCGTCTTCGTAGAGACTTGAAATACCAGCGAATTATTCGCTGACATTTTAAGTCTCTACAACAAATAATGACTGAGTAATACGTTATTTTTAATATGTATATTTCTGAGCAATATTTTATTTAATCCTTCAAGCATTTCATACTATGATAGTATGGCTTGTTCACCTCCATAACTTTATTTACAAAGTATTACCTACCTTACAACAGATTAAATTAGCACATTTTTAAACAAATATTTATTAATGCTTGTTCTTTACCGTATAAGTTGTAATAAAGTTACATTAATTAAAGTAACTATTTATACAATGACATTAACTTCCTTATGTTACCTAAACACATAACTTGCGTTACATGAAGTACAAGACACTACCTTATGTTGGGACCTTGGATAATTCAATATTTTATAAAACTATTAACATAAAATGACATTTTTACACAACACATAGTGCATGTTCGCACAAATCCAGGAAATAAAGAAATACAGATAATCACAAGTATTTCCTTTCATTCAGGAATCATTAGATATTTGTATAAACTTTACCTGAGATTACTTTGTTTATTTTTTATAATCAAATTTATCAGATTGGTAATCTCTATAAAAAATTCTGGCGCAGAGGTCCGCAAGCCAGACAAATTTTCTTTGAATTGCTTGCTTTCTAGCTTATCAATCCAATTTTTGCATAAGTTTTTAGTATATGTTTTATAAGCTTCTTCATTTATTTTTTTATAAGTTTCAAAGCAAATAAGCATATGTATCCTAAAGATAAACCGTACACGACACAGCATTTTTTCACTTATTTGAAGGACAGTTTATGCTCATTTTAATATATATTAAAATGTTATAAAACGTTTTAAATCCATAAACTTTGATCAAACCTTAATTTAATAAACCCAAATTAAATTACTAATCTCAGAACTAAGAATAAATCTTAGTTTAGTCTAAATTAAATATAACTAAGCAATAAAAAAATACAAGTAACTTAATTTAGTAACATCGGGTATGGGGTATCTCGAAACTTTTTCTCATCACCTCGTAGGAGGCCTTAAAACGCCTAAAAAAGTTGATTCCGGTAACATCCAGGTATCGAATTTTTCGCAAACACAATACTTTTCCTATATACCTACTAATAAAGAAAAATAAAAGCGTAAATTGAAATAAAGGTAGCGATCCCATTTCCCACCAATACAATTCAGAATTTAAATTAAAACGATTAAACTAGAAACTACTTTCTTTAAACTCACTCCAAAGAACAGCACCTATTCCGGAATACTCTATTGACTTAATAACATTATTTGCCAAGTATGAGAAATCTGTTAAAAAAAGCTTAAGTCTCATTCGGGAAGTATGAAAGGCAAATGATAGGAATGAAAGATACTGTCAGTGGGAGCATCATATCAACGAGTGATTATTTTATTTCTTCTATTCTACTTTATTTCAACTAGAGAGCTGAAACTTTGTACGAAAATCATCATTTGTACCAATCATCAAACGTTTTGTAGTGCTACCTGAAAAATATTTTTTGATGTCGACATTAATCCGGAATAATGACAGCAAAAATTCGAAAAATAAACGCAGAAAAATGTTGCAAAAGCTTTGAGGGCTTAGCACGTAAGTAGCCAACATATGTACCCAGTTACATCTTATTATCTGCATTTGCTCGATTTGATCAAATGACTTGTGCACATTTTTGAAAACGTTCTAAAAAATCTGAAAATAATCTATTTGAGTTGAAGTTACAAGTGTATACCTTAACATAAAAAATAATACAAAACTAATATAAAATTATTGACCAAACTATTTAAATTAGATAATTTTATGTTTTTTTTTTCATTATTATATTTACCTATCTGACCACTTCCTCATAAAATTATCTAGTATAAAAAATAATTATACCAAGTTTCGTTTTAACATGACTTTTGTTTTAAACATCCATGATTTTTGATTAATCATAAATGTTACGCAGCATCGAGCGTGGTCAGTTCCAGGATAGGTGACTGCTGGTAATGAAACGGATATTTTTTTTTCAATTTAAGGACGAGAAAAGCGAGTCTGAAGACGTGTTGCAGTATAAACTATCGACTTATATATTCTGAAGAAGCGAGTCCGAAGTAGGAAGGATGAGGGTAGCGAATCCGATGTGATGAGGAAAAATTCTAAGGTAATCTACACCCGATTTTTTTCTTTTCCAATAACTACCCAAGAATGAATTAAGCAGTCTGCATTACCAAGATACGGTGGTTGATGACGATTACCACCGGATAATCGTCTGCATTACCGATATACATTTCAGTTGTTAGGTTTATGAAGGCAAATAGCGCTTTTATTAAATCTATCTATAGTAAAATCCATGAAGCCATCTTACATAGCAATACATCGAGACATTGGAACTAGTATTGTAACATCTTATAAATTATTTTTTAACTTATGGGACCAAGAATAGGAAGATGTTAAACATCTAAATAATTTCTCCAAAGTTTCAGAAAAGCTCTGGCTGTATACCTAAAAGACTATTCATATGTTTCAAAAAGTTAGTTAGTTTAGATGAGTAATTCATGAGAAAAAGGTTATTTTTATGTCATTTGACTATATTTATTATTAGTAATGATAAAACTAGATAAATTTTGAAGTTTATTTAATTTAAAATAATAATTTTATTACCTTAGCCCATAAGAATAAATGCAGTCAAGAACAAGTTCGACCTGATGTCTATATAAAAGTTGTGTAACATATTCTTTTAATAAGAATTTAAAGGTCTTTCTAATTCAGTATAGAAGGATATGTCGGTTAAAGTTTATACTTAAACATTTACTTTTAAATTACAAAGATATATATATATAGTACTATATATATACTACCATAATACAAAATTATAGTAAAAGCAGTCCAGTATTTAATTTTAAATCTTGACCACGTTTAAAAGCTGTAGTACATCATTTAACCTTTTAAATACAAAAATAAAAAGTAAATTTACGGGGTTCAAATTAGTTACTTTACGCTGAATAAAAGATTCATACTTCACAGTCTGTGTAGCAAGCAATAAAATTTCCTATGTATAAATACGGGCCTTCGGCCCGTAGCCGCTACGCGGCCACATTGTTGTTGGTTTGTATTATGTGTTGTTGTTACATGGCATTTTGCCATGTATCTAGCGAATTTTCACAGCCTTTCCACACAGGCCCGCTTCGCGGGCCTGAGAGGCTTTCTCACAAATTTGATTTTGCTAATTGAGATTTTATTCATACTCTATTATTAATAGTATGCTATAATATTAAAATTAATTAATCGCGCAACAATCGTCACGAAATTCATTCTAGCTACACAAATTTAAAGTCAGACAGCTTTAACTTTCACAGAGTTTTATTGATATAAGTATCGATACGAAGAAGGAACAACTGTAACATAAAACGTCCCGTTTTCGCGAACAATAATCGAACAAGAACCCGTAAAAAACCCATTTGAACCCTGGTTAGAACCCGTAAAAGAATATTTTACCGTCTAAACTAATAAATCTTGAAACGAATCGAAAAACTAGAATAAAATACGTCAAACATAATTCTTTCCTGACAGTGTTGTCCAAAACAAAAACATTACAAAAAAAAAACAATATAGATAAAATAAACCTAGCGGCGGCCGCGACAATTATAAACAAAATAAATATCATATTTTAGTTTTTAAAAAAATGCCGTTCCGTTTCCGATTGATGCCTGAGCTGAAGCTGAACTGGTCGCAATCGTTTTAGAATGACTTCGACCTTATAAAGACTACTTCGAGGTTCTTCCGCTTTACGGGCCTGCTTAGCTCGGCGTGGTTTAGTGGAAGCCATTTTTGTCCTGTCTCTCTGGGACAGTAGGACCAGGGAGCTAGAGTAAGGCCGCTCTTTTATACTATATCACACCCTCTAACACTACTGAACCCAACAGATATCGTACGAGTCTTTGACCTAGACGTATACATATATACAAGATTATATATATATATATATATGACCGTTGCGCCATTTGTGATGGTTCGATTGAGCTGAAATCGGTCTTAATCGATTCAGCTAGCCGTCTACCTAAACACGAAATACCTTGTTTTATAGCCATTTCAAGTTTCAAAAAAATTTTTTTTTCATGACGTCATAACTTTGGTGATGACGTCATAATGTTTTTATAAACAATAGGCCTCGTAACCTCCTCGACATCTCGCGATTTGCAAAGTTTCGTTTCAATTGAGAACGCCTTCGAGAGTTATCGTTCGCCATACGAAAGGGTAGAAACTCTCATATATATATAATATTATATATATATATATATATATACATATATATAAACTTTTTTCGGACATATATTTTTGTTATCAGGAAGTCAATAGGAACCGATTCCGCTCACTCCCACCCTCAACTTCCGTCATCCGAACAACCTCATAAGCGTCATTTTCATAATGAAAATTCGCTAAAAGGAAAAGAAATAAAATCAAATTATCCCCACCAAAAAAATAGTATACAATGCTATATTTAGTAGTGGCGACGGTATTTCATGTACGAAAAAGTAAATAAAGCTCAGTATTGCATAAAAAATAAGGTGTATATAGAAAAAAATTCTTTCAATAAAGATAAAGCTATCTTACACTCCCAAAAAAAAATTAGCGGTGATTTTCACGCTATCTTCGAATATGCCAAAGAAAATTTATGTCCGTATTAAAAGATAATTTAATAAGTCAATGCGACCTATTATGAATAATTTTGGCTTACATCAACTATACGGTTATACATTGTATGAATTATTTCAAATAAACAATACCTAAATTAAAGTAGTTTTAATGGATATAACAGTGCCGAACCAAGTATACTAGAAGTACTCACGACATACAAATATCACCAACTGATTGCAAAGAAAAGCCTTCCTTATTTTTTTGGATCCTCTAACTACCTTAAACTAATTTTTCCCACAGTCATTAATAAGTAATAATACGTCAAAAAACATCTTCAATACATTACTAGTCGATAAAAAGGTTAAAGATGACTCGACAAGATAAAGATATCAAAACAAATGTTTATTAATCACTGATAAAAATTATGATCAGATTAGGAAAAAATAATTAAAAATATATGTCCTTTTTAGTCATACATATTGTTTTTATTCCCATAATTAATAGCAATGTATTCTTGAATCATCCAATAGTTCATTATTATTTATTACATTTTACTTATCTACTCATTATTATCTATTGTTCATTTATTTTGTTTTTACTTTAATTCAATATATTTTCTTAGACAGTAGTGTATAAATTCTAATTGTATTATTTTCTTTACATTCTCATATTAAATAACTTTTTCCCATACATGCTTAAGGTAATTGATGATGACACTAATGAGTCAAACAGGTATAATGATACAATCAAAACTCACTTGTTTCAAAGAACAATACTGATACTTTTGAAGTCTCAAAGTTAAACTTAAAGGTCTTTTAATTCTAAGTTAATTTATAAAGGTACAAATTACATATATTTTTATCATTTAAAGTGAGTGTTAAAAATAAATACGTCACAGCAAAAAAGCCCAGTATTAATAAATTATTTGCGTTATTAAGATATGATTGATCATTCATAATTCGGAATGAACACGATGTGTAACCCTAGAAGTAATGTTCTTCAAAATGAAAACAACTAACAGCGTGTTAAAATAATAATAATAATAATAGAAAATAGACTCATTTACGCTTTTAGAACGAAAAAGGTAGGTAGCAATAAATATATATACATGTAAAATGAGTTAGATGTCGTTAAAAACATGTATGCAATTTTTCCAAAAATGTATGACCATCTTTTTAGAAATGAAACACACAGTGCAACCAGGTAAGACGTATATTTCTACTTTCCCCTTTAAGGGATTACTCTTGTAACCAACATGACCGTTTGTTTAGTATGTTTCTCTAGTCCCACTACCTACTCTAATCTCATTAGTCTCATCTAGCCCACCAGCTATTAGTATTACCAATCTTACCTGTTTCTCTAATCTTTCTAAAGATACTCGTTATAATTATTCATCTGTCTAGTTAGGTTCAGCCTGACGGGAAAAGATGTTTGGGAACTTTGTGCTCATATTATAACATGGCTGGAAACAACGGAAACATGAATCCTGACTTTTCTCGGACGAAATCCAACTCCGCATTTGCGTAATAGCTAAAGGAAACAACGAAAACCTAGGCTGGGTTGCCAAGTCTTGACTTCGAGACCTCCCGGAAAAACTTTTATAAGATCGTAAAGGGAACACTCTACCACTGTGGAGCGTTTAAAGACCCTCTTTGTAGTTGCACATTCTATAGTTTACACCTTTAAATTCTTTACTTTGAAGTTACTCAATTTAAATTTTATTTATCGAAGCAGATGGATTTAAAAATGACAAAAGTGTATTGAAATGTTAATAATCCTCTAAAATGGAAAATTATAGATTTAAAAAAGTTAGGTACGATCTGAGCTATTTCTTATTGCAAAAAGACTTAAGCATAAGACTTCAACATACTTAGTAAAAAGTAAGTATAGCTTTTTTTACTACAATAGTAAAAAAAAGCTTTAAGGTACCACAAACCTCATTTATAATAACAATCCATCCATACAATACGTGAGTTTAATTAATAGTTTATTTTATAATCTATCTATTATCGCATCTTAGTAAATTCCTCTCTTAGTGGCATCCGTCAAAACAATTTCTGAATAGACTAGACCGAACACAATATAAAACTCTACGTTATAGAGCGGTAGAGAGATCTAAGACAATATGTGTTTAATCGTATCTATCTACCATCTTATCTCCATACTAACGATCTGTCACTAGATCAAAATACTTAAAACTGTTACTAAAATGTAAAATTTAAATTATTAGTTCAAATTAAATCTATTCTAAACTTTTACTTAATAAAGACACAACACTATGATTTTTATTTTTTAGATGAAAAAAATCAGTTTCAAATGCCGTTGAACTCCAAAATAGTATCTGTTTCATTTATTGTGACCACACATGGTGTGCTAAAAGAGTTTTACCATTTTCATGCTAGTAAGTAAGGACGCAAATATTACGGTACTTACTGGAGTATCAATAAGAGGTTTCACGAAACCTCAATCGGAGATCGAGTCGAGTCAAGCTATTAGACGATAACGGAGGTTAGTCTAAAGATTACAATCCTACATCCCTTCAGTATCATAACCTATAGGTCTAATCTATAGACCTATAGTTATGACTATCATCTATAGGTTATGGCAGTATCATAACCTATAGGTTATATATCATATAGGTTATGGCAGTATCATAACCTATAGTTATGACTATCATCTATAGGTTATGGCAGTATCATAACCTATAGGTTGACTATCATCTATAGGTTATGGCATATCATAACTATAGGTTATGACTATCATAATATAGGTTATGGCAGTATCATAACCTATAGGTTATGGGTATGGCAGTATCATCCTAGTTATGGTAGTATCATAACCTATAGGTTACTATCATCTATGGTCAGTGGCATCTATAGGTTATGGCAGTATCATAACCTATAGGTTATGACTATCATCTATAGGTTATGGCAGTCTACTTAATCAAATATTGGTTTGGCTGATTCATTGTCTTGATAAAATTCTTAACTAAAGAGATCAATAAAAGAGATTTATTTTGTTCGACGCAGCGGATTACCTATAAAATTAATTAATAACTGATAAAAAAAAAGGCCACCAGCTATGCTAATTATAAGATATCCAGAATTTATGCTGTCTCAGCATGTTCTAAATAATTTAATCTGTAGAAAGTACCTCCATTTTGTATTAGTGTTCATTCACAAACCTCATTTATATACAATCCATCCATACAATCGTGAGTTTTAATTAATAGTTTATTTTATATCTATCTATTATCGCATCTTAGTAAATTCCTCTCTTAGTGGCATCCGTCAAACAATTTCTGAATAGACTAGACCGAACACAATAAAAACTCTACGTTATAGAGCGGTAGAGAGATCTAAGACATGTGTTATAATCGTATCTATCTTACCATCTTATCTCCATACTAACGATCTGTCACTAGATCAAAATACTTAAAACTGTTACTAAAATGTAAAATTTAAATTATTAGTTCAAATTAAATCTATTTCTAAACTTTTACTTAATAAAGACACAACACTATGATTTTTATTTTTTAGATGAAAAAAATCAGTTTCAAATGCCGTTGAACTCCAAAATAGTATCTGTTTCATTTATTGTGACCACACATGGTGTGCTAAAAGAGTTTTACCATTTTCATGCTAGTAAGTAAGGACGCAAATATTACGGTACTTACTGGAGTATCAATAAGAGGTTTCACGAAACCTCAATCGGAGATCGAGTCGAGTCAAGCTATTAGACGATAACGGAGGTTAGTCTAAAGATTACAATCCTACATCCTTCAGTATCCCCTATAGTTATGAATCATCTATGTTATGTATAACCTATAGGTTATGACTATCATAGGGCAGTATCATAACCTATAGGTTATGACACATCTATAGGTTATGGCAGTATCATAACCTATAGGTTATGACTATCATCTATAGGTTATGGCAGGTATCAGTATCATAACCTATAGTTATGATATCATCTATAGGTTATGGCAGTATCATAACCTAAGGTATGACATCTATAGTTATGGCAGTATCATAACCTATAGGTTATGACTATCATCTATAGGTATGGCAGTATCATAACCTATAGTATGACTATCATCTATAGGTTATGGCAGTATCATAACCTATAGGTATGACTATCATCTATAGGTTATGGCCAGTACATAACTATAGGTTATGACTATCATCTATAGGTTATGGCAGCTGGTTTGGCTGATTCATTGTCTTGATAAAATTCTTAACTAAAGAGATCAATAAAAGAGATTTATTTTGTTCGACGCAGCGGATTACCTATAAAATTAATTAATAACTGATAAAAAAAAGGCCACCAGCTATGCTAATTATAAGATATCCAGAATTTATGCTGTCTCAGCATGTTCTAAATAATTTAATCTGTAGAAAGTACCTCCATTTTGTATTAGTGTTCATTCACAAACCGTTAGACACTCATTATTGCATCTTGGATACTTGTTTTGTGTAAAGGGAACTTCTTTTTAGTGAAGTAGTCACTGTTTCTTACAGTTCATTCCCAAATGGATGGAACTTCGGAACTAAGTTTTCTTTCAATGGGTTGTAGTGATGGATTCGCTGCGCTCATCCTCACTATTTCGTACTCACCAAATTTATACTGCAACGCGTCTTTAGACTCGCTTTGTATGTCCTCAGACTGTAGTTAAAATAGTTTTATTCAAATCGGCTACCCTTGTCATATCGAAAAGAAACATAGTATACTTATTCATCACGTATAATGAGATACATTTGTCCCAATTTTGAACACTTGTCCAATTAAAACTCCATAGGATTTTTTAATAATTATTTGCATTTAAAAAAATATACAAAACGTATACAAGTAATATGCTAAAATTTGAATTATTTTTGATAATTAGATAAAACTTAGCACAATTTTGGTCTTATACATCACTATATGCATGCTTAATTTTATATCGATCAAAACATTTTTTCACGCATTTTCCAATTTTTTTCTGAGGTATTATTGCCAGTTAAATTATATTTCTGAATAGCAAAATTAGACCTAAAGAGATTTTTGTACCAATCAACCTTTAAGTTTAAAATCTTTTGTATAACTACACTAGAAGCTACTATGATAAAAGTCACTCACACATATAGACACACAACTTTGTAAAAACTCAACAGAAAGTCTTAAAAACAGCAAAAGCGGATGATTTAGGTGAAATCCCGATTTTGGGATATTTTGCAAACACAATACTTTCCTATATACCTACAATATAAATGAGGAAAATTAAAAACCACCTGTTGAAGCTAATTAAAGGATGTTTTAACTAAATTATCACTTTATTCTATACCAAGAAATAATACAAGGACGCTTTGAAGAACTGACATCAATTCCTTAAATCGTTGTAATATAATAAAGCGAAAGAATTCCTAATTATACGACAAAGGTGACTAGCAAAGAAATGTTTTAACAGATAAATACTAATTACTAATTGGCTCTTTTCAATAAAGAAATAGTTAAAACATTAATTAAAGATTTACTTTGTTGTAATGGCACGTTGATCAGTGTAATTAGCAATATCATGTAAATCCAAATTAAGTCCTGCTACTATGTACAGAACCTGTTGGGTATTTACTCTATTAGTTTAAGGAAACTTTTTGGTGGCACATAAATTTTTAATTGTGAGATGGCACTCGTATCTAAACGGGTAGAACCATTGGTTTCAACAGGGACTCTGCTAAGTAGTCTGCTGCTACATCTACGAAACTATCAACTAAATCTGGATATGTTTTGAAAGTATACTACTTGCAAAACTAATAATATGACATACAGGAAAACAGTCCCCATGTAGGAGCTAAAATTAAAAACGGCTTCTAAATATTAAAGTTCAAAAATAAAATTTATTATTGACGTTTTATGATTCTTTAGGTCAATTGAATAATGTTTTATATTTGGATATTTTTCTCCAACACTAATAGTTTGCCCTTATTTTTTCAATTTTAAAGTTTTGGACGCCCTTATACATTTTTGTTACTTTATAACAAAAATGTAAAACTATAGTCTAGTATTATTGGGGCATAAAATTTTTAAGTATATTAAAATCATAATAAATCGATGTTTTAACTATTAAATTTAGGTTAAATATGTATTTCTGCAAAATTTAAGGATTTCCCCACTTGAAGCATTATATGTCAAACATTAAGATATCATATATGATAGCTATACTAATTTCTTTTTCCAGAATAACTTTTTAGTACCTCTCGTTTGATAGAATTAGTTTTGAGTCTGTCTTAATCTTAAACTTAATAACATAGAAAAACATGTAGTATTCAAACTATACGTCTGGATTTATTTAACCTATTTTGATGGTATCAAGTTTATTTCAATTTTTTTTCAGCAATTATTTGATCACACGCCAAATTTAAAATATTTCATGTATTATTATATAAAAACTTCTAAAAGGACTTAAATTTAAAATATTGAGTTTTTTTATTAGTATGACTTTTTATAAAATAATAATAATTAAATAACAAAGTGCATTAAAATGGAATATAAATTAATGCGTCATAAATAATATTAAGTAATTAAAGAAAAAAAAAAAAATGAAAGGGATAAAAAATTGATCAATAAAGGTGATATTTAATGAAATAAAATATTTATTTGAATAAATCAAAATCAAGAGAATTTATAAATAAATTCTCTATATAGATAATTAGAGAGTATAGATAAATTTGTTGGAGACCAAATCTTTCCTTGTGTCATAAGGTCTAGCATTAGTGTTTCTTTTCTTTCTCAAACAGAGACATTGAAATATAATATGGGTCCAGTTTGCGGGACGTTTTGTCACAAGACAGGATGGGTCTGGATAATTATGATACTATAAAGATATGACTTATTAGATCCATGTCCGGAAAGAGCCTGAGTTAATTTGTAAGTTATCTTTAGGTCAATATTTCTCCTTGAAACAGCAATATCAAAAGGTTATATAAACTTATAACATATGAATTTATTTTTTTTGATAAAACGAATACAAACACCGCTGTAATGTTAAAACTGTTTTCAGGCCATTTTCGGACTTTGAAGGGCCCAGGGAGACCAATTTCCCAATTTAAATTGATAAAAATCCCGAGTCTAAATCAGATCTTCTGATTCATTATCAGAAATCTAAAATAAGTCAAACTAGAGGTCTAAACCTTTGGGGCTCCACTGTCAATGAGGGGTTAAGCAAAATGTACACTATTCTCATGTTTATAAAAATTGCTACATCCATGATAGCATTGTTGGTTCCGCCATTCTCATCATATCGCCTTGCTATCATAATACAACCATAAATGGCCACAATAAACTAGAAACATAGTCAAATGTAGGATAAGGTTAGTATATTAGTAGGATTGTCATTTCAGTATTGCGCCACAGCCACTATATAATTTTTAGGGCACTTGAAGATGATATTTTTCATTTGGCTCTTGGACTATTATTAGTAATGGAGAAAAAAGTCAAGTATAAATCATAATTTATTTTACATAAAAAACAAAATTCGTTCACAATAAAATTTATTATTAATTAAATCATTGGGTGCCGTTCCACGATTTTGCCCATTTTAAGTCTATGGTGAACTATTAGAAATAGAAAAAAAATAATAAAGAAAATTGCAATTATTTTGGTCATAGGATAGAAATATGCAGAATAGAATATCATTAATGAGGTTTATATTTAGTTTAAAGTGTGTCGTAGAATCATAAACATGTTTATTTCAACATGTTAACACTGAACATTGGTTCTATAGGCATAGTAATATTTTTCAAACACGAACTACTAGTCTAAAACAACGAACTTCTTATTCTTAGTCTTCAAACACGAACTAGTCTAAAAATAAGACTTTTTAATATAATGGAATTATTAATGTTGATAGTCCAAGAATGGGATAATAAAAAATGAATTAATGTGGACGTTTCGGCCAAGCTGGCATAATCATGCCTAAAAAGAAAATGTAATGTAGAAAATATAATGGAATTGGGTTTGTAAAAAGGTAAAAAATTAAACAAAAAACATCCTTTCTTGTTTTATGTACTTTTATTAGTTGATAGGAATGAAAGTATAAATATTAGAGGTCTGTATGGTTCTGTACTTGTAGACGAAGTATTACAAAACTAAGTAACCTAGACTAGATAGACTATAAACTTGATCTCGCAGGCAAACTAAGATATTTATAACTTATAACTTTAAGTGTTTAACTTAACTTATGAATCTTTTACTAAATAGTCTCTTATGCCTTTAAACAATTGAATTCAAATTTTGTAAAAAGTAAACTCCATATGAAATAGCGAAAAGATCAAATTTCTTTAAAAAAAAAAACTCTGTCTTTTTATTATTAAGTTATTAGTTAAGTCTCATTAATAAAGAATAGGTGTTTACATGGCTCTTTCAAAACACCAAAAAAAGGTTAATTTATGCCAAGTCAGCGAATTTCTTTGAAACATTATTGGCTTTTTGTGCATTTTTTTGGCCATTTAATAAATGTCATATTTTTATTTGTAGTTATCCGATTTTGACGAAAAACACTCGTTTTATAGGAAATTTTATCAGCTTTAAAAAAAGCTTGCTTCGTGTTTTGCACACGACCTACAGGAAACCACTTATTGCAAGAAAACGGGAATTTGTACAATTTTTTAATATTTTGACCGGGCGCATTCATATGAAGGGCTCCACTCTGGATAGGCAGACTAAGGTTCTTCATAATTTAAGATATATTTTTAAAAAAATTTGGATTGAAATAGTACAAAATGAGTCACATTTTTTCAGGTCCAGCTCTTGGACTATTAGTGATGGTTAATGATATCATCTAAAAATATTTTATAGAGAGCACAAATAGACCTAAAGTTTTATTTTTGTGTCAAGTTTATTACACATAATATAAATACACTGGGAGATACGATAATATCAGACACACACAGACAACTTGCCGGCATACACTCACTATTTCCTTATCACACCTGAAACGGAGAATTCAGATAAAAATCCCGATTCAGGATTTATTTAGTCAAAAACATTAATTTTCTTATGTTACTACAGTCTAAATTAGGAGAAAGAAAAAGGTGGTTAACGCACAATAATCTATTTAATTCCACTATAAAACAATATGAACACCTAAATGCTATAAAAAATATAGAAAAGATCTATCCAAAATATATGCTAAAATGCACATGCTTAGTACTGTCTTCTAATCCTGACAATACATTGTCAGTATTGTGGGGGGTACATTTCAAATACATCACTCTGATTACTCAGCTCTGTACAGAACTATAGCGATAAAATTAGTATCCAAATTAGTTTTTTGCCAATATACCTCTAAGGATAAGATAGTAAAAAGTATTTTTAATTATAAGTATTAAGCTACATATAAAATAAAATAAAAAAAAAATATAAATTAAAAGAATGGATGCTACCCTAACACTAGATAATAAGTTTAATAATTTAAGTTTAGTTTATAAGTAAATGCCACACAGCATAGAATTTTTCAATTCTTTAGTGTGGCATATTATTCCTTTACCTGTATATCTAATATGTATGTATGATAATTTATTAATAAAGGAGTGTTTAAAAAAATCCATAAAAGATCTATCTAAAATATATACTAAAATTGCAATGCACATGCTTAGTACTGTCTTCTAATGCTGACAATACATTGTCAGTATTGCGGGTTGTACATTTCAAATACATCACCCTGTATCTATCTACCCCCTAAGTCGTATTCTGCGAGTTTAAAAGTCTAATTATTTTTTTACAATCGTCTGGCATGTATGGTAATTTTAATATAAAAATTTGTTTTTTTACGGTAACTTTAAAAAGATAAATTGGAGCATACGATTATATAGATCATTTGTGAAACTGTGTTGTATCGTGAACATTTTAATAACACTATCGCTGAATTCCGGTAGTTTTTACCAAACCATTATTTTTTCCACACAATGTATAATTAGGAATGAATACTGGTATGCCAGTAAGCTTATTTTTAACTATAAATTGGTAATTTCCCTATGTATGCCAAACAATAGTTCGGGAAAAAATAACCGAAATTTAATAATATTGGTATTAAATCGTACAAAATATGAAACAATGTCTGAAATAATTAATCCAAAGGTATGCTCCAGTTTAACTTTCAAAGTTACCATGGAAAAACACTTTTTGGTAATTACATTAACAAACATGCTAAACTATTTCCAAACAAATAATTAGGTATTTAAACTTTCAGTGGTCAACATAGTGGGAATATTTAGCAATTTTATCATGATAGCTTCACACGAAGCTGAGTTAATAAGAGAGAGGTATATGAAATGTACCGCCTTGTTTTATGAAAAACACACTCTGATCAATAATCATTCTTTGCTATTCCTCACCTACTATTTACGAATTTTTCGGAAGGCAATTGGCTTAAATTATTCGTCATACATTTAAAACCTATTTGATTTAAGACATTAGTAAAGATTGAGAAAGGTAACTCAAGTACCTTTCTAATACAAGTACTATTTTTATTACAGGTTTTAATAAGAGTAATAGGTCATGATTATGTATAAATCATTAAGTAAATAATATGATAAGTATGAATAACTAGTATTACTTGATACTTAATTAATAAAGTATTAAAGTAATTCAAACTAAATCTAAATAACTTGTTCTATTTACTTAGTATTAATTTTCAATGATAACCTTAAAAGGATTAATCATCTCATTTTATATATTTAAATAGCCATTTTGCAGCAAGTGACAACGAGCGATTACAACACATCGGTCCTATTGTTTCGATTAAGTAAACAATTTTTCGCTGCATATATTTTTTTAATTCAACGTTAGTTAGCCTTTTTTTAAGAAAATGGCTGCAATCAAGTCCAGCTAGTCTTCTATTGGGGAATTTTCATCATACAAATTACACTTATAAGGTTGTTCTTCTGATCAGAGAAGCTGAGGGGAGACTGTGGTGAATAAATATATATATTATATATATATATATAATATAAATAATATATAATATATATATATATATATATATATATATATAATATATATATATATATATATATATAATATATATATAATATATATATAAATATATATAATATATATAATATAATATATATATAATATTATATTAAGATGTCATGATCTCATATATAAAAAAGAGAACTACAGAACTTACTTCTTCTTATTATCATTTAATACTAAGGTATTTTTCTATTTTCAATTATAATATATATATATATATTATATATATATTTATATATTATATATATATATATATATATATATCTGTGTTCCTCTTGGTATGACAAACGTAATTACAAGTCATGAATTTACCTAATGAATAAGTTTAAAAAATTATTTTGAACTTAAAATGTCTTTAAATCATTGTTCAAGTTTTCAAGTAGACGACAGACTAAATCTATTAAACAGTTTTCGGCTGCATCGGAACATTTTTAGAGGGCCAAACGGTTCACATATAGATATAATGTTGTATATATGTAACAACTAGGTTGATAACCTCTAAATTGTTAGGTTTCATTGTTATATATATATATATATATATTAATATATATATTATATATATATATATATATATTATATATATATATATAATATAATATATATATACATTATTGTCTTGCACACTTGTGAACATATTGGTAAATGACCTCTGCGATATCTGTTGAGCGGGGCCCCTATCTCTTGTTTTACCCAGGTAAGTCTAATGTCCTACTGGATAAACTGGACATAAACGGCTTCCACGGAACCACGGCGTGTTAAGGAGGCCTGCAAAGCGGATGGACTTCGAAGTGGTTTCTAATGGTTGTAGGCATTCTAAAACTATTATAACCGGTTTAGTCTATAACATTTAAGCTCATTTTTGTAAGTGTGCGGTGAGATGTGTGTGAGAGATATCTCTAGTAACTATAACGTGAATTTTCGTTGTGAGTCGCTGTGTTCTATGTTGATTTTGGTCACATAAGAGTAGATCTTTCTAAAAAAGAAAAACAATAGGTCTGGCTGAAGGCCAAGACGCTGAATGCTGTTCAGCCTTTGTTACTTTGTGGTTGTGAATCAGCCAAAAAGTAACAGATTAGTTCTGGATCTTTCACACACATATCACCGCTTACAAAAATGAGTTTAATTGTTAGACTTAACCGGTTCTGATAGTTTTAGAATGCCTAAGACCATAAGAAGCCACATCAAGGTGAAACCGCTTTGCAGGCCAATCAGTAAGTCCCTTTTCCTAAAAATGTTGATCTCCCTTTCTTCCCTTTATGAACTCAACCTAATAAGCTCAACACAACACATCGTTCTTTCAAAGCAAACTCAGGGCATAAGCACTCTGCGATCAAGGAAAAGGCTAGGCTAGTAGTCACAAAAACTTAGTGGCAAAAGCTATAGCCTTGAAATTTCTATAATTTTAATTGCTGCTAATAAAGCTACTTGCCTAGACTTGTAAAGAACCGTAAAATGTGCAATCAATGTAATTAAATCTGAAAAAGAATGAACTTAAAGACCTAACCAATTTTCATAATTAGCAAATAAAATATGTAGTAAAAAATGAACAAAAGTAAAATAAAAGGTATTAACAACTATTTGAAGAATTAAATAAAGATAACTTGTGACCAAACTAAATTTATAGTTTTTATTATCTTAAAGTCATTAGTTGAGGCCTACATCACACCGTGGTAATCTAAGGTCACGAATAGTTTTATTTAACAGCCTATTTCAAAATAATACACAAAAACAATTTTTTCACCACAAAAATAAATGTGTTTAGTAATGCTATTATTTTAAGAAAGTAAATTAAGTCCAAAGAAGATATAAAATATTAAGTTTATTCTTAAAAACCTTGAAGTAAAATTACTTTCAAAATTATTTTATACTGCAAAATGATAAAAGAATAATCATAAAATATTTAGTACATTTATGGTTATCTAAATAGAAAGAAACTATCATTTTGATAGGTGATCGCGGTGATTTTAAATGCATTCAAGAATTAGGTAAATTATGACAATCACTTTAGGGTACAGAATGGATTAGATTTCATTAGATGAACGTATATTAATATAATTATATATTTTAATAATACAATATTAAATTAATTATAATATAATTATATATATTAATGTAATAAATTAATATAAATTAATATTAGTATAGAATATATTATGTTTATATAGAATTTCCTTTGCATAAATTAGCTTTATTAAACATTAATATGCTACGTGTAAGTAGTGTAATATAGTTTACTTCTAATAGAATGTAAACATCTAATGAAATGTAAAAACAATGTCTCATCTGTGCCCTAAAGTGATTCTTATCTTGAATTATGGAGACACACTCAAGTATTAATAATAGGTAAATTATTTTTATTTTATTATTACTTTTCCTTATTTATATCGTAGGTACATAGGAAAAGTATTGTGTATGCAAAAAAATGCGAAGCCGGTATGTCACCGGAATCACACATAAGTTGTATGTGTATATGTTTGTGTGTGTGTGTCTGTTATCATCGCAGCACCCAGTGTGTTAATGCTAGAGAATTGAAATTTTATACGAATATCATCAGTCTAAGGTGTAGGTGTGCTATTTGGAAAATATTTTTTTTACAACGCTATTAACCCGCAAAAATTACTCTATGATTAAAATAAACCTATGATTCTTGTTGGATTCTAAAAAAGTTAAGCAGCATCAAGCGTGTTAATTGACTGGTTGGGTGACCGCTGGAAACGAAACGGATGTATTTTCTACCTTAGGACTAACGAAGCGAGTCCGACAAAGTATCGCAGTATACATTTACCGACTTTTACATTCTGAGGTCGAGCGAAACGAACGTAGCGAATCCGATGTAATGAGGAAAAGTTCCGAGGTACCGTACCGATTTTTTATTTTATATTATCATATATACATTTCGAAATATAATTATTCTCTTTATTATTGTTAGTATACTAGAATTATTACAACTTAAAATCCTAATAATAAGGTTCATAAAACACACTTTTTTATGATGCAACGTTTAATTCTCTCATTTTAACAGTTCATGCAATGTTCATTAACACTAAATCATTTATCAAACCTGACAATAGATTATAAATCATCAACCCTCAAACTTAGCTAATTAAGGCTTCTAATCTGGACAAATTAGAGCAGCAAACGACCTGCATTGCCCGCCTTCAAATTACCCGCACCAGAAGCTTATTGTACAAGAGTAACTTAAT
Source organism: Microvelia longipes (assembly GCA_018340805.1). Lineage (NCBI taxonomy): Eukaryota > Metazoa > Arthropoda > Insecta > Hemiptera > Veliidae > Microvelia > Microvelia longipes. The sequence goes on along the minus strand of JACMZG010001911.1, from coordinate 52,360,772 downwards.
AATAACGTTGACTGCATTAGCTTTACTTAAATACTCTGAACTTAATAACTTCCAGTCAAAATATAGATTTTTCATTTACAATATATTCAGACTAATTTACATAAAAAAGTTTCAAGAACTCAACCATACTTAAGTAAGCGTCCTAAACAATTCTACAACTATCTCACTAACTTCGTTTTTCCATAAAAACCTTAAAAACCTTTGATTTACGAAAGAAGAGCAATTATGGTTATATTATGCAAACCAGGTTAGTAATAGTGATAACGTCTGGAATACCCCAAACCATTGCTGCTTTATAAATCTGCTTCCTAAATCTACGTTAAGAATCAAAATTTTGACTTTAATTTTAAAATTATTGTGTATTTTTGTGTATTGTGTATTTTAAAATTATTGGAAAAGTATTGTGTTTGCAAAAAAACCAAAACCGGGATGTCACCGGAAGTATCAGTTTTAAATGCCTCATAAGTGATTTCCACAAAGTTGTCTGTCTGTATGTGTGTGAATGCGTCTGTTATCGCATGCAGCTCCCATTGTATTTATGCTAGAGATTTTGCACAATTTTGTAATGAGTAACTGAGTTGCAAATTAGTACAACAATAAGTCTACCCCTGTAGTTGTGCTATTCGGAAAATATTTTTTATCACGTCATTAACCCGCAATAATGACTTCTAAAAATTTATAAAATTTATAAAACATTCATAAAATGTTTCGATCAGATTGAGATTTGACACGCATGTAGTCATCTATAAGACTTACATATGTACTAAGTTTCATCTCATTATCAGCATTAGTTCAATTTTTATCAGATGATTTGTATACGTTTTTTTTAAAAAAATACTAAAAAATCAGTATAATTGAGTAAAAGTTACAAAATAATAATGGCAAATCGTAATAAAGTCAACATACTTGGAATAGAGAGCATTTTTAAAGTCCAGTCCTAGGTTTTTCACATATTTTTAACGATTTAACATTAATACATTTGAAATGTTTCTATAAGTGTGTTCTCTAAGTACTATAAGTCAGTTAGTCTCTTAGGGTGGTCTGATTGACCTGAAACTATCTCATTCAAATCAATATGCCACATTTTATTCAATATGACACTATGTGTATGCTATTTCAAATATCACATTTTACGGACGTAATAAAAATGGTTTATTGACGACATATATTTTTCAAAAGCTATGGGCTTCGAACTTTCCTAAAATCTCTTCACACGACTTGTTTTGTTTTGAGTTGAGAAATTCATCGAGAAGATTTATATTGTAGAGCTTATCAAAAACTGCGATCCCTTCAACTGAAAAGAAGGAAATTAGAAGAATTTCTCAAGATAAATGAGCTTTCCTACTGAAAAGCAGGAAAGGAAGAGAAATTTATTATTTTGTATACTGAAAAGTAAAACAATTTATGGAAATGTATGATTCTTTCTACTGAAAAGTATAACAATTTATCGAAATGTCTGATTTTTTTACTGAAAAGTAAATCAATTTATCGTAATGTAAGATTTTTTCTACTGAAAAGTAAAAACAAATTATCGAAATGTATGATTTTTTCTACTGAAAGGTAAGTTAGAGGATTTATCAAAATGACTGAGCTTTCGTACGGAGAATTAAAAGGGTTTATCAAAGTATATACTTTGATTTTTCTACCTTTGAGTAGGAAAATCATACGATTTCCTACTCACAGAGGAAAGTTAAAATATTTATCAAAATGCAAGAGATTTCTAAATGAAAAGGTAGAAAGTAAGAGAATTTATAAAAATGGTGGGGCTTTCCACTGAAAAGTAGGCGGGTTTATAAATATATGTTTGTTCAATATGTATGAACTTTCCATCTAAATATTTTCGAAACTAAGTTAGCTAAAAGTTAAGTAAAATAGATAAATATTCTCAAAAAAAAACTTTCAGAATTTGTATCTTTATCTATAGAAAGATAAGTGTGGCATTGGATTGCGTCCACTAAGTACTGTCACAGTATCTAAGTCCACACAACCGAGGTAAACAACTAGCGAGTATGAGTTACTTAAACTAGACTTATTGTTATTACACAACAAGCTAACTTACTAGGAGTAAAATATAAGTTTGTTAATATAAAAATTTTGTTTATCTTTCGTAATTGTTAAGTTGATGTAATCTTATCATAGATGAAGACATCAAGAGAACAATTCATTATAAAGGTGACGTTAAGTTTAACAATTTTGAGGGCTTAAGATATGTCAGATAAACTATTTTACGTAATTATAACACCCATAGCATATAGATGCTCTACTTTTAAATAAATATTACATGGTTTTGATAAAATTTAATTAATATTTTATAAGGATGAGATCAGATTTAAAGAATATTGCAGTACTTTACCATAGAAAGAGTGGCTGAAGAAAAAGCTTTAATACAGAAAAAGTAGTAACATATATAAAGCAGCTCCGGACCACGTAGTGACTTTATTAGCCTTTATTTTAGTTAAGAAAAATAGTTAATGACCAACAAAAAACAAACAAAACTGCCAGTCATGGTACAAGGTTTCCCCATCTATAGACAATATGATAGAAGCATATAATTTTGCCGTTTGAGCTGGAGTGTTTACAAGAAAAGTGCACGTTCATGTAATATATATTGAGAACAGAGCAAGCGACGGATGCAGTTGAGGCCTCTTTCTATTCAGATAAAAGTGTAACCATGATTATATTATAAACACCATTTTAAATAATCTAAAAAATATTTTTTAACAATTTCTTATGATTATTTTTGAAATTTTAATATAAAAATCTCAAAAAGTATGCTAACTACAAATATGGTTAAAGTCTCTTAATATCATAAAAACTTAAATATTATTTATGATTTAAGTTGAAATATGCATCTACTGTATTTAAGTTAAAAATATGACAAATATTTATATAATTTTTTAAAAACTTTAAAGCGACGCCATTTAATACGCCAAAATCTAATCTATTCTTTTTCTAATCCATTCTCTGTGTAACACTTTTCAAACAAACCAGAGAGGATGGAATGACATGAAATACAGAGTATAACTAGAATGTTACAGAGAAAACAGAAAGGATAGAAAGTCATGAAATAGAGAGTATAACTAAAGTGTTACAGACAAAAGCAGAGAGGATGGAAAGTCATGAAATAGAGAGTATAAACTAGTGTGTTACAGAGAAAACAGAGAGGATGAAAAGTCATGAAATAGAGAGTATAACTAGAGTGTTACAGAGAAAACAGAGAAGATGGAAAGTCATGAAATAGAGAGTATAACTAGAGTGTTACAGAGAAACAAAGAGGATAGAAAGTCATGAAATAGAGGTATTAATAGGTGCTATGGAAGTCATGAAATAGAGAGTATAACTAGAGTGTCACAGAGAAAACAGAGAGGATGGAAAGTCATGAAATAGAGAGTATAACTAGAGTGTCACAGAGAAAACAGAGAGGATGGAAAGTCATGAAATAGAGAGTATAACTAGGAGAAAAGAGAGGATGGAAAGTAATGAAATAGAGAGTATAACTAGAGTGTCACAGAGAAAGCAGAGAGGATGGAAAGTCATGAAATAGAGAGTATAACTAGAGTGTCACAGAGAAAGCAGAGAGGATGGAAAGTCATGAAATAGGGAGTATAACTAGAATGTTACAACAGAGAAAACAGAGAGGATGGAAAGTCATGAAATAGGGAGTATAACTAGTGTGTCACAGAAAAGTAGAGAGGATGGGAAGTCGTAAAATACTGAGTATAACTAATATTTTTCAAAGAAAAGCATATTTATCGAATTGTTTATACAAAACTATGCCTTCATATTGGCACCAAAAGCATTAGATTAGTCAATGCATATCTTTAATGGATTTTGCGTATTTTCTATCCAAAAAAGATTGACATAATGAGTAACAAGTAATTGAGTAAGTGCTCAAGTTATAAAGCAGAAACCGTAAAGGTAAACATAAAATAGATTGATAAACACGCTTTTCAGAATTATTTTTAGTTATACACTTATATAATGTAAATAAAACGATAAAAAATGTTCAACTCTACACCGTTTTCATACAGCTTAGTGCCCCAAAAAGTATTGGAAACGATACTCTACTCATAATTTTCAGGTTTACCACTGTCTGTTAGTGTTTCCCGTATTTTGTTTTACATTTTGGTCACCCTTGGTGGTTAGATTGACTTCAGACCGGTTTTATTCGATTCAGTGCCCACCCAAAACATTGTAAAGTTTTGTTAATTAAGAATTTTATTTAATTCCTTATTTTTACCGTAGGTATATAGGAAAAGTATTTTGTTGTGTTGCCCGCAATTTTGGTTTTGTGTTATTTACCATGGTTTTTTTCGACTTTTTTTGTCTCTTGGAGTGGTCGTTTTGACTCTTACCCTATTAGCGTTATTCCTAAGGAAATTCGCTATAAAAGTAATTTCAAAAAGAAATAAAATAATATGAGGACTAAGGTAGGGGAACGAATTTGAACAGGTTGCCTGTTGAAAATGTTCTTAATTATTTATAATTTTTATTTTATTTTTATGTCTAATCATTATAGGACTAATTAATTGAAAACAATTTAAAAAATATACAAAAATAATACAAATAATACAAATATTAACTTTTATTTTCTTGTAGTCAAAATTACCTTCTATATTTCACAGGCGAGTAATTTCTTTCAAAATATTTATCGATATGATCACAAAAAAATTGTATTAATAAAATACTTATATTGCCGGTACCGCACAGAGTGGTTAGTACGCGGTGGGTAATTATACGGCGACTAGTTAGGTAAAGGTAAACACAGTGATAAAGAGTGCCAAAGAGAAGTGGATGCGATCTGGAGGGGATCTGGGCCGTGACAGTGATCTTCAGGATCTTACACTGACCAAGGGTAGAATCATGTAAGTGGGGACTATATACACTAATTCTCATCTTAGATTATAGAAATTATTAAGTTTAAACAGAACACAACCTGATAGTGGAAATTAAAACGACACTAGCTCTAAAAGTATAGACCATATTGATATAAGACCCGGAACATTTGATGGTAACTACCCCGAGACCCAATTCTTTGTACCTTTAAAATGAGCAAGTATAGAGGGCTTATTTGATAGATTATTTGATAGATTTTAGATAGTGGCCAATTTATTTAACATAATGCAACTTACAGAGTACTGTATTACTTAAGTATTAAATTAATTTATGCTTATAACGTTTTTAAACCACTACTAACTTAACTAGCCTTTTATTCTACAAGAAGAAACAAATACTTTACTTTCTACTTAATAAGTTTCAACCATCATTGCGCTCATCTTCAGAATATCTAAAAATCAAAAATCAAAATATCAAATAACTATGAGAACTAACAGAAGATAAAAATCAAAATATATAAACAAAAAATTTATCACAAATCTCTCTTACAATGAAACAAGCTTTACATTTACAGGTTCGCTATACTAATATTATTTAAAAGACTTAAAAATACTAGATTTAAATTAATTAAAAAATATAAAGAAGAGGTCTATCTACTTGTCAGATGAGAGTAAACAAAAATCTTTTGTTTCTTCTTGTAGAATAAAAGTCTAGTTAAGTTAGTAGTGGTTTCTACAAAATGACTGGTGCCATTAAGAAAAAGTTGTTACAACGTTTAATATAA